>JAHTLZ010000129.1:51411473-51573356 GCA_023846285.1 Phrynocephalus versicolor
AGCAAGAAAGGAAGGGGAAGGGGGGAAGGAAGGAAGGAGGGTTTTCTCCTCCCGTCTTTTTTTCTCGGGGGGGGGGGGAGGCAACAATCCAGATCTGGGAGGTTTTCTTGAAGTTAAAAAAAAAAGGCTGCCGTTCGGGGGGCACTTTCCACCACACCTCCCTCTCTCTCTTGCTCTGAAGAAGAGGCAGCCTGCGGGAAGGTAGAGCGCGAGAGTGTGGCCGCGCTTGGCTTCGCGCCGCCTTGTGGGACGGGCTATCCTCGCGAGATTCGGCACCTTTGTATTGAAATTTCTGAACCCTACCGGAGCCGCGGCAAATGTTCCAAAGAGCCGCATGCGGCTCCGGAGCCACAGGTTGCAGACCCCCGGTTTAGACACCCAAAGAGTATATTAAAGCCGGAAGTAGTTTCCAGTCATAATGGTTACATTCTACCTCTAGGATCGATGTTTGCATGCCTGAACAGAAGATGTTCACTGTACTCCTAACTGCGGCCTTCTGATGGGCATCTCGCTGGCTGCTGCAGGAAAAGATGGCAATGACCTAGATGCTTCTTTGTTCAGATCCAGAAGGGTTCTCTTTGCGTCTGTAAGGTCATGAACTACCTTTCACCATGAATTGCTTCAACAAGTCATGGCTTAAACTAAAGAATACTTCTCTACACTTGGGATGGAGCAATTAACTCTAATTCATCTGAAACAGAGTGGATATCCTTTCAGTCACTTCCGCAGTTTCATGGCAGAGAATATGAGAATAAGGCATGTGTTGATATGCGGTTTGTTTCTGCTCATTAATATACTTTAGCAAAATAGACACCATGTATCTTCTTCATTGAATGGATGTGGCAGTGGCTTGAGTGAGGATTAGCAGCTGCATATACAGTATGTGCACAAATAAACATACACTTTTTCCTTCCTTCATAGGTCTGTACGCATCTCAGTACACTAGTTGAAGAGTTTAATTCAAAAATTCATTCAAGGTGAATTTTCTTGTCAAATTGCTTTGGTCTTTATATGTATTAGAGCATTTCACAATTGAAAATTATGGATGTACTTGAAATATTATGTTCAAATTTAAAATATTCAAATGATTCAACTATTTTTGACTAGAAGTGGATTAGTTCAATAGCCCTATCTCAGCCAGCTACTAGATCTTCTTTCGTACACCTTGTGAGGCATAAATTGCAAGCACATAAATGATGCATTGGTTAAATTTACATACACAGTCAGAGAAAATTTGTCATTTATTCAAGTAGTGCTATTTTACATGATTTGGTCTTCCAATTTTGCTTTGAAGTCTATTAAATGACTTCCAGGTTGTCTATTCAGGATCTTGTCCTGGTGGAATGCATGTTCTCAATTTTAGCTGTCCTCGATGGAGTTGGTCTCCATGCATTGGATTGGTTTGGTGTGTATTACCTTATTTTGTTTATTATTTGCTAGCACCTCTCAATATTGTTTCAGAAGGGCAATGTGAGCCAAATAACAGACTTTTAAAGTTGAGGGTAGTTTTCGGGCAGCCAGTAATAATTCTGCATGATTTATTAACAGCTAGCTCCATTTGTTTGGCATGTGCTAATTTATACCATGCACCAGTAGAATACTCTGCTGTGGAGGAGCACAAGGGCAAAATTGTTCTTACTGTTTGTGGGTGTGCAACCCTATCTTATCCAGCACAATGAGTGGTAAGCATTGAGAGTACACTTGTGTGTCCCCTGGGCAATGGTGTTCAGCCAGCTAATTCTTCCTTTCCAGGAGCACTGCACTGTAAACTTCCTAATTCCTTTGGTGATTAGCCCTTATCTGCCATATCAGTAGGAACATTATTTGAATTAAAAAGAAAAAGAAAATAGAACTGAATGTAATAAGCTGCATCAGAATGTCAGCAGGCTAACATAATTCACACCACATTTTAAAAAAATAGATATAGTAGCCAAGATTATCATTTAAATTTGAAGTGAATCAAGGAACTTACAAAAAACCACTATTATAAACTCTGTTAGTAGTATCCAACAGTATCTGCTGTGGTATTACTCAACAGGCCTATATTTATTGCCACTTTAGATTACTGTACCTATTCTAGCATAATAGCTGGTATTCCTCCACCGGGAAAGTGCTGTGCAGAAAGAGTGAGCCAAAGGGATGTCCTCAGAAACACACTTGTTATTTGGTCATCAACCACCAAAGCTGAGTCTGAAATGAAGACTCAGTTTCCTCAAAACCTCTGCCCCCCCCCCCCAAAGAATCAGCCACCTAGATCACACTAGAACTATGGAAGGTGAGCAAGGAGCTACCAGGTAGGTAAATGGATAAAACCACATGACTCTCCTCCACCTGGCCTGGAAGAACTTTGGCCCCATATAGAAAACGTTTAACAGACTGTGGGTTGGAAAATCAAATGATAATCTGAGAAAATGAGGCTTCCCTATGGAAGGCACCTTGTGCAAATGTGAAGAAGAACAAACAATCTCACACATGTTACAATGGATATAATGTCCTTCAACATACATGGAGGAAGATCTTATATTGGCAAGAGGGGATGGTATTGGGTGTATGTTATCTAGGTTTTTTTAAAAATCTTATTCATTTTATATACCTTTATAGTTGTATTACTGATTTACATTCTGCTTAGTAGTGTGTATATTTATCAGTCAATATATTTTGCTGGTACTTCTGACATGGATAAAGAAAGAAAGCATAATAAATGTCCATTAAGTCCTAGCTTCTTGTTATATAGAATGCAAGCATCCCGTTAGTGTTTGTTATTGGTACAGACAACATATTTTTCTATGCTCTGTGGACACAACTTACTTGACATTTCTGGATTAGAGCCATGGCCAGCCTGGCTGTGGATTCTGGGAATTTCACATGCTACCCTACAGCAACCATATCTAACTGATTTAGGAATAAAAGAAAAGTCCTTCATTTAGTCCTTGGGACAAACTTTTTCTTCTGTTAACAAGATACAGTGCAACTGGGAAAAGGAAGCATTAATCTCAGTTCAAGTATTTCCAAATCAGTCATGTCACCTATTTTAAGTGCATTTAGTACATTATGTACTAGAGTTCTTCCCCAAAATGAGTCTAAAAGCCATTACCATGGAACAGCAAAGCCTATATTAATGACTTCTATGGCAATCTCAACAGGAAACTATTTCAGATAGTACTCTTCTGTTATACTTAACAGGAATTCCATTTGCACCACACTAACAAAAGTCCACCAGATTTAATTGCAGGCTTTCCGCCATTTCTAACCTATTGTCATTATGTCCTAAAAACAACCATTCTAACTCTCCCACAAGCATCAAGCAAAAAATGAATGAAACAATACATTCTTCCATATAGCATTTTCAATATACATCAACAGGTCCCTGCATTTTAAGTGCAAGACAAGGACCCTGTGGTGTGCACCCTTGTATTTCAATCCTTTTGGCAAGTATCTGACTCTAGGATCAGCAGCAAGCCAACATGTTTTATGATCAGTGGTTTAGATCAGTGCTATTTAATTTAAACATCTCTCCTGTGATCCTTGAGGGCCAAATTTTTAAAGAAAAATTGTGTAAACAAACATTTTACCAAAGCAAGGCCAAGCTTGTAAAAACTCTTTACAAGAACAGCTTTTAGAAACAGCATTGGCGGAATGGATAGAAGAGAAACTGCCATGCTAGAAGACAAGCCAAAGTTTTGTAATAAACTCTAAAAACTGTTTAGGCTTCCCCCTAAGCAGGGCAGAGATGGCTTGAGGTACCAAGTGCTGCAACACGTCTTTTTGTAAATGCAAAAATGTTGAGTTTCAAAGTAATTTTTTAAAAAGTACTCCTACTACACACACTTATAATTTTGGTAGTATGAATTCAGTCTTCTGCATGGTCACTATGGGTTCCATTGTAATGGTAGATCAAGTTCAGGATTTTATAATGTCCAGAAGTGCAAGGTGGATTTCGAAGGGGCAGAGAAACTAGAGATCAAATTGCCAACATGCGCTGGATTATGGAGAAAGCCAGAGAGTTCCAGAAAAACCTCTACTTCTGCTTCATTGACCATGCCAAAGCCTTTGACTGTGTGGACCACAACAAACTACAGCAAGTTCTTAAAGGAACGAGAGTGCCTGACCACCTTATCTGTTTCCTAAGAAATCGACTGTGGGACAAGCAGCAATAATCAGAACTGGATATGGAACAACTGACTGGTTTAAAATTGGGAAAGGAATATGACAAGGTTGTATACTGTCACCTTGCCTATTTAACTTATATGCAGAGTTCATCATGTCTGGAAGAAGGTCTGGATGAATCACAAACCAGAATTAAGATTACCGGAAGATATATCAACAACCTCAGATATGCAGATGATACTACTATAACAGCAGAAAGTGAGGAGGAATTAAGGAACCTCTTAATGGGGGTGAAAGAGGAGAGTGGAAAAAATGGGCTGAAGCTCAACATCAAAAAAACTAAGTTCACGGCCACTGGTCCCATCACCTCCTAGCAAAGAGAAGGAGAAGAAATGTAGGCAATGACAGAGTTTATTTTCTTGGGCTCCTTGATAACTGCAGATGATGACTGCAGCAATGAAATTAGAAGACGCCTGCTTCTTGGTAGGAAAGCAATGGCAAACCTAAGCAGCATCTTAAAGAGCAGAGACATCACTTTGCCGACAAAGGTCCGGATAGTCAAAGCTATGGTTTTTACAGTAGTGATGTATGGAAGTGAGAAGGCTGATCACCATAGAATTGACGCTTTCGAGTAGAGATGGGCACGACTTAGCGGTATTTTCGTTTTCGTTTTTTCGTTTTCGTTACATAACGAAACGAAAATGAAAAACGGTTCAAAAATGGACCGAAAACGGAAACGAAACGACTAATTTTGAGCCAGTTTTCGTTTTTCGTTACTGGAAAAGCACTCAATGGTGCTAAATGGGGAGAAACGAAAAAAATTTGTTTTCGTTTTCGGTTTTCGGTTTCGTTACGTAACGAAACGAAAACAAAAAAATTTGGAAATTAGCTCACGAAAACGGAAACGAAACGAACCCTAGCCGAAAACGAAAACGAAAACTTTTTTCTGAGTCGTGCCCATCTCTACTTTCGAGCTGTGGTGCTAGAGGAGAGTCTTGAGAGTCCCCTGGACTGCAAGGAGATTAAACCTATCCATCCAGTAATAAATCAACCCTGAACGTTGACTGGAAGGACAGATTTTGAAGCTCAGGCTCCAGTACTTTGGCCACCTCATGAGGAGAGAGGAGTCCTTGGAAATGTACCTGATGTTGGGAAAGGTTGAAGGCAAAAGGAAAAGGGAATGGCAGAGAATGAGACGGTTGGAGGGTGTCATCGATGCAACCAATATGGATTTGACCAAACTCCGGGAGGCAGTGGAAGACAGGAAGGCTGGGCAAGCTCTGGTCCATGGGGTCACAAAGAGTCTGGCCCCATACCCTCTTTAATGTTACAAGAAAATCCAGGGGGCTCTTAGTCTCATTATACTCCCTGACCTGACTTGTATCAGCATGATTTCAAAAATTACATTGTCGGCCTATTCCCCACTCTCTCAATCTCAATCTCAATCTCTCTCTCTCTCTCTCTCTCTCACACACACACACACACACACACACACACACACACACTTTTATGGTTTTTTTGGTCAGTTACCAAATTCTACACAGCTCAATGCTCTCTTGAATGGGAGACATGCCCTTTTGTGCAGGAATTCCAATGAACCTGTGCAGCAGTAGTGAATGCTGTACAGAAAAGAAACCATATAGCATAAATCATTATTTGTAAAAAGGTAATCTCTCTTCCTCACGCCTGAATAATTACTCTATGTAAACCTAAAGGTTAGCAAATTTCTAACAGGAACAAATCTAATAAAAGGTAAAGTGCTCTCTATTATTCTTTTCTGAAGCAGGGACTGAAAAGTACACATCCCATGTGCATCTCATTAGGAGCAAAAGGTATTGTTTAAGGAACAGGCAGTAACGGGTTCAATTAAGATAGCATACAAATATACACAAAAGTGAGTGAGCCTCCTGTACAAGAGTACTTGCTGTGCTTGAATCATCTGCACAATTTACCTTCTAGGGCAAAACCAGCAGAAACTAGTTTTTCCAGTATATAGCAGGTCAGCTTGAAGGTTGATTAGCTGGTCTTTTTTTATTAATGGTGAAACCACTTCTCTTCATCAGAAGAACATTCCAACATCAGAAGAATCGCCCTGTGTTAAGTATCAGACAACAATCTTCTATGGAAGGAGTGCCAGAGAAAATAAGAGATGAAGATCCATACCTGGTCACAAAAGTGCAACATGATTGAACAGGTAAGGGAAAACCAGGAGCCACCGGAAACACGGCAGGAAGACAGCTTCCATTCAACTTGGAGATAATATATGTACTGTTTTCAAGAGCAATAGGATTGGTAGCATGATCAAACGTGCCACGGGCCCAGCTGGAATTTTCAGCACTCGAATAAAATAGGTACTATGAGATACTTGTTATAATTCAATTGCAAAAATAGGTTACAGGCGATACCTTCACCTATTGTGTTTTGTAATGGCCATACGGCTGAACTCCTTTTTGCCTTATTAGAATTCAATTGCACCCTAATTTGTGTAAAATTATTTGAAGCTTCAAAAGGGTGTGTGTCCAACTTTCATGCTGATTTCTGAGCATTCCACAGAAAAAGTGAATCATACCATTAGTCAACTTACTAAAATTCTGAAATAATATGATAAGTTGCCAAGTTTAACATACAGCTAAAGATCCTTGTCTCAAATCAGCTGAAAAACAATGAGACTAAAATAACATTTGACAACTTTGAAAAGTTGCACACTGTATATGCAATATTTTCCTAAAGACACATGTGCCATTACATTCAACTATCTAACTGAAAGCAAAATGAAATACAGTGATACCTCTGATAACAAATTTCGTTCTCCGAGGCAATTCGTTATTTAAGGCAATTCGTTATCCAAAAAAACACTTTCCCATTGAAATGAATGGGAAACCGATTAATCTGTTCCAGAGGTCTGAAAAACCGCAAAAAAGCTGGGATTTTTTTTCCAGATATCTTTATAAAGTGCACTTTAAAGGATTGCAGTGCTGGAAAACACACATGCCCGAACACCCCTCTGCAGTGCAATGCAAACATGGACAAAATAATCCAGCCAGACTACACGAGGCTTTTCCCGCCAAAAATGCAATAGAAAGCACTTCAATAAAACCAAGCTCCAAAAAAAAACACCCAGTTGTTCCCATCAAACATACAGATAAAAACCAGGAGGGCTGTCTGTGAACCCCTCCTCAGCTCACCCTCCATTTTGCAATGGAAAGCAATAGAAAGCCAGAAAAAAGCCAGGATAATTCTCTGCAAACCCCTCCTCAGCTCACCCCTCCACTTTGCAATGGAAAGCAATGCAAACGGGCAGAAAAAAGCAAGGAAACCTCAGCTCCCTTCCTTTCCACGTTCAAAAGGTCCAAGTGCCTCAGCAAAAAAATGTCTAGAATGGCTCCAAAACACCATGAAAAAATGCTCTAACTCCTCCCACCCCTCCCCAAATTATGGGGGTTACAATGCATCCTGGGTATACTTTTTTTGCAAGGTATGATGAAAGATTCCTTATCTGAGGCAGCCCACAGGGAACATTCGTCATCCGAAGCAGCCCTATACCCAGAAAGTTCCATTTGCTACCCAAAACATTTGTTATCAGATGCATTTGTTATCCAAGGTATTACTGTACTACTGTTTTAAGTTCCCCATATCCCAACTCCACACTCTATCCCACTACAAATTACTCTTTATGCAATGAATAAAATTTATGCAAGCACCTAAATTGGGGCTGAAAAGGTTGATTTACCAATGAAACAGAACCAAAGTTACTGCATTTCTGACACATCTATTTAGGTACCAAATTATTCCTAGGCTTGTAACTCCTGCCCTACAGGACTCATGCTTTATAATAGCTAGCTATAGCTGCTTATATACTGCCTCGTAGCACTCAAAGCACTTTCTGGGAAGTTTACAATTACATTATGCAGGCTATACATTGCCCCCATAGCTGCTAGATAATTAGTAATACTGTAATGAGCAACTGAAGGCCCCACAACCAAATATCTCTGTGAGCGCACATACACTGAGGGATGTAGTAACAAGTGGCAGTGGAACTTGCATAGCTGACCACTATTTGAAGGTTAAATTTATGTCCTACTTTTCAGTCATGAACAGCTCACAATAATCAAAAACAGTTTATCTCATTTCAAAGTGTACTCCTGGCTATTTCACATATACTGTAACTTTCAATAACCAATATTTTAGCAGCCACTAGGGTTATGCTGTATCTCAGGCCTGCCCAACAGGTAGACCGTGGGATACTGGTAGCCCGCGAACGGTTCAAAAGTAGCCCGCTAGCCATCAATAAAAAAGTGAGGGGATAAGTTCTCCAACCTTACCTCCCTCATCCCAAGGACCACCACTGCCCCAGCAAAGTTCTGGGTCTGCCAGGCCACTGTCTCAGCCGAGGAGAGCAGTTCAAGGGCCATGGCAATTGAAATCTGTTACCGCTGCTCTACTTATGAAAGTTTTTACTTATGAACATGTGCTCAGAATGGATAAAATTCATAAGTAGAGGTTTTTGTGTAGCAGCCCTCAGGCACTTTGGGCTGGAAAAAGTAGACCTTGGCCTGTTCAAAGTTGAACAGCCCTGCTGTATCTTATCCCTCCCTAGGTTATGACAAATATTCCTCCTCGGCCATTTCTCAGTCTATTAAAGATAACAATGAACCTCATTTTCTCAGTTCCTTATCTCCTTCCATTAAGGATGTAGGGTGGATGGCAATAACTCAACACATCCCACAATACCACCGCCTGAAGGCGACCCTGATGTTGACCTGAATGAATGAACTTTATCATGGTCAATGACCATTACTAACATATATACAGTACTTAAAATACATATATCGGAGGAGCTAAAATTGACTAGGCATTTGACCTGATGAAATCAGAAACCTGCTATCATTGAACAGATTCTGCAGCCCTGTTTTGGAATTTAAATAAGGAATCTAGTCCACTCATCAGTTGATAGGTTTTATAACTTTTTCCCCCAGCACCAGCACCAGATTTATAATGCCCAATCTGATGAAGACTCATGTGGATTCAAAAGCTAGTAGGTTTCAAAACTTTAGTGGTCTAATAAAGGTATCACACACCCATGTGTTTGGATTGCCTGTGTAAAACTAGTTGCTTACTAGGGATCTAAATTGTAGCATTAACCAGTTTATTAATAACCACTGTTTCAATGTGATTTGCTGGACATGACAAATGCAACGAGATTTCACTTTCTCTCCAGGAATCTCCCCAGGTTCTTTTTTGAAGTAAATTTCCAAATGGCGACTGCTCAACTCTCTTTTTCACAGGTTTCAATTTGAATCACCCTTGAAACAGAAACCAGCTTTACAACATTTCAAGCCAAAAGGTAACACTTCCCAAAGCTCAGGAACAAAAACAGAAGAAAACAATGGAAATAATCAGTCAACTGTTATTGGTAGTGCCTCAGAAAAAAACTTTGAGAAAACATATTTTGCACTGGAAATAGCTAAAAAGGAGTTTCCTTAAAGCTAAGAGTTTTAAAAAAACATATTTTTATTTTATTTATTTTAAAGTATTTTTACCCCGCCTTTCTCCTTGGAAAAAGGACCTAAGGTGGCTTACAGAATGAGGGATAATATACAGTCCAGAACAATTAGGACAAGTTCATGTATTGAGAACAAGGAAATGAGGGACATCTTACAGCATTAATAGACAACATTACATTAAAGATACAAGAGAACATGAGCACCGTGGCCAGAGCTGGTTTCTCAAGAAACGGGCGTAACATGAACCAGAACTTCTAATAATTAACTGTACTTGATAGCTTTACAAATATTCCAAATTCCTTATTTGTTAAAAAAGTACAGAAAAAGAGAGATAATATATAATGTAACCCATGGTACAGTGCTTTTAAAAACAATTTATGAAAATCCTTTCTAAAAATGCCTTTCCAATAGAAAAATTCTTCTGTATCTTCAAAAGCAAATGGAATACATTTGATAAGACTGGCCATCGTTCTTGAATTTGTTTCTTTTCTTGAAGAGACGTTCAAGGAATGATGGTAATCAGCAATGTCTAGTGCTTCCAATAGGGTTGTAAACCCCACCAGGTCCCTCCCAGGCGTCTTGCAGTCAAGAAGTCCCTAGGGTAATAATTCCATCAGTTCCACCCTGGTTTGGTCACTCATGGCATTCCCAGGTGATGGACTTTCCTGCACTGACCCATCTGGGCACAGTCCCTTCAAATGTGAACGAGGCCCCCTGTGGGTCATATGTCCTGCTTGAGAATGGCTGTATACCAAAAATGAGAAGTTCTTTTTAGAGAAAAGAAATTAAACCCATAACTAGCCAAATCCACTAGTTTGTATTGGCAAGTTATCCTATTCACATTGTTTACTAAAAGTAAAAAACAAAACAAAACTGGGCATCTGTAACATCCCATAAGGACTATCTGCGAAAAGTATCAACATCTACAAATGAGAAGAGCAAATGCAGCATGATTCTGAGTACCATTTCTGTGTTCTAGTTGAGTTGAGGAAACTGTTTCACATTTGTGAGAGTGTCAGAATCAATTTAAGCTGAAGGGTCTTCAAGGTGTAAAGAAGTATCACTCTTGAGAACACATCTATGTTTTACCTCTAAGAACAAGCAAGTTTTCCATCACGTTCTGTATTTAACACCTTGGAATGAAATTCTCATAAACAAAACCTTGAAAAATGATCCTTGTATATACTACTAACCTCTTTGATATTAAATCAACTGACATGTAGTCAAAAGCTTGAGGTAGTTTACATAGCCCATACTCAGGTTACATCTTCCTGCCCCAAAAGTATCTTCATTAAGTTGGTCTAGCTGTTTCACCTGTGTCCCTTCTTGTTCATTGGGCTCCAACTCTTTCTCAGCAGTGCTCAGTAAATAATATTTCTTTTAGTTCTAATTTTTAGATGGATGGTTATGCATTACTGCTTGGACCTGTGTTTTCCATTTTTCTGCTTTCCATCTCTCAGAATGGTATTTCCCCCCTTTGTTTACTTATTGTTCTTCAATTTAATATTGACTTGTTGATGATGTAAGATGACCCTTCACACTCATTGTTTTTAACTAAATATTATCTTCAATGCATTAACAACTGTTGTACATTTATTTATTTATTTATTTTATATAGCTTGTATGCCGCCCACTACCCAAAGGTCTCTAGGCGGCTCACAATCAAAATAAACAAATCAGACAATTAAAACATCAAAATTGCAAAAAACAAACAAACAATAAAAACATGTAAATACAATAAATACAATACATTACATCACTACACTAAAATTGCCATCAGGACCCACAATAAGCAGTTTAAAAACTTCTGGAACAGGAAGGTTTTTACCTGGCACTGGAAAGTCATCAACATCGGCACCAGGCAGGTCTCACAGGAGGGCATTCCATAATCTGGTGGCAGCTGCCAAAAAGGCCCTATACCTATAAGCCATCCCTTTCAACTCCTTGAGGGATGGTTCTTTCAGGAGGGCTCCCTGGCTAGATCTTAATTGCCATGTAGGTTCATATGGAAGGAGGCGGTCCTTCGGGTATCTAGGTCCTAGGTATCTAAGCCATTTAGAAGAACACCATGGTCAATGGTGTTGAAAGCCGCCGAGAGATCCAGAGTATCAACAGGATCACTCTCCCCATGTTTCTCTCCCAGCAAAGGTCTGACATTGTCTCCAACTTTATATATTGTCCTTCAATGTTGCAAGCCTCAATGGGGCAATAAATGAATGGATGGATGGATGGATGGATGGATGGATGAATGAATGAATGAATGAATAAATAAATAAATAAATAAAGTTCCAACATATTTGGTCCTGTTATTGTCAATGAAACTACACTTGTTTAAGTCTCACAAAAACCTAAGTTTATGTGTACCTGCTGTCCTGAGCACTCCCCCTTGAATTCTTGTTTAGAAAATGACCTTCTCTCTCAGGGACATTTACTTCCTTTAAACTACTCAACTCCCAGCCACATTTGAGACTTGTCTCTCACAGTTCTTCAGTACTATAAATGCTTTTAGCACCATCACTGACAACAACTTTTAAAAGAAAATAAGTGGTGTGCCATCTCCTGACCTTGCAGCATTAAAGCAGTAAAAAGTAAGCGAAGTAGTGGGAAATGCTTAAATCCTATTTCATAGAATCATAGAATTGGAAGAGACCTCAAGGGCCATCCAGTCCAACCCCCTGCCATGCAGGAACCCCCATGACAGTACTCCCAATACATGGCTATCCAGCCTCTGCTTAAAAACCTCCAAAGATGGAGACTCCACCACCTTCCGTGGCAGCATATTCCACTGCTGATCCGCTCTGTCATGAAGTTCTTCCTAATGTTCAAATTGAATCTCTTTTCCTGTAGTTTGAGACCACTGCCCTGCGTCCTAGTCTCTGAAGCCATGGAAAACAAGCCAGCCCCCTCATCCTTTCAAATATTTAAACATGGCTATCATACCCCTCTCAACCTTCTTTTGATATGGCTGTAAAGACTTGGTTCAGAATAGGGCTAGGCCTATGGCTAAAGCTGTGGACAAGGCAAATAGCATAATGCAACTATGAAAGAAAAATGCCTCTCTCAGTTCTTTCTTCCCCGTCACCCAACTAACCATATGTAGGAACAGCTGTACTACGTCTGGCCTCCCCAAGAGAGAAAGCTTTTCAGAAGTTCTTCTATAGTCCTAAAGCAAAGCAAAGTGTTCTGCTTATATACCGCCCCATACCACTACAAGTAGTCTCTGGGCGGTTTACAATTTTAATTACAGTGTGCAGGCTACACATTCCCCCCCCCCCAGCAAGCTGGGTACTCATTTTACCGACCTTGGAAGGATGGAAGGCTGAGTGAACCTTGAGCCTGCTACCAGGGATTGAACCCAGGTCGTGAGCACAGTTTTACCTGCAGTACAGGCATTTAACCACTGCGCCACGACGCTCATTTAGCAGTCTAGGTGACAGCACTTTGAGATTACATGGAATCTTTTTAGATGAATCAGAAGAAAGCAGGCTTTGCTTCTTTGCCCTGTCAGTATGGAAGAAAGAAGGATATTTCATCTACAGAGACAGATCATCTGTTATTAATCTTAGAAAATTTAGGTCCACAATGGATAACGACAACCACACTAAGAAATGTTAAGATAAATAGAAAGTAACTTTGTTGGATGAAAGAGGCTAACGCTCCTCTGTTACCCACTGACTTTCTTATCAACTAACCACACTATCTGTATTTTGATGTCATGTAAAAACAATTGCCATATTATATTTTTTTCTTATGTCTGAGGAAGTGGACTTGTCCAAGAAAGCTCACATTAAAGTCTTTAAAGTTTCACCATGTTGTTATCTTTTTGATTTAGTCTTTTCTTTTTCTTTTGGTTTTAACCTATAATGCTTGTACAGATTAACACAGCTAGCTCTCCTACAACTTTAAATACTGAGTGTTTCTTGTCTTCCTGGCAAAGAATCTACCACTGTACCTACTGTGGAAATTCAAGTAAGTGCTTGATGCCTTTTGTTTTCCACATAAGAAACACCAATCAGGCACTAGAAAACTATCATGGACAAACTGTACAACCTCCTTCCTGGATCATTTCGAACTTCTCCCAGCATTCTAATCCCTAAGAATAGGCCAAAGTTTTCCAAAAGCAACCAGATCTACATTTAGTTTGTAAGTTTTTTAAAACACCCCAATTTCAGATGGAAATAAGTTACACATAACAATTCTTCAGAAGGCTATGTATCGTAAGGATACTACAGACTATAGCTGCCACCAAGCTGGCAAGCAAGTAATTCTCAAACACAGAGAGGAGAAGAAACGAGTGATGAGCTAAAGCTTTGACTCCTGGTAAAACCCTGTCACTGGTAGATCATGGTCTGGTAGGGAGACTTCTTTTGGTCATAAGCCACCTATCAGTCCCACCCAACAACTCCCTGGCACTTCCAAGGCTTATTTAATAAATTAATGCAGTTTTAGGAACCAAAGTTCAGATGAATGCTCCACAGCTGAAGTAGACAGTGCTAAGTTTCATTATCTTTATCTGGCCCATTGAACTTTTTATCCAGGAGACCTTCCCCCACCTCCTTCCTCTGCTTGAATGACATATTCATGGGTGAGTCACCACAGAGCAGTGCAGGTCTACACAGGCTGAAGAGGGAAAAGAAAGCCTCAGCCGGCCGATTTGGCCTGAGGCCCTGATACTGTTTACCCTTCCACAAGAGAAATGTGCATCTGCAGAATACGCACCCACCCAGTAGACATACTTGGTTGGTATCCATCATAACAAACACCAGACTAGTGGTTTAAATCTGTCCACAGATGACCTTCTTTCTGTACAGAGAGTGCTGAACTACTACACACATCTGCAGCTGATGTCAAACCATTCATTCAATATTATCTGATCTGAGGCAGGAATAGGAGATATGAGATTAAAGATTTCCTTCATGGTTTCATGTTTATGCTTTACACCAGCTGCAGAACATCCTATATTTACCTTTAGGCAGCTCAATATATTCCAGTTCTAACACAAGCTACATTTGAAGAACCCCAAATAAGAACATGCTGGAACTCCATCTTACAATGAGGATCTAGAGAGATCTGTCTAAAACAGCCCCTAATGCTACAGGTCAAGACCAGGTTAGTGTAACAGAGCAACATTGGAATAGGAGGAGCATCAGCAGGGGCTGGAATAGGAGGAAACAGGGCTAGAACAGCAGAAGCAGGCATCTGGGGCAGAAGCATGAAAAGACTCCGAGAATGGAGCACAAAGCCAGCACATTTAACAAGCAGTAAAGTGCTGATTAAATTATTGCCTGAACAAAGATCCAAGTCTGATGAGCAGCCGGTGAACAATCAAAATAGAACAGGTTGCTTTGATGAATCTATTATGCAACTGATTGGGCTTCGGGCAGTGTATAAAAGTCTTCCAGGTTTCATGTCCAAACTCTTAAAAATATTCACCAGTTTATAAATAATCTTCATTGCCCTTTCTTCTTTCAGTTTACTGACACATAGGCTACTGAATGGTTGGAGGAAATGACATTGAAATTTTGATAACTAAACAAAACCTGCATAGTGGGTTTTTAAGTAAAACTGAGGCATCTACATTTTAGCATGATCTCTATGAAACTAAGGTGGTCTCTACAAAAATGACAATACTTTGAACAATATGTCTTATAGTGATTGGCTAGGAAGCTTTATTCAATTCAAGAATTACATATAGAAGAGTGGCTGAAATGTAAGAATTTATTGTGCATGATAAACCCATTATATAGTACCTAAAAGTCACATGTATGATATGAATGTACTAGGGGTTCCCTTATTCATCATAAATTTTCCTTCTTATATAAGGATGTGAAAAACCTGCCAAGACAAGACATTTTCTAAATGGAAATCCACTTAGAAAAACTGAAGTGTGTGGTTCTGTGATGCCAATATGGTGATGTGCACGACAGAGGGCTGGAGGTATATTTAAGCACTAGCAACTAATTTCTAGTCACCTGGGATAAGAAACTTGGTCAAATTTTATTTAAAAATTACTTTTTCTGAAACATTCACCAAAGCATGGGAAATATTCAGAGCTGCTAGAGTAAGACATTCAGCCCTGAAGGCATGAACGTCAACAGCTTGTAAGTCACCATAATATTCTACTATGTAAAATTTCTACTATGGGGTAAAAAACGACGATGGCTCCTATCTGTGTACAAATTCTTGCAGCTCAGTTATACCCAAACAAATAAACAAAATTAACTACCTATGAAACACAAAGGAGTCACATGAAAAGGTGAGGCTTTACCCAAACTTTGTCCCATATCTTCCCACTTCTTAGCAAACTGTACATGCATCTTGTCTTGTAGTTTACAAACTTACACAGCATTCAAGAGGCCCTGTTACTATATGTATTTGTTTATCATCATTAGTGTTAGTCACTCCAAAATGGAGGTAGATATATCACGCAACTGGGTTTTTGTTTTGTTTTTTAGTATTGAGTATTTTGTGCAACCATCATCAATGCAACCAACATGGATTTGACCAAACTCCGGAGGCAGTGGAAGACAGGAGGCCCTGGCGTGCTCTGGTCCATGGGGCCACGAAGAGTCAGACACAACTGAATGACTGAACAACAACAAAAATTTTGAGCAACATTCATTTTTAATTTAGAAAGCAACATGAAAGAAACACACTGTCTTTTCATGTGAAATCCAAGAATATTAAGAAGGCACATCTCTGACCTACACAAATATAATTTTTATCTTCTCTCATGCTTCTTCAGAGACACAGAGGTACAGCATCAGCTGAATACCGTGTTCCAACACATTATGATGGTATTCAAGATAAGACATTAAACTGTGGCCCAAGCATAACAATAGTTTTAGTGTTCCACAAATATTTTTGGTTCTGCAAACACCCACTAAAAGCCTAGTTTAATGGAGTTTCACATATAACTCAGAAGGCTTCACAATGTAATCAAAAAGAATTCACAAGGGAGATCCAGCACTAAAAGCTCTCTCTTTTCCCTGTGACCATTTCTGCGTTGTCTGGCAATGAATTAATAACATATTGTTTAAGGTATTATTATGAGAAAATATGGGATGACATCACATTATTACAAAACTCATGGATATTGTTAAAAGTCTCAGCTAATGCTGAAAAAAGACATTTCTCTTTCAAATTGTAGTTTTAAAAGAGGTAGCTGTGTTAGTCTGTGCTGGCCTGTCAAGCTAAAAAAAAAAGACGACAAAATGTTGTAACACTTTAAAAACTAGCTGCTATATGTTAATGTGAGTTTTGGTATACAAGTCAACTTCTTCAGACTTTTTTTCATGGAGCGCTTCCATTTTGTTTGAAAAAGTAGACTTGTCAACAAAAGCTCACATTAAAATATAGCAGTTCATTTTTAGAGTGCCACCTTTTTTAAACAAACAAATGTTATTATAAATGTTATTGTGTATCTTCCCTGTTCTAATATGGAAGCCTTCATGAGACAGTTCTCAATATTCAGTAGGCTGATGTTGTGTTTTAAGTAGGTCCATGTGCTAGCAGAAGTCTTTGTGTGGCGATGCCAACACAAAGGTAACATTTTCACAATGGTATCTGTTCCAGGAAATATCACCACACTGTGAACTTCTGTGAAGTCTACCTGGACAATGGCAGAAGATATGTTTAAGTATGTATTTGATTCATTATTTTTGCTTTGTTGTCAGATGTAATTATGTTTGATTGGTTCATTTTTATTTCAGTTTATACATTGTCTATTGTCAATTTTATTATTTATTATATTATCTATGTCCTAACTTTTGTAAACTGTCCAGAGTGACTGTTGGCCAGATAGTGTGGTATAAAAAGTCAAATAAATAAATAAACAAATAAATAAATAAGTGATGCTTGTCTATCTATATACTATCTGTAAACTAGAGATAAATCAATTGTGCTTGCTATCTTTGTATGTGTGGGTTCATTCATTCATTTTGTTTTATCTAAAGCAGGGCTGTTCAACTTTGAATAGGCCCAAGTCTACTTTACCTGGCCCAAAGTGCCTGAGGGCTCCTACACTAAACCTCTACTTACAAATTTTATCCGTTGCGAGCACATGCTCAAAAGAAAACACTTTGTAAGTAGAGCAGCGGTTTCCCATAGGAATGCACTGAAAACCAATTAATCTGTTCTGGGGGAACAGATGTACTGGCCCTTGAACTGCCCCGCTTGGCTGAGACAGTGGGCTGGCAGGCCCAGAACTTTGCTGGGGCAGTGGTGGTCCTTGGGATGGGGGAGGGAAGGTGGAGAACTTATCCCTTCACTTTTTTTATTGATGGCCAGCGGGCTACTTTTGAACCCTTCGTGGGCTACCACCCGCGGTCTACCTGTTGGGCAGGCCTGATCTAAAGCATGTTTACCCTGTCTTTCCTTAAAAGGAACCAAGGCATTTACATTATTAAAAGATAATATAAAAGCCAACAATAATGAGTATACAAATACTAAAAAAGATCAAACAACTACCACAAAATAACCCTATAAGCAACACAAAATACATTCAAAGTAGTAAGGTACAATAATCCATTTTAAAAACCCTAGTCAGGGTAATCTAGGTTGGAAAAAAGTCTTTGTCTGTGGAAAGATGGCAGATGGGGCTAGTCTAATGTCTTGTGGAAGGAGGTTCTAGAGAGTCTGGGAGCAGCAACAGAGAAGGTGATCTCTATCTAGTTCCTCACAAAATGTGTGTTCCCCCACCTGTGAAGGTGGTAGGGTTGAAAGAAATGCCACTCCTGATGGTCTTAACACAATCACACTCAAAAAGGGACATGGAGTCCTTGAGATAGCTTGGACCCAAGGCATTTAAGGCTTTTGGGTTAAGAGACAACAACGTGAATTCAGCCTGGAAATGGATTAACAGCTAGTGGTGTTCCTGTAACAGGGGAGTTATGTGATCCCTGCGACCAGCCCCATCTAGGAATTTGGCTGCTGCATTCTGGACTCACTGAAGTTTCTGGAGACTTTCCATAGGCAGCCCCCCGCAGAAAGCATTATACTAATCCAGCTGGGCTGTAACTAAGGCATGTCACTATGGTCAGATCAAACTTCTCCAGTTATTTTTGTGTCTATGTATGTTGTTTGCCATCAAGACAGAACTGATTTATAGTGGGCCTAACAGGCCTTTCAAGATAACTAAGATATTAAAGGATTTCTCTTACCAGTTTTACACTTACTCCCAGTGAGTTTTGATTAACAACCAGGGATTTCAACCCAGGTTTCCCCAATCTTATTGCCTGTTTGATTGCATTAAGCAGACTTACTAAAGCCAAAGCCTATTTCTAGCATTTTCAAGGTACTGTACATTCCACTACTATTTAAAAGACAAAGGATATCAAACTGTTGGTCTAAGATCATTATCAGGTCCATTGCTCTAAAATGTTTATAGATCCAGAAAAAACATTGCAAATATTGCTTAAGGGCTCACTGAAAACGTGTAGAACCTGCTATATGAAGTCACAGAAAAGAGGAAATGGAACAATATCTACACAGAAAATCTAAACAATAACAATTACAATAAAGCTAACAAGCACATATAAAAAGGGGGGAAATCTGATTACAAAATTCTAGAACATTAATCTACATCCAGATAAGCATGCCAGGTACTTCACTATTATGATACACTCTTTTGACAGTATCCACTTCATCTTTAATACTTTAATAATGGGCCTTTTGAAAAAATATATTTTAGGTAACACAACTGTTTTGCCATTTGTTCATTCAGTGAACAGGAAGAATATCCTGATGACACAGCTATTCTGACAGTAGAAGACCTGTCTTGGGAGTGGTATATTTTTATTTATGGGCAGGGTTTGTACTTTAACTCTGGGTTTTGTGTACCTGCACAGGTTGGACTAAATGATCTTTCAGAGCAACATCAACGCTAAACCTACAGGGATTCTTAAATTTCATAAGCCTTGAGTGTGGCATGATTGGAGAGAGACAGGACATGTGTTTGGTCATGTGCCCAGGTCTGTGTTGAGATAACTGGAATAACGTGAAAACTACTTGCATGTTTCCACTAATGCAAGCAGTAATTCACAATAGGGTTTCAGTGTAAGGCGCGAATAACTGCTGATAGCATTGCCGTGCACAATGCCGTCTAAACTTTGAAAGCTAACAGAAATACTGTATATGTTTTTAGGCTATAATAAGAAGACCTCTGACTGTGGACCACAGAAGCTATGGGTTGTTCAGTAAGAAATGGATGTACATTACCTCAGCACTTGTTTGTCCTCAATCGTAACTTAAATTGTAGACAAGAAGCTACCATCAGGACCGAACAGGGAAAGAAGCAGCAGCAGCAATAATAATTAAGGAATGAAACATACAGTCCTTTATGCAGATTAGAGTAATCTGGATGGTCTGAATGATGCCATCTATTAACTACCTAGATGAGCTAATAGGAATTGTTTGTTTTTGGGAGAAAGTATAGTATTTGTTTGTTTTTGCCTTGGTCTTCCTCTTCATCTATAGATAAAATCAGCCTGACTATGCTCTGGGCAAATACCCTGCAGTACAAACAGAGAGCAAATTGCTCAGAACACCAGAATATTTATTAATCTTAATTAAGTGACACATTAATTAAGTGTCACATTAGGAAGACACAGATGCTTTAGCAACTGAGGAAGAAACTAAACACTAATAATTAGACATGGGCACGACTCGGCGTAATTTTCGTTTCCGTTTCCGTTACGTAACGGAAACGGTAACGATAATTAAGCCGTCAGAACTCGAACTCGAACTGAAAAAAGAAAAATTTGGTCGGGTTTTTCGTTTTCGTTTGTGGCATCGCGGCGATCGCGCAATGCGAAGCACAGAAAAAGGGAATAGCAGTTTATTCTTTATTTCTTCTCTGGCACTTTGTGAGGAATTTTTTCTGATATTGGATAAAGGGGGAGGTTCGACTGGGAGTGGGAGGTGTGGATTTATTTTAAAAATATATTATATACTACCATTTATTTTCTATTTTCCCAACTTCAATTTGCTTGCACACACACACATTTGGGGTGCAAGCCAAGAACAGAACCTCTATCCTAAGTGATATCCTCACTGTCCACTCGCCTGTCCGCCCGCGCCGCCGCCCGCCCACTTGCCCGCCCGCGCCTCCCCCCCACCACTGCCGCCCGCCCGCAACTCCCCCCCACCGCCCGTCCGCCACCCCACCCGCCGCCTAGGGCACAAAAACACCTAGCGCCGACCATGATTGCGGGACGCCCCCATGCTCTGGGAAGTCAAATCGTGGTGGAAACGACAAACAACAAACGAAATGATGAAACGACAAATTTTTGAAAATTTTTGCGACAAACGGAAACAACCCGAAACGGACCCGTTCCGACAAACGAAAACTCGAAACGTCATTTTTTATGGTCGTGCCCATGTCTACTAATAATAATCTAATTATGGTTGTATTTTTGTCCATGAGAAATTTATATCAGCCTTCCCCACCTTGGCAACAGTAAGAAGTTAAGGAAAACAACTCCTGTGATTCCTTATCTATCAGCCATGCTAACTAGCCCTGATGGGAAATGTAGTAAAAGCATCTGAAAGACACCAATCTAGGTAATCTGGACTTTCAGTGATGCATCTTCAAAAGGACTGTCACTAAAATTTCCTTAATATTTGGCAGTGTAACCTTCCAAGAGGTAGTAAACATCTCCAGCTTACCAACATTTTGGATGTTTTTAATTCACTCAGGTCTATTTTAGCTATTGGTGTTCTCTAAGTTTTTCTGAACCCATGGTGACCTTCAAAATGGCTGAAAACTGACAGCATATATAAACATATCCTAAAACACATTGCTGGGAACAAACAGTCCTTGGAAGAGGGAAAACAATCCTTATAATAAACCAAGTGCAATTAATTTCACTGGGGGAAACTGGCCAACTCAATAAGTACAGCAAACGGGTTGACAAAATGGAATGGCATTTTTCATGGTGGCAATGGTTTAACAGAAGCTTGATGGTTTTTCTTTGGCGATAAACCATGCTAATGAATGTTGTGTCTGCACCAATAAAATTGCTTTGTATGTTTCTGAAATGAAAAGTCTGATTTGACGGATCATGTTTAAGTTTTGGGAAGGACACTGGAGTTGCTTTACAAATATAAATTAATTAAAGAAGCGTTTTACAGTTAACATTTAAGTCTTTTAAAATTCTCCTCAGTTTCCACCAATGTACAAATTCAACCTGAGTTACAAATTTAACCTGAGAGTAAGAGAGTTACCTTGCTTAATAGCTAGAATGTGTTATTGAGTTTCTTGTCTACATTAACAATTTTAAAATGAGGATATCACTTAGCTACAACTGTCTAACCTAAACATGAAAGATTAAATATAAATAAAGAGCAAACAATCTTGCAGCACCTGATTTGAGGAAAAGCAAGGACATCAGGCCACCTTAAAAAGCAAGGAAGGATATTTTTAACTTATTCAACTGTCAGGTCAGAGAGTCTAACACCGGAACATCTCCTAACAGCCTTACAGAATTTTATAGAGCTGGGGGTGGGGGTGAGGGTTGGAAGCCTATGTTCATCCCAGCTGATATTTATTTCTTTGGGGGTTAATTTCAGGATGAAATAATACAATCATTCCAATTGTATCTGGATTTCAAGGAGTAAGCCTTTTTAATCTTGCAACAGTTCTGTGCAATATCAGCTTGCTTAATTCTAAAAGCTTTATTTATCTAAAATGCTTCTATGATCCATAACACAAAAATACTCGAAACTGGTTGAAAGCATTCAAAAAAAGTCTTATAGAATAGAAAAACGAAGGGCATAAATACTTTAAAACTACAGTATATGAAAACTAAACTAAAGCTAACTAAACTTAAGTTTCAGGCAAGGTTCAATCTAAGGCATGTGTGCCTTGGGCTCCCACTGCACAGTTCCCCCCCCCCATTCCCTGTGCACCTGAAGCAACTGTTTTTGTTTTGGTCACAACAGAACCCATGGGGGGTTGCACATGCACCCAAGAAAATTTAATTAACACAATGGAGGGCAAAAATTAAATGCATATTGCTGTTAGGCAAATATTTAAGTCAGAATTAAATAAAAAATACAGGAGGATAAAAAGTACAAAAATGTTTTAATTACATTCTAACACAGCAGCTTAAAGCCTTAAACACATTAAGAGCATAGAATATCTCTCTAAAACACCAAAGTTCTTTAAGTAAGAATATATAAAGAACCATTCATTTCTAAGCCTGTAAGTATATCTCTCTGAGTGCTCATCCCGCCAAACCAGCTTGAATCTATGGAGGAAAATCCATGTTGTCCTTAGTTTTGTAACTGTTGTGCGTGGTTGCCATGTTCATGTGTACTGACTCCCTATGTTTACATCTCTCACAACTGCAAACAACTGACTTTTGCTAGCCCATAGCTGGAAAATGTATAAGGGAAATTTCTATTGCCTTTCCAACTTCTGCAAAATACAACTGCTGTAAATAAGAATCTGGAAAATGGCCAACATGACAATATGCATTATTACAATTACAGTATATCAAATAGGTACTGAGCCTGTGGGTTACACTGGGTAGTATTAAAGCCAGTGTAAATGTAAGGTAGAGCAAGTCACAGGATTACTTTTTATTATTTGTAAACATGGTCAGCAATTAGGCCTGATAGAGATCCTTCTGTATGGCAATAGCTTGACTGGAGCTGGCTGATTGCTTTGTAGTGACTTTCAGTAAACTGCTGTCCAAGCCTCATTTTTAAAGCAGTTCACATTCTCAGGATTGCTTTTTTTTACACACACTGAATTATTTTAACACTCCATATGTTCAAAATTTCACATCTTGACACAACGTTTGAATAAAAGACATTAAACATATCTTAGCGATACTTAAAGATAAGCTACAAGGAAAGTGGAAGAGGTTACTCTGCACTGTCTTTCAAAAGGAAGCTACTACAATAGCTTCCAGTGTTCTTTTCAGGATATTTTTCAAAAGGGCTCAACAACTACTCATCCCAATTCACTGGGTACACTTTGTACTTTCTCGACAAAGATCGCATCAATATGACATAAAGACTGCTGAAGCAACAGATTAAAACACGTCAGCTGCATTTTGTGCAGTGTGCAGTAGAAAACAACTCACAATGCAATACTGAAATACTGCACACAGATCACCTCTTTTCCTACAAAGGATCTGTAGTTTGTTTATAGTATGTGGAACACTTTTCTTCCAAACACAAAGCCTCTTTCATAATTTAATAGGTATTTAATTAAAACAAATAAATCTCATGCTATTAACTGACTGCATTTCTGTTGACAGGACAGGCACCACATTTTGATTGCATCAAGCAGAGGGTCACATGAGTGGTGCCCCTAATGATTTAGAGGGAGAATCAAGCTAGACACATGCAGTCATTTAAACTGAAATGTGCCAACAGTAACACCAGCCAGAAATTCCCCTACTCTCCCTGAATTAAAAACTTAAGAAGTCAGGGCTCTTAGAGCAATGAAACTTGGAGAAAAGGGGAGAGGGCTTTTTCTAAAGGAAGTTATTCTAGATTCATTCTGCTTCACTCAGGCAAGAGTATTTTCTATACTCTATATAAGGCATTGGCTAAAGCAAAAGGAGGAAATGAAGAAATACTGTAGCATTTTAAATGCTAACAGTTCATATCAGTGTGAGCTTTATGGATCATAATCTACTTTCTCCAATGTAAAGTACATAAATATGATACCCTTTATATATATATTCCCATGATCAGGTGAGGATACAGATAGTAAAGAAGGTGACAAAGACGCAAGCGATGTCACACATAACATTAGATATCTATTTACTTATTTAGCCTCCAATATGATTTATATCGGCTTCTGCCAGCAGTGCCCCTCTGCTTTCTACATAGGACAAACAGGAAAATCACAGCAAAAAAGAATGAATAGGCACAAATCTGACATCAGGAATAGCAACACAGAGAAAGCAGTTTCAGAGCACCTCCAGGACACACTGTTATGGATCTCAAAGAGGGTCTTGCAAAAACAAGGAAATATAAAGGGAGACTTTAGACTAAGTAACAGAAACTGGCTACATGAACAAGTTCCAGTACTGTACATATCTAAGGGCCTGAAAAGGGATCAAGGTGTCCAGATGTGCTACATGCAGTATATTAATAAACTGGCTTTCTGTAATATCTTTTGAGTAGCCTGTTTTGAAAACCTCTGGTTTCTGTTCAAGAAATATCTCTTAGCATCTGGTGACAGCTACGTCCATCACTCTGATCAGGACCTGCTGACTAAAATAATTAATTGATTAGTAATCCTTTCCTGTATTAAAGAATCATTGACACTATGCTTAATATTTGTATCCTCACCTGTAGTTGAGAATATCCATAAATATAGAGGACATATTGTTTGCACACATTGTTGCTGGGATTTTTGATCCTCAAAAGCTCACATGGAAATAAAAGTGCAAGTAAAGTGCTACAATATTCTGCCTTTTTTCCTTGCTTTTGAGAACATGGTGACACAGACTAGTACAGCTGCTTCTTTGGAAACCGCTAAATAACGCGTGGGCAAAATGCAGCCTACAGGCTGCATGTATAACCTACAACCTCCACTGGTTTCAAAAATCTCCTTCCAATCATGGAGAACATTTTTTCCAGTTCAGGAGATACAAACAAAATACTTGCAGGACTTTCCCATAGAAGATCAAACAATGCCAAATTACAGGTCTATTGACAGGTCTTATGTGTGGAATGACAAATATCATTGAAGCCATGGGTCCCAACAATCTCTGAGCCCATGTTTGATGATAACTTGGCATTGGGTTTGGAATGGAATGGAATGGAATTTATTGTCATTGTATAAATACAACGAGATTAAAAGTGCCATCCAGTCAGTCATTCACACATCCCAGCATAAAAGTCCAAGACGTAAAATCTGCGATTTAAGAACAAACCATCCATACACATACTCCAACATTCACACGCCGAACATCACTTACACTCATTTAAAACTGACATAAAAACCAAACATACACACAGCCCTACACTCTTTCACCTGACAGCATTCATACCCAATCCATAAAAACTACAATTAAAAAAACAACAACAGCCATACACAATCCCCCATACAATATATATGTAACACAATCAACACTAATATTATTCGTCAACTTAATTTTTTTTAACTTTTTCTATTAATCTCAATATTTTTTGCTGCCTTTCCTGAGATAAACATGCCTTTGCTGGTTTGGAGTTTAATTCAAAATTATTTTTCTAGATTTTCTTTCAGATCAAAATCTTCCAGGAGGTTCAAAGTGAATGCAATGTCCTTTTCTGTTTTGACCCTTAAGTTTGTTGTAACTAGCCAGTCCATGTAAGGGATGACAATCACACTGTGAATCTCCAAGTAATTAGCAACTGGTGCGGTATATTTTGCTAAGGCCCTGGACCAAAAGAGAGGATCTTCTGTTTCCAGGTACAACGCGGCGGGACAACTTGATAGGTGCTCCAGTTTATCAAGCTGAATTCCTCCAGATAAAGGGACCCTAATAAGGGTAAAGTGTCCTTGGAGGGGAAATGAAGAAGAGGCAGCAACTGTAGACCATGAAGGGAGTGGCAGTGAACTTTGCGTAAGTAGGAAAATGCTTGATCTCCCACTGGGGAAGACCTTCGCTATGAGGAAGGCGGAGTTCTCGGTGCCGGACATTAAAGCTGTAAATATTTGGCATGTCGTGAGTAGAACACTTCTATCTCTTTTTCCTTGGTATCTGGAAAATCTTTCCCTCAGACAAGCACTAAGCCCCCTTTTTGAGGAAGCAGCTTTTAGTAAAGAAGGGGTGAATGTTTTCTAAAATCAAGCACAGAATAAGTGATTGTTTTCACATTATTTCATGAACTTGTCTTTCTTCCTATTGTTCTCTCCTTGTGGAAAAATATTTTATGCCTTTGTTGCTCTTTATATGTGATGGATTTAAAGACAAAATTTAAAGGAAACTACCTTATGCCTCTGTGCTTTCTATATGTTGAACTTAAAGATGCAACTCTAACAGCAGCGTTGGGAAAGTTGTTTTTTCAAAAAATATCATCTGACCTTGGAGTAACCGCATGTTTTGAAAACAATGCTTGAAGGCTGTTCCTCGCTGCTTTGGCTTCAATCTAATCTAGTTACTCACCTCTGTACCTCTCTTTTTTGGAAACTAAGTGGCAGAAACTATTACAAGCAATATCAACCCTTTCTTGTGAGCTACAAAACACAATGGATTGGGAGAACATCTCAGAAGAAGAATTTGCCAACATAATTTTATCCGGTTTGCAAAAAAATATATAGATATCTACACAGACTCAACCTCTGAAGATACTGAGATTTTCAGTTCTGTTAAAGTCACAGAGGCAAAACAGACAATTGAAGATGGAGTGGTGGATAACACTGGGTCTCTAGAAAAAAATGAAATTAGTTCTGATCAGGAGATTGTGCTAAAACAGATAGCTGATCTTAATCTACAGACAAGCACAAAAAGATTGATGCAGGATAAATCTTTGGATATGCCAAATTCACAAAATGTGATAAACACATTTACTGAAATCAGCTCGAATCAAGAGATTAAATCAAAACAAAGGGCGGATCTTAACATGAAGACAAACACGACAAGAATGGTTCAGGCTAGACCCATAGATGTGCCAAGTACATGGAATATGATAAGCACATCTGTTTTACTTAATATGGGTGCCAAAAAGAGGAAAATTGGGACTTTTTCACTAGCAGAATAACCATCAAGATTACTATCAAGATAATACAACAGCCCATGAAGATAAAGGATATGACAAGGGGGGAACGACCTGTGAAGATAAGGGCCTTGGCAGGAAAAGGGAAAATTGAAAAAAAGAATTTATGGCTTAGTGAATCTATTACATTAAAAATGTTTTCTGTATACTGATTGTCTAAGGCCACTAGTTAATTGTTATGATATGGGAAACGGAAATGGAAAAGTGAAGATAAACCTGATATATAAATAAATGTTAATCTGTTAGATTTTTAAAAGAATAGAGGTAGTTAGGTATAGACAAGAATTTAAGAACTTAAGAACCTAAGAAGAGCCATGCTGGATCAGGCCAAATGCCCATCTAGTCCAGCTTCCTGTATCTCACAGTGGCCCCACCAGATGTGTCTGGGAGCCCACGAGACTAGATCTCTGTCTCCTGATACCACTCCCCTGCATCTGGTCTTTGAAGTACCCTGGTTGTAAGCCTGGAGATGATAACCTGTTTGTAACCTGTGATGGACTTTTCCTCCAGGAATCTGTCCAATCCCCTTTTGAAGGCATCCAGGCCAGATGGATGCACTTCTATGCATTAAATGAAACATAGAGACCAGGAGGTAACTCTCTTATAATAGCCCATAAAGTATTAACTTGAATTAGAGATGACTGCTGAAATTAGGCATTCTTTGGAAGAATGGGTAAATATACTGTGGATGATATATAGAATATATATAGTTAGCCAAATGTATCCTAAATTGCTTAATATTGAAGAGCTAAACAGCAAGTTTGAATAGATTGTTGAGATTAGATAGCCTATATCCTTTGTATTAAAATAGATGTAAGTAAAGATAGATAGAATATGGATGAGATAATAAGGAAACTAAGTATGAAAGTATGCTCATTTAAGCTGGGAAGGGACATGTGAATTATATTGGGTTCAAATGTTGGGGAAAACTGTGGTTGAAGTAGTAACACAACAGGAGACAAGCTATATATTTGTTTTATGTAATTTAGTGTAGAACAGGCCTGCCTAAGACGTCGACCGCGGCACCTTCAGGGGTCGCCTGTGAGGTCTCTGTGTTGGGGGGGGGAATTCCCCCCCACTCACACCCTCTCCAGTGGCAGCGGTGGCGGCAGTCGTGTGCCCAGGCCACCCTGCGGGGCCCATTTAGGTTTTCTGGCAGCGTGTGCGGTGGCTGCAGAGGTGGGCCCAGGCTGGCTTGCTGGACCCGCTTGTCAGAGTCACCAAACGGGCCCAGCGATGTGGCGTGGGCCCACCTCCATGGCCGCCACCTGCTGCTGGAGCTGCCACCACAACCCCACCCCTGCCACCATTGCTGCCACCGCCCCACACCACAACTACCACCCATGGAGTAGCTGGGGCTGCCATCGCTGCCACCACTGGAGCCACCACCGCAATCCCACCCCCACCACTATTGCTGCGGATGCCCCCCAACCTGCCACAGCTGCCTCCCCTGCCCCCCGCCGCCATCACCCCCACAGCACCTGCTGCCATTGCCCCCACTCTCCGCTGCCGTCCCTGCCTCCCCCATCACACCCGCCCCAGCAGATATAGGGTGTAGATAAGGAATATCCTACTTGTGGAAGAATAAAAATTTCTGTTTAGATTTCTTTTTTAACAAAATTTCTGTTTAAATAGTTAAATATAGGAGCAGTAAGAAAACAACCCTATGATTAGTAAGACTCAGAATGAGTTTCTCCTGAACAAATTATATCTGACTCAAATCTTTTTGGACAGATTCATTAGCTTGGTAAATGAGAGGAATGCAATGGATGTATAGTATCTTGGTTTCAGCAAGGATTCCAGTACAATCTTTCATGATATTCTAGTGGTTGCATTGGTAAAGCATGGGCTAGATAATGTTCCTGTTAAGTAGATTTGTAGCTGGCACAGATGGCATACCCAAAGAATGCTTGGTAATAGTTCTGCATCAGCTGAAGAGAAGTGAAAGGTAAGTGTCAGTCTTGTTCAACATTTTTATACATTTTTCAATGAGGAGACAAAGCGGGTGTGTTGATCAGATTTGCAGATGATGCCAAACCTGTAAAGTAGCTGATACTTAAGAAGACAGAACTTGGATTCAGTGTGACCTGAACAAATTGGAGAACTAAGTCAAGGACAAACAAAATGACGTACAGAAAGGAAAAAAATGTAAACTTCCACATTTGGGCAGGGAAAAAATATATACCACAAATATAGGATGGATGACAGCTGGTTTGGCAGTAGGATAAGTAAAAAGAAAAGAGATCTTAGTAAATGACAAGCTAAGCATGAATCAACCTATGAAACAATGCCAAGTACTAGGCTGCATCAACAGATGTTTACTGTGCAGATGAAAGGAAGCAATAATTCCATTCTACTTTGTTTTCATGTGAAGTCATCCAAAATATTGTGTCCAGTTCTGCACATCACTTTTTAAGTTGGAAATCAGAAGATGGAATATGTCCAGATGAAGGCAACTAAACTAGTAAAGATCTGAAAATCCAAGTCCTATGAAGAATGGTTGAGGAAGCAGAGTGTGTTGGAAGAAGACTGAAAGATTAACATAACAGTTATCTTCAGATGTTTGAAAAAATATTGCACAAAACAAACAAGTTTGATTTCTGCAACTCTGGAAGCAAACGACCCGAGGCCCTGATTACCTTGGAAGCTGGTGAATTCTGCTTTCTTGGAGATATCTAAACACAGTTCAGGGATACCTGAACTGTGGATTTCTTGCTTTAGCTTTGTATAAAGTGCTTAAAAATGCTCTGAGTCCTTTCCAGATTTACAATTATACAATTGTGCAATCCAGAATTACAATATGAAATCAAGATTGGAACTGTATAAAAACATTTTTGCATGTATCAGAAAGAAGTAGTGAAATAAAATCTGAGCCAAAAACAAAAAAATAGTGTTATAAAATATAAAGGATACTACACTTAACATTACATTTAATCTAACATTTCTTCTAGCTTTTTCTATAATTATTAGTTAACAGTGGAAGAAAGCCTGTTTGTGTCAGCTCTGCAGCATAAGGCTGAAAGTGCCATCAGTGAGACCAATTTTGGAAATTCAACATTACTTCCTTCTATCCTTCAGAGCCTATGGTTTCCATGTAACTCCTTTCATTGTCAGGAACTGTAGGGGGGCACAGAATAGGAAGACAAAATGTTTAACTTCCAAAACATTGCTATGTGTCTATGAAGATTCTTAGTCATCCAGGTGAGTTTATCTGGAAGTTGAGTCATGGCAACTGGACTTCTTATCTTGAGAGATTGAAATGTTTCGCTGCTGAGCCAAACAGCTTCATCAATATGAGGAAAGCTTGGTGCTATGGTTGATGACATCATCAGCATTTAACCATGGTACTTACATGAACAGGATTTCAGCAAGTAAGTAGACAAAATAAACACGATTCTGGAGCACAATGCTGGTAATAACATCTATCACATAATAGACATTTGGTAACAATATGTTGTAGAAGTAATAGAAAAAAAGAATTGAATAAAGAAATATTGGAAGCTCTTGAGAGGAATTAAAAGCAGAATAAGGAAAGTTAAGGAAACAGTTCTAAGACTGATTTCAGATCATATCCTTGGAAGGTTCCCAAGTTTGGCCAGGAGATGGATTTTTTAAAAAGCATATCATATCTTATAATATAAATCAAAACTGGAAAAGGCAGGGAGGAAGGAGAAGAAAGAGTCATGCATGAAGATGAGATTTCAAAAAGTGTCTAAAATGCATACACATCAAAGATCTACATAGCTATGAAGTATGGTGTCTACTATTCACTCTGCAACACACCAATAATATCCAAAAGAGATGTGCATGAAAGTAATTTTTTTCCTTTTGCTTTTCATTTTTGTTTCATTTTCTAACATAATGAAAAATGAAGGGCCCTTAAAAAAACTGAAATGAAACGAAATGGAAAATTTCATTTCGTTCCATTTTGTTTTTTGTTTTTTTTATTATTTATTTTGTCAAGTGCCGATCTCAGTGCTTGTCAAAACAAATAATAAAAATAAGTGCCAATCAGCTGGTGTGCGGGCCATGAAAAATAAGTCACCCCACCCACCCACCCCCGGATTCTTCTAAGAGTTCTGTGAAGTATGAATGCTGCTTGAGAAAGAAATATACTAGTCTTACATTTCTAAAGGGGAATGATTTTCTCTCAATTTAGTACCATCTTCATTAAGATTTTTTTCCAAAGCATAAAGCCTCAATAAGTTATATGCATTCTATGCTTTAAAAATGTTTCAGTAGGTTTCTTCTTATAAAAAGGTTCCACTGTTGTTGGGAAAACAATTGTCTTGGTAAAGCTAAATAAATAACAAAGCTATTTAATAACTGCATTTGTTTCAAGTTGATCCTTCCAAAGAGAGTTTTACTTGATCCCAATGTATATGTCTAGCATTTGAAAAATTAAATGGACCACACCTCTACCGTGCACACAGGAAGCTTTTATAATATAAATCTGCAAACACGTACCAGAAAAGGGAAGACAGGATTTCACACTATGCAGTAATCTCACATGCACACTAATAAAATCAAAATGCTATGTGCTAGTAACAAAGGCAAGTATTGCTATGAATTCACTCCATCCCATTCAGACTACCGGCACAAACCAGAAAGGTGTGGAGCACAGAAGAATCACCTAGGAGAGTGTGATAGGGAACAAAGGTCATGCAAGGAAAATAGCTGTCTTGAAAAGTCATAGAAAACTGTCAGATCAGAATGGCTCATGAACGGTTGCATTCCTCCCTCCTTTTTAAGATGCCTAAGAAGACGTTTTGGCAAGGAAAGCAACAACATTAAGCTGATAATTTCACTTTAGTCAAAAGAATTAATAGCTATAACAAGCTGTGCCGGCTCAGTGGAGAGTTGTTGAATTAATCTGGAAGGACAACTGGAGCCGTTGAACTTAACACAGGCTTTACAGCAACAGATTTGTCATTTCATGCTTTAAAAGGATTCTTGTTAAATCTGGGGAGTGGGGAGAGATCATGCTTCATGAAGCTGCCAAAAGCACATGATGAATCCTAAGTACAAAGAGAGAAACGTCATTTTCTAATACTTTGGTTTTAATTCCAAGATGATCATATATTGTAAGAACATGACAGTCAGTCATGGAAGATTTCCAGGTTTAACAGAAAAAAAAAACTATGAATGTCCTATATTAGCTTGGGTGCCATAATATTGCCACCTGCACTTTGATTTTATGCAATTTGTCCACTGTATTGCCACCAAATATCAGAAATAAATATTGGCCCCCAGACTGGAGCAACTTTACAGTATGTATGACTGAAGAAGGTTGACTAAGAAATTACAGCTTTGCTTTGTTTGGATATAAAGAAGCCTAGTGAACAAGTATGGCCCTCCTCTTGGCACAGAGAGTTTTCCATCATTTAACTCTTGTTCTGAAAGAACGGGTTCCCAAATACACAAACTAAACATAGATAAAACAGTTACCCAAGCATTATCTCATCAAACTGTACCTTACCACACACATTAACTGAACATACAGGTAAGAAATCCTGTCTACTTATGTGATTGCCCTTCTGCATGCAATTTTTCTGTATAGGATTCTGGCCAAAGGACTGAAAATATATTATAAATGTAAATTCTGGTGAAAAGGTGGCACTATTTAGGAATCCTATAGTTGACTTCCCCCAACCATCTCATTTGTTAGAAATTAGTATTCTAACTAATACTAATTGCAGAAAGTCATGACAAACTGTAATTCTTGGTAGTGGGGTGGCTAAAAAAAAAATCTGCAAATAAATAAATAAGGAAATTATTGCAACTCCTTTAAATATCTCATAGGTATATTTTAAATGTTCTCCTTTACTCATGCTGCCTTGTGTACAACATACTTTGGAAAGTAAGAAGTTGGAGATGTGAATGATGGTCAACTCTTTTCCCTCTTTTTGAAAATTTTCAACCTTGCCATTAATTTAGAGTCTCGTGGCACAGTGGTTCAACTGCTGTACTGCAGCTAGAACTGTGCCCACAACATGGGATTCAGTTCCAGGTAGCAGGCTCAAGGTCTCCTCAACCTTCCAGCCTTCTGAGGTCAGTAAAAAGAGTAACCAGCTTGATTGAGGGGGGGGGGGTTGGGGAAGCAAAGTGTTCCCTGCATAGTTAAATTATAAACTGCCCAGAGAGTGCTGTAAGCACTATGGGGTGGTATATAAGCAGAACATATTTTAATGTAGACTTTTAAATGAACCTTTTCAGAACCATTGTATATCCTCTTAACTAAATGCCCATTAATCATTCAAAAGCATTATTTGCATGAGTTACCAAATGGTGGCAAAGTGGAAAGAAGATGGATTATGCGGTCCTAATACATGTAACCACCACCCCCTCCGGTGGGAAAGTGTAGTCTTCACTAAATGGGGCAAAATAAATATATAAGCATAAATATAAACAGATAATTATAAATATGCCACAGACAAAACTGCTATATCATCTCAAATACAGAACTTTGAGTGTAACCTAGATACACACTGTTCTGCCAAACATTGATCACTGGATAATTTGGTTTGGTAAGGATGATCATGTACTTCTAAGTACCTCGGGTGTCCAGTAAGACATTACTGAGACAATTCCCCTACTGCCACCTATAAAAAGGCGGGAGTATATGAAAAGGAAATAAGGAAAGGGGGGAAAGGAGTATTCAGGGACACAATCTATTTAATAAAGACTCTCAAATGATATTAATCAAAATAAGATATTAAGTAATGCACATTGTTTATTATGTATTTAAAATATTTCTATCCTGCCTTTCTTCCTGAAAAGACCCAAGGTGGCTATCTTCTACATTGGTGTAAAAAGTAGGAACATTTATTTTTGATAAATTGTAGCTACTGATGCTATGCAACTTTATTTGAAGACAATTTTAGAGTATGAATTGTCATTTTCATCTACAAATTAGGTAGTGCACTTTAACTACCAGGCACTACGAGGTAAAGTGATATTTCCAACCATCCAAATACATCTTTCATTGTGGCATGACAGAAACTAGATTATTTTACATTCCTTGTTTTATTTTCCATGCAAAATGCCACAGCAATATAACATTATACATATTCTCGAATGAGAGATGATTGATTATTCTCAATTCTGTCACTATGCTTGGTTAATCACAACTCAACTCTCTGAGTTGCATTCATCATGCAGTATCCTTTTCTGTTTTACTATAGCAGTACCACACAACCCAAAAATATATTTAAAATTATGACAGCATCTCTGTCATCATTACAGATCTAGCACAATTTGGGGAGACAATGTGATAAAGGAGAAAAGTGTAAAGTACAAACTTGAACAAACAAGTCACTTACTTTGGAAAGATGGCGGTCATGAGGGCAGATGCATAACCAGGCCTGCAAACTCCCTCTGAGATGTTAGCATACTTTGAAGCTAATTCTGGTGGCCTGTGGGGGGAAAATAATCATGAAGATGGTTCTAGGAAAGAAGTACTATACTCTATGTCTGTCAGTTTAATCTGCTTATTATTCATTTTCTCAAATGGTTCACAGCAGCAATGACAACAAAATAAATGCAAAATAATGAGGATATAGAATCTAAAGGAATCTAGTTCCTGACACATTCTTGTGCCATAGTAAAACTATAGACACCAAAAACATTCCAGTCAAAAATGGAAGTAGCTAACAAGAAAAAGCCATTTGTTTGGCTGTTCTTCTGTTGCATGACCAGCCTACATACAATGTAAAATTAGTTATTTATACAGCCAAACTAAGCAAATTACCACAATTTTCTATCAGCCAATGTGAGAATGGAGGCAGCTGACATTTCTATATGCTAGTATTGCTTCCTTCATTCCCTTTTCAATAGTGTGGGCTCTCACAATCAATGGGCATGAGAAACGCTGAATATACAGTACCTTCCATTCTAAGAAAATACATTGTTGATGCCAAAATAAAGCTTTCGCAAGCCTGAAGAGAAAGAACTATTTTTAGCAGCCACTTACTATATGACTGAACCTAACTGCTTGGCCTCTTGATTTGTTTTGTTTTGTTTTTATTATACTTCATCCTATCTCCAAGGGCTTCAATTAAACACACTTCAAGGGCTAAGCTGCACAGTCTTTTGAGGGGAATTATTATTGGGATATAATTGAATATGAAACAATTGTAGTTAATGCAGAGGGCATTGATATAATTGTCTTCCAACATTATTATTGACCAGAAAAAATAATGGTGGTACAGTATTTGTGAAGTGTTACATGCTTACCATTTGTAAAATGGCTTGTTAAAAACACAAAATATTCCTTTAAATGTTATGTCTTTAAGTTAGTTCACTGACCCTGTGTAATCCTCATAATCACTGTCAAATAATATATGAACATAGTATTTTTTAAATTCCTACAAGCTGTAGAGAAGCAACATAGTGTTTTAAGAGCATAGTTACTATGGCAACTGTATGTGTATTCCTGTGATCTCCTGTCCATACCTGAACCACCATCTTTAATACAGATGAAGATCAGCTGAGTAATCATAGCAAAACGTCTCTCAAAATACACTGCAAAACCTGGGTGCAAATATAGGAAACTGGACTATTGGGAACAAAAACTATTTTTTGAAGAAACCTCTCCAAGATCCAAAAGCTTAGCAGCGGAATGCATTTATCGTCAAAATTCTCACAGTTCTCGACAATTCAAATTGGCGTGTCTACACAGTGAAAAGAACAGAACTTGCAATTTTAAGAAATAAAATAAAATAACCATTTTGGCACATTAATACAAAAACCCTTTTCCATTCCACACTAAGTTTTCTGTGTTACATGCCACAAACATCAGCATGAAAACACCAATTTCAGGACCAGGAAAAGTTCTGCTACTCACTCAAATGGACTGTAGCGAAAACTGAATCATTTCTTTCCAGCTTTGGTGCCTACTCAGGAAGTGGCATAGGTTGTATACCTCTGCACTTGACATATATTCTGAAATACTCCCAGAAGGTGTGTGTGTGGGGAAGTGCATCACAGCACATTAAAAATTATGATACTGGCCAATATGGAGTACCCTGTCTTTTGGAAACAGAATCACATTCTGCTAGTGAAAAGCTACCACTGCATACTATTATTCAGGCTAAGTACATTCATTGTTTAAACCAGAGAACTGAAAATAGTTTTTTTAAAAAGGAGCAAAACCCCAAAATGAATAAAAACTACACCTCTTTCTGTCTTTGTGTTGTCTATAGAAGCTGTCTTTCATCTGTATAGAATATCCACTGCAATACATAACTAACTCTTCCCTAAGCACTTTAAATTACAGTGGTACTTTGTATAAAGGAATTAATTTGTTCCAAATGAAATTATGTTAAGCAATTTTTCCTTTATACAAATTTCCCATAGGAATGCATTGAAAATGGAGTAATCTCATTTTTATATTGTATGGATTTGCCCCACAGGCAATTCTGTTAAGCAAATTTCCCCTATTTCTGGAATATTTTATGTTGTACAAATTTTATGTTATACAAACCATTTGTTATACAGGGGTCCACTGTACAAACTTTAAGATGCCAGCATGTCTCCTGTAAATGTCCACAGAAATGTTGCATCCTCTGAGAACTAGTTCCTTTGGCTAGTACCGTATTAATGAAGTACAGTATAAGGTGTCCATCACCAAAGGCACAATTATATCCATACTCACTGGTGTCAAAGACAAATTTGTTAAACTTTAGAAATGCAACCAAAGTTCATGTTCCAAAATGACACTGGCAAAACTACCCAACCCCAGTTGCCTGCTCCAGTTGCTCAGCAAGACCTCATTACATCAGTTCTGACCATTCACTTGGACCGTCTTTTATAGTTTCCCAACACATTTTATTCCTTAACAACCTGGGGGTATGTATTTCTGTAAGCCTGGTAACCAATACAAGATTTCAGTCTTCATTAAACTGTCATGACGACATTCCCAGACATCTTAAATAAGGGTATAAAACTAATAACTTGGACCTCATTAAAGTAAGGCACCAGAAGAAGATTGTTCCTCTTAGTTAAAAGTGTTATGTATCCAGTATGACTGTATCTTCAGATGCTAAATAGGAGAACTTGAAACATTACATTTTAAATTTTTTTTTTTACATTTCTAATTTCTTCTAAGATGCCAGGGTGCTAATATAGTCAGAAATGGAACTATTTGCAAGAACTATGTTACCTCTAACTTGTAATAGCCAACCTCCACTGAACAGTATTTTCCCAGGGGAACTCTGGCGGTTCACAACATAGAATATACATAAAGCCAACCCCTAAAACCTATAAGAAATCAGTAAAAATATAAGATGGCAGCGGAAAACAACAACACTCAACCTCCATTAGTTGCCGAAGGCAGCCTGGAAGAGCCTGGTTTTTAATCGCTTCCTGAAAGCTGAAAGGAGGTCCACGGTCCTAATGTCACAGCGAAGCTGATTCCACCATATGGAACCAGCCACAGAAAAGCACGATTCCAGGTGGAGGTCTTCCGAGCTTCCCGAGGAGTAGCAACTCTTAGCATTTGGACCTGAAATGTTCTGGTGGGCCAGGCCAGAGTTGATTTTGGGACGATGTGCTCTGTCAGATATTCTGGACCCAAGCCATGGAAGGTTTTCTAAATCAAAACCAATACCTTGAACCTTATTCGAGAGGCAACGGGTAACCAATGCAAGCATGCTAGAATGGGGATGATGTGGTCATATCTGTCCGCACCAACCACCAGTCTGACCATCGTATTCTGCACCTGCTGTAATTGCTGAGTAAGGATCAAGGGAAGCCCCATGTAGAGCATGTTACAGTAATCTAACCTTGAGATAACTAGCGCTTGCACAACCGTCCATAGGAGGTCACCACCCAGATATGGGCAAATCTGGGAGAGAGCCTAAGTTGTTAAAAAAGGCAGCCCTGGAGACGGCTGCCACCTGGGATTCCACGGACAGTGCCGAGTCCAGGGTCATGCCCAGACTCTTCATTCTATCAGCCAGTTGGAGGGAGATCCCATTCAAACTGGGAAGAAGGCCACAATATACATCCCCCACCCCCACCCCCTTAGGAACAGTACCTCAGTCTTCTTGTGTTTGAATTTGAGCCTGTTAGTCTGTTAGGCAGTAGTCAAGGGTCCGCATAGCCTCCGTTGCAGAGGTGGAAAAGGAGAGACAGAGCTTGTGTCATCAGCGTACTGATGACAGCAGACCCCCAAACTCCGAATGACCTCAGCCAGCGGCCTCATATAGATATTAAACAGCGTGGGGGAGAGTGCCAACTCCTGGGGATTCCCACATGAGAGGGACTAAGGAGCCGACAAAACTCCATCCACCAGTACTCTCTGGGCACGGTCACGGAGAAAGGAGTGGAGCTAGCACAAAGCTAGGCCACCAATCCCCACCTCTGACAGCCTGCCCAGGAGGATACTGTGGTTGACAGTATCAAAGGCCACAGACAGGTGGAGGAGGACCAGCAGGGTAGAGCAACCCCTGTCCATCTCCCTCATCAGGTCATCTTGCAATGCGACCAGGGCTGTTTCAGTCCCATGACGTGTCCTGAGCCCAGACTGGAATGGATCAAGAATGTGGCCCTCCTATGAATGGAGCCAAATGGCAGCAACCCGCTCAACCACCTTGCCCAAAAAGGAAGCATTAGCTATTGGACGATAGTTGTTCAGGTCATCCGTAGCCAGGCCAGGTTTTCTAAGGACCGGTCTTATTACTGTCTCCCTCAGGCAAGTGGGAAAAATCCCATCCCTGAAGGAGCTAGAGGCAATAAGCGAAACCCATTATGGCATGCTCCCCCCTGCGCTCTTAATTAACCACGAAGGGCAAGGGTCGAGCAGAGATGCCTCCGGCGGGCAATGCACCAGCACCTTGGAGGCCTCCACAGCTGTTACATGCCCAAACTCAACAAAACAAGAGGAGCAAGGGGGTAAAGAACCAGCAATACTAGGGGACAGATTAGTGGAACCATAGACCAGACCAGCCTGGATGGTCATAGATCTGGCCATATAGCCTACATAGCTCTCTCTTCCAACATCTACATCCTATCACTTGGCATCTGCTATGGCAGCTACTTCACTTTTCCTATCAACAGAGTCACCTTTTCAGTTTGGAAGATCAGGAACATGAAGAAATTTTCTTTTTCCAGTCCCTCACTTAGCTTCATTTACTTATGAGTGACATCTTATGAATTTATTCAAATTAGGCACGAGTCCTTCTGATAATATTTCAGGTCAGGACAAGAAACTACTTTCAAAAGATGATTTCTAATTCTAATTTGCACAACCACTGCAAACCTAGTGAATTTAGTGCAGCCGTATGCCAATGAAGATAACTAAAATTACAAGAATCCTCCTGCTGTTTTACTTGCATGCGATCAATAGAAGTCAGAGAATTCTTCCTTATTTACTGTGTACATTTACTGCATACATTTATATCCCACCATCCTCCACTTCTGTATTCAGACAAAATCAACTTCCATATACTTTATATTCATTTTAAATTCTTAATCACAATGGATAAGGGAACAACTAAAGGATAATCAAGAAATGCCATGAATATTAGTCATGCTCTCCTATACTTTCACCGTAAAGAAATGTAATTGTTTGAGTTTAGCTTGAGACACAGTTCTCTGTAAAATAAATGCTGACTACCACACACAGTTGTCAGTTCTTCAGGTGCTTTGTTACAACCCAACATCTCCAACTTCTGGAGGAAAACAGGTTGATTTAATGTGTTAAATCAGGATAAATTCAGCCACTGTTATTGTCTTTTTTTGCCAATATGCTCATTGCTTTTACTTTTCTCTCTTCAGACTCTCACTAGATTATGTTTTTACTTAGTAGATAAAAAAAGATTAGTTAAATTATAACAAGGCTAAAAAGGTAATTAAAGTATTGTGGTTTCACAATAGTTTTTTTTCTTTTTACATTTACATGAAAAAGGAAATATAAACAAAGTACCTTGGTTCTTTCACCAAACTCACTAAATCAGTTTTAACACAGTACTTAAGTACTTTACAATTGGGAATGGTACGGTAACAGGAGCATCAACAATTGCAAACTCTCCCTCTCTCCCCCAATCAAACAACAGAGTTTAAGACTTATTCAGATGTATGTGTTTATTATTTTAGATGCTCCTCTTACAGTGTCACTCACAGTAGTAAATACCTTTCAACATACAGTATTAAGCCTCCCTATTCATTAATTCCCTTTTTGATAGGAGCCTTGGATACCTTCTCATTCCCTAAAATGTAACATCTGAAGAATTCTGTCGTTGTATTAAACACAGTTTCTTAAACGTTAGGATTAAGAACTCTTTCAGCTGTCCCATTCAAGCAGGACATCACTGACCTTGTCCAACAGAAAGAAGGCTGAGAGGGGATATGGTAGCTATGTTTAAATATCTGAAAGGATGTCACATTGAAGAGGAGACTGGTTTGCTTTCCATGGCTTCACAGACTAGGACGTGGGGCAATGGTCTCAAACTACTGGAAAAGAGATTCAATTTAAATATTAGGAAGAACTTCATGACAGTTATTGCTGTTCGGCAGTGGAATATGCTGTCATGGGGGGGGGGTGTCTCCTTCTTTGGAGGTTTTTAAGCAGACACTGGATAGCCATCTGTTGGGAGTCCTGTGATGGGGGTTCCTGTATGGCAGGGGGTTGGACTGGATGGCCCTTGAGGTCTCTCCCAACTCTATGATTCTATGATTCCAAACTTCCCCTGCAAATATTCTCTCAGACTATTCCCGGGCACTCCAAATTTCTTAAGTCTACCTGACCCTGCCTTCCATTGCTGAGCTTGTGTAATAGGCACCAATAGTGAGTCGTCAGATTAGAGATGGACTTGGTAATCAGCGGGAAGCAGAAGCGGAACCCTCCGAGTGCCTAGTGGGGTTGGGGAGCTGATGGGGCTCCTTGGTCGCCTGTTCCCAGGAGGGAGAGGAAAGGGTGTGTGTTCTTTTTGGTGAAGGCAAAGCCCACTGTTGCCCATAGTGTCTTAGGGGGTGAGCAGGACAGGCCCTCCCCTAGCACCCTTGGAGCTGCGGGAGAAGTGGGGATGCTGAATGGGCCAGCAGGCGAGGAGAGCAGCGTTGGGTGGGGGAGAAAAGTGGATCAGGCCTTCCCTCTCCCCCCCCCTTTTAGAGCCACACCTGGGAGCTACAGGGTGCTGGCCACCAGAGCCGCCATGTAGGCCCATTGGGATGGGCAGGCTGCACTAGGCATGTTATGGAGGGTATCTAGTAGCAGGGCTGTGGAGTTGGAGCTGGAGCTGAGGAGTCGGAGTCGGAGGAAATTTTGGGTACCTAGAGTTGGAGTCGGAGTCGGTAAACAATGCACCGACTCCGACTCCTAACAAATTTAGATTGGAATTTTAGAAAAAGCAAGTTTAAATGTCCCAATTCACAAAAAGTTATAATTAACGACTTCTCTACTGTAAGAATAAAGACCAATGCATGCAGTGCCTCACATAACCGCAAAACGAACACGTTAAGTGACTGTGAAGAAGCATGCTTTTCATGTGCTTCACTATATGGCACGCAATGCACAATTAGGAGCGGCAATACTTATACTTTCCATAGTGTTGTGTTCTGCTGTTACACAGCGCCCATGGGTATCCGACCTAGCCTCTCACTGATAAGGGATTAAGTAAATAAGTTTTTGCAGGACTAGAGACACTTGTATAAGTGAAGGGAATGGAGGGTCAATAGTTCAAGACTGAAGCTGTAAACCATTGGAAAAACTGCTGTCATTCAGCTAAGGCTATAAAACTTGTCAACTCTGATTGCTAGCATATTAATACATTCGCATATTAATACAGAGGAGTCAGAGTCGGAAGTACAAAAAAAAACTTAGGAGTCGGAACATTTATCTACTGACTCCACAGCCCTGTCTAGTAGGCCCTCCCCTTCCCTCAACAGGCAGGCAGGACCGGATAAAGGGAAGCTGTGGGATGGGCATGGGCTATACAGTGGAACCTTGACTTACGTCATTAATCCGTTCCAGAGGTCTAGACTTAAGTCAAACATGACTTAAGTCAAATTAACTTTTCCCATAGAAAGTAATGGGAAAGTGGATTAATCCGTTCCAGCTGATGAAAAAGACCCCCGAAAATGGCAATTTAACACAAATTTGACTGGGATAGGAGATTCCTTCCAGGGATATAAATGAAATGTCTCTTCAAAGAGAGGAGGACGCAGTGGAATTATAGTCCACAAGTTATACGCCTCCACCTTTTAATATTTATAGCAACAATGTCTAACATTTAAGTTTTACTGATTTTTAACCTGACGTTCCAAGTTCTGAACAACTCTATGCTTACCATTAGAGTCCCACAACTTTACAGCTCCCCAACTAAAATGCTTCCATTGTGGACCAGAATTTTGCAGCCAGATTTTTTACAAGACTGAGCCAACTGTCTAACCAGCAAGGCCAGCCCCGAGCTCCCGGCCCTTCTTCTCCTCCGGCAGCAGCGGCGGCTTCGGTGAGGCCGAGGACCAGCTCCAGGTGCTCTGAGCTGGCCTCGCCGAAGCCGCCGCTGCCGGAGGAGGGGAAGAAGGCAGGAGCAGTTTGGAGACAGCAGCCGCGATGCTGGGTCGTGGCTGCCGCGCGATTCCAGTGCCTTGCACCGGGGCTCCGAGATGTAAGTCAAAGCCTGCGACTCAAGTCAAACAGGCCCCTTCTTGATGTAAGTCAAATATGATGTAAGTCAAGCAGTATGTAAGTCAAGGTTCCACTGTATGGTCCAAGTGTTTTGGGGGGGAACCTCCCCACAGACGGGTGGCAGAATGCTGTGCCAGTGGCGATTGGGTGCCCCCTCGGTGAGCAATGACCACCCTACCCAACCTGGCACAGGTAAAATAAATGTGAGGAGGTGGTGGTGGGGAGATCCAGGTGACCTGCGCATGGGAGGCTCAAAAAGCAGCGGCAGGCACATGCTCTGGTTATTTTTAATTGTACAGCCCCCAACAGTGTCTGAGGGACAGTGAACTGGCCCTCTGTTTAAAAAGCTTGAGGACCCCTGCTCCACAAGAAGGAACTAACATGAGAAGCACAGCTATTCCACCAGCAATGATCAAACACTATCTGCATTTCTTCCTTTTATGTTATATGTGGGCAGGCAGTTGTTGTCCTTTGTTTACTGTATGTAAAACTCTGAAAAGAATGGGTGAAAAATGCTTTAAATAACATCTAAAAATAACTGTGACTGATTTATGTTCTGTTATTTTAGACTCAGCAAGATTTTGTCACACTTGGAGAGCTAAACTGCCTGAAGAGCTCCAGCTACCACGCTACAGCAGAAGCCAGTGACCCGCAGACTCCAAGTCTTCTAAATAAGACTTGTCCTCTGACAAACAAGACATCAGTCACCACCAGAAGCCTCATCCCTGGACCAAAACATCTATGGTCCAGCTTTCATATTATAAAAGAATACGGAATTCCACTATCACGACAAAATATAGTTTTACTTCATTTTACGTTTTCCAGCACATCGTGCCTCCATTTTAAGATACTCTGCAGAATAATAAATCCATATCTATACATACATCGGTAACCTAGAAAAAAAGGCAGAAATTACTAATTTAAACTTTTCTGATAGAATAAACACACACGTGTGTGTGTGTGTGTGTGTGTGTGTGTGTGTGTGTGTGTGTGTGTGTCAATTTAGTAAATAAAATAGTTCCAGTAATTTTATAAAATGCATTTTAACAGTACCACAAGCTCTATATTCCATAAGACAACACAACAAGCTCTCATAAAAGTAAGAGGACTTAAGCAAAACCACGGAGTGAGGCAAAATTGTTCACATGGGTGAACAGTTAAAGCAATTGCTTATTTGCCTGTGGCTGAGAAGAAGATTCACAGTCATGATAAAAAACATTAGTTTTCAGTGCAATTCTCTCTCAATTCAGGGCAGCCCGTAATGCACATTCACAGTAGACTTGTCAGATCTAATTTCAGAGGACCCAAGGGATGATCACCTACAACTTTAGTAAGAGACTTGTTCAACACATGGATGCTTCCTGAAGCAATCGGCATTTCCTTCTAATATTACATTTTCCCTCAGTCTTGTTCTTTGTTTGTATGTTTGTTGCTTGGTTGTAAGTTTGCTTGAGTTATTGAAATACTGCATGTTTATTTCTTTTTAACTAGATGATGCTTGCAAACACATATGCTCCTTTCAAAGTGACAGCTGGGTCCAGGGAAGTTCATGCAAAAATAGTATTTAAAGTGGTGGGGAAGATTTTTATTTTTTCTTATTCTGCTGCCAATTTTGGAGAGACCTCAGAGAGAAGCATGACCAACATTGGAAATCACAATGGTTAGGGAAACGACTGAAATAAAACAAAATGCTTTGAACAGTAGAAAATATCCAGCAAAATAGAAATATCACCACGGCCCTTCTGAACATGAAGAGAGGGAGGACAACTGGGTTTCCTGAAGGAGGAGATCTAAAACCCCGTATTGTCACTACAAAATTCTTAATAAAGCAAAGAATATAGAGAAGACTTCTAATGATATATCAAGTGAACAGGCTACAAAAGAAAGTGCTCCTTAAAGTATGCTTGTCCAAAACCAATGAGGGCTTTATAGGTGACAATCGGCATCTTGAATTGTTCTTGGAAGCCAACAGGAAACCAGTAAAGACCACATGATACCAAAGTAATAAATTCCACAGAGTTGATGCCAATCAGCATATGTGCAGCAGAATTTTGTGCCAATTCAGTTCTCTGAACACTTTCATGTGTTGCACGTGCACACTGTAAGGCATACTGCAATATTCCAACCTGGATCTTACCACGTCATGTGTATCTGTAGCTTCTTGCACTATATACAGTAATGAAACGAAAGTAAGAAATTTAACAGAGTGCTACTAAGCAGAGATTGCCTCCATTTTCTCATCAATACTGAGTTTCATTTTCTTTTAAAGAGTAGAGATTGTTTTCTTCCCCCTTCTTAGATCTTAAACTGTTCACATTTTATTTCTTACAAGGATGTTATTTATTTACAAATGTGTTTGTTTGTATACCGCCCGTCTTCCAGAGGAACTCCGGACAGTTTACAGCAGTCACAAAGCAGTGAAAGTGTAATACAGCATTTTCACACAAATATGGGGGATATAACTAAGTACAGTGGAACCTTGACTTACATACTGCTTGACTTACATCATATTTGACTTGCAGCAAGAAGGGGCCTGTTTGACTTGAGTCGCAGGCTTTGACTTACAGCACGGAGCCCCGGCGTAAGGCACTGGAATCTGGCGGCAGCTACGACCCAGCATCGCGGCTGCCATCTCCAAACTGCTCCTGCCTTCTTCCGGCAGTGGTGGCTTCGGTGAGGCCAGCTCAGAGCACCTGGAGCTGGTCCTCGGTCTCACTGAAGCCGCCGCTGCTGCCGGAGGAGAAGAAGGGCCGGGAGCTCGGGGCTGGCCTCGCTGGTTAGATAGTCGGCTCAGTCTTGTAAAAAAATCTGGCTGCAGAAGTCTGGTCCACAATGGAAGCATTTTAGTTGGGGAGCTGTAAAGTTGTGGGACTCTAATGGTAAGCATAGAGTTGTTCAGAACTTGGAACGTCAGGTTAAAAATCAGTAAAACTTAAATGTTAGACATTGTTGCTATGAACATTAAAAAGTGGAGGAATATAACTTGTGGACTATAATTCCACTGCCTCCTCCTCTCTTTGAAGAGACATTTCATTTACATCCCCAGAAGGAATCTCCTATCAAATTTGTGTTAAATTGCTGTTTTCGGGGGCCTTTTTCATCATCTAGAACAGATTAATCCACTTTCCCATTACTTTCTATGGGAAACGTTCGTTTGACTTAAGTCATGTTTGACTTAAGTCTAGACCACTGGAACGGATTAATGACCTAAGTCAAGGTTCCACTGTATGTAATAAATCAAAGGCAAATCTACAGCTTCTGCACAATATCTGTGAAGAAACTAATAGAGAAGTCCAGTCCTCAGTCTATAAGTTCTCAGTTTGAATGGAATAACCTAGGTGGGGCATGACAAGGTACATGTCTGCATATATACACACCTTACTGTGACATAGCAAATCACTAATAAAGCAACAAATTAAATACTGTGGTTTCCTCTTTCTTTTTACCTCATCTAGTATTTCATAACATTCTTCACAGCACTTATTTGCTTTAGACAGAATGGTTCAGAGCTGCTGCCATCTGCAATTATTTATGGTGTTAATTAATCACAGACCGCTGATGTGAAGTTTCTGTTCTAATGACGAGCTGGATAAAAGAATGACTGCCAAGCAAATTTTATATGGGTCAGGACTCAGGCCTATAACCTACAGCTTGCTATAATTTACACATGTCCAGAGCGGTTTACAGTTAGCCTGTCAATATACACAGCAACTGCTGATTTGATTAAAGGTTAAGTGTAAATTTAAACTACATTGTTTAAAACAACGCAGAGCTGCCCATTTATCTGTATTCCAAATCTTTGTTTTCAGTGAGAACACCGTCTGTTTTCTAGTTCTGACAATGTGAGTCCTTTTGTAGTTTCATACAGGACTAATTCTTAATATATACTTCTCCTTGAGACACTGAAGGCCTCTTTTCTTATTTCCTTTCAGTCCCCATGGATCCTACAGAATAATACCAACTAATCACCATCCTGCTATGAATGACATTATAGCTAACAGCACAAGCTGGTCACCAACAACATAGGCAGTAGGCAGAAGAAAAAGAATAAACAGCGAAATGTAAAATACTTCTTTGCATTCATACCACTTAAATAATTTTTTCCAGATACAGTTGTATCCTGGCTATAAACCAAAGAAGATGCATTATTCAAAAGCTAGTCTAAATACAAAAGTTTGTTTCTTTGTTTTATCTCTGCCGGTAAAAAGATAGTTCCTATCCAAGTTCAGTAAGTTGCAATTGGATTCTGTTGCCATTTCAAGGCTAAACGTACCCATCACCAATTAAGACACGGTTACAGAGTTCCTTATCAATAGCAGTATTCCACAGGGACAATGGCATCTACAAAACAGCCATATAATGAAACCATTTCTTTCATCAGGGCTGTCAGACAGGACATAATATCCATGCAGAAGCACTGCACCCAGAGGCCTGCCATTCTGAACCTCTCCCTGCTTCAGGATTATCTTCCTTGCTCAGCTTTGCAGGGCCTTTAGCTTTTAACTCTTTCCCTTGGTTTTCATGACAACATGAAGAAACTGCTATTCACATTCCCATCTTTTTTTGCACCTACTCGTGGCAGACTTCACTGGACAAAGAAAATATGTTGATTTGTGTTGATAAGTGTCCTTCATAGAAAGCAGAAAGTTAAAACAACAACAACAACAACAACCCAGGTCATATAAAGTCTTTCTGTGATCCTCATGATTCTTCAAATGTACAGTATTATTTTAAGCTTTGATATTAAATAGATAATAATTTAAAACAAAGCTGCTTATTTAGGCAAGAATAAAAAAATAATTCAATGTTACTGCTCCATCTAGAGCTTTATCAAAACAAATTTTAAAATCCCAGCCTCGTTTCAAGCAAATACAGACCCTTTTAACCAGGCCATCCATATTCAACAGAAAAAGGACAATACCATATCTACTTGCTGGGAATTGTGAAACTGCACTTTTGAGGAAATACGTAGAACACATACAGTAATACCATGGTTTAAGAGTAATTTGGTTTAAGAGCATTCTGCAAGACAAGCAAACATTTCTTCTAAATGTTGCCTTGGTCAACAAGCAATGTTTTGCAATACTGTACAAGTAACTGCAGCAGGTCACATGGTTACAAGTGACCCAATGGTATCTCTATCTCTCTCCCCCTCTTGCCAAATTATGGGTCATTTTCTGGAATATTCCATCTCAGTCAGCCTCCACAACAGAGGGAGAAGAGATGAATAGACGTTTCCCTTGGACCAGCCAGGAAGGTTTTCAAATGGGAGTGCAGGTTAGGGGTTTATTTTATTTTTCTTTATATTTTTCTTTAATTTGTTTTCAAAATCCTTTCTTATTTTTCAAACTGTTTTTAGTCATGGGGCAGCTAGTCAAGTGTGTATAGGGCTACAGATTGCATTTATTATTTTCACATTAAAAATGAAGAGTAAAATCCAATTGTTAGTCCCAAGCAGAACAGATCTACAGCCAGATACCAAAACCATGGTGTGTACGTGGTTTTGTGAGTTTTGGCATTTTGTGTATACAGTATGCGGTTTATGGGACATCAGAACAAATCATCTGAGTTTACATTACTTCTTATGGGGAAATTTGCTTTGATATAAGAGGGTTTTGGTTTACAAGAATGTTTCTGGAATAGATATGGGCTTTTTGTTTCAGAAGTGGTCAACTTCTGAAATAAAACATGGGAGCCCAGGTGGCATTCAGAACCTGAGGAACGCAATCAACCAATCCCTTGCTTTGCGCTGGGCTCGAATGGGGTTAAACTCCAACGAGGAAGAAGCCTTCAACGCCATTTTTCCTTCTACCTGGCGCTGGCCAATTAAGAGCTCTGCAGGGAAATGCATCATCCCGCCTCCCTGTCTGACTGGCCAGCACCGGAGAGAAGGAAAGATGACATCTGAGGCTTCTTCCTCATTGCAGATTAACCCCGCGCAAGCTCAGCACAAGGTAAGGGATTGGTTGATTGTGTTCCTCCAGTTCTGAACACCACCTGGGCTCCCATGTTTCATTTTGGAAGCTGACCACTTCCAAAACGAAAAGCCCATCTCTATTCTCAAACACATTATGCTCGTAAACCAAAGTATTACTGTATTCATAATTGAAGAAGTTAATTTTCCTACATCAATCCACTGAACACAATTGGTCTTATTTCTGAACAGATTTTCATTAAGCAGCGATGGAATGGTACCAGAACTCCTGGGCCCAAAGATTTAACATGCCTTCCTCAAAATCATATTGCCTAATTATGTCTATGGAAGAAAGATAGCATAACTTGGAGCAGTTCCTCATTAGCAGCTAACTAGTCTCCATATCAATTTTGGAGCATGTGCCAATGTGCGCACCAGAACATTCAAGTGGGGAAGCATTCATTAACAGCAAGGGCCCACTGTGAGAGTCACTGTTTGCCTTCCAGAGGCATAACTATGCAATTGGAGTTTAGTCTTTCATTAGCTGATAAAATGACCAATTTGCCAAGCTTTTAACATCTCCTTATCCTTCTGAGATGAGCTGTAATTTTCACAGTATCTTGCAAGACTTGGGGGTGATACTAATTTTCTTTATAACAATATGCTGTTGAGAGCTATTCCTGTTTTGGGGGATGGTTTGAGCAAGTGGAACCCATCAAAGACTCACTCTGATGGTGATAAAAATGGGTGTGTGTGACATGATGGGATCAACAGTGTGTTTTTAGATTCTCCTTGGATGCATAGCTATGGAGACTATCAAGATCAAAGATTGGAACCTTATACAGTGGACCCTCGTATAACATTCTATATAACATAAAATCTGTACAACATAAAAAATTTCGGAGATGGGGGAATTTGCTTAACAGAATCGTCTATGGGGCAAATCCATACATCATAAAAATATTTGTGATTAGGGATTACTCTGTTTTCAATGCATTCCTATGGGAAATTTGTACAAAGGAAAATTTGCTTAACATAATTTAATTTGGAATGAATTAATTACTTTATACAAGGTACCACTGTATTTATAAAGCAATTCATTATGTTACTTATTAAGGAGAGGGCCATTCACCCTTCATAAGTATAAAGTACAGTATAGCACTTTCCACTTCCTATGGAGTGGTACCTTATGCTGACTTTCTAGAATCCTGATGAGAAGAAAAGGTGGGAGTGATTAAGGATCTTGTTTCAAGTGCCAGTGAATAAAAAACAGAGTGATGCCCCACAGCTATCTTATTCTAAGGTGAGTTGAACAGCAGCACCATACCCTTCCCCACTTTTGCCTCCTGATCCATTAGTCACAAAAAGCCACACCATTTCACCATTAATTGACACATAGCAATGTGTAGCCTGCATGATGCAAATGGTAAACCTCCCTAAGAGTGCTTTAAGCACTATAAGGCAGTATATGAGCAGCACATTTTGCTTTTGAAATTAGTTATGCTCAAGCTTTGGTCACAGTGAATGTTTCTACTGTATTTCAAAAAATTTCAGTATATCACTGTGCAAGACTACGCCACTGCATAAACACAGTACAAGAGGCATCAAGAACGAAATACTGTATATACTCGAATATAAGCCTAGTTTTTCAGCCCTAATTTTGGGCTGAAAAAAGGGGCCGACTTATATGTGGGTCAATACTTTTAGCCACTGAGGCAAGTGCTTGGGTCGGTGGCTAAAAGTCATTTTAAATATTGTGTGCCGCTTCTCATGATCCCCCTCTGCATCACAGGGGAGCAGTGTGCGATTATTAAAATAACTTTTAGCCACTGACCCAAGCACTTGCATCAGTGGCTAAAAATCATTTTAAACATCACACACCACTCCCCCAGCTCACAAAGGAGGAGGTGCCAGGCACTGCTGCATTTCCCACCCTAGACTTATACTCGAGTCAATACATTTCCCCAGTATTTGGGGGTTAAATTAGGGGCCTCAGCTTATATGCGGGTCGACTTATACTTGAGCATATACATTTTGTTTTGAATTCTTTGGTCAGGAATGAAGCAGATTAAACAGATATATGAGGATGATTGGTAAGCATTATCCACATATCCAAGATATTTTGTCTATTGAGAAAATCAATAGTTTTGAATCACCCTCCACAGCACAAAACAACAACAAAACACTTCCATAGTTCTACTCACAGTTTGGAATCCAGCTTTAGAAGGAATCCCAGTTTGTCATATTCTGAAAGACAAAAGCAGACCAGGTAATAAAGCTACAGAATTGTTCCTTGTTAGTAGATCCTCTATGACAGATACAAAGATGACTGAGCTTGAAGTAATAGTGTATTTTTAAAAACCGACACAATCTTCTTTGAAAATATAAATAAAGCGCTTTTCTGTACATACTTATATTAACTCTCCACTCCTGCCTAATGTAGACTGTTCAAATTTCTAATGCATTGAGATTTAGAAAGATAAAAGAAGCCAGAAAACAGGTAAACTGAACCCAGCTGGAAAAGTTGGTAATAGAGAAGAAGTCATGCTATCTTCAAGGATGTAGATGCACTGTAAAACAACCTGGTTTTGGAAGCTTCAAATGCTTTAAAGTCCATTGTGCTCTTCACATGAAAATCATATATTGTAAAATTCACAACAAGTATCACCCAATCTTCCATAGCAGGGATCTACATGGGACAAGGCCAAAGGGAACATTTTCTCCAAAAGGCTGGAGTGTACAGATTCCAAATGGTTTGCAAGTTGCAAACAAGGCCAATTTTCTCTCCTCTTTCTGCTGACTCCTGTGTGGTTACCTGGAGTGAATTCCTCTAAGAAGACCTGGCTTCCCGAATTCAACTTCACAGCAGATCCATTCATATTTTTCTTGCTGTATTGTTGCACGCAAACATTAATGCAGGCTCTCATATAACTGTTACTGAATCTACAGTAACCCATCCTGAGTTACACATGCAGAATATGTTGGACAGCTCTTGTGAAATTCCTAAAACTTGAGAAGCAGAAATGAGATCCACAATGAGAAGCTGAAGCTTCTTCAGAGTCTTATGGAATGAGAAATATTTGCATTTTTAGTATTATGATAATTCCAGGGTGATTTAATTCTCTCTCTTTCTCTCTCACTCACTCTCTCATCATCATCATCATCATCATCATCATCATCAATTGTATATCATCTATTTAGGTCAAAAAGGATACAAAATTTGTTATTTGATAGTAAGATGAACAAACATGTCAGATAGCTGTTGTGAGTTTTTTGGGCTATTTGGCCGTGTTCTGGAAGTTTTCCTTCCTGACATTTCACCAGACTCTATGGCTAGCACCTTCAGAGTGCTTCACTGAAGATGCCAGCCACAGAGTCTGGCAAAACGTCAGGAAGAAAAACTTCCAGAACACGTCCAAATAGCCTGAAAAACTCACAACAACTATCGGATCCCGGCCGTTAAAGCCTTTGAGAAAACATGTTAGACTTCACTCAATGCAGGTGTCATTTTCAGTGGAGTGTAAAGGTTTTATTTCATATATCTGAAACCAAGAAATCTTTATATATTTTTTGTTTTTTAATTTCCAGTTGAGGACCAAGTAAGATTGATTCAAATGAAGGAAAGAGATAAAATGACCAGAATCCAATTTGTTAGTTAAGTCAGCATAAAGCAACTGGTATAAACTGCAGCAGCAAATAATCACTATTAATGACTACCTGTGTCCTTTGTTCCATGCTAGTTATGTGCATAGGTATACAATGACACAAGCATCAACTCATGGCGATTTGCTGCTGCGATTTACACCACTCAACTGTACTTACAGTACTGTCTGTAACTAACCAATAGCATTCTGGACAGATATCAGTATAGCAGCCTTAATAAACTCTGAGAACCATTGCTAATCTTATATATTCCAACTAAAGGGCAGAATACTGAAGGGAACAGTGACCAAGGGACAGAAAATAGTACCAATGAATATTGCTGAAATAGGCATGAACAGCAACTAACCTAATCGAAATTAAACAACACAGCCATTTTATACAACTAGGTGAATCAGATTTTAAGGTACGGTATTGGAACAGATAAGGAAAAAACATATATTTCTGCCATGAGGGGCAAAATGTCACAGGTAACTTCAGTATTTTCAAGTAGAAGGAAAGAAATTCTCAGAAAATAGGCTTTAGATAAACCGTGATAAAAAACATATTTTGCTATGTTATGGCAAATCCTGGATTCAAATGAGAACCTAGTCATTGCCAATGATTTAGCAATAAAATTAAAACAGCAATAATACAAACAGACTTACAGCCAAGCGTAGTAAGCTCAACAATTCATACACTTTTTGTGCCAAGCTAAACATTGGCACCAGTGTGGTTCTTTCCTCTGAGCATTCAGGATTAGTCTAGCTGCTGGACAATTAAGTGAGAAGGACTTAGTCTAATTGCCAAGATCCCAACAGACCACCCAAACAGACAACAGAACAGAAAGAGCAGATTCATGTGTAATCTGTCCACCTTCATATTTTCCAGCTGCATCCACATGTTTATACAGAGAGATGGAAACTTAATTTTCTTAATGTGAAGCCCTCAATAGCCAAAGCACAAAAATAACTATCTTCAAGCAAAATTAGGAAAAACGCTACACACCAGAACACCAAAATGACAGATACTATATATTCACCATCTGAAACATTTCTTCATAGTGAGCCAGTTATTTTTTTCCTTCATTAAAGGAAGAAGTGTTAAGGCCTTCTTTGGTGGTCAAGTTCCATATGTGCATCTGTGGCAAAGTTTTTTAAACATGTAAATACTTTTTTAGGGGACTTGTGCTTGACCCTGGGTCTGTCTCTTAAAGGTCAGTTCATGTGCTTATCTGTGTCAGCAAGCTTATTATTCACCAGATTTGGGAAAAGAATAAAACATTTGAAATACAGTTCAGCAATCAAACTGACTTAACCAGAGGGTCATGATTCATTTGTTTGCAGTTTACTAGTAAAGACCTCAGCGAGCAGACTGTGGAATCTCTACATATCTGCATTTGGGGTAAAAAAGACACAGAAGTACAGTGGTACCTCAGATAATGAATTTCATTCGTTCTCTGAGGCAATTCACTATCTGAAAAAATTCGTTATCCAAAATGCAGTTTCCCATTGAAATGAATGGGAAACTGATTAATCCATTCCTGAGGCCTGAAAAAAGGCTGGGTTTTTACCACAGACCACTTTGTAAAGTGTACGTTAAAGGCATGCAGTGCTGGTACACCCCCCCTCAGAACACCCCCCCCTGCAATGAAAACATGGAGAAATGAAACCACCAAGCCTAGCTCAGCCTTTCCCGCCCAAAGTTCCAAGGGGGGGAAATCCAGAGAAACAAGTAGCAAGTAAAATGCAGCCCATTTTTGTTTCCAAAGCAATGGAGAACGCTTGCAAACACAGAGAAAATGAAGGCAAAAGCATAACTCAGTCTTTTCCTGCCCAAAGAGCAAAGAGGGGGAAAAAATCCAAATGAAGAAACATAAGCAGCAAAATGCAGCCTGTTTTGGCCTCCAAAGCAATGGAGAATGCTTGCAAACATAGAGAAAATGAAGGCATCAAGCCTAACTCAGTCTCTTCCTGCCCAAAGTACAAAGGAAAAAAAATCCAAATAGACAAACACAACCATAAAACCAGAAAGCCTAGCCCAGCCTTTTCCTGCCCAAAGTGCAAAGAAAAGCACTGTAAAGATTAATAAAAGCTTGCTCCCTACCTTTCCAAGTCCAAATCCCTCAGCAAAACATGTTCAGAATGGCTCCAAAACACCATGCAAAAATTTTCTAATGCCTCCCTCCTCTCCACAAACTACAGGGGCTGCAATGCATCCTGGGTACGCTTTTTGTTTGCAAGGCATTTTGAAACATTTGTTATCCGAGGCAACTCTATACCTGGAAATTTCAATTCATTATCCAAAAAATTCGTTATTGGGGCATTCATTATCTGAGGTATTACTGTATATGGTACAAAAATGTCTTGTAGCCATGCATTGCTTTAAAGCTAATATAATCCATTGGAACTGTGACACTTTTATCTTGCTATCAATTTGTTTCCAACATAGATATATTAAAAGGCTAATAGAACTGTGTTGATATCACAACATCCACACTCCTTAGACACAACAGGACCATCCAAAGGAATGAAGCAAAGACTCACTTACTATAAATTGCTATATTATTATTGAACAAGAAAAAATTAACAAGGCTGTTTAAATAAATAAAATGAATGAATGAATGAATGAATAAAATAAATAAAAAGGCAACAGCTTCAATAACAACAGAAAAGTTAGCAAGCTTATAAGGGCCAGATAACAATTTAATTGTGAGCTTCTACAGAAAAAAAGTTTTAAATTAGAAATGCAATAAATAAAAATAATGTTATATTAAATGAGAAAAGCTATTCTGAATCAAGAAAGATGGGTGGGTTTAAACCTATCTGTCTAGGAGGTTATGTATATAGATGGCAGTCTTCCCCACAATAATGTAGAGTTTGAAGTAAATTATCTGGCAAAAATAGCTGCTTATATCATCCTGACAACATTACTGGTATCTACCCATATTTCTTATAGATGATATTTGACAGTAAAGATGTAACTAAAACATAGAGATTATTCCAGTTTATCTCAAGGGTTCTTATCCTACCACTTTGCAATTTTCTCTTTCAGGAAACTGTTCTCTTTATACATCAATCATGAATATTCTCCTCATAGACTCTTTAAGAAGTTCTGAAATTAAAATCAAAATATCAGGCTGTACTCCTCAGAAACCCACATGAGCTTACATGCAAAATAAAGTGGCACTCAAAACAACTCCAGATCTTTGTAGGCACCTCACAAACCCTGGAAGAAGATGCAATCAGCTGACACCTTTGCAGGACTTGTCCCTATCTATCTAGAGATCCTTAAACTAGGCACAAACAGAATTGTAATAACAGATCTGAGGTGGAAAAGCAGTAAATATTTGTGGTGTCTTGCTGGATATAAGAAGGCAGGGAAATGTTTTTCTTTGTTGGTAGGCTACAAAAGGTCTGGGAAACCCATTAAACAAGTTTAGAATGGAATTCAGAAAAAGAATCAGAACAGAAGGTAAGAGATATCACATTTGTCGTTTTTCTCTAAGACGTTATCTGCTTGGTCTTTGTTGCTGCATAAATTGTGACTGCATTCAGTGCCATGCACACTTATGTAAACGCAGCTAAACATTCCTAAGTGAATGTTTCACAAAAGAGTGTTTTGCTCCACTTCAGAAGCTGTATCATGTTCCCTAGTAAAAGTCAGAGATAACATTAACAAAAAAGTAATGTGCACAAGTTCTCGGTGACCTCTGGGACAAGTCAACTTGATCTGTAAAACAAGGCAAACTATAAAGAAGAGGGAACATGGGAATATTTTACAAGAGTAAATAGAGGAAGGGATTCTTATAGAGATTCCCACCCTGAAATGTTCATCATCCATAGGTACAGGAAGTGGAAAGAGAGTCCAGTAACATAAAAGAGCTGCTGCACTTGACAACCAAGGTATGGGAGGCATTGGAAAAGTATTAGTCAACTCCCAATTAAACTGTCAGAGTTATAAAACGTGGAGTAAGTACTATTGTTTAAAGATGAAGTAGGGGAAGCCAGTGGAAACTACTGGAGAATAAATTAGCCTCTATAGTCCATTAAGTCTAACAAAATTTTATGAGCTGTTGTGACAACTATTTATCTTATGAACTAAAAATTGCATTGCTCTGTGAAGAGAAGTTATTAGATAGCATCACAAGTGCAGTCTGAAACACTTTCAAGACATATTCTGAGAGAATATGAAAGAAAAGGTTGTTCACAGTCAATGAATAAATATAGCCCTGCCCTTCAAACAAGACAGTTTTAAATACGGTAACTATTGCTATTTCAAAAATAATCCAAGAAGCTATAACAATTCAAGTATTCAAATAAATATACAGTAGTACATTGTATAAAGGGATTAATTCATTCCAAATGAAATTTGTTAACCAAATTTTCATTTATACAAATTTCCCATAGGAATTCATTGAAAACAGAGTAATCCCTAATCATGACCATTTTATGTTGTACGGATTCATCCCATAGGTGATTCTGTTAAGCAAATTTCCCCTATCTCTGTAATTTTTTATGTTGTACAGATTTTATGTAATAAAAACCGTTTGTTATACAAGGCTCCACTGTATACAGGAGAAAAAGGAAGTCAGAGCAGTTTTTACTCAAGAATAATGACCAGCGGAAAGAGTTCTTTAACTTCCCTGTACATAAATATCCAAGTGACTCAGCTGTCACCTTAACCAGCAACAACAATCAAGTGATGCCAACTCATCTCATCCAAAAAAAAATATATTAGAATCAACAAAATAATAGATGATCAGCAAGGAGTATGAAATGCTTTGAGAAAAGCAAGACACTGTAACTACTCTTACTGAGTAGTAAGTCTATCTTGAGACTTTTCCCAGTAGGAGTTGCTATATATTGATGTTCACCATGGGGCTGCCTTCGAGCTAGTGCAGAATACTGCGGCCAGGTTAATAACGGGTGTAAAATGCCATCAACATATCACCCCAACACTGGCCGCACTGCACTGGCTTCTGATCTGTTTCTGCACTGATTTCAAGGTTTTGATGTTATACTAAGCCCTAAACGGTTTAGGACCTTGATATTTGTCAGAACAGCTCCTACCTCAAAATACCGCCTGGAACACTCACTCTTCCCAGACAGGTCATCTGAGGGTGCCAACCCTGGTGCCAACACTGAGGGAAGCCTGTAAAACAATGACCAGGAATCGGGCTTTCTTGGTGGCGGCACCTCATCTTTGGAATCAACTCCCCCCCCCCCAAGAGATGTGCCTGGTACCCACACTGCAGGTCTTTAAAAAAACTCTTGAAGACTTAGTTTTTCATAATGGCTTTCTCTGGCTATTGACAATCACTGCTGCTGATCTGTTTTCAAAATATTTACTTTACCTTTGTTAGGGCATTTTAGATTGCAATATTGTTGATTTTTTAAAATTCTGATGTTTTTTGATTTTAATTATTATCTATATCTGTTATTATGCTTTATTGTTTACCTTAAAATCCTGTAAACCGTCCAGAGTGGCTTTTACGCCAGATGGTGCGGTAGATAAGTCAAATAAATAAATAAATAAATAAATAAATAAATAAATAGAACCTACCCAGGAGCAGGCCCAGATATAATCAAAGTGTAAATGGCCACGTGGAGTATATCTGAGAAGAACTTGGAAGATTCTAGGAGTCTTCTAATTGAAGCAGCTATTTCTCCAACTCTTTCATGTGCAGAACACAAGAAGCAAAGGCTTTGAGGCCACTTCATTCATTCATCATCAACTTAGGACTGCAGAGCTAAAAGGAAACCTATGGGTCACTGAGTCAGTGCCTTCCAAGGAGGCACAATGGTGAACTGAACTTCCAACTTCTGCCTCTGCAGCCAGATATGTAAACTATCGAGCTATCCAGCAGTTCATTTATGTAGGCTTGCTTCCCATTTGATCTGATAAACAACACTAGATGGATCACTCCTGGTTCTATACCAGCACATCTTGAAAAATTAAACTCCTTACAGGGCATTAAAATAGCCAACAGCAGATATGCTTTTCCAAGAATCTAATCTCTGTTTTGCCATAAAAATGTAAGAAAAGGCCAGATGGATCAGACCCAAATCTCTTCTAAACAGTATTCTATTCTCAGGGTGACCAACCAGATGACTATGGTTGATCACTTTGTAGGACATCAATGCATTAGCGCCCTCTAGTTCATGCTTCCCAACAACTGATACACAAAGAGATAACATAATACTGTATATAGTCACTGTAACAAGTAGTGATTGAAAGCTATATTCTTTATTAACTCGTCTGCTCTTCTTTTATAGCAGGGGGCTATCACTCAAATGAACAATTTCTTTTTGAGGGTATTGGCCACCAAAATAACAAAGTTCCCAAATATTCTATATCCTGAAAATGAGAATGCAAATTCCTCTGTTATCTAATATAGAAGTGGGATTCCTCCACAACCAAAAATGTGCCTTTTCCCTTTATGTCTTTCATAACAGGGATTTGTTTTAAAGTCACCCTAGAGGAAATGACATCATTAGTGCAACCTAGAATGTTAAGAGTTTCGGAAAAATTGGGTGTGTCCTCCCTGTGGCTCAGATTTTGATATTAAAGACCAAATGGAAGATTAAAGATTACAAGAAGAAATCCATTTTGAGAGCTGGGGGTGGCTGCAGTCTTCATTGGATGGGGAAATCCTTCCCAGAACCTTTCACAAAAATGCTGGCAAGTGTTAAATTTTAACTTGACACAAATATTACATTGACAAGGCAATCAACAATAACAGTAGTTACCTGCCCACTGCTACAAAGAATGAGTAAAGTAAAAAAATTAATTTAAGGTGTGATCAATATTCACAGCAGTGAATTCCACAATTTAACTGTGAACTGCAAGAAAAAATAACTTAAATTTGTCTTACCCTCAATAATTCTTGACTAGAATTATTTCCTTTTGTGACTTCAGTTATGCAAATCTCCAACAACTCATGAGGAAGGTTAATAAGCAGCAAATTTTCCTCAGCATACTAGAGAGACTGAATGACTGACAGCCAGCCAATTTTTAAAAAATTATATAATTAAGTCACTGAACTGAACTGTATCTGGAAATGGCTGGTTTCCTATTGCTACTTGTTCTTCTTGGAAAGGCCAAAAATTATCGTCTAGCTTCTTGACTTATCAGTTTAGGACTCACATATCACATTAGATACTTACCCGTATATACTAAAGTATAAGCTGACCCGAATATAAGCTGAGGCACCTAATTCCACCCCCACCCCCCAAAAATGGGAAAACTTATTGACTCGAGTATAAGCCTGCGTGCCTTCTCCAACAAGCAGGACTAGCCCTCTGCCACCTTCCCCAGCCAGATGAGCACTCGGGAGGCAGTGGAAGTGCGGTAACTATATTCACACGAATATAAGCCGAGGGCGTTTTTTTCAAGCCAAAAATAAGGGCTGAAAAACTCGGCTTATATTTGAGTATATACAGTACCAGTCATTTTACAAGTTGATTTTAAGTGACACATAACCCCAATATCAACTATTAAAATTCACTTCCCCAGATTTGCGCTTTACTTTGCATTTAATGTCAGTTACATAGTAAACAAGTTTTACATTAGCAGTAAGGTTTCCCTTCTCCATCATATACCCTTTCTGTATATGACTATCAGAAAGTAAAAGTTGGACAATGACACTATTTTTAAATATTTGAAGAATCTTTAAATCTAAGTCTCCAGGAAAGTGGAAATATTTTACAAGGAAAGTGTTCTACACATGACAGTGTACATCTGATGTCTCACTGAGAATTAGAAGGGACACACAGAGCTCCCTATCTCCAAAGCAGTGTACAGACACTAACCAAAAGGAGACAAACAAGAGTCACCAGAGAGAAAGAAAAGGGACTGTCACAAATCACAGAAATTGATCTAGCATACAGCTCCAGACCTTCCAGTGTGGAATGTCATACAAGATTAAGAGATGGCAACAGTAAAATTGTGTCAAAAGGCAAGTGGCAATGAAAATTTAAACTCAAAACATTTCCCTGAGAAGCAAGAAAGCTGGATGGGCAGATACATTTCAACCTCTTCATCACCACAACAGAAGCCCTAGCCTAGGATATTTATCAATGTGTCTGCTTCCTCAGTGCACTCAGACACAGATTTCCAGAGACACCAGACAAAAAGAACTGTGCATCAGAATTCCCTTTCATGGCAGGTTCCCCTACAGACTACATATATAAAATGGCAACTATGGGCACAGCAATCTGTAAAGCAATAAGGTAGAATAAGCATATATGTATTCAGAATAAAGAAAAAATGACAGCATCCACCAACGAATTAACAGAAATAAGCAGCAGACATCCAAGGACCAGAAAGGTTAGAAGAATCGGGCCTTATCAAAGAAGAGCCACTATCTGTGAAAGAGGATGGATAAATTAGCAGCAAGAGGAAGAGGATTAGACATCAAAGTTAAAAAAAAATAGGCTTCATGGTTTTACTGTAAGCAAAGGTTTCTTAAATATGTTTAAGATAGATAAAGGTTTAGATCTGAGCGCCCAAGCCATTTTACAGCAACCAGAACACGAAGCTGATACAGAGAGGGTTAAAAAAATTGAGGCTCTCATCACAAAAGAAGGGGACACAAAAGACAACACTTGGAGATTATGGAAAGGGCTAACAAAAATCTGGAGGGAGTTGCTATAGCAACAAAGGTAGGGGAGGAAAGCCATTTTCCTTTCCTTTCCCCCCTCCAACTCCAGAAATGGAATATAACAAATCATTGCAAACAAAAGGTAAAAAAAAAGTATGTTATTTCAGTGAAGGCAAGCTGTAAATACAGAACAATGAAACAGCAGATAATCACTGTTGGAGACGAAGATCTACTGCTGCCATATTTAACCACAAGACCTCATGCTGAACAAATATTATACCAAAAACACATTTCCACCAACTATAGAGTTTTAATTGTTGTATTATTTTCAGTTAAAGTTAGTTCCTGGTGTATTACACCTTAGTTATGTTAACAAGAGCACAAAGAGAGGAACAATATCAAAATATGAAATGGTGGACATACTGAACAGTTGAAGAACAGACATCATTTAAAAAAAACTTCTAAGGGTACAATATAAAAAAAATCAATAGGCTACAAATACCATCCTAGTCTGAATTGCTCAAAATACAATCATGGTCATTGTTGAGCTCTGACTGGACGGGCAGGCTTGACATCACCAGCCACAGTAGACTGATGATAATTAAAGTTTTGTTTTGTTTTTTAATTCTGGAAAACATGCAGCTCCCACACAATGATATGACACAAAACAGGTTCCAAATTGAAAGAAGGAACACTTCAATAAGCAGCAAGTGACATCACTCCTATTGCGTAGGTGGTGCTGAACAACAGGATACTGGGCACTAAATACAAATGGAAGTGTAAAAAAAAGCATTTGCAGCAAACATAAAAATATTACAGGAGACACATTTAAAAATAAATAAATAAAGGAATTGTTGAAATGCCAATAGTTTGAAGTTCACATTGTACAAGTAGGGTGTCAAAAGCAAGTAGAAATGCTTAAATACCGTATTTTTTTTTTTGTTTATAAGATGCATCCCACCCCAACAGTAAGGGAAAATGTCTGTTTGTCTTATAGGACAAATACACGCCCACCTGGAGCTTCCAGAGCAGCAGCTGTGGAGGCCTCCAGACCCAGTGCAGCCCCAGCTGCAGCCCCAGCTGCAGCCCCAGTGGAGGCTACCCAACTATGCTGTTAAAAAAATTGCTTGCATGATTGATTTTTTTTCCCTATAGAATAGAAGAGGGAGAGTAAACAGCCCTACCAGAGACCATAGAGATGAGAAACAGGCTAGAGAGTAACCACTTACCATGATGACCATAGAGCGACTCTTCAATCCAGGCAGAATGTGAATCCGCCTCTGCTTTTTTAATATGTTTATTTTAACTCACGCTTGATTTATAGGCTTTGTCTTTTACTGTTACCGTTTTGTATTGTATTTCTTATTTGTATTTGCTGACTTGTTCAGCCATGTTCGCCGCCCAGAGTTCCCTTTGGGAAGATGGGCGGGATATAAATGCAACAATAAATAAATAAATAAATAGAGGGAGCTCTCCCATTCAGCCCATCTTAAGCATTTTTTTTTTGCTGAGCCCCAAGTGGGGGGGGGAGGAGCAATTTTTAAACTTGTTTTGCCAGCCCCAAGCCAGCGCTACAGCTGATCGGTGCTTGGGGAATCAGAAAAAAATCCCACCTTTTCCCCCACCCAATCGGTTTTAAACTTTTTTAAAACTGGTTTGGGGCTTTTCCCTCAGGTGTGTGTGTGGGGGGGGAAGGCAGGATTTTTATTCATTCATTCATTCATTCATTCATTTAGGCTGAGCTCCAAGCGCCAATCAGCAGCAGTACGGCCAGCGGAGGGCGCTTTTTAAAAAATAAGCACTGGCGCCGCTAAAACTGATCACCTCTGCCGCTTTGGAAGCCCCTGCCGTGGGGGTTAGTTGGTGGCAGCGGCGGGGGAACGAAAAATGAAGCAAACAAAATGAAAATTTTTGTTTTGTTTTGTTTTGTTTTCCTTTGACGGGACAGTTCATTATTCATTTCGTTATGTAATGAAATGAATAACGAATAACAAAACAAATAAAAATTCATTTGCTGGTAGTGCAACATCACTACCAGCAGCAGATTTTCTTATTAACAAGCTCCTTCTTTGATTTCAGATTGTACATGATTTCTCAGTGCATGTGAGCAACCTGCTTCTGGCAGTGATGCCTGCCTCTTAGTGACACTCCCATTGTGCCATTGGCTCTACACAATGGAACTTAAAAAATTAAATTTTAAAAAGGAAAGCATCTATAGGAAAACTTAAAAACACAATGTGCTTTCCAACAATAAACATTCTGGTTAATGAAATGTAAATCACTGACATCGGAAGATTGACATAAAGAATACACATACTCCTCATTTACGTATTGCATTTATTCAAGCATAGACCACACAAAGGTCAACCCCAAATAGTAAATCAATTTGAATCTATGTGTACAAGGACAATTATAGTATCAAATCATTCACATGTCAGCTTGGTAGTTAGACATTATCCTATATTAAACAGAGCCAAAAAGAGATCTATATATCTCACAAGTAATCTTGGAACTATTTAAAGCTCATACAGGTTTTAAAATAAATCTACAACAGTATACAATGTTACACTTCAATATATATAAAAAAGACTTCAGCAGTATTTATTGAATCAATTAGGCAGCTTTCTAGTACAAATATTTAGAAGTTGTCTAATGCAGTAGAATCTTCCATGTATAAATTGTAATGCCCCTTGTTTAGAAGGGATTTCACAAACTTATGGACGATTCCTATTCCAGGTTCTAATAAGCAATGAAAATGCAAAAACATAAAACTGTATACCTGTTTGTATGCATGCATTGTACAGTACTTTGATGCACCAGTACAACGTTTCTTTCATTCCTTACTGCACCAGCTTCTTTGCACTCTTATAAAAGAAGTTATCTGGACAGCATGCATATATACCAATTATGAAACTTTTTAAAAATTCAAATATATACATGATGTATACCAGTAACACCGTGAGAAGAAATAATCAGAATCAACACAAACAGATCCCTCTATTCAAAAGCCAAAAATGTCAAAGGTCAGAAAACATTAATCCTCATTAAAAGTCCTCCCAAAAGAGCCCACAAAAGGTTTTTGGGGAAGACAGGCTCTCCTTTGCAGTAAGAAGAATATAGAGCAGATACCAAGCACATTCTCTAAGGAAAGCATTCCAAAATCTAGTTATCAAATGTGGAAGAAACCACAAGGAGACTCTCTCCCTAGCAGGCACTCACATAATCACATTTGGATGGTGGCACAACGAGAAGAACCCAAGTCTGAGAAGAAGGGATCCATATTTGGTCCCAAGCAATTCAGAAATTCAAAGCTTAAATCCAGCCGTCTGAACTACTGTAGGACTAGTGACCAAATGAAAGCCAGAGGGGCTGACAAAGCACTACCGTAATATGATAAAATAATGTGGTCTCATTTATTCACTCTGCAGCCCTATTTTGAATTCTCCAATTAATTTTCAAATGCAGCTCTATATACAATACATTCCAGTAACTTATACAGTTTTACCAGAGCATGAATAAGTGTTCCAGATAAGGATGCATGTGGTTTATCAGACAAACTTGATAAAAAGATATAACTATTTAAATGTAGAGCTACCACAAGTTTATAGAAACTAAACAACTACAGACTATAATCTCTGGGGTTAAGTTATCCAAACCCATCCCCATCAGCAGAAGTAACACATATCCATTCCCAAGTCTCCCACTGCACGTTTCCAACTTTGAAACAGATCCATAACCATAATCCGTCTCTGTGTCACAAACTTTGCTTGCCTTTTCTCTCCATCCTGAAATAGTACCTACTAGGAATGGTTCGGCGTAGAACAGCGACAGGTTCTCTCTTAGTTTTCCCTGTTCCAAGGTCTCCAGCAAGGTGTAATGGGAGAACGGACAGAGGCACAAGAGATGTGGATTTTCTCTCTCTCCTTCCTGTTTTAACAAGGAAAGCTATCCCTCAGTCCAACAACAGACCACATAACTAAATCTTATTTTTCTCTATTAGTTAGCACTTGAAGCACAATAAAGCCAACACTCCAGACTATGAATTAGTTTAACATGCAGCATGTTAATGAATGACAGTAATTTCTAACCTTCCTCTATGTAGTTATCTACCTTTAAAAGTAAAAGCAGGATTGTTGCTGGGCAGACAGGAACATGTAGTTTTCTGTCAGTGTCCCTGGCCTAGTACCTCATGGTGTTTGCCAATGCATAGCTACCCCCACATTACTATTTTTGATTGTTTTTGATTGTTAACCACCCGGAGTTCCTCTGGAAGATGGGCGGTATATAAATAAATAAATAAATAAATAAATAAATAAATAAATAAATAAATAAATAAATAAATAAATATTTTTGAAAGTTTGACCGCAAAGAGGGAAGTCCTCTCTGCTATTTTTCTAATTCCATCAGGGCATTTCCCTTCATCAAGCAAAGCTAGGCAATGCCCATCAGCAAGATCATGCATCCTTGTTCAGCCCTCAGTAACGTATTTTCAAGAATGCAGCAAGAGCAGGAAGCAGCCTGTACTGTAGTTTTTAAAAAGGCCAAGCCAGGGATTAGTAATACAGCAGAACCCTTAGGACAAGGCCTTTGCTGTTGGTGTTAGTCAGCAGCAAGCAGTGTTGGATCACTGTGCAGGCGGAAGCCGGGGACCATGTTGGAAGGCAGTAAATTTTCTTACCAGTGTACAATCAGAAACCCTGAAATAAACTTATCAAGGAATGGGAGGAAATGAGCAGGTTTTAAAGAGAAGGTTATTAGAACATCCTTTATGACAAATATTAACAACTCTTTGTAGCTGTAGGGAAAATAAATGCCCCATCCCTACTCTTCCAGAACCCCACATTGTAAATTCTGTGTATGCACTCTTAATGCAAGACCATCAGAACTTTACCTGTGTTGTTGTTGTGAGCCTGGACATTGATGGAATCGAGCAAAACCACACTCCAACTATAGACTATGTGCTGATTCTGAGCCATCCTAATACGCCTGCTTTTAAATGAGTAAGATTACATAATTCAGTCATTACATCTAATAGCAAAGGGAAGTTTCTCTCTGAACTCACTAACACATCCATCTCCATAAAACCTACCTCTACATCTGGCAAATGACACCCATCCCAAACAAATTCCTCACCTGCCTGCTTTTCCATATACTGATCAAATGATCTACCCTAACTAAAACTCACTCATGGAAGAATTTCTCTCTCTCCTTTTAACACACAAGAAACTACTACTTCTTGTTCTCAGGGCTGTTTTTTGTTGCCATTGTGACCAACAATAACAAATGGTACTTAAAGAAAGATAGCGGTTGAAAATTGAGGAATACCATCTAGGAAATCAAAACACAGTCCCTGTTTCAGAAAGTGAGAAAATTGCCCCCCTCAATTTTTTTTTAGCAAAGAACTGAATTAGAAGTTGCAAAATGCAGGACCTTGTTCCTAATGGGTGGATTCAAATGTAGTGATAAACCATCAGCTCTAGCTTGCTTAACCATCTGATTCAGCTGCTGGCTAGTATACAAAGCCATTCAGCTCTTTAGTGCCTTAACTATTCTTTCTTTGGATTGGGCAAAACCCCCATGGAAGGGAAGTGATCAAACTGACTAATTCTGGCTTGTCTGAGGGCAATTAATCAAAACATCAGATTCAGATATCTTGATAAGCCATCCATACCTGTTTTGTATGTCCATTTGCATGATGGGGAAAAACACCCAGGAGGAAGAACAATGGACACACAAACATGCTGGTATTTCACACTGTGGTTTAAAAAGCCAAAAAAAAAAAATTGGCTTACACACGAATCTGCTCCTGTACATCCACCACCTCCAATATAAGTTTGGTCGTATATACATTTGAAACAGTAATAGAAGGGAACAAATATCGTACTCTCACCTGAAGCAGCTTCAAGTGGCCATGCCTAAGTAGTGTTCAATAATTATGTTTTTAACTTAGTGGTCCATCAGATTTCTTTCAATGTCTATCCTGAAAAGTAATATGCTAAACTAGTTCCAGCAGCCTCTCATCTGCCTCCCAACATGGCTATTGTGTATAAATTAAATGGCAGTAATTTTTATGAGAGAGGAGAGAGGGCTGAAAGGAAGGGAAGGGAAAGGAAGGGATTTTGTACCTGAGCCTATTGAACGTCCAACGGAGTCAGAGGAAAGAACCACTGAATCTGTAACACAAGAGTACAAGTTCATTTTTCCCTTGTCATATACATCCATTAATTGTTTACAAGAGGCTCTTGTTCCCTCTTCCTCCATAAAAATCAGTGTATTGGCTACACATCCAGCAAGGAAATTCGAACCGTAACATTTTTTTGTGAGCTACGTGTGCAAGATGATCAATCCACATTTGAGTGAAGCGTTAAATATTTCTAGCTCAGAATTATTATATCCCTTTGAGGAAAGGGACAAGCAACTGTACCAGAAACTCAGCTTGTAAGAGAAGTCAGTTGGAGGCAAGTTACTTAGTGCCATAAGAGCAACTTAAAAAAAATAGATTTTAGAAATTGGTTCCTGAGTCATGATAGAAAGGAAGGATCCCACTGACTGCACAATTTAGCAAATGATTGTGGCAGAGAATATCCAACTGTCTCTTCATTCAGTGAGTAAAGAAACTGTTAAACATAAGAGCTATAAGGACAATGTTAGATACAGTTGTGGATAACAGCAGGTGCTATCTTAAGTATAAGGTCTAGTACGATAAGAGAGGGGGAAAATCTTCTCCTTAAGTACAGTTTCTACACCATGGATCTGTTTTTCCTAAGCTAAAACAAATCTAAGTGAAAAGCATTTATAATGTGTGGATTGTAAAACTCCATCAATGTTTTTGTATGAAAGTTCTGTCTTGTTATCTAGTTTTCAAAATCATATTTATATACTGCTTTTCCATCAATAAGCACAAGGTTTTGAACATGAACTTTTCTCCAGTTTATCCTTCCTACAACTCTCAGCAGTACGCAGATTTGGAGTTTCACTCATTGAGCTTCATGGCTAAGCAGATATCTGAAACTGGGTCTCTTGACCTCCCATGGAATATTCTAACCACTATACTTCACTTCTCAAAAATCCAATTTTTACTTTAAAACCAAGAACTGAGGAAAATGTTTCCTTCCCTTGTTTGTTCCTCAGGCAAGAATCAAAGAATAACAAAACAAAACAAAAGACAAAAACATGTGGCACCTTAAAGACTAGCTTTCATATTTCAATGTGACGTTTCGTGCACATGTGCACTTCTTCAAGACATAGCTTCCTCAGGAAGCTAGTATAATGTGATATGGTCATATAGATAGGGCAGTTTGCATGTCCCAAAACGTTCTCTGTAAAAGCTGCTAATCTGAAGACCAAGTCACACCTTTTGTTATTTTCTGAACATTTGCCAGTTTTGAACATCTGCTTTTGGAATGCAGTGAGTATACTGAATTCAGTGGAGAAATTTAGTAGAAATTCCTCGCACACTGTAAACACTGAGCCTGAAAACACTTGGCTCCTGGTCTTCATTTTTCTCCTTCAGCAACCCAAGGATCAGCGTGTCTGTTTATGTGTGCACGTGTGTGCCTCTCTCTCTCTCTCTCTCTCTCTCTGTGTGTGTGTGTGTGTGTGTGTGTGTGTGTTTTGTCGTTACAGTCGTGACCTACTCTTTTTGACCCCACATCCATGTCCCTTCAGCTAAATCAGAGTGGAAAGTAAGGTATGCACAAGGAAACACACAACAGCAATAGCTGTAAGCCAGTGGTAGCATAATCTGGCTCCCTCCCTTTCACAAGGCACATACAAACCTTCCTATGCTCTTCTTTCCAGTATTAAATGCATTGGCTTGGGACACAAAGAGAGCTAGCTGGAGAAAGTTCACATGATTTTCCCTCTCCTTTCCTCACCAGCCTGCTGAGCTCCAGGAAAAGCTTTTCCAGATGGCCAACGGACTCGCCACAATGGTGTTTAAGAGAAGAGGGAATAATCCAAAATGTGGATGATGTTTCCTCAGTTTGCGGCGGGGGGGGCTCTCCCTCAAAAGTCTTCTGCTCACCAACCCACACAGTATCTAAACCTCTCCTAGTGGGGAAGCTTTGGACTGGACACAGGTTCTGTAGTAGGAGGACAAGGATGGAACACTTTCCTTCTGTAAACTTCTCCTGAGATCCAAATTGCTGTCTTTGAAGTCATCTCTCACTGTATTTTTCCTTGCACTGCCCAGAGAGATAAAGCTCTTAAGACAACCATGTTCAGCAATGAATTGTCTTTAGTCTGAAGGTCTAAAACTGTGTGCAAAGATTCCATGCTGTACTGGCTGGAGTCCTGAGAAATTTTGAAACCAACCACTTGTCTCACAGGAGTAATACAAGTGTAATAAACGTTTGGTACAGTTTTTGCATTACATACCACAGGAACAGAATCCTCTGGAATCAAAGCCAAACATATTGAGGCAACAGCACTAATCTGGCAAGTCCTTTAAATAAATGCAGACCTTGAATACTCTTGCAGAGATCAATCTTTTCAAAACTGACACATTCACTAAGAACTAGACAGTTTTTTTTAAAATAATCTTTTGATAAAGAGTACTTCAAACCGGATGCTGGCTTGGAATAAAAATATATCACTGGCTGGTTCTGAGAATTTTTTGGCCAACACCAAACATTTCTTATATAGGATTCTGCCATCCATATATGCACAAAAATGGTGCTCCAATTACCTCTGGAAAAAAAACTATTTGGATTACAGTTTAGCATAGCTATGCTTATCATCATTCATCACCACAGATTAGGGTAAAAAAATCACAGAGATAATGGCTGTAAGGCATTCTCATAAATAGGATGTCTGCAATTCAGTCACCAGTACAATATTGTTTAATAGGACTTGCTTAGATGGATATGCCATCACCGGCCTAGCCAATCTAATTCTCTAATCTCAGTGAGATTCCCATCCTTCTTCCCATAACTATAAAACCAAAAGGAACAAATTTTAAGAAATCTGTCTTGCCAGACCAAAACAAATTGAGGGGGGATCGAGATAATTAAACAGATTGAAATAACAGGTACTATTCTAGACCAATTTCTCATGCAACAAAAAGTGTCTTTAGTTTCAAATTACTTTGGAACTGGAACACAAAGTGAGACCAAAGGCAGATTGAAAATGCTGTCTTCTTCAACCAGCATCTACAGAAACAATATGGTACAAAGGCAAGAACTCTGCCTCGTCCTCACTGTCATGGAGTAGGCCCTGAAATGATTAGTAATTAATCCCAATGCCATACATTTTCCTCCACTAAGGCTCTAGTGCTCAAGTGGGCAGACTCCAGGATCAAATTCTTTCTTCCTCTCCCTCCCTTTCCCTCTTCACGGGGATCCACAATGTCCATCAGTCAGAGCAGAAGCAAAAGGCACACACAAAAAGACTGGTGTACCATCAGCATTCCAGATATTGTTGATCTCTTGTCAACTGTTGTCATAAAGGTCAATGGTAAGTGATTGCGGAAGTAGCAGTTCACCAACATCTGATGAATATAGGATCCCTCTAATTTGAAATTGGGGGAAAAACAATCCAGGAATTTGTTCCAAATATCAAAACAAAGCAAAACTCTTTGTCCTTCAAAACAAGACAGTACAAAAACACAAACACAAACAATTGCTCTTTGTTTCAGAAGTGGAAAGGCACTCATATTGTTGCTTACATTACTGAAAAACTGGAAGCCAGAAATCTTCACAGATCTAAAGCCCAGTCTAGCTGCTTTTGCCTCTGTTTTCGCTGTTTCATTGTCCCCAGTTCCTCAGAAACCTAAGAGGTCAAACACACTTATGCAAAGAAGGAAGGGGCTTGTAGGAGTGATCATTTTAATTCCTCAGGCCATGTTCTCAGTCCATAGTCAACATTGCACAGTCTACCAGAACTACAGGATATATAGTGTTTGCACAATACAAGTATAGGAGCAAGTGATAATCTAGAGTGTTGGAAGCCTCGGTACATACATTCCTTTGGCTTCATATGAAGCAAATATTATGTGTCCCAAATCAAAGGCCTCCCTAGTTAAAACAAAGAAAAACATGGAATATAAATATTTGGAAACTTAACTGAATACAGTACTGTATACACGTTAGTATCAGAAAACCTGGATGTGCAACTGTGTCATAAACTATTTCAGATCTCTTGACTCTTTCTCAAAACTAAGCTGTAGTTTCAAGTAAAAAGCAAGAGCACAGGTCAGAAGACAATCGTGCCAAACCCACCTGTAATTCATATAGTTCTAATACAACATTCCCCAGCTCAGTGAACTAATAGAGTAGTTTCTGTCGTATCGGTCAGTGCCTCCTTGACACAAGAACAGACATAGATTCTGGCTGTTCCTACAATCATATGCACCAGTAGTTCCCTACTTGGATCCCCAGATACTCTTGGACAACAACACCAGAAATCCTACCAAGCAAAGCTACTGGTGAAAGGGTTCCAACAATTTTACTTCAAGAACATTTGGAGACTCAAAATTGGTAACTACAGCTTATACATTATAATCTGTGAAAACATTTTTAAAAGGCATTAATTTACCCATTGTATAATGCTTTTTGGAGCAGTATTCTAGTATTTCATACAGCCAATACTGAGCTGACTTTCAGATTGAAACATATTCAGGAAGCATAAATGTTTACGCACCATTTAAGCTGAGGTACATAAAAGCAACCATTCTCACCAGCAGCACAACAATCAAGCTTCAATCCAGAAATGTCAGCATTGGCCAGAATCCCATGTAATGTAACATCAGGCAGGTGTAATTTATCCACTTGTTACACTCAGCCAGCTCATATTGCACGGTTCTGTTGTTCAAGCATTCATATGGCTCCCGATGTGACAGACTGCACAATCTGTCAAAGGAAGTGGATAGGACCTCTGCCTTAGCATTACTGGATACATACCTTAACAGTGAGAGAGTTTTAGTGTATCACTGAAGTTGCCAGGAGGTTTGGTCCCATTATGAGCCTGGACCACTAGCAGAGCACCCAAGTTGGAATGGTCACACCTGAGGCACCAGACTAAGATGCATCTACCCTCTTCATGAGTAATGGACCCAGGAGCAGAAGAGAGCCTTAGTACAGTAGCCAGATGGGTGGTATATAAACTGAGTAAGTAAACAGTAATAATTCTAATGGCGATGGAGCAGAAAAATTTCTAGAGGACAGTAGCTATACCTGAAGGCTACACTGTTAGGATCTTGCACGGACAATGGCAGTAACACTCTAGTTCAGTGATTCCCAACCTGGGGGTCAGGACCCCTTTGGGGGTCGAATGACCATTTCATAGGGTTTGCCATGAACCAGTGAAGAAAATGACATAAACGGCTTGGGTCTGGAGGGGGGAGGAGGAAGAGGGGGAGGAAAGAGTGAGTTACAGCTTGATAGGTTGGAGGGGGTGTCAGTCAATGGCACCGGAGGCTGTGATTGGCTGAGAGTGCTTGTAGAGGGAAGTTCTCTATGGCACCTGCGGCAGTGGCCTGCCAAAGGGGGCTTGTGGCCTCTTCCAAGCAAGGGAAGGGGTCACCAAAACATGAGGAACTGTATTAAAGGGTTGCGGCATTAGGAAGGTTGAGAACCACCGCTCTAGCTAATGTTTGTTAGTACTGCACAGAAGAAAGAAATGGTAAACCACAGCTGAACCTTTTTTACCTTGAAAGCCCTATGATAAGACAGACCAAAATGGGACAAAAAGGAATCTATGAATTCCAATTCTCATAGTTCCTGATGTGTTCCAAAGGCACAAGCAACAGCATCAACACATGTGCAGAAGAAAATAAAATCCAGTCTACTTCCTCCAACTTTAGAGTGACTGACATACTTGTGCATGGTCCCATGATCAGATAATGCAAGTTCTGCCCCCATATCTACTCTGACAACACCCTTACAGCCCCCAACAATGTCATCCATATATCAGGGGCTTGCTTGACTTCTTTACATGCTAACAAGATCTTTGCAATATTTTGCTAGGACTGCCCATCTACACAAAACTCTCTACACAAAAGAATTAATGGACATAAATCTGACATGAGAGTACTGTAATATACAAAACCTGTTTCAGAACATTTTAGTGTATGTACTCTTGAAATGGACTGTCATAGAAAAAAACCCTACTACAGAACAAGACTTGAAAGAAAAAACAGCTCAAGTAAGGTACTGTATATACAAATGCTGGACTCAGCATTTAGGCAGCAAACAAAGGTTCTCAACACACTACCAAGCCCCTTGTGTCAACAATGCTATTGTTGCTTTGCAGACCAAAACACAAAAACTGCTAATTGAAATTGTTCACAGCTTCATGGTCCTAATAAATCATGATCACTTCATCCATTATATTATCCTCATCTGTTTGTGGGCCCGTATATAAGTAGGACAATCATATAGTCTCAGTCTAGTGTCTAAGGAAGTGGACCTGATCCACAAGAGATAACAGCTAGTCTTCAAGATTGTCACAATGCTTTTGTTCTTTTTTAATTTTAATTTTGTTTTTTAATCTAATATGCTTGCATAAACTAAAACAGCAACCTCTTTGAAACCTAATATATGCTGCATGTGCACAAAATTATAGGTATCCACAGAATAGTTTACGAGAGACAGACCTGCTGCCATCACCATGTTTTTCTCCCACCCATCCTTTGCAGAACGCCCTGTTACCTTCACTCATACGATTCTAATGGCAGAACTGAAACAGGGGCACTGCAAGTAGTTGGTAAGCTAACAAATGAATGGAGCCTTAGTCAAGCTGTGTACATTCAGCTGATAAGCGAAAGGGGCCCATGGCTCACTTCTATTCCCTTTACAGAAGGAAAGCAGCAACAGGATCGAGCAACAGGAAACATCTGATTGTAAAAACCATTTCCAATAAATTCTGGAGTTTCTACTTTAATACACTATTCTTATATGAGATGGCTTTATAGTTTTATTCTCTGTGTGTTTCACTACCATGCAAATTACCTCCTTAGACCACAAGAATTGGAGGTGCATTTGAGAGGCCAGGCTGAAAAAAAGGCATGTGTCATTTACTTCCCTGAATCAATCATTTTATTTTTAAGACATGCAAATAGCCAGAAAGTTCATAAGGATGAAACCTGCAAGTCCATTGAGTAACAAATCTTGTATAATTAAAACAAATGTTTCTCTATTTATGTTATACTGGCACTAGAAAAAAGAAAAAAGAAAGGGAAACTGTATGGATCTGAAATAATCCACAAAGTGTTTTTGACTAGCTCTAAACTGAGTGGACCTGGTTTAAACCAATGCAGTTTAAATCATGATTTTTATTATTTAAATCAAAAATCATTTTTAAATTTAAATTGTGATTTAAATCTATTTGATTTTAAAAACCACTGATTTTATGCACCTTGACTCCAACGATGTGTTATATGCCTCTGAAACACATGGAGGCAAATACTGCTGAAATCAGTACCAGAATGATTCACCAGTGGAAAGTGAGAACTGTAACAGAGAATTCAGTTACAGTATATTTGTGTCACACAGCTTTACCAACAGAAGATGAAAGTCATCTAAAGGGACACTAAGAGTTCTAAAAGAAATCATGTAGCTAACAGACAACTCATATTGCATATGTTTTGGTATTTTGGTGTGTTTTAATCCACCCAAATAAACACAACATTCAACATTCCAAAACTGATCTCTCAAAATCTACAATATGTTAATTATAAAAATTAACCTTGTACTTTGCACTTTATGATTAAACTACATCCTAAAATACACAGATCATTCCTATGTCTGAAAGCACCCAAATATACAAATGCACACATACACAAATGTAGATGTCCAGACTTGCATCCAGATGGAAGTCTCCAATACATTGCTCTCCAGGCCCTCTGTAGAGCCTGTCATACCTTTCATGCTTGCTTGAAAGAATACCTCTGTATACATACAGATGTACAGAGGTATTGCAATCTGGCAGGCCAGAACAATGGTGTTTCATTGGGGTTTTTTTTTTTTTGGCTTGGTATGTATCCAGAACTCTCAAAAGATTACTAGCCAATAGAGATGGGCACAAAACGAACAATTTTTCGTTTCTGTTTTCCTTTTTTCATTTCGTTACGCAACAAAACGACAAAGGAATTTTGACTCCAGAACACCGGAAATTTTGTCGTGCGTTTCGTTTTCGTTACGGCAATACAGTGAATTGCTTTAAAAAATCACAAAAAATTGAAATAAATGGTAACGAAATGGTAACGAAACGAACGAAAATGAAAACAATTTTTTTTGCAAAAATTTGCAAAAAACGGAAACGAAACGAAACAGACCCCCTAAATGACAAACGAAATGCCATTTTTTTGATTCGTGCCCATCTCTACTAGCCAATGTAACAGGCATGAAACCTGTAAAGACAGGGTATACTGGGACTCTTATAAAGGGAAAGGCAATATAACAACACAATTTTATGATCTAAAAATAGATTTTCCAGTGTTTTGGGCACCTGTGGAAATTATTCCAACTCAGGTTCATGTAATGTTACTTCAAAAGCAGGGTAATTTCTAACAAGATGATAAAAGGGCGGTAGATGCAGTTTTTATAGGAATAAAATGGCAGCTCTGTGAACAATCCTCTTTTTAAAAGGCATCTGTGTTTTAGACAGGAAAGTGCAAAGAATTAAGTTAAGATGCTGCGAATCTCTGCTTCAAATGTTTTTATTTTACAGCTAAACAAAGAGAAATAAATAATACAGGGTTTTTTTCTCTCTCTCACAAAGGTGACTATGCTCACCAGTTTCTCAGAGAGAGAGGAGTGTAGGGTCAAAAAACTTAACAAGACACAAAGCTTATTAAAAACCTCTGGCTCAGTTGTTGTCAGCAACTTCACAGTGACAGTTTTACACAGATAAGAAACGCCTGTCTCAATCCTCCTGATAAATATGAACAAGCAGCAGGCAAGACTGAAGCTCAAGAAAGAAAAGAGGCAAGGAGATAAACTAAACTATCTTGTGACTAAGAGCTCTTCCAGGCACACTTTCTGTATGAAGTGGCAATGCCCCATTTTCCTCTTCATTACAAGGGCTCAAACAAGACATTTATTCAATGAAAGCTGACACTGAACAGACACAGACAGTGCTTCTGGTTTTCCACTCCCTGCTTTCATGGCTGCAGGCCTGGCCTGGCAGACTCACAATGGTGCAATTTTGTAATGTAAACCCCAAATTATTGCGGGCTTTCAGCTATCTTGCATGAGCACTAACCCGATTCTGAATAGAGAAACATGACATAAAATATATAGACCAAATCAAAAGCATTTCATTTGCAAATTAAAATATGAAGACCGATTAGGCTTGTGCTTCTTAAAACTCAATGATCGGTAGTGAAAGAAAGTATAAGCCTCCCCTCAAATCAAACCATTGGTACTTGAGGAAGAAAACAGGAAAAGTTCAGTGCTCCTATACTTAAGAACTGCCCTCTTCCACTCAGGGGTCATTTGACAGAAATTATGAGCCTGAAAGCCATCAAAGTGAAAAATTGAGAAAGCTCACTACAGCTCTGACAAGTGGCCAAGAAACTCAAATGAAAGAAAATTCCCACAAAAGGGACCATGTTCTCAAAGCAAAGAAGCATCTGCTTCTTGGGAAAAGCTTGGACATTTTAAATAAGCCAGAGACCAAACACTATGAGTTAATCAGCTCTGAATGCAGACAACTGCATGACCATGAAAGCTATTAAAAGAAGAGCAGATTACAAGGAAACAGACTACTACTTCAACCTTAGACAAATAAAAGTGGGAACAATTCAAAAAGGAAAATAATGCATCACACATCATATTAAGAACAAACCACAAGGTCTTTCAAATTATCACTTGGGAAAGATGTGACATTCTATGACATCCAGAAACTTGATTTGAGAGAAATATTTTAATCTGGTCATAGAACAGGAGAATTATGAATATTTAGAAAAATATCGTAAATGATCAGAAGAGTATGGGATTGCTCTACTGCTAGGGCTGTAACAACCAATCAAGTTGCAACATCACTTCATAATAACTATCAAATAATCTACTAAGAAAAGTAAAAATAAGATGTTTTTCTTCAGTAGAAATTTGAAACAGCATGAGACTTGTGCAAAACTTGAGGAGGAAATCCTACCAGGAAAGAAGTTTGTAACAGCCGGGGTAAGCCTTTTCAAAAACAGGCATAAAGAGCTGGAAAAGTTAAATTTATGGACTATTACTACCAGAATCCCTCAGCATATTCTGCAACTTTGTACATGATATCCTGGAAGTTCCAAAATATAATATTCCAAGCTCCATATTTTCACCACACATGTACTTGGAGAAGACATTTGAAGGTAATGAAGTCACAGGAAATGCTGAAAAAAGAACAAATAAATTTCAGTGAATGGAGCGTTCTGTTATTATTTTGGTCAAACACCATTACAGAACATTGCTTGTGATTCTGCATTGGATATCTCTTCCTTTGGCCAAATTGTCACTTATGAATAAACTGTCACAAAGAGGAACTGTGTGTATGGTTCACTTAGTTAGGAGTTCTTGGCTCAACACTGAAACAAGTGGACTGAAGGAAAAATTTCAGTCATTTTCTGTCAACCATTTATTGGAATATTTCTGCCCACCTGCTCCCTCAGGCAACGCAGTAAGACATCACACACCTCAAGGACTGATAAACTGCAGCTATTTTTGTTTACTCAAGTATTTCAACTACCAGATATCTATATAAATAGTTATTGTTATTTTATTAATTTTGTTACTAAAATCTAGTTACCTTCTGCTTTCAGTTAAATTTACCTCAACAAGCTTTTACAGCTAAAAAAATTCCAATTCTGCTGAGCGCTGAAGTAGCCCCTCTTCTGAATCATATTGCTTTTTTGCAGGTGAACGTCATAGGCATTTTACTGTTCACTGACGGAATGAAGTGCTATTCCCCTCTCTCTCCCTTCCTCCCTCTCCGCTCTCTCTCTTTAAGTGAGGAAGGAAAACAAGAAACAATACGGAGCACTTCAAGGGGGCAAAGGAAGCTTATAAGTACGCCTTTAAAGTTAAATGACAGTGAATGCATATTACCAAATTATTTTAACAGTACATACAGTGGTCCCCCACCATTTCGCGGTTCATATACTGCGGTCCTGGTATATTGCGGGACCGCAGTATATGAAAGGCAAGCCCCCCTGGGGTAAGCTGCTTGGGCCTGTTTGAGGCTTACTGCACTTAACCCAAGCCTGACGGGCTGCCCAGGCCTGTCAAAGGCCCCAGAAGTGGTTTCCGACAAACCGTAAATGAATTCCGGATCGCCAGAAACCACTTCTGGGACCTCTGACAGGCCTGCGAAGCCTGACGGGCCCGTTCAGGGCAGCGTCAGGCCTCAGGTAAGTGTAGGAGGCTCCAGAGAAGCCCCCCAGTCCCGACCTGACTAAGCATCCCCATATCGCGGATTTTCAATTATCACGGGTCAGGTCAGGTCCCTAACCTCCATGATAGGTGGGGGGTTACTGTATTAATAGTTTGGGGGGGAAACACTAAAATAATACTACTCATTCATTTTCCTTAAAATACTGGACAAAACTGTTATTTCAGCATAAACATCATAAACTTGGGAGACAAATAACCTCAAGTTAAGAAATAACTGTATAGTAGACATTATCTATTCCACAGTGAGTTGAAGAACCCAGCATTCAAGAGATAACGTCTATAGTAACTAATTAATGTGAAGGAATTAACCTCCAAAAGTCGGATAATTAGCATTATGCTGGCATAACTGCAAGAGAGGACTTTGGCTCTACATGCCTATGAAACATACAGAATTGCTAGCAACTTCAATCTCATATCTATTGTATTTATGCACAAGTAAAGCCTATTTATCTGAATGGGACATGTTTCTGAAGAAACCTCTATAGAATTATGCTGTCCATTTCTGTCTCTTAAAAAAAGTAAAATGTATCAACAAATTGTTTCACATTTGGCAACACAAATATAGAGCCTTGTCATGGAGAGAGAGCCTTTCTCTTGATTTAATGCATTCTTTCATTGTTACCTCCTATGTCCCCTCTTATATCAATTCTGGATCTCTTCAAATAAAAATACTGTGTGTTCTCTGGACATTACACTATAAAGACCCCAAACCTTTCACTCCAAATAAGTAATTTTACACATCTGTTTATGTTTAAGATTAAGATTCTATGACAGACATTTCCAAAGAAACCATTTTAGTAATGATTGGGGCAAAGAAGTGGATAGAGTGACAAACTAGGACTCAAGAGTTGTGGGTTCAAATCCCTGCTGAGTCAGGGAAACTCACTGGGGAACTGTAACTGATAAAACCACTCCTTAAATACCTCATTTATCTTGAAAGCCCAGTTAGGGTTGTTATAAATTGATTCTAATTTGATGGCACATAACAACAAGAGCAAAGATAGAAATGGTATCCCTATTTGAGAAAACAGGAACACAGATTAAAGACATCAAGGAGCTCTGTCAGTATTTGACTCACAGGATTCATTATGTTAGATTTTTTTTCACAAGGCCTGGTATGAATTTTCAGCATTTTTTTCTTTAATTACCAGGGTGTCATAGACTTGCTTTTTATCCTATAGAAATAGAGTGCTATATACTCCATAGTAAAAGAATCAGAATTAGATAAAAAAAAATCTTCCCTATGCCCCATAACATTCCAGAAATAGAAGGAAAAATATTTCATAACATGGCAAAAATAAATGAATAAATAACCATCATTCTGCCTTCACTGTTTTGAAATGAGAGTTACGCTATCTAAGCAAACCCACCTGATTGCAAAAATGGGAGTCAGAACATTGAGCAAGTAGAAGAAGTTAGAAAACAGCTGAGGAAAAGGAATCTGGCTTCCTATCAGGCCCACTTACCTAAAACCTACACAGATCATTGAAGGCAAACCAACAACAACCCTTCAGAACAACCAACTGAAGTAGAAAGTTATTAAGTACAAGCCACCAAGTCCCACAAGGTAATGTATCAGGTAGATAAGGCAAGATGCAGTGCTAGTTAATGAGCAAAGTTAAGCACAGACATGAGGATGAAATAGTCCTAAAAACCAGGTAATTCTCAAGATCCACTTCCCCTTTTTAAATTTCAAAAACTCTACCCAGTCTTCCAAAAGTGCTGCATATCCTCAAAGGTCATGCATAGAAAGTTAGAAAGCCATTTTATATGTAATATTAGAGACAGACATTCTTCTAAAGGAATCTACTTCCAGTCCAGTAGTATGGCATTGGAAAGCTCCAATAACTTTAACAGGGGGTAGAGCAGCCCATTTATCTGAATTCTTTCAGGCCCCATTCCCACACAATCTATATAATTCTTCACAGCTTTCAACAAGTCATCACTCAAGTGCATAATAATACAGTAGTCTGTAGCAACTGCACCCCCTGCCGGTAAAGGTAATGAATAACTGTATGCTTTCTTTTAAAAATTCTCGTCTCAAGTTATGAAGAGAATAAAAAAACTACACAATAACTGAAGAACTACATGACTTTAATAGTGACCAATTGAGATACAGTACACTTCAGGGTGGGCAACAATTTTAAGTGGATCAGAATAGAGGTGATTTTCATGTAGTCCATGTGCATAAATAACTTTCTGCTCTTCTACCAGGTACCCTGTGTACATAAACCTGTGGTGTAAATATTATTCCCCCTGTTTTCTGAGAAACTGGATTATAATCCATGAAAGTTCATACAGAGATAGATCTGTTAAGTCTTTAAGGTGCCTCAGACTCTTTTTGCAGTTTTTATTGCACATACTATGGTCAGTGTTGTTCTTCTGCTCTTTCTCATAGTTTGTCAAAACTTCTCTTCAAAACCCATCTTTTTGCACAGCCCATTCACACATCCCACTGCAGGGCTTTCTTGAAGAGGGAAAAAGGTTTAAAGTTTTCTCAAAACTGAGTCCTTTGTTTTACATCATCTCACTGGTTGCCCTTTTGTCACAACATAATGCAGTGTCCCAAGAAGTAACGATTAACCTGAATGTCTTCTAAAAGCAACATTTATGTACAGCACATCTTTTTCACTTACCAAATTACAGAAGGTGGGAATGGCCTGCTCAAGAGTTAGCACAAAAATACTCCTCCTAGTAATTACCACTAAGGACCAATAAAAGAGGTCTAGGGAAATATTGCATGGGACATATTTCTGAAGAATGGGACATTTTAAATTAAACAGATTTACAAAGATAATTCATATAGTAACTTTTGGCCCTCTAACTGTTTCAATTTACAAGTTTCAGGAGCTCCAGCCAACATGGGGATGTGGAAATTGGAGGCCAAAGCAGCTGGAGAAACCAATATTTTCCTCTTCTACTATGACAGTGGATGGAAATGTTACTGTTACATATAAAGACTGGGAATGAAAGATGGCTAATAAAGGAACATACTGAAAACAGTGTTTAAAAGCTACTGCAGATTCTGGAGAGTGTCCTTAGGATTGTCTCCATCAAGAAACTGCTTTGGAAATCTCTAGGTTCTCTGTCATCATTGTTTTAGTAAGAGTAAATTAGTATTTCTTAGCAATAGTCAAGTATGACCTCTAGATTTCATAAAACATGAAAGAGAACTTATTAGGCAATATAAGAACTTTAAATCTAGTGACAGGATTAAGACACTGGTAATGCTGCACTAGGAAGGTCATCCGATCATTCACAGCCTCATGAAACAGCTACATGCTTCACACACAGTGGCTTTTCGGATCCAATGTTGCCCATTCCATCAGCAGCCACCTAGGCATATACTTAAAGATGTGAAAATCTCTTAGTCTCCACTTCATTGCATCTGATGGGAAAGAAAGCTCCAAATGATCCAAAGCAACAGATCTAAGTTACAAACAATGAATATTTTGCCTAAACATTAGGAGGAACCTGTAGTGTATAGGGTATTGTGTACTGGTTATTTTAAGAGCAAGGCATACTGCAGTTGAAGACAGGTGGACCTTGTAATGAGGTAACGCCTGGTAGGATGAACTGGGGGGTGGAGCTATGGGTATTTATGGAATGTGTGTGTTGTGTTATGCATGTCATTTGTGGAATAAAGAAGTCTACCGTAGCATGCTGTTATGTCTGGACTCACTACGTAATAGAACCTTTTGAAAGTAAGCCTCATTCAGCACTGGAATGACCTGCCTCAGAGGGTGGTGGACTCTCCATAGTTAAAGGCTTAGTAAAACCTAGATGCCCCAAGCACATCCGATCTCACCTGATTTTGGAAGTTGAGCAGGGTTGGCCCTGGTTAGTACTTGGATGGGTGACCACCAGGGAAATACCAGGTGCTGTAGGCGCTTGGAATAGGAACTGGCAAACCAGTCCAGTATTCCTGCCAAGAAAACTCCATGGACATGGGGTCAAGAAGAGTCAGTCACTATTGTAATGACACCACACACACACACACACACACACACACACACAGGAGCTAGATGGCCATCCGTCAAGGATGCTTTCACTTTCCATTTTCTGCTTTAGCGGGGGATTATATTGAATGATCCAGGGGTGTCATCCTACTCAACAGTTCTATGGTTCTATGACTCTGTGATGTTCATGTGTGTTTACTAGTACTCTCACTGCCCACAAACTGGATTAATTCATCATAAAATGTGGATTTCTTTCCTACAACACACTTCAAAGTTTGGGAAACTTTTCAAAGCAGACAAAAAGCACTACATTAAAAAAGTTCCCACTAAGAAGGTAAACACATAAAGCCTTCTGGATCCCAACTTGTGTCTCCAATCCCTAAGATGTTGAGGCAGGTTTTGATGTTAGTAAAAGAGAGAAAAACCAAAAGCTTCGGATTCTCAACTACTATAGACTATCCATACAACATCCAATGGCTGAATTCTGATTGTTTTTGCGTGCTGGAAGACACTGACAAACAAAAGTAGATTGATTGCAATATAACAATCAACATTATTTTTCCATAATTACAGTTTTGGACATCATGCATTTCTGCTTGGCACTATATTAGAGATGTAAGTATTATTTAATTTAATCTAATAAACATAAGAGGGGAGTATGTTATTTTATCAACGTAATTCTATGCATGTTTACTTAGAAGCCACTCCTACTATTTAGAATACAGATTTTAATCACAGGTATATATATATGCATAGGATTAGAAACCTGTGCTTTGCCTCTCAGTTCAAAGCACATTTTCCAGTCTTTGGCTGCCAGAGCCCCTTCTCTTTCATTTTCATTAGTGTTCAAGCATTTCTGCCTAAGGACTAGTGATTAAACTCTTTGCTAAGTGTAGGAACTGAAGTTAGTCATTTGGGACAATGATTCAAAAGTCATGCCAATAACTGTTTAATATTGAATGAATCCATATGACAAATATTTATTTAGTTAAGCCTGCATGAGGCAAAATTCTAACTCCATTTACGGATGACTCAGGAAGAGAAGACTGGAAACAAATACTTCATTTTTTTTTTTACTTACAGCACTGATTAGAAGAGAGGGGTACAAAATAAAACAACCCAGATGGAGAGAAAAAGGAAATAGGTGAATTATTTTTGTTTTTGTTTTAATTCCTCCTTGGATAAATGTTTTCAGAACATAACAGCTCCAGGATATAGAAGTAAGAGGACAAGTTGGCTTGGTTCTGTAATTCTGAAATAGATAAACAGCTTGATAATACAGCCCTTCCCCCTGCAGTCCTCATTTCATTGTACAATTCAGGAAAAATGTGAGCAACTGCAATATACGGTATCTCCAAGAGTTTTTCTTCTGAATAATATGGGGACTGGACACGGGAATTGGGAAAAAGTTGACAATACATAACATGTGGCTGCAGCGTGTGTGTATTAATCATCCAGAAAGTCTGCAAAATTCCTAACAGACAAGGTTTAAACCAATTCCAATCATGTTTTGGCTGACAACCAGAGAAGAATCAACTCAATTCAAAAACATTATCTACGCGTGTCGAGGTTTGAATTTGTTTGTTTATGGAATGTTAAGGGAAATGTTAAAAAGTTACCCTGAAAGTGTGCATTGTGCTTTAAAAACGAGGCTCGAAAAGCTGTATACTAAAATAGTACACCTGCTTAATCTTGACTCTGAACATTAGTGATGCAGATCCAGGATCATCCTATTTCGCAAATGTATTGTAAAAAAAAATAACACTGCTCAGATTGTGTGCAAACCGGACGAAAGTGAATGGTAAATCACTAGTGGTGTAGGTTACTAGCCATCACCCAGTAATTACTCTTATAACCTAAGAAGTAAATCAGACAAGAGGCAGTAAATGGTCCAGGTAACATGTATTTTTCCTTCCCACCCTTTTCTATCTAATTATAAAATATCCAGATCTGATTAATATACACATCAATTTGAATAATCCCAGTGACAGAATGACATTCAAACTCAGTGCTCCAGCTCCTTTGTTCCACCAAAAGCCTGAGCATAAAGCAACAATAAAGTATGGGATTTTTCTCTTTTCTGTGGTGGGGAATGACAAGGCAGGCATACCAACATGCATACTGCAGACCAATATGCATGCTGGTTTGCTTGGATACTCTTGCTCTCAGAAGATGCCAGGTGGTATTGTGCAGCATGTTTAATGGCAACCCAGGAAATGCCATAGTATTTGGTTTATTGTGGTTTGTGAACACACATAATACACAAAAATGGCAAGGATAATGGTAATTTATTTGGATTTCAATATTTAAGTCAAACAAAGTATGTTGCTATTCCTACTGAAAAGGAAAAGGGAATGTGACAATCATTTATTCCAAGGGTTCCACATCAGATAAAATGTACACTAGAATTCTGTAGAATGAAAGGTTGGAGGATTATAATTAGAAACCAATAAAATACAGACATGTCAGAGTCAGATGGGCAAGAAGAATCCTAAAACAAGAAAATTAAGGAAAGCTAAATTGTAGTACATTTAATGTCACAAATTAATATGTCACAATGTACACAATTTGGGAAAATAGACAAATCTGTGACTATCAGTATAAATTGATGTTGTTGTGTCGTTACAGTTGTGACCAACTCTGTGACCCCATTTGTATGGAGTTTTCTTGGCAGGAATACTGGAGTTGCCTGCCAGTATAAAGAGTAATCAATTTATCCGGGAAAACATTCCAATTTCAATATTCAGGTCATCAGTGATTATTAGAAAACCAGTATTTCTTGGTGCTGAGAGAGAAAACAGCCTACACACTGGTCTCCTGATGTGTTCGCAGATAAGATACTTGCCAACCAAATTCTAATTTGGACTAGTACATTTTGCCACAAACAATGACCAGTGAAGTGAAGAACTGTCTAACTGGGAATGAATGTGGAGAAACTTTCAGAATTTTACAGGGAGTGGTCAGGTTTGGCTAAGAAAACTACCCAAAAGTCGTCAGCTGTCAAACAGCTGTTTCATTGTGGAAAGCAGGCAAGTCTAACAACTAAAGTAAGAGATAGACTAGTGTGTGTTCGCTCAATACTCTGTCTCCTTTCAATTTATGTTTCAAACTGAATTGTTTAAAAATAACCTTGAAGACCACCTGGGACACCAATAACATATTAAAGAACTTCACAAATGTTTATCTCCAAAGTAAGACAACTGATTGCAGCATGAGCAAGAACAGAAAATGTTAAATACTGTGAAAGAAATGAATCTACTGCCCTCAGGTGGTTGTTAAATATCTATTTCAGAGCACAACCCTGTGTTTAAATATAGCGCATTGCTTGCTGTAGAATACGTTTTAATACTACTTGACTATCTTTATTGGCCCATTCAAATATCATGAAAAAGCAGATTTTTCTCCGGTGGCTGTTTCTTCTTTTGTTTTTCATTTCTACTGTAAACCTTAGAAAAGGTGACATATAGTATAAGAGAAATGCCATTCAGGTTTTGGGGACTCTTGAACTGGCAGAATTCTACAAGAATTCCCCAGGCAGAATACTTGACATTCCAGGCTGAAGAAAATGTACAGATGCCTACATTTCACACATCTGGACCTGAGCTGCTCTTGGAAATGATATGGCTGTCTCGTGCCTTGCTTTCTGTTGGTAATGTACAAAAAAGCAAGCGGCTGCAACGATTCCTAGGAGCATAGTTGTAGTTTTTGGGGATGATCCCTTGTAAAGACTAGCAGGCAAAAACCAACGAAACAAACAAAACAAAACAAAAGACAAAAACATGTGGCACCTTAAAGACTTTTTAAGGTGCCACAAGCTTTTCTTTTTTATTTTTTTTTGTTTCTTTTGATTTTGACTGGTATGCTTGCTCAGACTAAAACAACTCTTCCAAAACTATAAAGCCTAAATCAGTGGCATAGCCAGGGGGGCATCAGGGACAACTGTCCCCATGTGCAGCATCTGGGGGCACCATATTGGGTGCCAAACAGCTCCTTGCCCAGAAACCACAGCAAAAGCACATTGCGGGCAACCTGCCAAGGCTGGCACGGACAGCTCCCTGGATGCCAGCGCCACCTTCTATGTGGCGGCTTAGCCCCTCCCCATCCCTTGGGGAGTGTGAAAACTGACTTTGTCCCCAGGCACTGAAAACTCTACCTACACCTCTGGCAGTGAGAGAAATGTTGGAGAATCTTGGAGAGATCTTGGAGAGATCTTGCAAAAAATGAAAAACAAAAACCAAAAACCAATGTATGTCTCCAGAATATGCATGCCATGATACAGAACAAAGAATAAGCATTGAATGAGATGCTAGCCTCAGATATTAACTTTACAGCAAGCAAGCAAACACGTGTTCTAAAGTCCTGTGACTCATGACAACCCTTTTTAGACTTTCTAGACAGAGAGTACTCCAAAGTGGCTTACCATTCTCTGCAGCCAGATACCCAGCTCATTGAGCCAGCCAGCCAGCCTTCCACATACACAGCCTTCTGTTAATTCCAGAACATTTTGGAAAACTCCTCATTAAATCTGAAGTGGAACCACTTAAGCCAAACATGGGAATGGTTGTCATTTTTAACACTGCTATTATTCCTAAGCAGGAACGGTAAAGGTAAATGAATGGGCTTTTCATTTCGGAAGTGGTCAGCTTCTGACAAAAAATGCAGGAGCCCAGCTGGCTTTTGGAACCAGAGGAACACAATCAACCAATCCCTTACTTTGCGCTGGGGTCACACAGGGCTAAGCTCTAACAAAGAAGAAGCCTCTGATGTGCCATCTTTCCTTCTCCCTGGCTCTGGCCAATCAGACAGAGAGGCAGGATGATGCATTTTTCTGCAAAGCTCCTGACCGGCCAGTGCCAGGGAGAAGGAAAGATGACATTGGAGGTTTCTTCCTCGTTGGAGTTTAGCCCCACACAACAACAGCTCAAGGTACAGGACTGGTTGATTTTGTTCCGCTGGTTCTGAATGCCAGCTGGGCTCTGGAATTTCGTTTCGGAAGCTGACCACTTCTGAAACGAAAAGCCCATTTTTAATTACCAATGTCAAGCATTCTATTTTATTACAGAGCAAACATTTTTTTTAAGGGGAAGGGCTGACCTAAATTTTTAATCTCCTTTTGTTTCCATTATTCACCCCTTTTTCCACATATATATATATCTTTTTCACATCTCCAGCATAATGAGGATATACAGTGGTACCTGTATATCCTCATTAATTCGTTCCAAATGAAATTATGTTAAGCAAATTTTCCTTTCTACAAATTTCCCATAGGAATGCACTGAAAATGGATTAATCCCTAATCACAACCATTTTTATGTTGTATGGATTTGCCCCATAGGCAATTCTGTTAAGCGATTTCCCCGTTTCCAGAAATTTTTTTCTTTAGCGGATTTTCTGTTAAACAAACCGCTTGTTATACAAAGATCCACTGTATTATTTGTTTATTATGTTCACCTTTACTGGTGTTATATAAGAACTACACAACTTTAACATGGATAATGAAGAAACTGAAATTGTTGCAGATTTTATATACCTTAATTCAATTATCCAAATGGAGACTAGGATATCTGAAGAAGAATAAGACTCAGAAGGGCAACAATGAAGGGATCAGGAAAGATTATTAAGTGTAAGGGAGTGTCACTGGAGAGCAAGGCCAATACTTACATCACTGTATTCTCAACCACTATTTATAGGTGTGGAAACAATGAAGAAAGCTGACAGAGGAAAATTGATTATTCTGAAACAAGTTGTTGCAGGAGATCCCTTGGACTGCCAGAATGATGAACAAATAGATCCTAGAGCAAATCAAGCCTTAATTTTCTCTGGAGGCAAAATGAAAAAACGGAGCCTTTTCTATTTTGGGCACATTAAAATAAGACAAGATTCACTGGGCCGGGGGGGGGGGGAAGCAAAAATAAAGAAGGCACCGGGAAAATATGAAGATCAAATATGAGATGAATTGATTCTGTGCAGGAAAGCCACAACCAGGAGTTTACACAAGTTGAGCAGGGTTCTTGAGAATGCCGTTAAGCCAAAGGCAACTTGATGGCATGTAGCTACAACAGTTGAGGGGGGTGCCATTAGGCTCACCTGATTTTTATTTATGTATATAAGGATGAATTTAAACAGTAGATTCTTATAGCACAGGTTGTTGGCAACCTTGGAAGACCCATAGGCCAATTTTTTTGCTCTGAGCTCCCACCATGTCATATCGGCCCAAAAATGACTAATTTTTATTTTATTTTATTTTATTTTATTTTATTTTATTTTATTTGCAAAAGAAATAATTCCTTTAAATTTTATTTTGTCATGTATCTGCATAAGCAGCTAGAGTTGAGGGACTAACTTGGAGAACAACTGATACCAATAATCTAAGTGTAGAGTTGTGTGTGTACGTCTTGTGCTGTTAAGCCAGATTCCCAGCGTGGTATCGTGGATGGAATGAGAGAGATAATTCTGGAGAGCAAGGTTGCCCAAGAAAACTCACTGGGGGAACAGACCTTGTAAAACCACTCCTTAAATATCTCACTTACGTTGACAGTCCTTTTCAGGTTGCTATAAGTCAGTTCTGAATTAGCAGCACAGAACAAAGACAAATAGCAAATGCATAATAAGAGTGAAAGGAATACAATCAAAGGCAAATATATTTTGTATTTCCATTATGCCATGCTTGGACTATTAAGTCAATGTACTTGGAATGGAATGCTACCTATTTTTCATTTCAAAAATACACCTCTATCTTGGAGAGCGCTTTTGTTTACTTGGGTGTGCACCTCATCTCTTGGATTAGGTGGTTATCTTGCTGTGTGTACTTGCTTCCCAGGAGAACAGCAACCCAATAGTAACACATTAACACAATCAGCCTCTTTCAAGATAAGATCAAAAGGGTCTCACATTAAGTCTGGTACAGTATATCCTGTGTACCTTGAATACAAAATGTGGCAGTCACAATACCAAGTTAAAATAAATTTATTATGAACTGATCCACAAGAGGGCTCCTTCTGGTAATCAGATATGCTACTCTACATGTGTTGCATCATTACAGTCATGACCAACTCTTTGTGACTCCGTATCCATGGAGTTTTCTTGGCAGGAATACTGGAGTGGTTTGCCTGTTCCTACTCCAGGCACCTACAGCACCTGGTATTCCCTGGTGGTGTCCCATCCAAGTACTAACCAGGGCCGACCCTGCTTAGCTTCCAAAATCAGGCGAGATAGGATGTGCTTAGCGCATCTAGGCCTACAGTAGGTATCCTGGGCAAAATTAATGCATGATAAAGAATAGCAAAATTTAGACATAAAGTTGAAAAAGATCGGAAATCTCTTTTCTTTGGTGCCCTGGCATTAATGCTCTGTGCCTCTTTTAAAGTTGTCCATTGAAATCTCTAAGTCCAGGCAGATCTCATTAAGCCAGGAATGCTGGCAGTTCACTGCCTTCCCTTGCTCTCATCAATTCTTCTCACATCTGTATTACACTGGCAGAGACCTTCTATCATTTTTGAAGTTCAGTGGCAGCTCTATGGCTACAGTACGAGAATCTGTAACTTCCAGCAGCTGAAGATGTACAGTACTGTCCTAAAGGAATGTGCATTAAACAATAGAAAGGGGACAACTGTACCCATCATTGCTTGCCACAGCATTAGCTTCACCCTCCCAGTCCATTTAAGTTTGTGAAGCAGAATTCAGAAATATACAAAACATGAGAGATGCCATTTCTTAGATAGTGAACTGTGGTCAGTAAATAAGGGAATTTGGATGCCAGGGATGTTCAGACTAGTAGGGGAATGGGAGTTGAGACACAGCAACTGAAATGACAACTAGTAGGGGAATGATTCATGAAAGGGTTTCATGGGTAAAGGATTTAGATGTAGAGAGCCATAATCTGCTTGAGAGGGTTAGTTAGGCCTCAAGGAAGGTTTTATCAGATTGGTTTGCTCTTGAAAACCTCCTTTTTACAGGTGCCCAAACCTTCTATATTAGATGAAGAAATATTTGATCTCTTGTTGCATTTTACCTGGGTCAGACTGCACACAAGGCCACTGTCTGCCCCTCTACCATGCCTCTAGTCACTCCTAGATTGACTTAGAATAGGGAAAAAACCCCTCAAATGGTACCATTACTAATGTGCAAGTAAAGAAACCTCATTTGGCAATTATAAAATGCACATCATATCATCTCTGTCGGTAGAATGCACACAGGGGGTGATGTTTCCAAAACATTGGTGCTTTATAAGAGTCTAGGATTTTGTGTCCGTTTTCCTTTAAATAACCATATATCCAGGCTGAGCATGCATTTTAATCATACTGCTAACTTGTCATACTTTTATTCCCAAATCACTATATTTATAAGCCTAACTTGCTATCACTTCCTGCCTCGTTTGTCTTGTCTGCTCATTAATATCTATTTTAAGAAAAGCAGTTTTTCGAGGAAACCATGTATATAAGAACTGTATGGTTAGGAGAGGAATATTTTAAGACCTTCACAAGGGCCATTTTCCTGATCTAAATTTCTGCTCCCGGTATTATTTACTCCATGGTTAACATGGAGTACATAAAGGCTTTGGGATTTGGGGCACAGAGAGGAAAAAACCAAGCTTTCTTTCCTAAAGTACCATGGCCCATCTCAAACAGGCGGCTGCTGAACATTATGTTGCCCCGGCTGAATGTCAGTTGGTCCAAATGTGGTTGTTTAAAGCAAAAGCAAAAATGGAAAAGTGTTCTGCTTATATACCACCCATACCAATTCAAGTAGTCTTTGGGTGAGTTACAGTTTAAATTACAGTATGCAGGCTACACTCCCCCCCCCCCCCCGGCACAAGCTGGGAACTCATTTTACCAACCTTGGATGGATGGAAGGCTGAGTCAACCATGAGCCTGCTACCGGGGACTGAACCCCAGGTCGTGAGCCCAGTTTTACCTGCAGTACAGGCATTTAACCACTGCACCACTGGATTTAGACTAGTAAATCACACTAGAATAGGCTCACTGAATCTCTGGGGATTTGGTGAATCATCCACTGTAAGTTCCACTGATTCAGATGGGCCTCCTCTAACTGCCTGTAAATGTCATTGATTCAATGGGCTTCCTTTAGTTTTGACTTCCTGCTGGATTTCAGCCTGACACTGGCTATTTTTAATAAAAACTAGTTGAAGTACCCGACTACTCATGCTAGTGTTACGCATCCCTTTTTTAACCTCTTCCTGTCCTTTGTACTTTTCCCCCTCTCGTGCTGGTTTTCCTTTCCTTCATTCAGCCTATCTAGGACTGGAAAACTGAGGGAGGAGGTGTCAAGCAAAGCTGCTGGGTGACACTCAGCTCACTAGGGTCAAAAATCAAAACCTAGTAAAATACATGTTGTTTGCTGTAACAATCAATTACTTAATCCATAACAATCAATTACTTAATACAATAAGTAATGTTCTACAATAAATTATAAGTTATATTACACTTAGTCTGTGATATACTTTTGACATTTTAGAGATCTATCACTTGAAGCTTCTGGAGCTGTATTACATAAGTATGTTTATTACCAACTATTTGTAAAATGAGCTATAAAAATTAAATCCACCTATTTGCTGGTGGAGCCAAGACCCTTTCTGGGCAAATATCCTAGCTGCTAGAAGACCAAGCTTCAGAAGCTAAAGGAAATAAGGGAATAAGGAAGGGAAAATGCCAAAATGTTGACATTGTAGAAGCCATTGCCAGTCTTCTGGTCTAGCAATAGAACTTCCAAGAACGTTTAGATAAAGTTTTCAAAAAGGTTTTTTTTCATAGCACTTCAGTTTAGATCCTCTCCCCATACAGTTTGTTACCATGGAAGTGGAAGTAAAATGAAATTCTACTACCAGCATCTAAGCAAGTCACAGTATTTACTCATGCATTTAACTTCTGTTCCCATAGAAACAGTCATACTGGAAAAAAGATAAGAACAGAACCCAATACTTTCCTGTCTAGGACTATTTTTACAATATTACTGGTACACAGGAGGCACTGACAGCAGCAGGAAGCAATGAGTAAGTCTACATAAGGAGTGTGCCTAAGCAGAAAGCTACTGCAGGCTGAAATCTTGCAGCTAAAACAATTTCAGGAGCCACTTTCAAATTTTAGTGTTACATAGTTGCAAGGTTTGCCTGGAGATTGGCCTGTACTTGCCAGCAATTTTGAAGGCACAATGTGTTCAGTAAGGATACCCAATGACAGAGGATAGAAGTGAGGAGATGTCATTATATCAAACCTGCAGTTGACATCAAGGCAAAGCAGAATCAGGCGAAGGTATTACATATGTCTACCCACCCACACCCATTGGTTTTTTTCTCCTGAAAAGCAAAAATCATGTAAAACAACTACCTTAAATACAAACATCAAATATTCTATGCGAAACAACCACAGCTATTTGGTAGAGTGCATGTTTGGCATATAGCTGCCTAGATGCCCTAAGGACATCTGATCTCATCTGGTTTTGGAAGCTAAGTAGGGTCGGCCCGGTTAGCACTTGAATGGGAGACCATCAGGGAATACCAGGTGCTATAGGCACCTGGAGTAGGAACTGGCAAACCACTCCAGTATTCCTGCCAATAAAACACCATCAATCATGACTGTAACGCCCCCCCACACACACACACATGTCTGGCATATAGATGATCCTAAATTCAGTTTAGTACTATTATTCAACAGTGAATTATGGGAGGGCTCAGGGGGGAAACCCTGTCTTAGTCCAGCAAAATCTGTATTCAAGAAGCTCAAGGGCTACCTTGACCCCCTCTTTTAAATATGTTTCATAAGCTCATTGCAGTCATTTAAATAAGGCCTTTCCCATATTTTTGTGGAAAGCTCTTCTTAATAACGGTTTCCTTTAACAAATGGAGTACAAACTACACCCACTGCCAGGAAATATATGGAAGTTTCAGATATACAAACATATTGGCCTTTGGCATCCTAAAACTTCTAAAATAGCTGTTTAAATCTCTTCCATTCATGTCTAAGAGCTGCTGCTACCACTTCTTACAATCACTATATATTCTTCACTAGATGCCTACTTGAGAAGGTATAAAAAAGGCAAGGTGTGTGCTTACAATAGTGGGTAAACACTTGGCTTGACACCTAGCCTCTCCCTTAACAACAGGTGAGAGGAAAACTTCAGAAAGCAGAGGAAGCTAGCTCCACCTTATCCATGTAAGTGGCAGCAGCATTATACAGAACATTCTGCACCCGTAGAGTTACTTGCCAGCCCTTGAGTCTTCCTGTCCTAGAGGAAAGAGAATGAACCACTGCAAACCAATCAAAAACTGGAATTGTTTCGAGAATTGAATCTTTTATTCATCTTTGTAGCAACAGTCACAAGCCTCTGAAGTTATTTTTTTAAATCATTTTTTCTCTTGGAAAGGGAACCACAGTTTCCCTTTTGTATAACTGAAAGCCAAAATGTGGTCTTTTGTCATCATGGAAAACATATTGCAACAAGCTCAAACCATACTGATTTCTTTTCTGCAGGACTCCTTTATTAATTATTCAAATTTGAATAGCAGTAATACTCTCCACTTGGCACATCAAGTAATTTGCAGGAAGAACATTGGAATTGAGTAATTAAGAAGCAGTAAGGTTTTGCCCAGGAATGCACTGACACTATCCTGTATATTTCAATGAATTGGCATACTTTTTTTTTAATTAAGAATTTTTTTAATTTTTTAAATTAAGAATTTGGCGATTCTTAACTGAGTTTTTTTTTCTTCCCTCCGCCATCGCAAACTATCTTGCCTACCATTGTTTAGTTATTGAGATGCTATTAGGTTTTAACTCTGTCTAGCGTTATTATTATTTGTCTTTATCTGTACATTATTTGTAATTTGTGTGGCTATTGAAGCCTTGAAGTCTTGTAAGCCGCTTAGAGTACACAATGTAGATAAGCGGGGTATAAATGCAACAAATAAATAAAATAAATAAATAAATACTGCCTATTTGCCTGTTTCACAAGTCATTGTATTTACTGTATGCTGAACCTTCTACAATAAAATGTAAAAAAGAAAAGAAAAGAGAACCAATATTGCATTCTCTGGAAGTTGAGTCATGGCAACTGGACTTCTTTTTCTTGAGAGATAGAAATGTTTCGCTGCTCATCCAATACAGAATAAATGACACAGTGGTCACAGTTACAGATCTTTCAAGTTACAAAGCCTTTCACAACCTTTTTCTTTCCCTTTCAGGACAAATACAAAATCCATGTTATTTTAAAGTACTTATTTATACTTGACTTTCCCAGTTCTAATCTTCATAGAGGGTAGATTTTGAAATGCAAAAGAACTGCACCACAGTGCTAAAGCCCAGAAATTTTAGGTGGCTAAAGTATGAGTGGTTAATAAGGATGTGGCAGCAGGTTGGCGCTAAACTCCAAACATATCAGATGATCTAAGAAGAGGACACCGTGTTATAAATGTTCTCTTACTGGCATATATGTAACATATAGAATAACCCTTTTGATTAGTCATCAAAGATCTCTAAAGCTTTCTCCAGGAAAGTCGTGGCCCTATATACATGGCCAATGAACTGGCATATTTCACTTTTATCTTTGCCCTCAGAAGCAATCTAGTTAAGGCCAAAAGTTTAGGAGGCTCTCATAACTTGGCTGCCTGTCTCCCCCGAGAAACAAAATGTATATTTCCAAGCAGAAATAAACATAGCATTGTATATTGAAGGTAAGCAAGCTGTGATCTCATATTTCAAACTAATTACTGTAAAAAAAATCATACAGAATATATGCTTTTATTCTGCTTATTGTTTCTTCTTTTTAAAAAGTGAACACAATGATCTTGTGCACACTGTGTCTTCATATTTTCAGTTACTAGGCAACTGTGCATATTTTTTAAAAAGATGCAATTCAAGCATAAGAGAGTCAGTCACTGGAATCATGGACTCCAAGGAGATAAGAGATGGGGGAGAATCGAATGCTGCTGACTGAAGAAGATATAGGCCTCAAGATGCAAGCAAGGAGTTGGGGTGGGGAACCTATATAAAATGAACAAAGAGTTTTGTGGCATTTTAAAGAATAATAAGCTTATGATTCTGTCAAAATTAGCTGTTGTGGGCTGTTTGGCTGTGTTCTGGAAGAGCTACCAGATCCCAGTCATGAAAGCCTTCGAGACTACATCTGTCAAGATTAATGGAAAGTTGAACAAATGATTTTTTTTCATTTCTCGCTAACACTAATGACATTTCAAAGTTCCTAATTTTAGTTGTGCCGTTCCCCATTCATGTAAGAGTCTATAGCAATCAACTTTATTTATAAACTTTTGCTACAAACAGAACATCACTGGATCCAAAAGGCTCATCTACTACCCTTCTGTTTAACAGCAAATTTCAGTCACATTATTTTAATGTACAACAATTTTAACAATAATACCATCACACAGCTTTGGAACTGGGGTGATAGGAAGCTTAGTAAAAAAATACCATTACATCACCCACAGCAATCTGATAGTGACTTTTTATTATTAAAGCATTTCTATTCCTCTGTCCCAAGACTCCCAAGATTTCCCTTGAGCAAAAGGGAGACCTAGGGAATCTTGAACCTGATAGGAAGTTTTCAATTAGGTAAATAATTAATTATTTCTGGAGCCAGATCTAATTTCTGCCAATGTGATATTTTGCTCACTGTCTCAAAACAAGCATAATAAAAACAAATCCAGAGGTGGAAAACAGGAGAAGAGCACTCAAAATAAATTCTTAAAAACACACTAATGTTAAAGTAAGAACCTCAGTTATTTGGACAAACAGCACACCTCAGTCAATTGCATCCTCAACTTAATAAAAGTTGCTTATAATTAAAGCAGTGTTTTCTAACCTAGAGAAGCCAAACATCCTCCCCTATACAAATAAAGGCTAGACAATCAATTACATTTACCTTTGGTCCTCTGTGGTCAAAACCCTAATGGAAAACAAAGCACAAAAGCTTTGTTTATATTATCCCATGCCAAACCCTGGCCCAGTGACTGCACTGTCTATGGGGTCATTTCTCCATTGTGCATTCATATGCAGTATATACATTGACTATCATCTACATGTCATTTGGACAGCTGATCCAAAAAAATATCCCACATATGAATGCTTTTATAGATATACTGAAAACTAAAGTTAATGGAGGGAAATAAGAAGTAGAAGAAACAACATTCTTCAGTTCACATTAAATCAATTCATAGTAAACAAACTAATCCACCATGCTTGAAAGCTCACTGACTAGATGGAGCACAAACGGCAATCAGGGTCATAAAAATGAGCATCTAAAATCAAGGATAACTCCCATTCTCCATAATTTCACAACTTTCCTTTTAATTAATCTTGGTAGGAATATAAAGAACACAGGAAATTTAGTTTCTCTACAGCACAAGGAAGGATTAAACAAATAATACAAGTCTGTTTCAATCTATTCCATTGGGAACAGACTTGAAACATAGGAGAATGGCTTGAGTACAAGTTGGTATAGAGAGACTCTGGGATGGCCTGCAGTGCAAGAAGACCGTACTTACTTGAATCCTCCCATCGAAGAAGATGTAGTTTCCAAGCTGAATAATATAGAAATCCCAACACCAGAAAGAGACAGAGGGCTAGTAGCACATTACGCATAAACACCAACACTCCCATCTTCATATGGGACTAGATCTTCTACAACACCTGGGGGAAAGAAAATATTTGAGCCTTGAATGTCCCCTTAGTTCTGTCAATATCCACAGACTAATTATGCATATTAAAAAAAATCAAGCATACTATGTTCTTCTTTTTTTCACTTTGCAGATTACTCAGTGCCCTTATCAATGACATTTAACATCCCAAATCACCACAACTTAAAAGGACAAAGACAACATTCATTGGATTAACTGTATATTTAAAACAAGAACAAATGTTATTACAGTAGTAAAAGTTATAGAATGCTGAACTCCTAAAGCACAGATCATCACTAGGCTAACTGCTGTTCTGGGACACTTGACCTAGTTTTGAAACATTTCCTCCTAAACCACAGAAAAAGTTAACTTTGTTTTGAGAAATATTCCACAGGACTGATAAATGCCAATAAAAGCATGACTGTATATACGTAGAATAGCTTAAATAATTTGAATCCCATTGCTCCAATTTGAACATCTTTAATCATTTAAACTCTTAACCTGATTGCTGCAACTTGTAGAAGTCTGATATATACAGTATAATCTTTCCATTTATGTGCCATGTTCAGCTTCCTGGGGAAAATATTACTGCCACAGAGAGTCCATGAGACTATCTGTCCTTTCCTTCCTTAAAAGATCATGAAAAATTCTTGAGCAGCAGCACACAAAAAAGTAAGAGGCAGTTCCAGTATGTTGGAAGACTAGAGATCAGCAACAAAGTTAGAAACTGCTACACAGAAATAAGGAATTTTATCTTCTAATAGTGTAAGGACAAGGTCTTCAGAGAATGATATTTTCAGTTAATCAAGCAAAGGTTGAATACAACAGTTTCTCACGATTAAGGAGGAATAAGAGGGATGCCCCCCCCCCAAAAATCCTCCACACTTAGTTTACCAACATTCATACTCTAATAACTATTGAGACTATTGCTTCCCAATATCTGCTCCTTACCTGGAGACATGGTTAGTAAATCAATAGGCAGATTTGCCTGCACTTCCATAAGTCCTACCAAATCATACCCTGCCTTAGGGACAGTTGATTCCTACTGCATTATTACAGTTTTGGGTGAAGAAGACAGAGAGCCTCTAGTATTCCTTGCCAGGGTGGGGAACTGCTCCAAAGTCCCAGAGCAACTGTACTTCACTCTATGTTCAGAGATAAGAGTAATAATCTGTGGTGTAATCCTCTGTATCTGATGGAGACAATGCCATGTCTATAAACCACCAGTTACTTTAAAACAGTGATTCTGAACCTGTGGGTCCCCAGATGTTGCTGCACTGCATCTCCCAGAAATCCTTTCCAGCACAGCGAGTGGTGGAGGCTTCTGGGAGTTGCAGTCTAAGAACATCTGGGGACCCACAGGTTGAGAACCACTGCTTTAAAAGGAATGTTTCATTTTATACTTCCACTCTAATGTTAATGCTGCCTCTAATATCCACTTGGAGGTAAAGCACAGGCATCAAATTCCCCCTCATCCAAAATGTCCTTCTTAGAGGTGTTGTAGTGAAGACAACATCTGTAGTTCTCAGTGGTTCAGTAACACCATCTATTTCTGTCCATTCTGATGAATTCATTCATTCATTCATTTAGTTTTACTAACCATCTAGTCAGGCGACTCTTAGCAGTTCACAACATAAACAAACATAAACATACTGTATGAGGCATTGTCAAATATAACAAAAATAAACAATTACATGTTAAAACATTAGATATTTAAATAATTAAAACTGGTATGTGGTTCTCTTGAGGCTGGTAATTTCAGTGGATTTCCACAGACAGAAATGGCTGCCTGAACAACCAACCAGAGGATCGTGAATGAAAAAGACTTCCCCTTTCCCAACCCCTGCTCCTCCTGGACATAAAGCTTAATCAATTATTGTACTGTACTTCCTTTGATCAAATTGCTCTATATCACTCTTTCAAAAGAAGAAGACCATCAGCTGATCAAAAGAAGAAGTGGTTGGTTAAGGGTACTCAAAAGTGAAAAGCGGAGGGAGCACTAAAACATATAGGTCAAACCATAGAGTACTACATGAATTCAGCCAATGCTCAGCCATACACTTCTCCCAACCTCTGGGCATACTATAATTACATAGTTTATTCAGTAAGTATCATGTCAGCTTTGCTTTCTATATTATATCAAACTTTTTGAAAGCATTTGCAAAGTGCTTTGAATCCTCTTAGAATCCAGGCAATAAATTGTTTTCAGGAAAGTATATGCATGCTTTTTTAAAGGTGCACAAAATTTAGGTTTGGGGGAACAAGGTATTAATTTGTTTCAGTACACAGGGCAATCTTGTCCATACCAGGAACCACACAGATGGGTTTTTTATACCAGATGTCTTTGAAAATATAAATTACACTCTGCAATCCAACTGTGCTATTTTCTGCTGCATTAGAAAATAGCACATTGGAGGGGGCAGAAATTGAATGTCTAGAGATAAAGAATCGCAGCTTGGAACCATTTGGAGTCAGGCCCTCTAGTTTTTCCAAGTTTTCATTACAAAGGATCTCACAATAATGAGTGGATTGGGACATTATTTTTCTTTAGCCTACAACTAGAAAAAGATTGCAGCACAGCAAGAGAGACAGTGAGAGAAGGTGACACAAGAAGACCCTAAGGGAAAAGAGATGAAAGAAGAATGTCTTAGGAGAAGAGGTAGTTAATTGCATGAAGTCTAACATCATGTCCATGATTTATTCAATTCCAAGTGACACACTCACTGGCAGTATATATTTACAGACTGTTTGAGGAACTGGAAAACAAGAATGAACAAGCACTTAGGGAACAAGTTTCTTGAGAAACCAGCTCTGGCCATGGTGACAGATGCCCTAGTGACATCCCGGCTAGACTACTGTAATGCACGCTATGTGGGGCTACCAACGAAAAGTCTCAGGAAACTTCAATGGGCCCAAAATGCAGCAGCCAGGTTGCTGACTGGGAAAGGATACAGAGATCACATTACACCACTGGCTGCCAATCAGCTATCGGGCACAATTCAAGGTGCTGACCTTGACCTACAAAGCACTGTACGACCTGGGTCCAAGCTCCCTCAAAGATCGAATCTCACAGTATGAACCAGCTCGGGTATTAAGGTCATCAGGAGAGACCTTTCTCTCCATCCCACCACTCTCACAGGTACATCACGTGGGAGCACATGAAAGGGCCTTCTCAGCTGCTATCCCCAGACTCTGGAACTCCCTTCCATTAGAGGCCAGGACTGCCCCATCTTTGATATCTTTCCGAAAACAGGCAAAGACCTTTCTCTTCAGGCATGTTTTCCCTGAATGATGGACTACCTATTATGTGTCTTTCATATGAATCTATAGGCTCACATAGACTTTATGTTTACAACCACTTATAACCTTGTGTGATTACACTGATACTATATTTTCATTGTTAGTTTCCATCACTCATAACTTTACATGGAATTTTACTCTCCTTTTAACCGCTCATGTTCTCTTGTATCTTTAATGTAATGTTGTCTTTTAATGCTGCAAGAGGTTCCTCAATTCCCTGTTCTCAATACTTGAACATGTCTTAATTGTACTGGACTGTGTATTATCCCTCATTACTGTAAGCCGCCTTGGACCCTTTTCCAAGGAGAAAGATGGGGTAAAAATATTCAAAAATAAAAATAAACAATACAGCAGAGTCCCTCTTATCTTATAACAGCTAAAGAATTCATTCATTCATTCATTCATTCTAGCCATGGGCTACTCTGGGCAGCAAACAACAGTGTAATCAACATAAGCATAATATAGACACAAAAATAATCCCAAACAATATGGTCAATAACAAAAATAAATGGGATATTAATAAACTAAAGCTAAAACAAAATAAAATACAAGAACACATCAAAGAAACAGATGGAGTACCAGGCTCTCGTACATGCAGGACTTCTGAAAAACAAAACCAATCTGATTGCAACTAAGGTAAAAACTGAAGCATGCTGCCCAACCAGTGCAGAGCTCTGGGATCTGAATCTCCCCTTCCGATCCACTGTTCTCAACTATCTGATGCCTTCCCTCTTTTCCAAATAGTGGCTGAAAGGTCATTTCCAGACTCAGTCCAGTGAATCAATGGAATTGACAGAGAAACTGACTCAACCAATCCCCATTGGTTCTCTGGACTTACTCAAGTTGAGACTTAACACTGGATTTCAGTCACCGTTTCAGGGCACTTGTTTCACGTACACCACAAGAAGAAACACAAGCCACGTCTGCTAACATTAAGGCAACTACTGAGGACTGAACACACCCTCTAGCATTCAAGAGAGACTGCCAATGCTGAATTACAATTCCCACCACCGAGACCACCACCCTCCTTCCATGAAAAGATATTCTCTGTGTTTCAACATCCTATTTAAATAACTCAGCAGGAAAGGTCACCCAGATTGCCTCCTGCTGGCTCATTTCCTAGTCACTTGCAGTGAGCACTCAGCTGATGCCCAGAAGTCATGTTTGGATGAACTGGGAAGAAATCCAGCCACCTTCAATGTAACGTTAACATTTCATAATTTGTGGGAAGGATACAATTCACACTTCATTTCCATTATATTCAACAGCTGCTGTTACCAAAATGCTGTGTCCAGTAACATGGGGTAACATGGGGTATAGTTACTTAAATCAAAATGAAGCCGTTCTGACTATGAATGCTCCTTTTGCTACTCACATGGGGAAACATTCATAAAATATTATCTCCTGTTCTATTGTCCTGTCAAATGAATATTATGACCAAAAAACAGGGAACTGCTGAGCTGCACATGCTGGTACATCTAGCAAAAAGACAAAACACAACTGATCCAGATGCAGTCCTCATTATTCACAATACTACTCTACAGAATTGCTATTGATGTGAGCCAAAATGATATATTTACTTTCAAAATTGTGGTCTTTGCCTCCTTGACCCTTTTATGGCCCAAGGGGAAAAAAACATAAATGTAAAAGAAATAATAAAGCAGACCCTTCTGCTTTTCAAGAAGCTGGAAAAATACAAAAATATTTTATAAACATATTGCTAAAACAATTTATTTATGCCCATTGATCAATAATAACCAATATGCAAATAAAGAATCCATGTTCAGATTGATTTTATTCAATGTATTCATAAATGATCTGCTATCAGGAATTATCGGAAAGGTAGCCATATATATGAACGGCACCTGAGGATCTTTTGCATGGCCAGGGGTTGGACTAGATGGCCCTTGAGGTCTCTTCCAACTTTATGATTCCATGATCTTGAAACCCATGAACAAGTTATGAAGGGCTCCAGGAGGATGTGTCCTAACTGGGACACCAGGACTATGATTGAAGAGCAATGTGATACACTGTGAGACTGAATAATAACACCTCTCTGTGTTGATAGAATCCCACCTTAGTTGATTTTGTCTCCTTTAATAGTTTCAACTTGGTTATAATTTTACAGAAGTTTAAATGTCCTCTAGACATTTAGCAAATCTAAATTGGTACGCAAACAGGGATGTAAAATCTATGTACTTTGCATCCTTTCAGAACTAGTTCATACTCCCACAGCAAGTAAAATAACTATGGTTATGTTAGGAAAACTAGACCTTAGACTGGACTACAATGTAGCTACATCTATTAGAAGCTGTTACACTAGTGACCACTTCAACCAACAGTGGGGGAGGGAGGATACATTGTAATTGAATAAATATAGTAAAGGGTTTTATTATATTGTATATGATATTGTGCAAAAGTGTTCATTGTTTAAGAGTCATCACAACCATTTAAACATTTTACTTTAGAGCTGTTTTATCCAAAATCAGAATACTGTAGTCACAACCTTCTCTAGGAGAACAGCCTATTAGATAAAACAGAGGGTTTGTACCTGTTTAACTAGCCATTGAAATGTATATTTAGCAAGAGGTTCCCACTCCCTACCATATTTCTCTGGGTAATGAAATCTAGAAAACAAATGCAAGAATTAATGTATATATTTAGAATGCAGTATGTATATACCACTCTATTTGACAACTCCCAAGGAGGCTTCCAAGAACTGCAAAATAATCCATTATTAATGATAATTCAATTGTGTTATAACATCCTTTTAATATTTTAAAATTATTTTTACAATGTTCTCTGCAAAACCACAAGGAAAAATACAAGGAAATAAGTGATTCCGATAAAACACTGGGAGAGAAAAAATGATACGGCAAGAAAAAAAATCTAGAATAACACAGAAAACATTAAAACAGCATAGCCAGTAAAATATTTTTCTGCAACATTTAAAGCCATTTAAGACCACAGGCTGAAAGAACTGAGTCGCTGGATAAACAGAAAGGTCCATACTCCGATTGGAACCCCCTGGTATTGAGGAATCCACACATTTTCCCCACAGAGAGTGCTACAGCAGAGAACATACTTCTCATGGATCACTACTAGCCTAACTTTGCATTAAGGTAAGATTCAGGTAAAGAAACTCTGCTGAAATCCCCCAGCTACTCACTCAGGTTTCTAGCCATTCCGGCTACGGAATGGCAGTTTAGATCCAAGTCACAGGAATTTCCCAGTGTTGTGATGCCACCCTTCCAGAACTCTCAGACAGTTTTTAGAATCACAGCACATGCATGAGAAGTGGATGTAACAGCGCTTGTCTTTGATTCTGCATACCTGTCATGCAAACCTGCTAAAGGTATGGGGATATCCAGGGTACGTCTTAGTATTAGGCAGTGACATCAAGTGACCTTAGATGGCAAATCTGGACACCCTTTGATCATTACTGTCTTATTCAGTTGCTCCTTTCCAATAAACCATCATCCACTGCACTGCATGACTGATGGCAAAGTGGGAAGGAAGCACAGCTGGACTGAAACACTAACAGAGCAGCACGGGAATTCATTAGGAGGAAGCACAGGTAATTACAACAGGTCCTATTTACCAGCCCTAAGCACATCCCATCTGGCCTGATTTCAGAAGCTAAGCAGGGTTGGCTCTGGTTAGTACTTGGATAGGAGACCACCAGGGAATACCAGGTGCCGTAGGCACCTGGAGTAGGAACAGGCAAACCACTCCAGTGTTCCTGCCAAGAAAACTCCATGGACATGGGGTCACAAAGAATCAGTCACGACTGTAATGATGCAACACGCGCACACACCAGCCTTCCATCAAGAGTCTGTGGTTGGTAGAGCTTTTGTGGAGCCAGAGCTCTTGTTATGATCTTCTTTTAATCACATTTTTATTAAAGTTATTTTGACATTAAAAATCATTGATTTTTATTCACCCTACTTTCCTGTACCTTCTGAAGTTAACTACCATACAATTATCACAGTAGCTAACACAAAACTGATGTTCCCGTAACAATAATGTTGTAAGCTATCTACTGTAATGCAAAACTTTTTGCAGCAGCTTTCTCTCTACTAGCCTAGCACTGTATGTTATAAATTCTCATTTCCACTGGACTATGGACTTAAACATGGGCAACTATTAAGACATCAGAGGTATCTCTAACATGGATGCATTGCAGGAGCCTAATAATTTCTTTGATTGAAAGGATGACCAACATAGAAGCACCAAAAGAAATGAATCAAAGCCAAGAAATAAGACACACAAAGCTAAAATGTTTTGTTGATCTAATGAGAAACAAAGAAATTGTTGCTGATCATTGAAGGCACAAAGATGGGGAAAGAGGTGAAGAAAGAAGATGTTGGCTGAAATACAGTACCTTGGGGACAGGCTTGGATGCAACTCAGCATACTTATTTAGAGTGGTCATACCCAAAGTCAGAGTAGCCACTGACTATATAAGAAGAAATGTGAGGAATAGTAAAAGAAAATTGAATTGGGAATTAAGACCCATTTAGTTCACAAAAGACCTGGTAGAGGTTAAAACTACTAGAAATGGCTTGCCAAAACTGAGAAAAAGTGTTTTTCCTGGGGGGTGGTATAGGTATTCCTGACCTAGTGTCCCTATGCCACTTGGAGATACACAGTACTATATTCTTCTCTTCCATTTTCTTCATGCAATCTCAGATCTGAACATGCAAACTAGCACACTTCTCTTACTGACTTGCTTTTCTAAGACCATGAGCTGATAAACTGGGTATTATCCTATGTGCTGCTCTTCCTCAGGCTGTGTGTGTATAGTTGGATTAACAGAAAAGGCATTTTAAACTTTCCTTGGAATGTGACTACAGAGACTTTTGTAAGCCCTTCAAGAGCTTCAGTATGTGCAATAAAATTTGTTTGTGTGTTTTTCAATTGATATTCTGAGGTAAAACTTAGCCTCAGTCTCAGAAGAACAGAAAGAGAAAGAAAAAAAGTTGGCCTTCTAAACACCTTTGATCAGGGAGTATTTTGGTCAGGCATTGCTGATTCCTTTTATCAGCAAATTCTCATGTTACCTTCTGCATAAATTATGCTGACACAACTACAAAACGGATCAACAGCCAAAGAGATTCTTTTTCAGCATCTCTACCTTCACACTCTCTAGGATTTATAAAAAGAGGGTGGTTTGGGCCAACGTAGCTATATTTTGACACAGAACCCTTCAGGTCCCCTCTACAATTTAAACATAAACAGTTTGGTTATAGTGCAAATCAGCCTCTGTTGACATTCACCTTTGAGTGAATGAATGATAATACCGTTGAAAATTTATCTGTAATATGACTAACAACTCGGCATTTTGCTACACAAATGAACTGATAACCCTTGGTAACATGGGTTTACCTAATGCAAGAAAGAATCTAGGCACATCAGATTAACAGTTATGCCCTTCCAGGCCTCAGATTTGATCACAATTTGAGCATATTCCTCTGTTCCTCCTATGCTCTCCTTCTTTCACTGGAGGATAGCAAATATTGGCAGAGTGCAAACAATGCTCTCCAAATACTAAGGGATTCCAGGTTTTATCAGCATTAGCGATAGCAGGAACAACAACATCTGAAGGGCCACAGGTTGTCACCCATGGAAAGAAGGCAGGGAACATTACCTGATCATTTCCAAACAGGCAAACACCTTTCATGGATTTTTTTTCTTTTTGAACAACCAGAATTTGTTTTTACCAAAACAAATGCTGGGTGTGTCCAAAAAAAGCTAGGGCGGTTTGACGTCTGTTTTACCTCTGCCTCTGCTAACTTTAACTGCTCATTTAAATGCAAAGAGCCATTAATCAGCCAAACAAAGGAAATTGCTAGGAAGCAGGGGTGGTGCCAAACCAAGCCTTCCACTGAGCAGAGAAATTAAATGAGTTCTTTGCATCTGTCTTCAGGACAGAAGACCTTGAGCAGATTCCGCTGCCTGAACGGCCCCTCTTGACTAAAGAGTTAAATCAAATACAAGTTAAAAGAGAGGATGTTTTAGGACTAATTGATAAATTGAAGATTAACAAGTCACCAGGCCCAGATGGCATCCACCCAAGGGTTATTAGGGAACTGAGAAATGAAATTGCAGATCTCTTAACGGTAATATGCAACTTGTCTCTTAAAACGGCCACAGTGCCGGGGGACTGGAGGATAGCAGATGTCACAACAATTTTTAAAAAAGGAAGGAGGGGGGACCCAGGAAACTACAGGCCAGTTAGCCTTACATCTGTCCCAGGGAAGATGGTGGAAAGCCTCATCCAAGATAAAATCTTAAAACACATAGAAGAACAAACCTTGCTGAGAGAAAATCAGCATGGCTTCTGCAAGGGTAAGTCTTGTCTGACAAATCTTTTAGAATTTTTTGAAAAGGTCAACAGGCATGTAGATTTGGGTGAACCGGTGGATATAGTCTATCTGGATTTTCAAAAGGCTTTTGACACAGTCCCTCACCAAAGGCTGCTGAGAAAATTGCACAGTCAGGGGATAAGAGGGCAGGTCCTCTTATGGACTGAGAACTAGTTGAGATCCAGGAAACAAAGTGTAGGTGTCAATGGGCAATTTTCACAATGGAGAGAGGTGAAAAGCATTGTGGCCCAGGGATCTGTCCTGGGACCGGTGCTTTTCAATCTGTTCATAAATGACCTGGAGACAGGGATAAGCAGTGAGGTGGCCAAGTTTGCAGATGACACAAAACTTTTCCGTGTGGTAAAAGCCAGAGAAGATTGTGAAGAGCTCCAGAACAATTCTGTGTACAATTCTGGTCACCGCATCTCAAGAAAGACATAGTGGAACTGGAAAAGGTGCAGAGGAGAGCGACTAAAATGATTACTGGGCTGGGGCACCTCCCTTATGAGGAAAGGCTAAAACATTTGGGGCTCTTTAGTCTGAAAAAAAGGCACCTGAGGGGGGATATGATTGAGACATACAAAATAATGGAGGGCATGAGTAAAGTGGATAGAGGGAAGCTCTTCTCCCTCTTACAAAATACCAGAACTAGGGGACATACACTCAAATTGAGGGCTGGGAGAGTAAGAACAGACAAAAGAAAATATTTTTTCACCCAGCGCGTTGTTAGTCTATGGAACTCCCTGCCACAGGATGTGATGATGGCATCTGGCCTGGATGTCTTCAAAAGGGGATTGGACAGATTCCTGGAGGAAAAGTCCATCACAGGTTACAAACCATGATGGAGATGTGTCATCTCCAGGCTTAAAACCGGGGTACTTCAAGGGCCAGATGCAGGAGAGTGGTATCAGGAGACAGATATCTAGACTCATGCGCTGCCAAATGCATCTGGTGGGGCCACTGTGAGATACAGGAAGCTGGACTAGATGGGCCTTTGGCCTGATCCAGCATGGCTCTTCTTATGTTCTTATATATGTTCTTATTCTTCAGACTGAGACCAAAGTTAACTCCCCACACCAACAAAACTGACTGCCCTCCCCGAAGAAGCTTGGAAAGAAAAGCTCCCCACGGGGCTGTTTCCAGAGCCAGGTCCTCCCCATCCAAGCCCTCCATTGCAACCAAACGCCGCTGTCCTGCGAGGAAAAGCCAGGCGAGCAAAAGGCAACGCGACTCAAGATAGGTTAACAGGAGGGAGCTGTTTACACGGGGAAAGTGTGTGTCTGTGGCGGGGCGGGCGGGGAGGGAGGGAGGAGACCCCCCCCTCCTGGAGGGAAGGGAAGGCGAAACAGGATTTCCATCTTCTCTCCTGGCATGAGGAGGCAAAACAAAAGGCAACCAACCCGTCCAGGCATGCCGGGGGTGGGGGCGATCGGAGCAGTCCCAAGACCCTGGTGGATGGGAAAGGGGGGGGGAGGAGGCCCGGGAGGATGTAACGGAGACTTGCTCCGGGACGGGTGCCTGACCGGGGGGGGGGGAGAAGAGGAAGCAAGAATGCAGCACCGAAAGATCGCCAGGGCCTCGACCCCCCGCCCGCCACGGACATGATTCCAGCATTCAGAGCCCAAGCCCTGCTCCTTCCCTCCCGCCCGCCCGCTCCCGCCCTCACCGCTGCCGCAGGGAGATGCCGGCCACCCTTCTTCCTCCGGTCTCGGGTTCCAGTGGCCCAGCCACCCGCCATGCCGGCCCGGGCAGCGGCGGCACCAGCCGGCCTCCGAGAGGCTGGGGCCGAACACCAATCCCATGGAAAGGCGGGACTTCCGATGACCAATGGTGGGAGACGGCGGGCGGGGGGGGGGCGCTTTCTTCCCAAAGATCCCGAAGGCTGCGGGAACGCGGTGGGCTTCCCGCCGCCCAATCAGAGACGAGGAGGGCTCTTCGCCACTCAAGCAAATCAAAGCAAGAAGCCCGGGCCGCCCAATCGTTTGAGGCAAGAAGCAAAAGCCCCCCCCCCCCGCGGGTGGCCCAATCAGCGAGGCGGCATGTTTTCTTTTCATCATTCACCCCCCCTCCCCGCCCAGCCCGCTTCAACTCGAGGCGGTCCCCATGCAGGAGGGTCCTCGGTCCTGAGGAAGGTAGAGGCGTCCGCCGCAGATCTTTGGGAAGGGTCAGCGGCACCAAGGGAAGGATCGAACCCGCGGACTCGGAGGAAGGAAGGGGAAAGAAGAGGCCGGGCGCAGCCCATCCATCGGACCTGGAGCAGACGGACCAGGGGAAGGAGGGAGGGAGAGAAGCACAGCATGGTTGGAACCAGGCAAACTGGTGCAGACTTGTGCCGTGCGTAAAACCCGCTTCCTGTCGATCCATTTTCAGGGTCAGGGCTGAGCTTTGCAAAGAGGAGGCAGATTCTCTTCGCCTTCGTTTCGCCGCTGCTGGCAGAAGGGTGGAAGCGAGGGGTGGGGGGTTAGTTTAGGTCGCCTGCTTGTGATGCACAGAAGAGCTACAGAGCTGGAAGGTAAGGACTAGACCGGAAAGAAAGCGGTGCTTTTGGCAATGCAGGGACACCGATGCCGCTAAAGCGCGGCAGCCAGACGTGGGCCGGATTTGCTTTGCTCCTCCGTCGGACAATGGATGCCCCTCCAAGCCCCTTGCCTTTCTCCACCTGCAGGACAGAGCAAGGCGGTTATTTTCTGTGATGGGGCTCGAAAGAAATAAAAAAAATATTTATATAGCAAGCAGTTTCTTGGCGAAAACGAGAACGAAAGTGCTTAAAACGGCGTCGAGGCATAACGCTAGGCGATTTCCACTGATGAGAACCAGCGAGATGCTCGTCTGAATCCTCCCGAAAAAAAAGCCTTCAGGCACGGGAACGGGAAAGGGGCAGAGCGCACCAGGTTTTCTCCCTATACTTATTTCTCCTAGTAGAAGTTTCAGAGAGGGTAGCCGTGTTAGTCTTTTCAAGAATCCCAGGCAAGTTATTTCTCATACTGTCCGCAGTATGAGACCTTCGACACCTTTTTAACGATTTGATAGCGCTAAGATTTAAAAGTTTCCGGCTGAGTCCTTTGCGTCAGAAGCTCGCTGCACTGTTAATCCACGCGGAACATAAGCGGCCTTTCATAAAATAGTTTCAAAAATGTTGAAACTCATTGAAATATATATTCTTTCCTGAGATGGGGAGTGGCTGTGCTGGTGTTTTGGAAGGGTCCGAATGCTAAACTGAATGCTCCCAATCTGAGAAGCTGTTGTCACCTGAAATCTGCTTTCAGTATAAAACTTTTTGCTTTTCTTGCTTGAGTATGGAAATGCCCCGATAGTTGAGAAAGACATTTATCTGCAACCAGAGGAAGGAAGCCTGGACAATTGTGATATCAGATTGATTGGGAATTTTTACTGGAATCAGCCTGTTGGTGTCCCATTGTCAGATATCAGAAGAGGTGTCAATTACAAAAGGTGTTAGTCAACGTTGTGTTCTCTCACCTCTACTTTTTAATATCTATTCAGAAAGAATTTTCTGGGATGCTCTTGAAGGCAGGAACCAAGGTGTGAAAGTGAATGCAGTTCTTGTTAATATTAATAGGCACCTTGATGACACTATTGTACTTGCAACTTGTTTGGCAGATTTGCAAGGATTATTGGATTCTGTTGCTGCAGAAAGCAACACCATGGGATTGCGACTTAATGTGAAGAAGACAAAATAGATAGTTATCAGTAAAAAACAAAATTGTACAGAGAACCTTCTCAGGATTAGCGGTGATATAATTGAGAGAGTATCATCTTATAAATATTATACTTTAAATGCTATGCCAAGGACAATAAGAATTTTGCATGCAAAATTCATTGTAGAATTGAACAAGCTCGAAATTTGTTTGAGAAAATGAGGAAAGTCTTGACAAGCTGAAATTTATCTATCAGACTTCGTACCCAAAGACTTCAACCTTAAGTATTTAGTATATTTCTCTATGGTGCTAAAATTTGGACCCTTACAGATGCATTATGTAGGAGGCTGGAAGCATTTGCAATTTGAATGTACAGAGAAATTCTGAAGATACATTAGACACCCAGAATCACTAAGGTGTCTGCATTACAGCATGTGAATAAAAAGCTAGAAATTCTCAATACCAGAAACAGAAGAAAATTGCAATATTTTGGTCACATAATGTGCAATAAAAATGCTATCTGCAGGTTATCCTTCAAGGAAAAATAGATTGGAAGCATGGCCCGGGGCACAGAAGAACATTCTGGGTTAAGAATTTAAGCGACTGGTTTGCAGTGGGTGCAGCTTCTTTATTTAGAATAGCTTTGGATAAAAAACTGATCATGCTACTGATTGCCAGCTCTCTACAAGGACATGGCACTTGAAGTAAAAAAAGAGGAAAGAGGACTACACTGAACTGAGGACTATATCCTCTCTCAGCCATTTGGTAACATTCTTAATTCATCTGCACCAGGCTGTCTTGCCTAAAGTATAGATAAAACCCATGCAATATGGAGTTTGCCACGTGAGCCTCTGTTCCCAGCCATGCAGGTGCCATGCAGGAAAAATCCTTTGCTGTTTTTTTTGTTATTGAAGCATCTCATCTCACGTCTGCTGTTCATGTTCAGTGGTGTCTAATACTGTAGTTGCGTCTTTCTAAAGAAAGAGTGGATTTGATCTCAGCCAGTATCTCAGATTTTCTTCAGTTCAGTTGCAGTTGTTTCAAGTGCTATTTCCAATAGTTAATTGTGATTTTGTTTGAAAAGCAAAAAGCAAAAGCAAAGCGTTCTGCTTATATACCGCCCCATACCACTTCAAGTAGTCTCTGGGCAGTTTACAGTTTTAATTATAGTATGCAGGCTACACATTGCCCCTTCAGCCTCTTCCATTGTCTCTGAAGTACATTTCTTTCCATTTTAGGCTCAATGAAGAAAGACTGCCATTTCTCATTAAGATATACCTCTCAAGAAGTTGACCTAAATTTCCAGCTGATTTTGATGTGTTCAGTTTATGCTCTTTCTGTTTTGTCATCTGTAGAGTGTAGTTGGTCTTTGTGATTAAACAGATTATCCATTACAACTAGGATGGTTTGAGACTTGGTTGATATCGTTTTGAGAGATCAGATGGTCCTAGCTTTAACCAGTGGATTAAACAATTTTGTTTTCAAAGGGATTTTGATGAACTCTGCTGTAAATGGCAGTGGCATTTTCTGCTGCTGTATTTCAGAATTGTTGACTTAAAATTAAATGGTATTCATTTTAGTTTCAGAAAGATGGGGTATCAGTTTGAGCACCATATGACTGAAAAGGAATCTCATAGATAAATAAAGCATAATTTAACCCAAAGAAACCTGTAGTAAACTATAAAAGTGCAGTATTAATCTGTGGAATAGAAGTCAATGCACAGGCTCACATTTGAAACATTTTAGTCCTTAAAATATAGGTACATAGTGTCCATCGCTTTTCAGTTTAGGAATGAGTCCAATAGTCTGGCCAAATTTTCTTTAAAGTGAAATATTCTAAATTTAAAAATCCCCTGCTTTCCTTGAAGATTGTACAGACAACATAGCGAATATCCATTTATCAAGTTTCTCCTACAGTTGGACATTTGATAGAATATCTGAACTTCCATATGCAGAGAGCTTTCTGTGCTCTGCCACTAAGGCAAGGAGTACACTGATTCACCTTTTTTACACTTCTGTTTGGATTAGATCAGTGGTGTCCAAACTTTGGCCCTCCAGATGTTTTGGACCACAACTCCCAGAATTCCAACCCTGTATTGCTAATGACAAAGGATTGTGGGAGTTGTGGTCCAAAACATCATGGAGACTGCATCTTGTTTCAGTGCCAGTGTTCACACTGACCTCTCAGGGCCTTTTCACACGACCCCTAAGATCCACTGGCCACTTAAATTCGGACCAGAGATCTTGGGAGTTTGTTGCTCTTCCTGCGTCAACACCCCTCCACACTTCCTTGCTCCTGCCTGCGTGAGGGGAGGGAGAAAAAAAGAGAGGAAAAAATGCAGGCTCACCTCCGAAGCCGCCCGTCCTCGTCCGGATTCCTTCTCTTAAAGGGGCGGGAGGCAAAAAAAACAAACAAGCGAGGAGAGCTCGGCACTCACCAGATTACATCCGGATCTGGGGATTTTCACCCTCCGAGAGCAGGTACATAAAAAGTGCACTGGGACGCGCTTAGGTGGGCGTGGTCGCACTTAATTTCCTGCAAACTCCGGAGCTGGTGGGGAAACAATTGTAAGCTCCAGAGCTGGCAGCCATTTGTGGCGGAGTTTAGGGGTTGTGTACAAATACCCTCAGCCTGACATGGTATGATCCACACCACAGACCTCTTTCCTTTGATCCCACTGTCTCCTTATCTTCAGCAAACCTTCTGCACTTCACACCTTCTGGTGGGCTGTTTAAAGCATTGCACAGTGTTAGGGATAGTGCACAGTTTTCCAAGTTCACCATAATTTACAAACACCTAGACAACGTAGTAGTTTTCTGTAGTTTGTCAGGGATGGTTCTATTTCATATTGACTCTTATCTTCTTGTTGATGATGATGCAGAGTAGAGGTGTGAAATTTCTAGAAATTTTGAAGTGGGGGGGGGACTAGTTTTCCCTTGTTTCCCCCCCAAGTTTCAGGAAAGTTTTCACCTCCAATCCAGAGGTGATCTAATATTAAACTTGTGTACTGTATCAATATAGTGATATGGTGACATAGTACTAAACTCAGTAGTTTTAAATAAATACTTTGAGGGGACTAAGAAGAAAGATTGCAGGCATAGATGTTTGTGCTGTCCAATGCATCATGTTCAGCTTAGTACATCATACGAATACTCATAATGGCTTATGACAGTGATGGCGAACCTTTTAGAGACCGAGTGCCCAAACTGCAATTCAAAACCCACTATTTTTTTTTTTTTGCAAAGTGCCAACACAGTAATTTAACCTGTATACAGGTGGCTATGAAGGGGCGATGTCGGGTGCCCACAGAAAGGGCTCCGAGTGCCACCTTTGGCACCCGTGCCATAGGTTCGCCATCACTGGCTTATGACATCCGGAGGCAGCACTTAAGGTGTGTGGATATCCAAAGTGAGCCTTTAGCAAGGCAGTGTTCCATCCCAGAAGAAAAATGGATCAGCCTGAGACCCAGAGCTGACGGAAGAATCTGGCCATTCCTTACATGTCTAGGGAGACTGAAAAGCTTAAAAGAATTTTGGCAAACACTACATACTGATCACTTCAAACCCAAAAACATAAATAAAAAGGGGGTATCCATTTTACACACACAGGTATATATGTGTGTATGTATGTGTATATATCCCACAGGATTTAACTGTGTTGTTGCAGCATAAGCTATAACTTTCCACCATAAACTTTGCTCTTTTCACTAATAATAGTGCTGTCAGCTATACATTTATTGCTAACCATTACTTGTATTGTTTCTTTTATTTCCCCTGTTTAGTATAATGCTTTCCTGTGTTTAGAAACAAGAGCCTCCTCCCTTATTTTATATTACTTTTTAATCTTTAATCATTCCTCCCATTGAGGTCATTCATATTTTTACATTAATCTAAAACAGAGTCCTTTTTGTCTGCAGTGCCTTATGTTACACAACATTTAATTCCATTACAGAATAAAGAGAATTACTTCCAAGCATGCATTGTCCCTTTGGTCTAGAGAACTGCCTTGTTTTTCTAATTAACTGTCATGAAGGATCAGAATTTCAAGTCTATAACTCTCCATCATGTTTAGAATTTGTATGGTCTCTGATGGTTCAAACACAATTGTTTCTGAAATAAGAAACAGATGTAGTGGGCTGTCACTAGAAGCATGAGGGGGGCCAATTGAGTTCCTGGCTAGATGCCCACCTAGCAGAACTCTAAATCTATTTTGGACCTGCAACTATTAAAAGTTTAGAAGATGATATTTAGCTTTGTACTAAACTTTCCTGATATCCATGAAGCCATGGATATCCTTAACCCCTCCCTTCTCTGGTTTGGTCCATTTAGAGATGGGCACAAATTGCTTAGTGCTGGGTCATCCTAAGCCAGGCATGTCTAAAGTTCAGCCCAGGGGCCAAATGTGGCTCAATTTAAAAATTTTAGTGGTCCTCAGCCTCTTCCTGCCGGTTCAGCCTGTCACTCATCTCCGCCAGCTGGCCCTTCCCTGTGTTGGCTAGAGAAATCAGCTTGCAGTTTTATGGTTTGCCTGCCCTCCCTGCCTCTGTCCATCCCCTCAGCCACCTGCCCTGCCTACTCACTCCTGACTCCGTTGCTGCAGTGTCTTCCCCACCTCCTTGAGAGGGAGGGCAGCATATGTGAGCAGTGGTGCATCTTGGGTGTGTGTGGGCCGATTCCCGGGCCGAGTAACAGCTGCTGGGCCCTTAGGCGCCTTGAAACTGGAGCATTTGCGGCTGTTGCAGATCCGCACAGACCACACCCTTTCTCCCCCTTCAGGCTGAATGGTCAGCCCCCACACATTTTCACCTCACCAAATCTGGCTCTCCTTGCAAAAAAGTTTGGACACCCCTGTTTCCTAAGCCATCAGCACAGCACCTCAGGTACCATGTGTGCCCCTGCCTCCTCAAACAATGAGATGTATCAGAGATTCCTGCAGCGCTGCCTTTGAGTGGCCAGCTGCTGGTGGAGGCAGAGAAAGGATGCTCTTGCCAGGACTATAAGATTGCACAGCAAGGAGAGAATGAGCATTCTGCACCAGCTTGTGAGTGGAGGAAACATCCCCCAAGTTGGAGGGAAGGGAACACATGGCACCTGGGGTGCCATGTCAACAACTTAGGAAAACCTAGTATGAAGCTATTTGTGCCCATATCTAGGCCTGTTCACTTAAAATAGAATTCTGTATCACTTCCCACAGTGCCGGCTTGATATTGTCCTCATTGTATTATGAGCGTGGCAATATTACATAAGAAAGAAACAGTAGTTTAAAAGAAGTGGGGCGAAAAGAACACATCTCACAGGGACAAGCGAAAGACAAGGTCAAAAAACAAAGATGCATTTGTGTGTGTGTGTGTGTGTGTGTGTGTGGTGTCGTTACATGGTCCAATTAAGCTGCTTTAGAATGACAATTTAAAAAACAGCTCCAGTTCAGGCTACTGAAACTATATACAGTAGTTGAAACTGGACCGACTTTTTATAAATACAAAATGCATTTATTCACTTGGTAATTACTTAATTGCAGAATGGCAGCTAACAAAAAGTCCAGTTACATTTTTCTAACACACGAGTCCTTCTGCTGCATAATATAGGAAAGCCAACTGGTGTTTGTCTTAGGTTCACCCTAGATCAGTTTCTGCCATGCAAAAGATCCAAGTGTTGTTTGGTGGTGGCTGTGTGTTCCCTTTAAACTATGCAATTTCCCGTTGAATACATCACTTGCAGAGCTCTGCCCTCTGCTTCACACACCGTTTATTGCGAGATGTCATGTAACCCTATTAAAATATTGCATCAAATACCTATTAAAATCTCATATCTCATATCAGTGGTGTGATATGGAGCATTAAAAAGAGAGTTGAGAAGAAATAATGAGAGAGAAGGAAGTTTTCTCTTGTACCAGTTCTACACTGTCCTCCTTACTTGATTCAGTTCTGCATGGGATAATATGAGCAACACAAGGCTGCCCTCATAGGTGACAAACCCAGCTGGGAAATTGGTTCTTACAAATTGAGTTGATCATATGGAAAACTCCTATGAAAACCTGTTTAGCATAACATGGAAAGAGGTAACCCATCGAGCTCTCTCTGAAGCAAATGAAGCCCTCCAACATTTCCCACGGCAACACATTTTTAATGGACCACATTGGTCCATCGTGCACTTGCCTCATGTAGCGCTCTCTATGTGGGGCTGCCTTTGAGGTTAAATGTGGAAGCAGCAGCTAGTGCAGAATACAGCAGCCAGCCTTCTAACTGGGGTATTTTTGAGAGAAATATATATATAGAGAGAGTGATATACACACAGTCATATTCAACTCAACACAGGATATCAACACAACTCATCACACCACATGCTCTGGATAGCCACAATACTGATGTTGATCAGCAGGCACATAACAGCAAGTCATCTGCATTCATTTCCAGCAACAAAAACACCATGGATTTTCCTCCTTTGATGCAAACTGGTACTAGACGGGCTTGAGAGAACATTATTCAGTAATTTTTCATGTGTGTCTAGTAATACACTTAAAGGCTAAAGATTACTTAAAATTATAATTAGAGATGGGTGCTTCGTATTCATATCCTTGGAATACGAATACGAACCATGACAACACATATGGCCTACTGGCCTTCCCCAGTGGCCACCTGGGCATGGAAGTGCTGGTTGGTCTTCAACTGGGATTGGAGTGTTGCCACCAACAGGTAAGCAGTGTGCCCCGTGGAGCCCAGGGAGTGGACCAGGCTGGTTCTGAAGGATGGTATTGAGTTCGTATTCATATCTCCAGAATACAAATACAAAGCCCATTGCTAATTGCTTTTAAATGATGTGTATTGGCCTGTATCTTTAGGTTTTTTATGCCCTTTTGGCTATAATCTGTTTTTTTAGAATTCAAGCATAACATTATTTTTCTATATTTTATTGTACTTTTTTCTTCTGTATTTTGAATTTAATTCTGACATATTTTCCTGCATCTTTTGTTTTCATAGATTTTAAGCATTTGTGCCTACAGGTTTTCCATAGCTTTTAGATGTCTGAGGTATTTTTGCGCTTATTGAATACAGAAGCAATGCAGATGAATAAAGCTTGTGGAATTAGATATGCTGGTGTTGCCTGGAATTATTGAAAGAATGATGCAATGCCCAGAAGAACTTTAATGCCCAGATGAACTTTAATATTATTGTGAAATGACTGTCCATTTTTATTCTGGAATTCACTCTTAAATGCTAGTCATGATGAATACAGGCCTCTGAATTTTCCCTGAAGGTCTATAAAGTTTTGTTGTAGGATTCTTAGGAAGAGGTTCAGGCATCAAACTCCCAGACCTGACACCACTATTCACATCTCATCTGGCCTGCTAGTTTAGTTTACAGAGATTATAAATCACATGGCTTCTGAGGCAAGTGATGACCTCCTTTTGACAAAAGGTGAGAGGAACAATTACTCAGCGAGTTAAGACAGAGAGTAGCAAGGTTCTCATTTGTTATGCAGACAGCGCTTTGTATCTCTGGAAATACTACTCCATATTCTCAGGTGTCCATCCAAATGCTAGAAGACACCACAACAAAATCAGATTTCATGCCACAGTGAATCTTGGTTTCCATCTCATTGCCCCGGGGAAGATTAGAGACATGATTACTGGGTGGTGCTCAGGGATTTGAACCGTCCCTGTTCTGTAGCCACTGTATTTACAAAACAGATGTGAGCCTGAATGTTACCAACATAACAGCTAGAAATCAATTAAGTTTGATTAAACATCTGTATAATGCTTTCCTGCTTCTCTGGGATTTACTGGCCCACAGAAAATCAGATAGAAAGAGCAAGAAAAGATAAAAGAGGGGAAATGCTCTATAACCTTTCATTTAAACATTTGGCCACACACGTGCTCCTCTTTTAATAATTTTGGATTCATCCAAAAAAAATGATAGGTAGTGTGGGCTGAGGGCATACCAAATAGTACATATGTGGAGATAGAAATGAAAAGATGAGATTTCTAGTTCTTACTAGAAAAAGAGCCACAAATTGTATTAATTTTTACACAAATATTTTAAATTAACTACCTTACCTTAGAAATCTAGAACAAACGTTCTTGATTACAGGTAGTGCAAGAAAAAACTAGAATCTTCCACCATCATTTCACCCCTTTGTCTTATAAAGCTAAAATTAGAATTTCAAATGCCCTTCCCAGATATAAGGTAAATTAAGTTAGTTCTGCCATTATTTACATCTCAGATTATTCATTTGAGTTGATATTCTGTTTTCTAGAACTATCCAGGGGATCAATTTTTTTGCTAATCTTGACCTATGAGTAGTATAGATTGGGCAGTAAGATACTCTATTTAGTACTTGTGCGAGCCTTTCCCACCAATTCCTATGCAAACAGTTACATTATAGTGAATTTCAGAAGCCTGCTCCTTGTTTCTGAGAACAGCAATGTATGGCAGCAGCAGGAGCACATAGGTATCGGGGGTGGTGTTGGTGGTGGTGCAGTAGGGGAACTCAACAGGCAACTCATAAATTGTTCAGAGTGTGAATCTTTGGGAGGAAATCACAAGTTGAGTCCAAGGCAAGTTGCCAGTGCAATTTAAATCAGACTCAACAGTAAGTCCCATGACATGTGTCTCATCCCTGGCACCCCCCAAAGAATTGTCCACCTGGGGTGACCATACCTGGGACTTCTCCCACATTACACGACTGGTTCTCCTGCCAATGTCAGATAAAACTCAATATCCAGTCAGCTTCCGTATGTGGAACAGAGGGAAGCATAATTTACCTGTTTCTCAGATGGCATATTTTGAATGGGTCCTATACATTATCTTTTTATACAAGGAGGCAGAGATACTGGCAACTCAGGGGATAGGATACAGTTGGGTCGCACAGGTATTGCTGAATGCCACTTCTCATAAGTGCCACTGTTAGCAATGTACGGTAAATGGGAAGTGATCAAATCTGGAGGCATACAGGTTTCCTGTTCCTAAAAGAGAAAATATTCTTCCATTTTAAAAAGTATCTTTTTTTGACTGTGTTATTTTATTGCCCAGAGACGAACAGATGCTATGCTTTCTTGAGTTCTCTTTCTGAGTTCTCTTCCTTAGCGGAGACCTAATATGTCCTTCAGATTAGGTGATCAAATGTTGTCAGCCCTCACTCTCAACATGGGTACTCCACAGGGCTGTGTGCTGAGCCCACTACTGTTCAGTATTTACACCTCTGACTGCACTCATACTCATCCTGAAAATAAAATCATCAAGTTTGCCAATGACACAACAGTAGTGGGACTCATCTCTAGTGGAGATGAGTCTGCCTACCGAGAGGAGGTGCATCGGCTGCTACAGTGGTGCAGAACTAACAATCTGATAATAAATATCAATAAGACAAAAGAGCTTATAGTGGACTACCAAAAAAGAAAATCAGACACTCAGCCCTTGATTATTGATGGAGTTTGTGCAGAGCGGGTGACAGACAGTAGGTTCTTAGGAGTCATTCTACAGGAGGATTTGACCTGGAGTGCCAACACTGAAGCACTGGTTAAGAAGGCCCAACAGAGATTATATCTTCTGATACCTCTCAGGAGGGAACAACTGTCTAAGAAACTGTTGGTAACCTTCTACCGGGGCTTTATAGAAAGCATTATCCCTTACTGCCTCTGTGTCTGGTTCGCCAGTTGCACCGTGGCAGATAGAAGGGCACTCCAGAGGGTTATAAACACTGCTGAAAGGATAGTGGGCTGTCCTATTCCTCCTTTGGAAGAATTATACAACTCCAGATGCTTAAGGAAGACATCTAGAATTCTGAGAGACCCTTCGCATCCTGGCCACCAATTTTTTGAACTGTTGCCGTCTGGCAGGAGATACAGGACTCTTAGGTCAAGGACAAATATACTAAAGAACAGTTTTTATCACAGAGCGGTATCCAAGTTAAATGTGACAGTTTTAGCACCATGCTAATCAGTTTTTAAGTAGTGTTTTAAATTTTGTAAGCAATTTTAAGAGTTTTTAATATCTTGTATGGTGTTTTATGTGTTTTATGTGTTTTGTATGGTTCCTTGTTTAGAGTGTGTAGTGGAAAAGCACTCTAATTTCATTGTGCATATCTTTCATATGCATAATGACAATAAAACTCTATTCTCTATTCTATTCTTTACTCAGTCAATTAAAAAAAAGAGACAAATTCTTACACATTTTCAAAACTGGACAGGAAGATGAAGAGAAATTAAAACAGAATAGACAAGGGCAAGATGAATCAATGTACAAGTAGGCCTCATCAGTTTTTTCATCATATCTTGCTGTCAATTTAGTCCTTGCTAGGTGTGTTCCTGAGATAAGCATCCCAGTGGGTAGCTTTTAGCTTAAGGGAAAACAGCAGAGGCTGCTCTGCAGTTGATAAACTTAGCCCTGCAGCTTGAATTGTTAGCAAAATGTCAGAGAGATCAGGTGGAGCCCCAGGGAGTAGCTGTCCTTGTTGCTAGATAAACTCTGCAAAGTTCACAGTGACAAGAAGGAAATGTGGGGGTGGGGGAGTATTTGCCAATAATGCTGTTTCTGAGGTTTACAGAAAACGCAAAAAAAAGAACACAGGTGTAATTACTTGCTAGAGAGTTCCTCTTCAGCTTTGTCATTATGCTGATCTAACCTTTGGGTTTTAATATTACAAATTCCACACACAGCCCTATCCTCAGGAATCTATGGTGATCAACTGCATGAATCTAGCCCTGCTCCAACCAATCTCTCACTAACTCCAGATCAAATTTCTACAGCCTACTGTAAGTATGAGGAATCTCTACTCACTTCCCCAAATATCTAACAACATTCACTATCTCCACCCATTAGCTCATGGGGATAGGAGTCCAACAACCTCTGCAGGGAACCAGCCAATCTCCAGCCTTACAGCACAGACAAAATTATTCCTTTTTCAGAATTTAGCTGGAGGCTTTGTATTTTTGCATTTGCTTTTATCTCTTTTCTTCTTCTTTGCTTGCTTAATTATTGGCTTCACGTTCTTCAGTTCCATTCACTTCTCCGAAGGTACTTACAGCTTCCACTACCGTTAACATCTGTGACAAGAGCAACCCACCTGCAGCCAGCAAAATTAGTAGTGCCAACATGAACGAAGCAGCTGAAAGCATAACTCCTGTTATTTTGGATTTTTTTAAAAAGTCACAATGGGGGGTGTGGGATGAAAGGGCCAGCCCTTCCCTCCCTGGAAGGAGGAGGGAAATAGCATTTCAGGGCTTTGTAAAAGATCAGGGCCAGCCTTACTATTAGGCAGCATGAGGCAGCCATTTCAGATGGCAGTCACTGAGGAGAAGGAAGAGGAGGAAACAAGGGATTGGAGGAAAGAGCAGTAGGGTATCTGCCTGTACACTTTGGACCAGGCTCCTGCCTTCAGTTCCGATGCAGGACACTGTCTCGTTGCTTGTGTGGAAGAAAGTCCCGCTGCCAGCCTAAGGGGTTTGGTACAAGGAACGAAAGGGGGCTCCATCTTGTGGGCCAGGCTTACAAAGGATGAATCTTACGGAGATTCTCTGTAGTGTAGCCCTTTCTGCTACCTCACTGCAGATCATAAGCAGACGGTGTGCTTCATGCAGATACATCTCTCAGCCTGAGGGGTAATGCTGATGTTTAGGCAGCCAAATGGAACTTCCCACAGCAGCCTGATCCTTTTTTCTTCTGAATTACCAGGGGACACTTTTTACAGAAAACCTGAGGAATCCAATCATGCTGACAGAACCTTGAGAATATTTGGGGGGATGCCTTTACTACATAAATCCAGTGCACCTACAGATGGTTGGTTTCTCCTCAGTCAATCACTCCCCAAGGAGTAAGCCAGGTTGACAGTGCTATAAGTACAGTATCTTTGTTCTTTTTGCCATCTACGTACAGTATACCCATCTAACTGACTTACACCAAGTCCTGAGAGGTCAGTGTGCAGGAAGCACTAGGGAATTTGACTTCAGGGATATGTTGAATGGATTACTACCCATTAGGACTGGGATCCATGCACACAATATCCCTTTGGAACCTGGCAGTTGGTCTTTACTCAACCAACCGCTCATGGTGGAGAGAAAATCATCAGCATTATAGAGACCCTTCACAGTGTCCCACTCTTGGGGAGGTTGGAACCCTTTAAGCTGCATCTCCAGCTGAATATGATTGCTCTTTCTCCTTCCCTTACTGTTATATCCCCCTTTGGGGGGGGGGGGGTAACTCCAGCACAAAGTGTAGCTCGCTACCATTTTTTGGTAGTCCCCCATAATGGCCTTCACTTTAGAAAGTTTTGTACCATGCAGAGCTCAAGAGGCACCTGCCTCTTCTCACAGTCCATATACCCTGCACAGCACACTTTTGCCTCTAGGTCTGTTTTCCATAAACTATAGCTTGTTATCTGCTACTAAAGTGCCCTGCCCCTTTGTAGATCATAAGGAATAAGCCACATGCCCCCAGTTTCTGAGTATAACCTCCCACATTAATTTATGGGAGGGAGAGGCTTGTTTTCTACATCTTTTCTTCTAATAGTTAATAGCCATAATGTAACCCCCCTGCCTTCTGATTCTGTTATTTCTTGTGCCTCCCTCAGGACTGAGTAACGGCTTGCAGCGCCTCAGATGAGGAGCTGTCCACATTTTCAAGCTGTGTTGGCTCCTCCAGCATCTAACTTCTGCCATTCTTCTCTGCCTTTATTTGCCATTAGTTTTATGCCCACACAACTGATTATGTGCTATGTCTCATTTCTCCTCCTGTCCCCTCGCCCCTTGCATCCACTACCAGTATAATCATATAACTATTTAAAAACAACAACAAAAACAACAGCAACAACATTGTTTTAAATCCCATAAATGGTGCAAAACTCAAGCAGCTATGACCTTGTTGGGGGCTGTGGAGCACCCTAACTGCATGACCTACCCAAGCTATCCACTCCAAGCCCATACAATAATCAGGCTTCCATAGTCACACATTCAATCCCAAACATTTTTCATTAAACCTGCGTAAGACAAGAAGAATATGCTAAAACACAAGCAGGCTATCTAAACAGTGATGGAAATCTGGTCCTACCCTTCTGAGCAACAGCTGTAAGAACAGATGCCACCTATCATCATTTTGTTGGAGCCCTTCCTAGTGTGCCTCAATGATTGGGGTGTCTAGGGGAGGTTGAGCTTTATGGGGATTTATTTTCTTCCCTGGTTCCTGTAGCTCATTTCATTTACTGTATTAGATTTATTATTATCATGCTGCTGTACTAATTTCAACACACTCTTTTCAATGTTCAAATGGCTGGCCATCTAATTCTGTGATTACAGATTGGTATAATGGACTGGTAGTTTTGTTGCTCCTCCCTGGGGCGATTAGCAGCTTGTTGTGCAGGTTACTGGGATGCTCCCGGTCATGCACTGCCTGTCGCCACAAAGGTCCACTGCATTTCCAAGGGGGGGGGATGCATATTGCATTCTCCTCCCGTGTCTCCCAAGGAAGAACAAAAAGTCAAGGCATGAGCAATCCTGAAATCCCATTCTGATTACTGTGAAAATATTCCTCTTCATTGTAACTCTTAAAGTATAACCACTTAGCAAATGTATCAATGTATTAAAATAGCCAATCTGCTTTCCTTATACCTTGTAGGACAGCTTAGTCCATGCTTCTTTACAAAGCATGAAGACAGGTAGGCTTTCCTGCATCTTCTTTGCCATGAAAAGGGACACATAAAACAACACAGGCATATTATGCTGCAGAATTTTGAATTTTTGGCAAAATTTCTTTTTGTTGTGCAGTAATACAGAGATCCACAAAGGAGAATAGCTACAAGTTCCACAGAGTCCACCCCTTTCTTGTTAGCTGGCACTTAAAGTCTCAACAACTCACTCTGAGACATTTGTAGAAGGAATAAAGCCTATTTTTAACTTAAAATTGCTTGAAACTGCAGACTTATGTATGCTGCTTTCTTTACTACACACATACTTAGCAACCATATCAACATCAGAAACAATGCTGCAACTCATGGACGAGATAGAGAAAAAGAACATTCACTAGAGAGATGGTTTTCTCCTTGAATTCAAAGGCTGATAGGAACAATTGGTGAGTGCAGGATAGACAGTAACCCCAGTCCAGAAAAATCCCTCCTGGCCACAGAAATTACAGATAACATGCGAGATTGCAAATAAAACTCAAAGGTATTAATTAACGTTTGAGCAAGCCAGCCAAGGACACCCTTGTGTGAGAAGACACCAGAGAAACACTATCCATCATATTGATCTGATAGGCCAGATGCCAAAGAGATACTTCCGTTTAGGTACATCCTGTGAGAAAAGTCTGCAGTACAGGTACTTGAAAGAAAACAGTAAATATGGGGCTGGTCTAGCCTCCTGTGGGAGGGTTAAGTATTGTAAGCATTGATTTTCCTGTTAACATTTAATAAATGCTTTCCTGAAATCTCATATCTTAGTACACCTGCTGGCAAGTTTCTAAGAGAAGAATCTCGACAACAGCATCCCACTGACCAGCACTCACATAATGTTATGTATTTCCTGATAGGCACTGTTGTTTTGCTCTCCTCACAACCGTCTTAGTATTGTACTGATCGAGATTCCCACTCCTGAGCTGTTTCACTAAAGACAAAAGGCCACGTAGCTGTAAACTAAGGCAATCTGGAGAATTCTCAGTGTTGTAGGTGTGTGGCTGACAAAACACTATGATACAGGAAAGGCACAAGTTGAAAAATAAGTCCCATTACCCATCATGACAGAAAAGGTTACTATGCTAAAAGACATGTCCAGACATATACCATGATATTTGCAGGAGGCCTAGGACAAGCCCTTCAGATAATGTGCAGCTCAAGTGACAGTACTAAACACAGTGGTGGACCTAAGAACCACTAGTGTTACTCACACAGGTAAGCCAGCCATGTATAATCGAATTATTGCACAAGTAATTTGGAGTTAATTGTTCTAGAACAGTGGTGGCGACCCTTTGGCACTCCAGATATTTTGGACTACAACTCCCACAATCCTTTGTCATTGCCAATACAGGCTTGGAATTCTGGGAATTGTGGTCCAAAACATCTGGAGTGCTGAAGGTTTGCCACCACTGTTCTAGAACATCTCGACTGTTTTACTGCATACACACCAGGGTTTGCCATGGTAACTGTGCCAAAATGTGAGGAAGAAATATAGGGCAAGGTAATGAACATGCAATAGACCGAGGCAGTTGTAGTTGATTACACACAGCTCTAGTTTGTAACTCTTACATACAGAAAGACATCCTCACCTTTGGGGTACTTGCAGGGCGTAGATATACAGAGATAGATATACAGTACATGCATACATTGCAGATACATTTGGCTCTCTATCAGAATTTATTTAAAGCCAAGCTATATTGTGGTTCTTGAAACAAATACTAGAGAGGGCAATGTTTAAGCACCACTCCCTATATTTTGCTAATTTGCTCATTTTCTCCTCCACCCCACCCCTATCCCACCCCACAAACACTGCTATTTGCTACAATGTAGTGGAAGATGTATACATCTACCATTACCGCTTATTATTTTCATTTGTAGGAAATACAGTAGCTTTGCAGCTGTGTGTGACTCTATTGAGGAAAACTGCAATTGGGGAAGAATTAATCTTCCTTCCGGTGCCAACTTTGGGATCTGACTCATTTTTATTGCCCTTCCCTTCCTGCCACTGTTTTAAAAAATAAATGTTTTATCCTGTAGAATTTTTGATTTATAATTTTTTTCATATTTCATCCAGTTTTCCCCCTTTTAGGCAAGGACAATTCCAGAACATTTTAACTACTTTAAATTGTAATTTATTTCAGTAGGAGATATTGGACTATGTGACTGATCTCAGTTAAACTGATGACTGGAGTTTGGCTTCAGCGTGATTACAGTCACACTGTTTAATTTATTTATCCCACCTTTTATTTTTACCCCACCTTTTTCCTTGGAAAAGGACCCAAGGCGGCTTACAGTAATGAGGGATAATATAAAGTCCAGAACAATTAAGACATGTTCTAGTATTTGAGAACAAGGAACTGGGGGACATCTTACAGCATTAATAGACAACATTACATTAAAGCCACAAGGTTATAAGTAGTTATAAACACAAAGTCTATGTAAACATATAGATTCATATAAAATACACATGGTAGACCATCATTCAGGGAAAGCTTGCCTGAAGAGAAAGGTCTTTGCTTGTTCAAGTGGTGTGTGTGAGTGTGATTAAAATAGTGAGGAAACGGAAAGGAACATGTTAGCATTCTACTAGCTCTATGATTGGTTGTTTGCTCTTCTGCTTTCAGGATACAGTCGACCAAATCTGGCCATTGTCCTACTCTGTTCCTGTAAGAGACCCAGACACCCACCCCAAGCACCCATGCCTTTTAACAGCATTGTATCTTTCTGGAGCCGACCATTACAGGCTGTAATAGTACTTGAAGTATTTTCAGGATTTCAAAAACGTGTCCACAAATAAGCCAGTCCCCCCACTGTTACCACATTCCACCAAAAAGAATAGGAGTTCTATGTTTATTCATACTCCTATCTACCTTTTCTACACAAATCTGGTCAGGTTGTTTCCCATCAACTCTCTGGCATACAATGCACTAAAAAGTACCACTTATAATTTTTATGGCCAAATATTAAATAACCACCTCTACACAGGAAACAGAGGCTGTTTGACATACACACACATCATGTGACACGTACAAATATTGCTGCCAATGTTGTTTTTGCAGGTCCATCTTCTAAGGTGAAAATACTGCTTTTTAAATCAAATTGTTTTGCCTTCCCTCCCCCTGCCAATTCTCCCCAAAGCATGGTTCTCCTACCTCAACGGATGGTGCCCTTGGCCTCACCTGAATTTCCAAGCGTCTTCCATAGCAACAACAGCCAAAACTGCTTTGCTATCCTGAATCGCTGACTAGGGATGGCAGCTGATGGCTTAGGTTCTAGTTTCTATGCTTGCTCATTTGAAGAGGCTGACCTAAAAATATCCCCAGAAGCAAGAAGACTGAATTCATGTAACAGCATCTGTTCCCCTGGCAGCTTTACAAAGAGTAAAAGCTGAACTGCAAATCCACAGCACAATAATTGTAACCCCAAAGGGAGAAACAACAACACACAAACCCCCAAAGGAGGAAAGAGAAGTACAGTATTTAAGCAGACAGCACCCAAGACTGCTCATGTGCAAAATTGTGATGTGCACATCACTGCATAGTTTGGCAGTAGTAAACATGAGTGGTCTTTGAACTGTGTAGGCTGCTTTCTGAGTGTTGTCACTGTTCTCCTGCAGTGAACAGTATCTGCCAGCTGTGTTTCAATGTTTGTGAGAGCTGCCAGTACAAGGGAGACTGTTATAAGGTATCAAGAGTCACACACAAGATGAAACCATTCCACCTTCAGGTTCATCCTTCCACTTAGCACCATATTTCCTCAAAGGCATTGCCCCAATCGTTAGGAGGAAAGGCTCTCAGCTTGACACCACCACCACCCCACTGTTAGTATGTTTCAGTCCTAGCTGTGTAAATATTTAGGGAGGTGACAAGAGAGTAAAGCTGGACAGTGAACTAGGAGCAAAAAAAAAAGAAGAAGAAGAAGAAGAAAAAGAAAGAAAGAAAGAAAGAAAGAAAGAAAGAAAGAAAGAAAGAAAGAAAGAAAAATAAAAGTAAAGAAAAAAATAGCCAACTGACGCATACATGGAAACAAAACCCTTTATTGAATCACTAAAAATGCACAAGGGCTTTTTATATTAGCTTATTAGAGCAAAAGCAAAACAAAATAAAAAAACAGGGAGCAACAATCCTTAAGACAATGAACCAGGAGACTAAGGGTATTTGTACACGACCCCTAAACTCCGCCGCAAATGGCTCCCAGCTCCGGAGCTTACAATTGTTTCCCCACCAGCTCCGGAGTTTACAGAAAATTAAGTGCGACCACGCCCACCTAAGCGCGTCCCAGAGCACTTTTCAGGTACCTGCTCTCGGAGGGTGAAAAATCCCAGATCCGGATGTAACCTAGAGTGCCGGGCTCTCCTCGCTTCTGTTTGTTGTTGTTGTTGTTGTTGTTGTTTTGCCTCCCGCCCCCGGGGCGGCTTGGACCGGCAGACGGAGGTGAGCCTCCATTATTTTGTCCCTTTTATTCTCCCTCCCCTCACACAGACAGGAGCAAGGAAGTGCGGAGGGGTGGGAACACAGGAAGAGCAACGAACCCCCAAGATCTCTGTTCCGAATTTAAGTGGCCAGCGGATCTTAGGGGTCGTGTGAAAAGGCCCTAAATGGACATATGACATAAGGATAAAAAGTCAGCTACAGGCAAATGGATAGTCAGCCTGAGCATTTTCACAAATTAGACAATGTACTCAGCAGGCTCAGAAATACACTGAATGGCGAGTGCGAAAGAGCAGGCGTTAGAACTTGTAACCCACCAGACACATTGCACAAAAGGGGTTCCTGGGAGATTGCAGAGGTTTCTGCAGCATCCCACAATATAGCATCAGGAACATGGCTGACCCTCAGTGAAGAATATCTGTGCAGCTTTTGGCTCTTCTGTCTACAAACCCAGACACCCCCACACCCTCACAACACAAACCCAGCTTTGTCCCACTGTTCATTCATTTTGACAGTCTCTCCACTTAGAACTGCATGGGTGTTTCACAGAAGATGGGACGTCATTTCATACCTGCTGTGCGTCCTTCACAAAGTGACAAGACAATGTAACTGGTGCAGGTAAGTACATCATGGCTATGGATAAGGGGTGGGTCTGGTAGCCAAGCAGCTTGGATGGAGATCAGCATGAATTTCTTTCTCCATGTTAGAGAAGTAGCCTGTTTCTACTTTTCTGTGTACAAATACCATCAATTAGATGATTCTAATTATAGTGGTGCTGGACTTCTTGGTAGGTAGCGACAATTCCTTAGCACCTTAACAAACACCTTAGGATTTTGTCCTATTTTTGATAAGCCTTCAGGTCTCCCCCTCTCTCCTTTACTTCACCTGCACACTTTTCCAGGAAAAAATAGACTGCATGCAATTTCCAATTAAGAATAAGCACAAAACATTCTAAAATCAGATTGGTTTAAAACAGTAACATTATTTTAAGTTAAAAATCACCATACATTAGTTTTCTGGTCAAAAAGAGATGCTTAAACTATAATTTAGTACAGTTCTTAAGATATAGCAGGAAAAAGTTTCTCATAAAGCAGGGCTGTTCAACTTTGAACAGGCCAAGGTCTACTTTTTCCAGCCCAAAGTGCCTGAGGGCTACTACACTAAAACCTCTACTTACGAATTTTATCTGTTCTGAGCACATGCTCATAAGTAAAAACTTTTGTAAGTAGAGCAGCGGTTTCCCATAGGAATGCAATGAAAACCAATTCATCTGTTCTGGAGGGAACAGAGTTCAATGCACCATGGCCCTTGAACTATCTTGCTCGGCTGCGACAGTGGACTGGCAGACCCAGAACTTTGCTGGGGCAGTGGTGGTCCTTGGAATGGGGGAGGGAGGGGTGGAGAACTTGCCCCCTCACTTTTTTATTGAAGGCCGGGCGGGCTACTTTTGAACCCTTCACGGGCTACCAGTAGTCCGCGGTCTACCTGTTGGGCGGCCTGTCATAAAGGATAGCTTACTATTAAGTGTCAGTCAAGAGTCTGTCTGTCTATCTATCTATCTATCTATCTAAACCAGCACAGCAAATGGTCAGAGTTGAAAACCTGCAACTCCTAGGTGCTTACCAATACAGTACCGACTCTCTTAGCACCCTCTCAGAGATTAAGGGAATCTCACTGCTTAATCTGGAATAAATGGCAAAAAGTACTCCAAACACAGAGACAGTTTCAGTTTCTCTCTCTCCTCCCTTCTCTTGCTTGCCAGCCTTAAACTGATACAAACCAAGAGGTATGGAGATATTTGAGGGGGGAAACACAATCTCAAAATGTATTTATTTATTTATACATTTATATACCACCAGTCTTCCAGCAGGAACTCCAAGCGGTTTACAACAATCACAAAGTGCAAAAATGTAAAATAATCAATTCTATAATAAACAAATAACGAAGAAAACTAAAAACAAACTGGCAAGGCAAACGTATAACCCCCAGGACATGAGCAACAAAACAACATAACATAAACAAAACACATTAGCGGTTACCAAATGACTCTTTAAAAAGCAAGATCTTAAGTGCGATACTGTTTTCACTTGGTAAGATCCCCTGCTGCTCAGTCATATTGAATGAAGATTTGGTGAGGTATTCAAGGGATGTGTTGACATATGGTGAGATAGGAAATGGCAGATGGGTAGTGAATGGTTGTCATCCTTCTACTTGCCAATAACAAACGAAGACAGAAATGTTCTACAATGCACAGTAGCACCTATGTATGATACAGCCCATCTTGTGCTAGGGTCTGGACAGAATTGTTTTCCTAATGAGGAGGCAAGAGGCTGAAGGTCGAGCAAGTACAGAATCTGTAGGGCAAAATCCTGTTCGGTCCCCGTCTCTAAAACAATCAGCATGAGAGAGTTTTTGTGGCAGCCACAGAAACCAGCACTCTGGTTCATGATTACAATCTAACTCCCAGGAATGTATGGAGGCTGAGTGAAGTTCAACCGATGGACTACGTAAGTCATCAAGCTCCTACACACTATATGGGAAGTCACAGGTAAATAATATGTAGACCCCTCACCATTTTAACTCTAGTTTGAAAACTACTAGCATCTAGCCACTTGAAGCTGAACAAGATCTAGTAATATCAACACATGTTCATTTGACAGAATTCAATTAAGGAATACAAAGAAGGATGTCGCCTTCCCCTGATCCTGCACGGCCCTTGCATTTGTAAGCAAGAGCAACAAAACAAGGATCACTCGACACCTTTTGCTTTGAAATATTTCATGTCATAAGGACTCAGTGGGCCCACAAGGAAGCAATTTTTAGCTACAGTAATTTTCATCTACTCACAAATCCTGAGTATGTACTTTCCTTAATTTCAACAGGTTTTTAACACTTTTTTTTAAAAAAAACAGGGATTTGGGAAGTTATAATAAAAATTAAAAGGCTAACAACATACATAAAAGCAGACAAAAAGCAAATGAAGACGTCTCAGTGGACCACGGAGATTAAAACAAACAGACAGACCATGCAAGATGGAAAACTGCTATTTCCTAAATTTTAAGATGATCAGAAGAGAAGCATTGCAAGCCAGTGGATCTGAACCTTTGCTCATCCAGATGTTCCAAAGTTACTGGCTTAATGGCTAAGGTTTCTGGGAGCTGGAACATCTGGTAAGCCAGAGTTTGAGAACCACTGTCTGAGGTTATCTGCAAATTGCTGCCTTTGAGACTTACCTGTGCTCAAAGACTTCAGCTCCTTGCTCTACATTTCTTGCAGTCCACTCCTCACATTCAGCAACTGCTCCCCCAGCTTTTCTCAGCAATGAATTTGAAACCAACTCTATTTGCTCACACGACAAATTGATTGTTCATTTGATTATGTGCATTTATTTTGGAGGGCATCTGGGGAATCCTCAGGAAGGAAATGGAAAACTTTTACAAAGAGAGACTTGAAAGAGATGAGTTTCTCTGAAACTATGTTCAGACCACAATTATCTGCCCACAAAGCAAAGCAAAGCAAAAGCAAAGTGTTCTGCTTATATACCACCCCATACCACTTCAAGTAGTCTCTGGGCGGTTTACAGTTTAATTACAATATGCAGGCTACACATAGTAATTAAATGTAATTGGTAGAGGTTAAAAACACTCTCAACTTGGAATCACTGAAGCTGAACTGAGATTTTTTAAAAAACCTTTATCACTCACTTCCAGTCTGAGCTTCCCCCTTACCTTCCCAGCAGCGCCTATTGGTTTTCCTCCAAATGCCCTAGCAGAAATACAGAAGAGCTACTGTGCTAGCCTCCCTCCAGCCTTGCCTGGGCCTCACACACCAGTTGAGTAGAGAGAAGGCCAACTGTATGACTATGCTCTGGACAAGTGGCAAGTTGATGCTGCTTTTTGCATAGGAAGAGGTCTTGTGCTTCCTGCCAGGTGTCCTTGTCAGCTGCAAGGAGCAGGAGACTGTGGAGGCCTAGTCCCAAGGCAAGGATTCTTTGACCATTTTATTCACATCTCAACAGTCTCTTCCACAAAGCTTATTCACTGCCTCGGGCTGCCCTTGGGGAGATTTTGAGTGAACAAAGGAGAAAGCAAAGGACAAATCCACTGTAGAAGTGTATGGGGCTCATTCCACATCAAATCAACCAATGAATAGATCCTTGATGTTATGGATTTGGTTCATTTTTGGTACATTTGTACTTTACCAAGAGATGTTTAAAAAAATTCCAAATTTTTTTGGTCCACCCGTTTCGGAGATATTGCATTTTCAAAATTGCAAAAATATGCCAAAATTCACTAGCCTCCATAACTTCTAATGTCATTTAATAGATACTTTTTTGATTGTTGCAGTCCTGGAACATCTGCCGCTTTGAGGCTTATGAATAGGACTTCCATTTGATATACAACATGATGCAATTGTACATTCTCAAAAAATACACATTTAAATAAATATAAAATTTGAATTTTTGGAAAAACTGAATTTTTTAAAATTTTCAAAAAATTCACACTTAGATACATATCTTGTATCCAATCACTCCAAATTTCAGGATGGTTATCTCAGTTGGTATCATACAAAACTTAAGTTTTCTTGTTGGCAATGACAAGGCATTAAATTGATTTAGCCCTGAAAATAGACCAAAATTCCTTTATCTAATGATTAAGAACCTTCCCCCCCCCCTTGGCGAACATGTTGGATGCTTTTGCCATCTCCAGTGGGGTTAGTTGGTATGTTCTCTCTCTCTCTCACACACACACAGAGTCCCACTAGCTCCTGCTATAATGTAGTTCCTTGGTCTTAACTCAGCACATTTTGAAAATGCACTGGCTCCAGAAACAAGACAAGACTCTTCTTGTCTCCCAAATACAGTATTTAATTTCTCCAGAAAAGGTATTTTATATCTTTTTGCACAGTAATTCTGAGAATGACATTTGGACTAGGAAGGGCTGGGGGAAACACAACCATCCTAAAGAGTGGAAGTACTTTAGGAACAGGCCTTATCAGTGCCTGAACTTTCATCACAGTGAAATAGATTTTCTTTATGGCCCAGCCAAAATATGTGAAACATTTCACATTTAACATGTGAAAAGGGGCATTTTGTATGACAAGAAAGATGGAATAAAATAGAAATATAACATTATCCAGACATTGTAAGATCGCCACTGTTTGAAATACTACCACAAGAAATTCAGATTCATCTGATCTGAACATGGGGCCACAACAGCTAAAAATAGGCAAACATTCCTTAAGATGACTGAAACAATGGACCAATATGTAGATGGATACATAATGCATAGACGAGAGTTGGTACTCCATGAGCCTGGGATGTTCTTATAGAGAGATACGGTACCTAGGGTTATGTCATTCCCTGAAAACAGGATAGAACTGTTACCCCAGGTTTGGGCTGGGAAAAAACATAAAGAAAATGACCAGAAAGCAGGAAACATTAGGGGTGTCAGTGGAACAAAAAGCTGCTGCAGCCTGAGAAAAGAGGCTTTCTTCCCTCTGCCTTTCCCCTAAAATCTTAAGTTCCCTTTCCAATTCCCTCTCCCTGTCCCATCCTTCTCCCAACCAGCCTTCCTACTGAGCCTCTCTGCGGTCTCCCCACCCACAATCTAGGATCTAGAAGGCTCTGATGAACCTAGACCTACAGCAGCAAGCTCTTCACATCCCTCTGTTGGGTTAAGTAGATTCAATACATGAGTTTTTATTTCAACCATATACTGGTTTATCAGAACTTTTAGGCTTGCTTTTAAAAGCCAGGACCTGGAGGGACTTTAGGTGGAAACAGTCTTCAGGAAGCTGCTCATTTCATAGGCCTTGATTTATTTATTGCATGCCACAGATTTCATTTAATGAGTTAGTTTAGTTTGTTCAGGTTGTATTTATTCAAACATCTTTCCTGAAAATTGAATCCTAGACTGTCTTGCAGGGGGGAAATTACTGTTTGTAACAACCGGTTTGATTTCTGTAAATGTTATCCTTCTCTTCATGGAACACTGCTGTTCTGATTTATACTTGAAAATGTGTAATCCTTTCTGAACTCACAAAGGACACTAATATCTCTGTTCTTTGTATTAAACTTAATTATTAACTGCACTGTAAAAAGTGTAGTGTCATTTATATCATCCTTTACTAACTACTGGGGTTAAAATGACCTAATTTTCACAAGCCAAGAGGGGAAAACACTGTGCAACTCTACTTGTTCACAATTTTAAGGTCTTGGCAATAGGACACTATTAACCAATGCACTTTCAACTGCAGCAGATCCTTGACCTTTGGCCGCTACACCACTTGTACTGATGGAAAGTGAATTTGGAATTCACATAGTTCAAAATAAAAATTGTTTCATTTTGAAAAGTCTCATTCTAATACAAGTCAGGCCCAGATCCTACCATCTACCATGCTCCTTTGGTTGAAACTGGAGTTTCCTGTGTTGCATTTTGTCTCAAAGGAGAGACAGAGAACAGAAAGGAGGAAAAATTTCCTACTTCATAACTCCCCTCTGCTTTCCCACTCAGTGTTTTTAAGGAGGTCAATACGAGGTACCAATCTCCCATATATACTGCTCAGTTTTTCACATAAAACATATGGGCCTAAATCAGGTGAATTTCTAGAAGGCATATACAAGTGGCATTTGAACTTTTCACATTGCATTGCTTATATGCCACAAACAAAACACTGGAATGATACCTGGTTTAGTTTGTGGTGAGATGGCAGGGGAGAAAAACCATTAAGTCAGAACACCCTTTATTTTGAGTAAACAGTAATCAAAACACCATGCACCTAGGAATTTGATACAAAAATGAATAAAATGACAGAGGAAACACAGATTGCAGCAATGTAATGTAAAACACGAGACTTTCAAAGTTAAATTGTTTCAGATTTAATCAGTGGAGCCTAGTCCAAATTATATCACTAGATGAGGCTGAAAACAATACATAAAGCTGCCTATCTTGTTTCCATCTCACATCGGCATTCCAATACCAGTACAACCTTCAACAGGTCAGGAATTACTGGAGTCTACTTGAGAGAAAGGGAGTCATGGCAGATCACACAGCCTAACCTGCTCTTTGCTGTTCACATTAAGCCCACTGTGTTTTAATTCAGAGATCTGTGTTAAATATTGGAGAAGTAAGGAAGTGAGTTTAACTCCTCAGAACATCAATAGGAGGGAATTTCTGCAATTGATTCTAATACAAAATTCACAATTGATCAACACTGAGAGACAGATCCTTGGTTTGCTACTTTCTTGGTTTCTCAGCCCGAACCAAGATGAACAAATGCCGCTTTTTGATCTGATTTAAAGCAATAGAAAGAGGAAAAAATATATTAGGGAGAGATAAATATTTCTGGTAAAATTTGGACATGATCTTTCAACTTCTCACAACGTGTGTTCTTGCACCTCATATGCATCAGCATTTACATATTCTTTGCACACTACTGAGTTCGCAGATTTGCATATATCATGTAGTAATCTGATCTGGCATTCCCTCACATGCCAAAGCAAGGACAGAAAGTCCCAGAACTATGTGATGTATTCAACCTCTGATATGTATTCAGAAAAAAACCTTTACAAAGGTCCTGAACTACAGCACAACTACTGTTGAAGAACATATTTATTCCTTCTATAGTTCATTTTAAATTCAAAGACATAGTGGGGCATAGCAAAAAGGATATATTCCATATACTTCATGATTTGATTTTTATGCTTATGATTCAGTTTCAAGATAATGTTTTTTTAAAAGCCCATTTCTGAAGCAGAGGTAAAAATGAACCACATTTAAGAACAAGCCAAGAGAAGCATTTCAATGTATATCTCACCGCACAGCTGAATATGGCTAAGTAAGAAGTTCAAGCAAACAATCTCTTTGAACTCAAAAGCTGGAAATGCCACTTGGAATAGCAATAGCCTCAAGGCTGAGTGTGTCTCTACTTATTAGTAAGAACATACCTGAGGGAATTGCAAGAATACTGACAGAGGGAATATCTTATACCCTGAAGTGCCTTCTGCCTATCACCAAGCCACCCCAAAAGTGTATACACTCACTAACTCTGTACAATTGCACAAAACACTTTAAAAAGGGAGAAAAATATTAATGAAAATCCCCCCAGAAGCATTTATAAATTTGAGGGATAACAGGACTGCCACAGAGGGCACCAAAACATTACTTGTAATTAACATTTTTCTTTTCATGTTATGTTTTTGTGTGTTTGTCTGCTCAACACTAAATGGTATTCCAAAAACTGATAGCATGTATCTTGTGCTTCTGAAGAGGATCAACTCTTACAGAGACTGACCTGTTCCAACATTTATAACGAATATATAAAACAGGTCGATACTGATTAACAAGACTTGCATCTCTCTTCCTTGTCTACACTGCCCGAATGTACATCCAGGAGTTCAGCTAATTAAAATGAGAGAAGAGCAAGCAAGGAAGATTCTATGTCTCCAGTATGAAGAACAAACTGGGGAATTTTTGGATCAATCAACTGTTATTTTAAGAAGTATAATTTATACCACAGATCTAATCTAGAATCAGTGACCATAACTTCCTGACCTCAGCCTCTTGCATGTCAAGGTTTCCTATCCCCCAAAATCTGCTATATACCATTGGTGTACAGCAATAAAATAAAATAAATAAACTAACCAGAAGAAAGGGATACCACATAGCTGGCTAGAGCACTCAATAAATTTAAGAGTATATTTCTCTTCAAAGGTCAGATGATATATGGGTGAATTCAAGGTAGCATGGCCATAGACAACAAGGGCACAGTTATAACTACAGAAAGAGCTTTGTACTTTTTCTGGAACACATTGAATGGAATGTTCCTTCACAGCTGTATAGCAAGAAAACCCTGCCCAAAATTATGCCTCTTGGATTCTCCTCACCAATCCCCCACATAAAATCACACTATACCTAGGCACGCCCTGTTCTTATTCTTACAAGCAAGGCTCTTGAATGAAAATAATAGTAATGCTGACCTTTGACATTGTTTATGAATACTCAAATTGGACTGGAGCCAATGCCAATAAGTATTTCTCCAAGTATCTGTAATGCATGGTTTGGCCCATTTGTTACTTTCCCAAAAGGAACAACAGGGGACTGAAATCCCCGCAGTCCTTATTGCCATAATGAAGGGTACTTCCCAGGATTTCCTTGCCTGAGGAATGCATGGTGCTAAATGGCTCCAAACAGTTTCCTATTACATAGGCACATAACTATTACAATTAAACGCATGAGTATATAAGTCTCTGAATATAAAAGAGGGACAAAAGCTTAATCAAAGGTCCAAGAAATTGGGAGTCAAGAGAACTGATCAGTCCCACTCTCACTTCTTCAGCTCCCTTCCGCTTTATCTCAGAGGGGTGAGTCTGAAAAAAAGTGTGCTCATGACAAAAAAGTTATAAATATAAAAAGGAATTCATTGTCAAGCACCACTGACATGGTGCTTAGTTAGGAAACGGTCCCAGCGCCACACATTTAATCCAGGAGATGGGTGTGTGGGTGTGTGTCATCCTGAACATTGCATCCATCTCAGTTTGCTGTCTGGTTTGGTATTAAAAAAGATTTGCCTCCAGCGAAGAAGAGTTTGTATGCATAAAGAAACTCATTGCCAAAGGGGAAGCCATCAAGCTGGTTGTAAGAGATGTGCTCCCAATGTGTGAGTTTTCCAATATGGCCAAATCTGTTCCGTTATTTGACAACTATCTTCAAGGTGCTGCAGAATCTATTTGGGTTCATCTCATATTAAAAAAAAAACTGGATGCAAAGAGTATCTGTTTGGCCTCTGCCGTAGTGAAGTGCCCGGTTTCACCTGGAGGTGGCCATTGCAATCCTGCTGCTACTCCATAATGGCACGGTACAGTGCAGGCTCAATATAATCCTCACGGTAGCGTGAGTTGATCACCCTCTGTCTTTTTCGTTCCTGCTTGACTTCCTTCTCAGTGAAGATCTCTGTGAAGCGCATATCAGAGGCCACAGACTGAAAAATAAACAAAATAAACAACAATTGTTAGTTTGATTAAAGAATGGCATCTGTTAAGGAAAAGCCCAGTTTTTCCCATAAAGGGCAGTGGGGGGGGGCAGACTGAGCTGTGAGCTAAGTAGTGATAAGCAGTTTCATGATTTTCAGAGAATAGCTCCTCCAACACAAGTTCAACTTCCTTCCCCTTAAAATATTAGGGGGCAGTTAGAGAAAGGAGTATCAGTACTCACCACAAAACATTCATATTATGTATTATTAGAATGACATCCTTTCCCTCTCTTGTGTTATTATGACAAGGGCCTCATAGAGGAACCTACCAAAGTTGTTTTTACCTGCTGTTCTGCATTGTTTATCTTATTCCTTTTTACTGATGACTGATTTATCCAGGGTTGGTCCCTCCCTCTTGTGTGTTGTGTCGTTACAGTCGTGACTGACTGTGACCCCATGTCCATGGAGTTTTCTTGGCAGGAATACTGGAGTGGTTTGCCAGTTCCTACTCCAGGCGCCTACAGCACCTGGTATTCCCTGGTGGTCTCCCATCCAAGTGCTAACCAGGGCTGACCCTGCTTAGCTTCCGAAATCAGGCGAGATCGGATGTGCTTAGGGCATCTAGGCAGCTCTCCCTCCCTCTTAAGAGAGCCCTAATCCTGCCTGATTGGCCAGAGGAGAACTGATCTTCTGCTACTGGAAAAATAATTTCTTTAACAATAATAGAAATAACTCAAATTGTCATTACATGGTGACTATATACAGTGGTCACTTGTTTAAAAATCAGATTTTTAAAAAGCCAAATTTACTACCTTTATAATGCATAAAAATGGTCAGATATTTTGCTTTAGGACAGATAACAGATCTCTGAACTAAAGGATAATATCCAAGCGTGCTGATGATCTATTTTAGACTGCAAATTTAGACGACCAGAGGAACAGGGTTCACGTACACACACTCTCTTCAGACAGGGCTGTGTGTATTCAATTCATTAAAAAAGAGTTAAGTTCTCAGCGCAGGATACATCATATTGAAAATCTCACCTTTTCTTTTAAAAAAGGTCTTAATACTTAAAAATATTCAGATTCTGGTAATATCTATTTAAAGGTATCAGGATTCTAAAGAAAGTGTGATTACAGGAGTTAAGATTCTGCAGTTTCCCTCTGGCTCATATAAATCTGGGTACATAAGGAAAATATGCTAAGTTCTGCAACTTTTCATGGCTAGATGCCACTGAAAGCCTCATAAACCAGAAGTGTAGACAGAAAGGAGTTCAGCAGAACAGCTTAAAAGAACAGAGCATCAGTAACAGATATGGTTCCTTGCCCTACTTTATGACAAGGAGAAGTGAAGTAAGTTGCATAAGAAAGGGGGGGGACACACACACCAATACTGGAAGAAGAATGTGGAATCAAAGAAGCCTAATGATCTTAACAAATAACTTTTTTCTTAAAGGCCATTGTCCTCTTATAGTCTTTTTCAGCAATAACTCCCCAAAAAGGTGGTCTTGTTTAGGTAAAATATAGTTAACTTTTAATCAGACAGTGGCTTGAAGATTTCTTCCAAGAAAAGGCTAAAACTAAATCAAGAATTCTATCTGTACTTTGTCTCCTATTATGGGCCAGTGATTCCTTTTTAGGACAAAGGCAGGGTAAAAATATTTTAGATACCTTGATTAAAAATGGTGATGCACTTTCCAGGGTGATATTCCCACTCCCTCAGCACATACCTACCAACTTAGCTTAATAACTCTACCATATAATTGTATTTTACTGTGCTTTGGCTGTAGTGTTTTTGTATTTTATTATTTCTTCTTCGTTTTGCTGAATTGGCATTTTATTTATGTTGTTGTGTCAATGGCTGTAAACTGCCCCGAATTAGGCAATGGTGTTTACAGTTCCTGGAAACTTCCAAGAGTGGTGATTCATTTGGCCACGGTCCCACTGCACCACTTGATACCACCAAGTGGACTTCAAATCACCTCCCATTTTATTTTTGGTGGCCTCTGTGGCCCTCGCAGAACACTCTAAGGGGAGAAATCTGGCCCAAGATTAAAAAAAGAAGTTGACTGCCCCTGTAAAACACTGGGAAAGAAACAACTAAATACATGGAAGTGATTGCCAGTATTTATAGAAAAGTTATTGATCTTGCCTTCCCTGTAGAAAAAAACAAATGTATCAACCTCCTTGCTCCTTGACTTACCAATCTTGACTTGACTCTTTTGGGAAGTTCTTCATTAAGTGTGTACACATCATCCCTCTTTGCCATCAGTTGTGATCCATCTTCAAACTCCACCTAGACAAAGAAAAACACAGGCGGCTATGAAAGGAATGCCGAGAATAGTCCCATGAATTGTGCTTTCTTGATTTATTACAATGCTCACCTTTCATTTGTCCCTACATAGACATTGCACAGAATACTTTTGTGCAACATGACTCCAGCAGATAGTATTGAAATGCCATGCATTCTGTTATATATTTCAAGAAGCCTAAACCAGCAATGCACCTTTCACAGCAACAAATTAACACTCTTCCAACAGCATGGATAAAGGCAGCCGCAGAGAAACCACTTGCCACTTGCGCAATAGTCAGGCATCCAACGCAAGGAGAGGGAAAATCCCACCAGGGTTGTGGGCCAAACAAAGCTCTTATCTCTTTCTCTTCTCTACCTTACCTGGTACATCTGGATGACATGTGAAGCTACAAATGTAGCTCCATAGACCTGTCCATCTGTCCATCTGACTTGAACTACTTCCCCTCCAGCTGGGGGACCAAGCTGGACACAGTCACGACTCTGTTGATGTGAGAAAATGTTTAGAAAAGGAAAGATTATCTACTGACATATTGAAAGAAGAAACAGTATCTACAGTAATCCATTACTGGGCAAGAGAACCAGTTAAATGGACATATGGGGATTAGAGAAGACAGATACCAGTCTCTTATGATGTAAGTTGAATTTCTGCTGACCCTTGTAAAGTCTTAATGTTACAGGAAAGACAGAGCCGCCTTGAACAATTTCAGACCTTTAATCAAATTCTGACTTGTGCTATAATATGGCTCCTCTAAAATCATTGAGCCAATTCTGGCTGGTTAACCACAGTAGATCCTTGTCTGTGACCTGAGCTTTGTAGCAAACAATCCAGGTAAATATTTGGCAGCAAGAAGACATAACACTCTACCCAGTGTTTCAGTCTCACGTTGCCACCAGTACTGGCCTCTTTTAAAGTTATTATAGGTTTCAAATAGGCCAGATTGGGGAGAATTAGATAATACAGAAGTCAAGGGACTGAAATGCTAGGCTGCAAATTGATATTGCACACCAAAAGAAAACACTGAACCCTGTTTGGATACTTTAGAGATCTATCTCACATCATCAGAACAACACTTCACCAATATGAACATTATAAGAAGGTATTTGCTTGAAATGTCCACCCTCTAGTGGAGCAACACACTTAGTACATAACATACCACAATGTCTTCAGGGTAGAGATTATCACTGAAAGATCCATCATCAAAGTTGACCTCATAAAAGGTTTCCTTGGTTAAATTGACCACCTCGCACTGGTAGAAACGCCCATTCTTGTGCTTGCTGATAACTGGCTGCCCCACAGCAAGATCCTGTAGGCCAGCCTTGGCTCGCTGAGGGAGGAGAAGCAGCACAGTCAAGCTTTACACACAAAACAAAGTTGAATGTTTTAATCTTCATGTTTGTGAGGGATTGTTCAGGGAACAAAGAGTGCATTTTCTAATCTGGAAAGAAACATAACCAGGCCAAAGCTAGTTTCCAAAGGGCTGGTTTTAACCTATAAAACTCTAAATCAGGTTTGCCCAAACTTCGGCCCTCCTGATGTTTTGGACCACAACTGCCAGAATTCTAAGCTTACATTGCCAATAGCAAAGGACTGTGGGAGTTGTGGTCCAGAACACCTGGAGAGCCGAAATGGTTTTGTACCCAGCTATCTCAAGGTCCCTTTCATGAGCCTGCCTGGGTGTTGCGATCATTAGGGGAGGCCTTTTTCTCTGTCCCACCACAGGTATGTTTGGTTGGGGCAAGGGAGAGTTCCTTCTCTTGAACTGATGGACTCCCTTCCACAGGAGGCTACACTGGACCCAAATTTACTACCCTTCTACAAACTGACCTTCCACTTTAGGCAGGCTTTCCTTAATGAACTGCTATTAGGGAGGGTTTTTAAAATGGATTCTTGTGTCTTATTTTAAATGTATTTTTAGTACTGATTTATCATTTTTAATATATTTAATTTTTTAAAATATGGGTACACTTACTGGTTTTGCTTTTAAATATTGCCTTTTTAGAGAGGTAAGCCACTTTGGCTTCTTTTCAAGGAAAAAGGCAGGGTATAAATATGTAAATGAAGTTGCCAACTAACTCAGAGGCCTGGCCAATTTGCACCAAGGCCTCTAGTAAACAGAATAAAATATTCCTATTAGTTTTTCCCTATCATGCTGAAGTTCAGCAATTTCCCTTCACATTCATGACATTCGTTCTGATACTGGATGTCTTTTGATTCCTGAACATTTTCCCTCTCTCTTCAGGCTTCAGCTGCGTTGACTAACATGCTCAAGAGTAATGAATCTCATACGTGGAAATTAAGAGCTGGGTTTGACTTACCTCTGCCTGGGATGGGATTTTATGTCTGAAGCAAGTAATGAAGACCACAAAAGGCCAGTCATCGGGCTGCATCATGACTCCAGCTGCTTGCGCACAGCTAACATGGAAGGATGTAGGACAGCGGCCGTGAGAACACTGCACACAGCAGCCAGCAATTCTCTTTCTTCGCTTCTTGCAAAAGACACATTTCTGTGAACACATAAAGTGAACACTATAATCAAAGCCTTTTGAGTCAATAAGTACCAGGAAACCTAGGCATCTCGGTAACTGGGAAGGACAGATTTTGGCCCATTTGAATGCTGTATTTTTGCAGCTGAGTTCACAACATACATGTGAGTTTGCATCAATTAAAACTGGCTGGTAAACATGCTTCCAAAATCCTGCACCCTTTTGTCAAATCTTGCAGAAATATGTAACATGATCTGTGCTGCTCCATATTGCCTCTGCAGTACAGAAGGAGGAGTGGTGAAATGCGAGAAAGCTACAGTATATGGGGACAAGCCAGTTACAGAAATGTATCACTTTCTGTGGAAGACATTGAATAGCCCTTACACAAAGTAAATGAAGAAATCCCTGTGTAAGATTAAAACCCTGGCTGAGAGAAAGTTAAAAGGTACGCCCACCTCTTTCTTCTTATAATAAAAACAGAACCCCTGTAGCTGATTCACACTACCATAACAATCAGCAATAACCTTTAAAAAGGAGTCTCTTTGCCAACCACATATGTTGTTGCTTGAATTTTGTTTATCTCCAGAGGTTTCCTCAAGCCAATCTTGGTATGCTGCAGAACATACTTAACTACAGGATCTGCTGATGGAATATTAGCCACAAACTCATTCAATGATCTTCAGGAAGCTATCATTTTTCAGTTACCATGTAGCCTCTTATCTGCACTTAGGAGAATGATACTCCATATCTTACAGCACTGCTAGAGATATTGCTGAAATAAGGTGTGTGGGATAGTTTAAACACCTAAAGGCAAATTAAATATGCCAAATACTACCACTCTACAGCTGTTTTTCATTTTGCAATCTTGTTATTTTATTTATATGTTAGTATTTTCTGCATATACATGATGCATCATCTCCGTCAGATTTTGCACTCACTTTGCCAGAAGCCAAACAAATAAATCATACAAAATTCTACATTAAGGACACCAATAATTTTTGAACAATGTTTTTTCTTACCAGCCGGAAACGTTGCAGTGGTATTTTGCTGACATCCACTGGACTACGTTCAGCAATGTTCACAAATCTAGCTTCCAGAACTGCCACAGCACACATAACATGGACCCACCTAAAAATATAATAAAAAGCAACTAGGAGTTGGGACATATTGAGGAAGAAAGGGGTGCAGAAAGTGAAGAATGTCTAATAGTGATCTGGAAGTTGAGTCATGGCTACTGGACTTCTTTTTTGAGAGATAGAAACGTTTCGCTGTTCATCCAAACATGCACACATTCTCATGCAGAAAGTAGATGATCTTTTATATTTTACAGACTCTCACCTGACCATCTCTGCATCAAACCGAGAACACATCCACGGTCTAATCTATTGCTTTGTATAAGTAAACAGTTTATGCATTTTAGAAAACAGACCTTCCATACTGGTTAGGCATGGAAACTCACTTGTTGTCATTAGCTCTCTGCAAGGCACCTCCTCGAAGTGAGCACAAACAGCAGTCCTTGGTGGAGAAGAAAAAATAGTCATGTTGCAAAGATTAAAAAAAGGTAAGTAACATGTTCGTCTCAGAATCTCATGTTCTTATAAGCAAAATCCTCCCTAAAGTCCTCCCTAAAGATCCCTAAACTTCCTGAACATCCCTAAAGTCTTATGACCATATGTGCCCTAAACATTCTTAGTAAGTTGCTATCTGAGATGTTAACTGCTTTTCTCTGTGAAGTCAGTTTCAATCTAACACACCAAAGAGCAAAATAAAGCAGTATTATTTAATCACTTCAGTGTGAGGTTCTGCTTTCAAAATCAAAGATCATCTTTTAGAACTCACATGAGCACATTTCATAGGAGAAAACTGGAAAATACTATTGCTATTTGCTCAGATGGCTAGTTCACAGAAATCTGTGAACATTTATCTAAATTTAATTAATTTATTTTCTGACAGTTTCTGCAATCTTTGCACCTAAACTGGCTCTAACTGTACAGAGCTGAGGCCCATGCCTGCAGCAAGAAGACTTCAGCGAATGTGAGGTGGCACAGTGTGCTCTTACCTCCTCTAAAGCATTAGCTTTGCATCTAGAGCACTTCCAGTCCCCAGTTGCCTTCTCAGGAGCTACTCCATAACAACCTATATGAGAAAGAGAGAGAGGGGGGGGGGAGAGAGAAAGAAGGCTACATGCTTATTCTGAATAAAAACAAAGGTTGCATTATATCATTCTTGCTGGAAAGAGTTAAAGAGAATTTCTAGAATTTTTTTAAAACCATGATTTTATATGATAAAATATCTGGTATCAATAACCAGTTCATAATGGGATTTGAAAACTATCTACCGTATATACTCGAGTATAAGTCGACCCGAGTATAAGTCAAGGCCCCTAATTTAACCCCCCAAAACTGGGGAAACGTATTGACTCGAGTATAAGTCTAGGGTGGGAGATGCAGCAGGGCCTGGCAGCTCTTCCTTTGTGAGCTGGCGGGGGCAGTGTGTGATGTTGAAAATGTCTTTTAGCCACTGATGCAAGTGCTTGGATCAGTGGCTAACAGTCATTTTAAACATCATGTGTCTCTCCCCTGTGATGCAGAGGGGGTCATGAGAAGCGGCATGCAATGTTTAAAATGACTTTTAGCCACAGATGACTTGCCTCAGTGGCTAAAAGTATTGACCCGAATATAAGCCGAGGGCCCCTTTTTTCAGCCCAAAATTAGGGCTGAAAAACTAGGCTTATATTCGAGTATATACAGTAAATGCTGACTTAATACTAATCACACAAGCTCTCAGAAGAGATTCTGAACACATGGACCACTGACTGCCTCTAATTTCAAGAAGGGGATAAACAATAAAGTGGTCAAAAAGTGGTGTCTATTCCACCTTACTACCTGAGGTTGCCCTACAATATGGAAAAGAAAAAGGTAATATTATTCATCAATAACATGTCACATACATGCTGGGTACCTGGCAACACTGCAAATCACTTAATTGTTCAACATACATATTATGAGTTTAAGTTGGATTTTTGCTTTCAAAAAGGTTAGTAAATGAGAAGACATAATACTAGAGCCTGAGAGGTGACAAAGACCATAATGATAACATATTTGGTCCTGGTTTCGTTTGGAGCAAGGAGGTGCCCTAGCTAGAAATTAGTTTTAACTGGGTAGTATTTAGGGTTGTGCTCTTATGTGCTTTTGGACTCCAACCCCCAGAATTATCCAAGAATTCCCAAGGAAGAATTTTGGGAGTTTAAGCCTAAATATACACACTGCAGATCCCTAACTTTCATTCTCTTAGAGAAAAGGCTTCCTTCTGAATTGAGCTGAGTGCTTTGTGCAGCTGTCAGGGTGCCACCAAAGGTGTTGCCGGATCCTTGCCCACCCCCTGGGCTGGCTGGGCCACTCCCCTATAGTTGCGTATCACTAGGATCCTTCTGCTCTGGCGGCATACCAATCAGGGCAGGACCCTGACCAGTAAGGGGCTGCCTGAATTGGAGCACTGCTGGAATAGAGAGACCCTGGTGATGTGGTGGGAGAGGACCAAACAGCACCTGTGGCATCATGCTGACAGCTTCATAGCCCCAGGACACAGGTTTTTTACCCATCTACTCTCTGGAGGTTACAAAAACAAGCAGTTCTGAGCTACAACACAATCAGATTTCCCAGTTTTAAAATAGGGGGGTGTTTACTTCAAAGAGGTACATTTCAATGGAGATGCAACATGTAGTGTTAGATGATAATGTCAGTAGTTGGCTAGGCCCACAACACAGGATACTCACTGGCATGCACACAGACTCTGCAGCGCTTGCAAGTGATTAGAAGACTTGTGCCATCTTCCTCCAAGTAAGGTGTAGAGAGACTAACATCTGTGCTACAACCAGTGGTAGTAAAACACATCTCAGGAATTAGAGGTTTGGTTCTCATCTTTCCATCAGCAGCATCTTGAACTACCAGTGAGCTTTGGTTTCCACAATCTGCCTGTCAGAAAGCAAAAAGTGCATTTACAGGAGACCGGGTTAATAAGACGTGTTACAGTGTAGCTACTAAGAAGTCTACTTGCCTATCTGAAATTTAAACCATGTGTATGCTATCTTTTTGGTAAGAACATAAGAACAGCTGTGCTGGATCAGGCCAAAAGCCCATCTAATATAGCTTCCTATATCTGTGGCCTCACCTAATGCATGTGGGAGCACACAAGACTAGATATCTGTCTCCTGATACCACTCTCCTGCATCTGGCCCTTGAAGTACCCCAGTTTTAAGCCTGGAGATTACACATCTCCATCATGGTTTGTAACCTGTGATGGATTTTTCCTCCAGAAACCTGTCCAATCCAATTTTGAAGGCATCCAAGCCAGATGCCACCACCACATCCTGTGGCAAGGAGTCCCATAGACTAACAACATGCATGGATAAAAAATATTTCTTTTGTCTGTTCTCACTCTCCCAACCCTCAATTTGAGTGGATGTCCCCTAGTTCTGGTATTTTGTGAGAGGGAGAAGAGCATCCCTCTATCCACTTATCCTCTATGCCCTGCATAATTTTGTACGTCTCAATCATATCTCCCCTCAGGCGCCTTTTTTCCAAACTAAAAAGCCCAAAATGTTGTAGCCTTTCCTCATAAGAGAGGTGGTACTATCATGGTCCAAATGCAGAAGCTTGCAACAAATATTGTCTTGCTGTGTCAACTCTTAATCAAAAGAAGCAACATCATTAATTGCTCTGCTTAGCAACATCTGACCAAAGACAGAGAACTCTGCTGAGAGGAGGAAGAGCTTGAGCAAAAAGAGTTAACTGACTGTGAGGTAGAGGAGTTATACTGTTACTAAGAAATGACTTGTAAGGTTTATTTTTCTCCAGAGAAATGCTTGATTTATAAACATTCTAAGAAAATCTGATTTGAACTATGGAAAGCTTAGTCAAAGTTAAATGCAACCACAAGCATTAGAACATACAAAGAAACTGTTAGGTTGTAACTGTTATTTAAATAAAAACTACAGTTTATGCTTTAACTTAATCTACTATGGTACTGGGTTTCAATTGATCTGAACTTAGAGAAAGTCCAGAAAAATAAAGGTTGATTTATATTGTGACTAGATAGGAAAGGAGTGATCACACTGTTTTATGTAGTAAATTGCACTAGCATAGGCCTATTAAATCAGTGGGGAATGGGTGAATCACTTACTCTATAATTTCTATTGATTCAAATAAGCCAGCAGTAACTGCAATACATTTTAGCATAGTAAGTCACAACTACAGTGGGCCCACTTGAATCAGATGAACCCATGGAGGAGGTGATCTCCACTGATTCAATGGGCCAATTCCTGCTAAGAAACAGGATTCTGGCCAATGCTGTTCCTGACAGAACTGGTGCAGAACAATATACATCATTAAGACAGATAAAAATGTAGAACCATATTTAAACTAGTTCTTCTCAAAAGGCACTCTTGAAGGCTGCAAGGAAACTAGCCTCCAGGTTACTCAGGCTGCAGAGAGATAGTAAAAGTAAACCTAGATACAGTACATATATTAGATATACAAAAGATAAAAATGCATGGATAAATTTAGTTTCTCAGATTAGAAACACAGCAACACAGGCCAACAAATGTTGTGCCGCCAGTGCCACTTGCAGAAAAGATATACTGATAATGAGACTAATATTTAGATATTTGCAGAATCAACTTTACAACTGAAGTAGTACCAGTAGAACTGCAAACCCCAGTCTACAGGGGATCATATCTGCTCATTATTCTGTACTACCAAGTACTGTAAAAGGATTTAACCTGCTCACCTGGTAAGTCTGGAAGAGCATGCAGACAGCACAGTAGGGAGCCTGCTGAGCCATAGCTGTATTATACGCCTTTTCTGCCTCAAAGTTTGGAGGGCGATTCTGCCACAGTTGGCTAAGGGGCTTTGCCCAGGCTTCTATCTCCTCAGTTTCCTCATCCAGTGCCACCTGCTCTGACATTTCTGCAGCAACACATACAATAAGATCAGCCAGCATTTATATTTTACATGAGAACAGTATGCATAGATGACAGGGAAGACTTCAGTTTGACCAATTTCACAATGACTGACAATGCACTGACATAACAATTATCACCTGCCTGGACTTTTTATTTCCCTAGACACAATGCCAACCATAGTTTCCCATATTGCTGTTTAAAATGGAAGGTTCCAACCAACTTAATCTATGGTACCAACAATTTAATAGTGGTACATACTTATAATACATTGAGACAATGAGTATTAAAGAGCTGCATATGTTTCTATTATAAATGTTCTTGTCTTTAAAAAAAAAAACAGGCTTCTTCTGGGTCCTAATCTGAGGACTGAAAATTCCAACTTCAAATGAACTCAGCTAATCAAGGACTGCATCTTCCCAGGAATTAAAAACCAAAGCCCCCTAAAAGAGGATCCACAGGATACCATATAAAGATGTCTTTTTCTGGCAACAAAAATGTTGCTTTTTTGTAATAAAAGAGAGACTAGAAAGGTGGAACACTTTTACCACCGCCAGTTTTACTATCATGCACGACATTCCTCTACTGTGGAAAGGAAGGAGAATCAAACTCACCATCATCACTGAGGCCATCTTTAACAAGTAGTGGATGATGACGTGGAAGTTTGCTTAAGGGCTGGCGACGCCCTTTTGATTTCTTACGATCTTTTACTGATCTTATGTATTCCTTCGCCATCTGGATAACAGAAACAGATCAGCAGCCATTAAGTTACAGAAACAGGTCTGGAACAGTACTGGATTTAGAACGAATAAAGGTTGAACTGAAACTACCAGGAAAGGAGAGAGGAACTGAATTCTCAGCTGTTTTGGGACAAACAGATTTGTACTAAAACTTTGCTGTCCCAAGCTAGTATAAAAGGTATTACCGATGAAACAGTAAAGCAGTTTGTCTCTTTTGCAGTTTAATTTCTGCCTCATGCAAGATTTTCCCTCTGAAAAGGTAATCATTATTAGAAAACAGAAATCTAAATATATGGCTTCTGAGTATCAAAATATCTAGGCAGAAAATGTAGTCCCAGCACAAACTTCCTATCATGTATATTTGCACTGTGATAATATGCTAAAGTTTTTCCCCGCACATGCGTGCTAGTTGTGTCCGACTCTAGGGGTGGCGCTCATCTGTTTCTAAGCCACTGAGCCAGTGTTGTGGTCATGTGGCCGGCATAGCCAAACGCATTTCTGCACTGTTTACCTGCCCACTTTTTACAACAGTATCTATTTATCTACTTGCATTTACATGCATTTGAACTGTTAGGTTAGCAGGAAACTGGGGTTAACAACAGGAGCTCACTCCACTGCGTTGCACCTGGGATTTGAACTGCTAAGATGCTGACTTTGCAGCCAACAGTTTCAGCACTCTGGCCTGCAGAACCACCACCACCGTAGCCCCTGGTGACAATATATTAGATTATAGCAAAAGTGTGGGCAACTTGTGCCCTTCTAGTACTGTTGACTGCAGCTTCTATCTACAGTAGTCAGCACTGCCACAGTAAGGGATAGGAGTGCAATCCAACATCTAAAATGCCGCTAGCTGCCCACTTGAGGCACAGATGACATATTTTAAAACCAAGTCTCCTGTCTTATCAAGCAAGCTGGCTGTCTTAACAATTATTAATCATGAATGTATCCTATAGCATCTCTCTCTCTCATGCAACTCTTTCCCCATATGATGATCTCTCCATTACTTTTGCAAGGTCCTGTTCATTCACACGGGCTGTAGCACTGGCTTTCTTCCCAGAGAACTGCTTGCTGTTCATGCCATTGGCTTCTTCTTTAGCATAACTGTGCACCGTGAGGATCTCAGTCTGCTCCACAGCCTGCCTGGGGAGATCAGGGGGTTCAGAATCTGAGGAACCCGAAGAGAAAGAAGAACTGGAGTGCAGGCTGGAGACACAGCTCTCCTGTTTCATGGCAGACTGAGTAAAAGCTGAAGTCACAGAATGTGAAATGGAAAGATCTAGAACAGCTGCTTCTGGTTCCTCCTCCTCCTCCTCCTCCTCTTCCTCATCCAGTTTGACATTTTTCAGTTCTTCAAATTTTACATCTGAGGAATCTCCATATTCTGGATCAAGAAGAAAGTTTAAAGTACTCATTAGAAATAATGTGCCCTGAGTGATTCTGAAAGCCTGAAAATTAACTAGGGCTTCCATAGACGACACAGGCATTGCTCTAAGAGCGCACATTTCATTCTATAAATTCAGTATCTGAGAAAACATTCCAGTTCAGCACCCAACCAAAATCTCATATACACAAACATTTAAGCATTCAAGTTCTCAAATGGATTCTCCTCATTCCTATTATTTAATATAGGATTCTAGCCCACTCTAAGTATATCCCAAACACCGCTCCTAAATTATTTCAAACATTTTCACAGCAGTTGCTTCATAATTTCTGATTGAACACCCAGTCCTTTTGGATTAATTGCTAAGCACTTTTAATGTTTTAACTAAAACCTTTTACTACCATATCACTGGTAGACTGTGTCAAACAATCAAGCTCAACAAGCAATGTGAAATAATTGCAAACAAACCATCTCGCTTCTGTGCATTTGCCATGGCCATCTTGAAAATGGATTTTATACAGCTTTATACATTTTTCCTGTTTACTTACTAGGCTGCAATGGAAATGAGCACAGCCAGAGAGTGGAGACGTTACCTGGGGGTGCAAGCCCTTGCTCTCCTTGCTGCACAGGCTCCCTAGCAGGTCCAACTGGAGGCTCTACAATGTCAATTTCAAATTGTATTGGGCCCAATTCCTCCTTTGGAAAGGCTTCACTCTGGCTCACTTCGTGAGGAACCTCCAAGCAGACCCGGTGTCGCTTAGTTCCAATGCGGTGCTTGGGCACACTGCAAGAAATACACCTTACATGTTAAACAACTTTAACCACCAGGTCATGCTGCTCTCTTTAAGAATGAGATTGTTTAGAATCTTCTGTTAGTATTTCACAAACCAAAGCTGCAGCTCTAAAATAGCTGAGATAATAAGAGAGGTAATATACTATCCACAAGGGAAAAGTGCTGACGGGGCACCTCAACCCACTCACTGGTACAAGATGACCCAGATGATGGGCATTCATTGAACACCAATGGTTGAAATATGTGTTATACCATTTCTTTCTCAATCCCAAATAACTCTTATTGTATGGGGAAGATTCAAGTGAGAGCCAAATGGACTATTACAAAGAAGTGAACTTCCCATTGTGAATAAAAAGCATCCACTCTGAACATAAATTGATACCAATCAGAAAGTTGCTATTTATCTACTAATCTAATAAAGTACCTGAATTAAAACTGCTAAATTTAACATTCTTTCTCATTGGCCTTTGACACAAATATTTTGGCACAATCTGTTCAAATAGCATTGACCAAACATCTCTCCTCAGATTTTTGTTATCTTATACGATCTAAAGATTCATCAGTTTACTGGGAGCTGGAATTTTTTTTAAATGCTGATAGACACATCACAAGTAGGTTGATTATTACTTCAGGTCAAAAATTCAAATTTGTGAAGGAGCTGAATGTTTGAATGCAAAAGAAAATAAAAGGAAAGAAAGATGTTGCATAACGCTATCATGTTCCCACAGCCTGTAGTTTTTAACAGTTCTAGGACAGAGTGCATTGCATATATGCTTAAAAGTAATCGTACCAAGTTCCCATGCAAGTGACACTATGTTTTCTATGAATTAAAAAAGATTCAGGCATACCTCTTCTTTTCTGTATCTTCATCTGACTTGCATTCTTCTTCCAGGTCCAGTTCTTCAGGGCAATGTTTCTCATTTTTAACTTTCTGGAGGAGGTCGCCCTTGAAAAACTCTGCTGCCTCTGGTGTCGGAAGAGTATGATCAATGACAGTTGTGTCTTTCCCTAGTTTCCAGAGCTTGTAGCGATCTGGCTGGTATTTCCTCACAAAAACGTCCATGGAGATTTTGACCATGTCCTTTCGGCATGAACACTATATGAAACAACAAATTAGTTAGGTTCCTTATGCTTCCTTTTCAAGCCAGCATCATGTTACTTCGGTGCCATGCCTTTTGCTTCTAACCAACCAAGATTTTTAGATTATTTCATCCAAAATCAGAGGAAATAGTAGACACAGAGCTTTGAGACTGAAAAGGGAGAGTGGCCTCTAATAAGTGGCCTCCAATAAGAAATGGCCTCTAATAGGAAATATAAGCACATTTGAGGAATGCTGGATGACATGTAAATGCCAGATCCCTGCCTGCTATCCTTCATGCCACCAGTTTAAAACTTCTTATGCGCTTGGATTCTGATGCCAACAGATCTGTTGGATCCATTCCATACTTTAATTTTCTAGTGATAAGATTAAATCAAATACAGAATCAGTAAATCACTTGCAATTATATGAGGCTACAGCATTTCCGATGGACCTGATCAGACCTCCTGAAGAAAAAACTCTAGAAATCTCAAGTATGGTGTATATTATATATTATATTCAACCTATCTGGAAAGTACTACGTGACACAGCAAGACCCATTACAGTAGTTTTATTTCAGAAGTCTTTTATTTTCACACAGTGGATAAAGGTATGTGTATGCACCTTTAAGAAGCTACACTGATAGGTAACCATGGAGCTTACCTTGACAAACTAGAATTGTTCCCAACTAATGTGTTCTATCAAGGAAAGTCAGTAACAAGAATTCTGTACAGAAATTCACAAAACATTCAGAGATGTTATTTGTTGCAAACCTCACTATATATGCTTATAAATTTTCTGTCTCAGAAAGCTAAATTGTCTGTTTCAACTCTAGTTGTCGACTATTGATAAAACACAGTTATTGCCATTTGTCACAGAGCATCAAACAGTTAAACACAAAACAAAGCATTTTCTAAACACATGGGTATGAGAAAACTAGACACCTACTAAAACTGATTGCTTTCCGTATTCAATCCACCGAAGTGTGGCAAAATTAGTAGATTCAGCACAGTTGAAGCCATGATTAAAACCAGCATGATACCCATAAGGAAAGGTTATCATGAATTCCCCTGCTTCTTGGGTGATCTGAAAGAGAGGAAGAATACAAGTTCATAATCTCTGTTCATTGTGCAAGTCAAAGATAGATCCATACAAGGTACAGTACAGTGGAACCCCGACTTATGACGACCCCAAGAACCGAAAATCCCAACTTACAAGCGGGCTTCCAATTCCCCCCGCCATCTTACGATTAAGATGGGCTTTCCCCCAAGTAACAATAGTGCGTTGGGGTGGTGGTGGTTTAAAATTACTTTTATCCACTGAGCCAAGCACTTGCCTTGGTGGATAAAAGTCATTTTAAATATTGCGCACCAATGCGGGGCTTGGGAGAGGGGGGGAAAAGTTTTAAAAGCCCAGGGCTTTAAAAACTTTTCTTCCCTCCCCAAGCCCCGCACGCCAGCTGATCAGTGTGGGGTGGACTCCCCCCCCCCCACTGCTTCTCCCCCCCAACACTCTGGTGGGTGGGTGGGTGAGCTGTGGTTGTTTAATGCGGTTTCCCATAGGAATGCATTGAAATCTGTTCCTCCGGAATAGATTAACTGACTTTCAATGCATTCCTATGGGAAACTGCTCCCCAACTTATGAGGTAACAGACTTACGAGCATGCACTCGGAACAGATTAATCTCGTAAGTCGGGGTTCCACTGTATTTCTTTTGCACAAGCTCTGACAATGCCCAGCTGATGGAATAACAGAGTGCTGTATACGTTAAACATGGCAGTAGAATTCTGGCCTCAATGGCCTATTTTGTGAAGCAACTCATTTTGTGGTCCCTCATCTGTGAACATTTTTGGGAGGAATATGCAAATTTCTGTACTTACACAAGCATGGTTCCTATTCTGTGAAGCAGTTACGATTTTAACTGCATGAGCAAGAGCATTCAAATAATACAATACCAGTGAAAATAAAGGATATTGCATTTTGGCGTCTTTTAACCTGCTCTTCAATATCCCATTGCTATGATCTTGTAATGGTCCCTCATGGTTCTCAAATTTGCTCTTAAGTTTCAGTGACACCAGAGCTCCTACCATACCTTGTCAAATGGGATGCCATACTTCTTCAGTATTGATGGAGAAATTAGGGTCATCTTGTGACGGAGAAAAGCTTCACAGCTCTGGGCACTTCCAGGAAAGAAACCTGTTTAAGCAGGAAAAATGTTACTTTTTCTATCTAGATATTCTGTACATTTGAATGAAAATGGATCTTCCTCTTCCAATAAATACATTAGTACAATTTTAACTTGAGAAATTATGAAGAACAGAAAAAACTGCAAATTGCAAACAAAGAATAGTGTCTAAAAAGCAACTTTCAGGATAAGAACACTCTAGTAGCAACCACTGTTTCTCATATGGAACAGTGAGGTTATACCTCCTGTTATGATATCTTTTGCCATAATGCAAATCAAAAGCATATAGACTCCTTCCATTAGTAGTGCAGATACATCTCCAAATCAGGTCTTGGGCCTTGAAGATTTTAAGCATTCTAAAACAACAGTTGCATGTTATGTTCAATTCAACGGTGTGTTACTGTACTGTATATTCAATTCAATTGTGTTTCAATTAGCATATAGTGTAATTGTTTTTAATCTTCAAAATCTATTATGTTTTAATTATATGCCTTTTAATACTGAAAGCCACCTCAAGTCCCCTTGGTGGAAGAAAGGCAGCATAAAAATAAAAGAAGCATAGAAATAATAAAATGATATAGGGAAGAATTGAAAACACAACATCCAATCCCAATATTTAGTAGAGCCGACTGTCATTTATATTGGGTGTCCAATTTTAGATGGAAGCCTGAAATATGGCAAATCATATTTCTGGACTTCTATAGAGGGAGAATCATAATTGCCTTGTGTAATTTTCTTCCCTGGGCCTGTTTTAGTTTTTTAAAAACAGATTTTTGGAAGTGACTTGCTTTTTGTTTTATGATTAAAATAAGACAAGGTTTGCATGTCCCACGTGAATGGAAAGCTCTCTCTCCTCGGAGGCATAATTCTTCATTTCTCACCCAATTATCATCACGGTGTTGAACACGTATGCAGACATGTACGGTCGACAGAAAGCAAGAACATGCTCAAATCCAAAGATGCTACCCACCCTCTTGGGCACAACCCAACCAGGGGTATCACCCTTCACATTCACATAAACAATGAGGCCGTGCATAGCAGATCCTTAATGTCTCAACAGATATCTTTGCAATACTTTATCAGTGTTCTAATGATATAATGGCTTGAACTTGTGTTACACAAAGTATGTGCTCTATCACAGATAAAGTCCTTCTTCTCCCCATGTTCTCTGTTCAAACTGGTTTCCCAACATAAAATCCCAGCAGCACAATCACCACTGTAACCAGTAAATACACAGATGCTTCAGTGAGACTACTGCAGGCACCTACTGGACAATGCAGGCAACTAACAGTTCCTATTCCAACTCAAAACATCAAAGAGTTTAGGAGCTGGCCTTAATATTTTGCTAATTTTTCTTTTAAGACAGAATGCTTGTCCATGTCTGTTCCTATCAATAAAAGAAAAAGAAGCAATGCAAAGACAATTTATCCAACATGCTAAGTATCGTTTTTTTAATCAGTGATCTTAGGAATTAACTGCTAGATCAATAAATCCTTGTAAGATGGTCTGATAAATTTCACCAGTCCATTCATGAAATGCTTGAGAAAGAGAGGAAGCTGCTGCTTTAGAAAATGGCATCTATGTCATAACACTTAATTAGGGTTACAGCTATAGTAATGTTAAGCTGTACCTCTTTCTGTTCAGAAACAACAAAACATTGTTGAGGCAGAAGAAAATGTTACCTTTAGCAAGACGTTCTAGCCGCTTCCCATGCTCTGGAGGAACAGAGTACCTACAAGACCAAGGAATTAAGAAAACAAGAATTTCATGCTTGTGAGAAAGTTTAACAAGCAAATAATTTAGACTGTCACAGTAAGAAAATTTGTGTCTATTCACTTTCTTTTCATCCTTTGTTAAACTGAGGAAATCAGAAATACTGTCTGAAATCCTGCAGTATATCTCTGCATGCACAATAGATATGATATCACTGATGCCTAAAGGAAAATTGCAGCTATTAAATATGATTTTGGGATGCATGCAGCCCCAATTCTGGTGACTCAGCACCCAAAAATCACCAGAGAAAGCCTTTAATCAGTGTTAAGTTGATTGAACTTTATATCTAAAGAGCAAGATTTAATAAATTATCTAGTAAGACAGGAACTGAAATGAAAATATAAAGACAAAGTATTTTATTTTTCTGTATCGTGTAACTTGAAGTAGAACTATTGTATGCCATTCTTCTTCCTTTGCAGACTGTCTCACCATGATTTTGGTTCTCCAAAATGTAAGTAGTTGATGCTGTAGAGATCCATATCCTCAGTATGCCAAGCAAAGGAAGTTTTCCACATCCCAAAATAGAGATAAGGAGTATTCACCCCTTCAATGGTAATGCCACTTTCATTCTCCACAATATCCAAAATTGTATTCAGGTGTCCAATATTCCACTCATTAACATGCTAATAAAAATAAAACCAAATAAAAATCAGATGAAGTCAGTCGAACAAGAACCGCTAGCTAATATGGCACCAGCTGTCACCCACTTCCTTTCCTCTACTTCAGGGCTGTTCAACTTTGAACAGGCCAAGGTCTACTTTTTCCAGCCCAAAGTGCTACTACACTAAAACCTCTACTTATGAATTTTATCCATACCAAGCAAATGCTCATAAATAAAAACTTTTGTAAGTAGAGCAGCTGACAGACCCAGAACTTTGCTGGGGCAGTGGTGGTCCTTGGGATGGGGGAGGGAGGGGTGGAGAACTTATCCCCTCACTTTTTAAATTGATGGCCAGCGGGCTACTTTTGAACCCTTCGCAGGCTACCAGTAGCCCACGGTCTACCTGTTGGGCAGACCTGCTCTACTTCATACTATGTCTTTAAAAGGATCTATACTGCCTTAGGTCCTACGGTATTTGGAACCTAGATATTTGAGGAAGTGGTCGTACCAACACACAAATTTGCACACCTTAACAAGACTTTGTCAGCTGTGTCACTACAACTGTGGAATTCTTTCTTTGAAAGTCTGACTGACACTACCATTGCCTTTATTTCCGTGGTTGGTTAAAACAAGACTGTTCGGCTGAAGTTGGGTGTCAGTGGGAGTATGTCTACTGATCCAATTTGTATTTGCAAACTGATTTATGTTATTTTAAGATACATAAAAGTTATTGATTGCAAACCAATTTTTCTAGAAAAGGAATAGAAACATATCTCCCTCATTAGTACAAATCAGAGTTTGCAATTAGCACTAAAATCTATATACTCCAATATGATTAGAGAAGCCCATGTGTCCCATTCTCCTTTTACCTTGTCATAAAGTGTGCCATTAACATCTGCACCATATATTGGAGCATTGAATGTAACATTTTTCCAATATTTCCGTTCAAGATCTTCAAAGTCAGTATACCGAGGTGTACAGTACCTAAAACAAAATAGGTTCATTTTTATAAATAATTTCTCCACTGACTTTTTTTTAGCCGTGGAACACTTCATAGGATGACCACAAAATGAGCCAGGTTTTTCAAAAACAACAATCACCCCAGACATAGGTTTAAGCAGGAAGTAATTTAAGTACAAAATCTGGGAGTTGAGTCATAGCAACTGGATTTCTTTTCTTGAGAGAAGAAAACATACTGATGAAGCTGCTTGGAAGAGTAGCAAAACATTTCGATCTCTCAAGAAAAGAAGTCCAGTTGCCATGACTCAACTTCCAGATAACCTCATCTGAATGACTGAGAATCATCGCAGACATTAAGTACAAAACTGAAAACAACAAGAGTAAAAAGATAATAAACTGCTGTCTCTCTTCCTACTTGAAGTGGTGCACTAGGCAATCATACTTAGATACTACACCAAATACCTTCAATGTTTTGAAAACCAAAAACCTTCTAGAAAGATATCACATGGCTGAACAATTATTCTGGTTATAACACTTGCCAAAGGAACCAAAGGGACATCCAAGCAGGTGTGTCTGGGTAAGAACAGGGTTTTTAGGGTTGGAATGCTCTATGTTGCTCTCTGGAGCTGCCTAACCCGTTTCCATTTATACACAGGGAACTGCATTTTTAATAGAAAAGAAAGGGCAGTGCAATCTCTAAATAAATTTAATCCACTTACAGTAAGGACACTCTATAGTGTATTTAGTCTACTTCCTGCTTAAACTTTTAGCTGTAAAGAGCAGGAAACAGAAGGTAGATTTCCCTGGAAGCTAAACTCCAAACTGTGCATCAGATTTTTCGTGGACCATGGCTGCTTAGAATACAAACCCCCTGTCCCTACAACTCATATTTGTATGGTTGAATTAGTTTAGTACTAGAACTTCATACTATTAATTCATGTTTTGTTACTTTAAAGTAAAAAAAAGAGAACATGACAGATACTAATCCAAAACGTATCTCTAAAATTCTACATAACTCATACAAGTCCTAGTTGAATATTTTAGATATTAACAAAATACAGTAATGCCCTGCCACATTGCACTTCTTATATTGCGGTCCCGGTACATCACTTCTGGTTCACCGGAAGCCACTTCCAGTCCACCAGAAGCCACTTCTGGCCTTGTACAGGCGACAGAGGCCCAGCACAGGCCCTGGAAGTCACTTTTGGTTCACTGGAAGCAACTTCTGGGTCCTGTACAGGCCTGGGATGACCACTGGAGGCCCGCTCCAGGAAGCGCAAGCCTGGGGTGAGTACAGGGACCTCCATACCAGCCTGCTAGTCCCAGCCTGACCCGCAGATAGTGTATGCATACTGCGGATTTTCCTTCCAGGTGGGTCAGAAACTTAACCCCCACAATAAATGGGAGGGGGTACTGTAAACCATGTTAGTTTAGCAGAGATTAATTCCACAGAGTGATTCCTTTATAGAACATTTACTGTGCTTTAGAATCTTTCCCACTACTTCATTTTTGTCATCTTTCCATGACATTCCCTTACCAAATTAATAGCTGATCTATAACCTGCTTACAGTAATCTGAAAACAATATTTATGCAAAATATAGTTACGTGTCTCAAAATCAGTGACTATAAACTTTATTTAAGAAAAAAATAAGGAGCTATAAAACCAGCCTGCATAGAGGTATTTTAATAATTTCCTTACTTATCATTGTTTGCTATCTTCCTGAACTCTCGGAGTGTCATAGGTTTCTTCTGAATGTTATACTGTGTGAAGAGACCAGACTGGCCAGTGACAACTTGCTGAATGGGAGCAGGGATAATCAAATCATCAATATCATCATACCATGTGCGTGGCTTCCATTCCTTAGGAGGAACAACCTACAAGATACCGGACAAGCAATGGAAAGATTCAGAAACATTCAGCAAGTTAATAAACGTACAGAAAGTAGATATGAAAACATTGTTTCAATCTTCATTTCAGACAGTTTTATCATAAGTGTAATACAATGTTCATTGGTTCATAGAACACGATCATCAGACATTTTAATACTTTATAATAGAATGAAAAGTAAACAAATCAAAACTGAACGATTTATTGATGACTGAATGATGTGAAAGGGAAAAAGTATTGTACTTCTTTAAAGGCATTGTAACATGCTACATGGTATTTCCTCAAAGTAACAATTGTTGGCAAGGGTGCAGGAAACATCCCGCAAGAACACACAACCAAATATTTCAGGATGCTAATAACTTCAAATACTGGGTACAAAGGACTTTTAAAAATCAAGTACTAAAGATTATCAGAATATTAAAAATATAATGTAAAAAGTAGGTTAGCATATGGAGTCAAGTTGCACCTGCACAGAGTACACCCCCACATATCTGGTATAGTACTTTAGTCAGAAAATTGGATGCCCCAAAGTGGCTTCTGTATTGACACACAAAAACCAGTGTCCATAATGTCCTCTCATCCACTGGGGAAATTTTAAAAAGAGCACCATTGATAAGTTCCCAGTAAGTAACTTCGACAGAGCAGTATCCTAGTTGTAAGAAACTACCTAAAAGATAAATCTACTGTTAATGGATTATTAGAAATTTATTTATTTATTTATTTATCTTTAAATTATTTGCATTTTTAAACTGCCCGACGTTCCCAAAGGGAAAAATTTCTGGACATTTGGAAGCCATGGGAAAAACTGAGAAAAGTGAAAGTATTGGGGATGGGGGAGAGGTTTCCAGACATTTTATATCTCACAAAACAGCAGCTGTGCTAACTGACAATGTAATGCAAACACTGTCATACAAATGTATGGCCTTCTTCTATTTCCAGGAAGATAGTTATTCAAATATTATAAAGAACTTATGCTGGCTAGTTGTAATAATGGGATCACACATGCCGATTCTGGCTGTGTGTGCACTCAGTCTGTCTCTGATCCCCTTGCCTCCCCGTCCTGAGTCAAGAGGTATGAATAGAAGTTCTATTCACGTTTAACTGGGCATGTCCATTGATTTCAGATCTGGCTAATCTGGCAGTATGTTTGGGCAATGAAGGCTGGAAACACAGAGGTGAGATCAGCACATACAGCCTGATCTCTGTTCCATTTTGAGACTTTGCACACTATTTGTA
>JAHTLZ010000129.1:51576687-51607804 GCA_023846285.1 Phrynocephalus versicolor
CTACTACTACTACTACTACTACTACTACTACTACTACTACTACTACTTTAAATGTGTTGGTTGTTATCAGCCCAGAGAGTTTGTGGGCATTGAAAGTATTAGGCAGTATATAAGTTAAATAAACAAATAAATACATTTAGAGGATCAACCGCACTACACCTCAAATGACCCTGTTTAGTTCTATCAAGACTGATATTCCAAGGTTATTAATCAGCTGGCTGGCTGACCCTTTGGTGAAACCTCTTTATAATCTTAAGAAATAGGAAACTTTGTTTCCACTTGCCTTGGGAGGGAAAGGGAAACAAAGTTTTCCAATTCTTTTTGATGGTTGCTAAGTCATACAGCACATCTACCATGCTTTTACATTGTAGCCTTTTCAAATCATTGCTGACATTTTAGTAACAATTAAAAAGAAATGCAAAACTTCCTTCCCCATGCTTTTCAAAGGGGAGCAGAAAAGAAGATTTCAATTACTCAAGATTGTTAGGAGCTTTAGCAAGGGGACAGCCAGCCAGCGGCTTTGGTTCTATCCCAGTGATCACATGCTAGAACTGAAGCAAAACAGACTGATTGTACCCAAACAAACAAACAAAAAGTAGCCCCTGCCTGAGACTTAAAAAAAAAAAAAGGATAGACATTGATTGAGGTTGGGGTAGTTCACAATGTCACATATATCATGTGCTTAATCAGGGAAAGGAACAAACCAACTGTGGGACAAATACTGGCTTGATTGCAGCCCTAGTGTGTGGTAGCAGAAACAACATAGAATTTAATGGCATTTTAAATAATTTTATATCCCAAAAATTGCAGTTTGAAAGGAGATATCTGCTAACTTTTGCATAAATATGTGCCCTCAAGTAGCCTCTGACTTCTCTGGTGATCCTCTAAATAAGTAATCTCAACAATCCTACTCAATATTTGCAAACTCAAGGCTGTGGCTTCCTTTATGGAATCAATCTACCTCATATTTGGTCTTCCTCTTTTTCTGCTGCCTTCATCTTTTCCTAGAATTATTGTCTTTTTCAGAGGATCTTACATTTTCATGATGTGTTCAAAATATAACAGCCTCAGTTTTGTCATTTTTGCTTCCAGAGATAGTTCAGACATGATTTGCTCTGGGACCCACTTGCTTCACTTCCTGGTTGTCCAGGGTATTTGCAAAATTCCCCTCTAGCACTATATTTCAAATGAATCATTTCCCCCTAACAGCCTACTTTGTTGTCTAACTCTCACACTTGAGCATAGTGAACACATCTGCAGTACTATGAGGTGAATGATCAGTCGGCAGTGACACATCTTTACACTTACTGCTGCCCTTCTGATTTCTTGTCTGTAGTCTCCATTTGGATTGATGATTGAACCAGGGTGCACAGTTTTTTAACAATTTCAGTTTCTTCATTGTCAACATTAACATTGTGGAGTAGTCATTAATTGTGGCTTCTTTATGTTCAGCTGCAGTCCTATTTTGGCCATTACTTTTTTACTCTCATTAGAAGTTGTTTCAAGTCATTTCTATTTTCTGCCAGTAAGATGATATTATCTGCATGTCTTAAACTAGTGATATTTCTTTCACATATCTTTACTCCTTCATCTGAATCTAGTTCTGCTTTCTGTGTGATATATTTTGCAGATAGAGTGAACAGATGGGGAGATAAAAATGTACTCTTGTTTGTGACACCTTTCCACATAGGATAACATTCTGCCTTTCCATTTTTTGTTCTTACAGTAGCTTCTTATGTACAATACAGGTTATACAATGGAATAATCAAGGACTGAAGCACACCCATTTTTTTAAGAACAACCCATAAATTAACATAAGAACATAAGAGCATAAGAAGAGCCATGCTGTATCAGGCCAAAGGCCCATCTTAGTCCATCTTCCTCTATCTAACAGTGGCCCCAACAAATGTGTCTGGGAGCGCATGAGACTAGGTATCTGTCTCCTGATACCACTCCTCTGCATCTGGCCCTTGAAGTGCCCTGGTTTTAACCACATCATCATGGTTTTTAACCTGTGATGGACTTTTTCTGCAGGAATCTGTCCAATCCCCTTTTGAAGGCATCCAAGCCAGATGCCATCACCACTAACAACATGCTGGGTAAAAAAAATTCTTTGGTCCGTTCTCACTCTCCCAACCCTCAGTTTGAGTGGATGGCCCCTAGTTCTGGTATGTTGTGAGGGGGAAAAGAACATCCCTCTATCCACTTGACTCATGCCCTGCATTATTTTGTATGTCTCAATCATATCTCCCCTCAGGCACCTTTTTTCCGGACTAAAGAGCCCTAGATGTTTTAGCCTTTCCTCATAAGGGAGGTGCCTCAGCCCAGCAATCATTTTAGTTACTCTCTTTTGCACCTTTTGCGGTGACCAGAATTGTACACAATACTCCAGGTGTGGCCTTACTATCATTTTGTACAATGGCATTATAATGTTGGCTGTTTTATTTTCAATCCCCTTTTTGATAATCCCTAGCATGGAATTGGCCTTCTACACTGCTGTCACACACTGGGTAGACACCTTTATTGAGCTGTCCACCAACACACCAAGATGTCTTTCCTGATCTGTCACAGATAGCTCAGAGCCCATGAGTTGATAGATAAAGTTTTGGGTTTTTTGCCCCAATATGCATTACTTTACATTTTTCTACAATGAAACACATTTGCCATTTCACAGCCCATTCCCCCAGTTTGGAGAGATCCTTCTGGAGCTCTTCACAATCTTCTCTGCTTTTTACCATATGCAAAAGTGTCATCCGCAAACTTGGCCACCTCACTGCTCATCCCTGTCTCCAGGTCATTTATGAACAGATTGAAAAGTACCAGTCCCAGGACACATCCCTGGGGCACACCACTTTTCACCTCTCTCCATTGTGAAAATTGCCCATTGACACCTAGTCTTTGTTTCCTGGATCACAACCAGTTCTCATTCCAAAAGAGGACCTGCCCTCTTATCCCCCGACTGTGCAATTTTCTCAGCCTTTGGTGAGGAACTGTGTCAAAAGTCTTCTGAAAATCAAGATAAACAAATATCCACCAGTTTACTCAAATCCACATGTCTGTTGACCTTTTCAAAGTATTCTAAAAGATTTGTCAGGAAAGACCTACACTTACAGAAGCCATGCTGATTTTCTCTTAGCAAGATTTGTTCTTCTATGTGTTTTAAGATTTTCTCTTGGATGAGGCTTTCCAACATATTCCCTGGGACAGACGTAAGGCTAACCGGCCTGTAGTTTCCCAGGTCCCCCCTCCTTCCTTTTAAAAAAAATGGTGTGACATCCGCTATCCTGCAGTCCTCCGGCACTGTGGCCATTTTAAGAGATACGTTGCATATTACCGTTAAGGGATCCAGAACTTCATTTCTCAGTTCCTTAATAACCCTTGGGTGGATGCCATCTGGGCCCAGTGACTTGTGGATCTTAAATTTATAAATTAAACTTAAAACATCCTCTCTTTTAATCTCTATTTGATTTAATTATTTAGTTAATAGGGGCCATTTGGGCAGCAGAATCTGCCCAAGGTCTTCTGTCATGAAGACAGTTGCAAAGAACTCATTTAATTTCTCTGCAATTTCCAAGTCCTCCTTTACCTCCTCCTTTCCTCCCTCACCATCCAGAGGGCCAACTGGTTCTCTGGCAGGTTTTCTACTTCTAACATATTTAAAGAAGCTTTTATTATTTCCCTTCATATTGTTAGCCATACGTTTCTCAGTCTTACTTTGCCTCTCTTATCATCTTCTTACATTTATTTTGCCAGAGTTTGTGTTCCTTTTTATTTTCCTCATTTGGGGAGGATTTCCATTTACGGAAATACTTCTCCTTGCACTTTAGAGCCTCTCTAACTCCAGTCGTTAACCATGCTGGTGCCCTGTTGGACTTAGATGAGCTCTTCTTTCTTTGTGGTATGCACTTGTGCTGGGCCTCTACTACCGTTGTTTTAAACAGACTCCATGTACTCTGGAGAGATTGGATTCTTTTAACCTTCTCTTTCAATTTCTTTCTAAGTTTTCTCATCTGAGGGAAGTATGCCTTTCGGAAATCAAGGGTTTTTGTGTCTGATTTGCTTGACACTCTTCCTCCAACATGCATGGCAAAGGAAATTGCAGCATGGTTACTGTTCCTCAGAGGCTCTGTGACATTCACATCCCTGACTAAGTACTGAGTATCACACAGTATTAGATCCAGAGTTGCCTGTTCTCGGGTGGGCTCCATGACAAGTTGCTCTAAGGTCCAGTCATTCAGCATGTCAAGAAATCTGGTTTCTCTTTCTTGCCCAGAGCTCAAATTGGCCCAGTCAATGTGGGGATAATTGAAGTCCCCCATGATTACTATCCTGTCCCCCTTAGACACCTCCATGATTTGTCTCCTCATTTCAAGGTCCCCGTCAAGTTTTTGATCTAGTGGACGATAGCACACCCCCACTATCACATCACTCTTTGGACCTGGTAGTTTAACCCACAGTGATTCTGTGGTGGAGACAGACCCACCGTCAATCTCTATTCTGCTGGATTTTACCCCTTCTTTGACATAGATGGCCACTCCACCTCCAACCCGCCTCTTTCTATCCTTTCTATAGAGTTTATAGCCTGGGATTGCAGTATCCCACTGGTTCTCCACATTCTACCAGGTTTCTGTTATGGCTCTTATATCAATGTAATCCCTAACTACCAAATGTTCAAGTTCTCCCATCTTTGCTCGGAGGCTTCAACCATTTGCGTAGAAGCACCTGTACAGTGGGTCCCCCAAGAATGGCTGCTTCTTTGTTCTTCCCCTCACCCTGCAGCTTTAATTCCAGTAGACAAACTACCACATCCCATCATTCTCCCAGTACTAATACCTACTATGCCATCCCTTTGTGGTTCTCTACCCTTTCCAAACTCATTCAACGGGGATGAGGTGTTCTGAACTGGATGCCACTCAGCTCCTGTCGGCTTTCCCCCAGTTATCAGTTTAAAAGCTACTCTACAGCCTTTTTGATGTTGAGTGCCAGCAATCTGGTCCCATCACGGTTCAAGTGCAACCTGTCCCTCCTGAACAGGTTTGGCTTGTCCTAAAATGTTGTCCAGTTCCCAACAAATCTGAAGCCCCCCTCTCAACACCATCGCCTCATCCATGCATTGAGGCTTCTGAGCTCTGCCTGCCTGGTGGGACCTGCACGAGGAACAGGTAACACTTCTTAAAATGCTACCTTGGAAGTTGTTACCATAATCTTGCAGTTGTTACCATAATTATAATCAAATCCTTTACTTCTTTTTCTCTTTGGCAGTTTCTAACTATGTTTAGCAATGCTATACTTGGACATCTTTCTATATTAGTCCCTATAATTTCTTTTTATCTCATTAAAAACTATTATCCATTCCTTTTGATTTTCTTCATAAGTCCATCATATTATAGTACTGTAAGTTCCCTTTTCCTTCTTCCATCTACAACACAAGTGTGTTACCTCCTTATATATCGCATGCAGTTTTTTAAGTACCTTCTCCATATACTGTAACTTTATAGCAGTTTTCCTTAATTTTCACTGACATTTTTTTTATTGTTCTCCCCCCCATATCGCATTCCAAATGTCTTCCTTTATCTCTCTAAGTCTCCTTGGCAAACCTGTTTTAATGCCATCATTTTATATTCCTCCTCAATTGACATCCTGTATATTACACTTATTGTACCTTTTCTTTGATACTAATCTTCCATCTTTTCTCTTTTTTTCAATGATTTCTTCAATAACAGTAATTTCCCAGCATTTCCCTTCTTTTTTATCCAAACCTTAGTCCAGTTTCTAAATGCCTCATGCTTTACCAGGTAAGTTTTTCTTTACTTAATACATCTTTTATTCTGGCTGTGTCAAAGATTTTTACCCAATCTTTAATTTTAATTACCATCTGTTCTGTCAAAATCTTACTTACTTTTATCCTCAAATTTTCTGGGAAGTTCGGTAAGTCCACTACTCTCATCAGTGGGGAAATCTTTGGGCTTAATTTTTTTATACATCATCCAATATTCCAACATGTTATATAAGAATGCATTATCTATACTTTTAAACAAATCTTTTAAGTTTTCTTTATAGAAGAGATTTGTTACATTATCCCTGATCTTATCAAATTCCAGATCATTCCATAACAATCCCTTACTATTTATTATAATTTCTGGGACATGCATCAATTAATTAGCTATATAGTATAGCTTGATATCAGATATACCCTATCCTCCCTTCTTTTGCAAAAGACACAATTTTTTGTTTATTCTTGCCCTTTTGTTTTCATTACAGTATTAATTAATCAAATTCTGTAGTTCTTTTAATGATTAGTAATCACTGATTACCTTTAAAATATCCTAATAATTTCTAAAAACATTGACAAATGTTGCAGTTACCTTTTCCTGGAAAATCCACTTAGCAAACGTAGGAAGTCCGTACTAGATCAATTTAATGGTGATATATAGTATATTTGGTGAGAAATAACCTCTTTGGTTTCCCCAAGTAATGCATTTAGTTTCAGTGTCTTTTAAATATGGTAGAGAAAGAGAGCATGCATGTATGAAGGATATTTATGCTAGCTAGAAATTTGGCTTGAAGATGACATTAGATTAGGAGACCAATACATGCCTCAGGCTAAACTTGAGGTGCTCTAATCCAAAGGATAAACTGTTCATGCTTCATATTTTGTAAACATTGGAGGGTGTGTGTTCACTACTATTAGCATGCTTTGGGTAAAAAAGGAATTTGCCTCTCAGAACAGGACTGTCACCAGCAGGTTTCAGCTTAGTTGCTAGCCCTTACACAGCAGGGATTCATGTACTTATCCAAAGTTATTGTCTGTCCTTTGTGACTGTTACATTTTGGACTAGAAATCAATTACAATGGACCCTCGTATAACAAAGGGTTTGTATAACATAAAATCTGTACAACATAAAAATTCCAGAGATAGGGGAAATTTGCTTAACAGAATCATCTATGGGGCAAATCCATACAACATAAAAATGGTTGCGATTAGGGATTACAGTACTCTGTTTTCAATGCATTCCTATGGAAAAGTCCCTGATGTTGGGAAAGATTGAAGGCAAAAGGAAAAGAGGACGGCAGAGAATGAGATGGTTGGACGGTGTTATCGATGCAACCAATATGGATTTGACAAAAATCCGGGAGGCACTGGAAGATAGGAAGGCCTGGCGAGCTCTGGTCCATGGGTTCACGAAGAATCGGACACGACTGAACAACTGAACAACGACAAATGGGAAATCTGTATAAAGGAAAATTTGCTTAACACAATTTCATTTGGAACAAATTAATTCCTTTATACAAGGTACCACTCTACTTAAACATTGTGTTGCCAAGTAAACCAGGTGTTTGGCTCTATAATCCAGATGAGTAGTGCTTGGCCAACAGAGTCAAATTCCTTCTAATAATATGACAAAATTGTCCTATTAAGCTACTCAAACCTTTTCTGGAAAAGTTCCCAGTCTTCTGTATGAGTTGTCTTTTCCTTCTTCAGAATTTCAGTGGTTCAGAAGAATGATACTTGCAAGTACTAGAACAGAAGAAATAAAGAAAAGGGGAGGGGGGAGAGGAAACCCCGTTGGCTGGTCTCCGAAGATTTTCGAAGATATGCTCTGAAAAGTCTTGGTTATATTGAAAGAGCAAGGAGATGACTGACGACTAGCTGTGAGGGAAATGCTGTTTGTGCTGTGCTTCTCCGCGGCTCTGGCAGGCATGTTGTTTCATTACTGAAGTCCGGAAGCCACTTTTAATATCATGCGGGATGACATGGACTATTTTTTATAATGACAAATGGCTTTGAATCACCACCAAAGGAAGCATGGGAGGCTGGTGTCATATCATTGTTACCGTGACTGCTTCTTGTGGGATATTAATGATATAATTTTTAAAAAACTGCAAAAGGGCAGCAGTAGACAGTTGTTGGGAGGGACCAGAATCATTCTTGCTTTCAAACACATTTACGGCCACAGTCGGTGAAGGGAAACTCTGGGTATGGCTGCACTAGTGGGAGGCAGCAAGCTAGTGTGGGCCATGGATGGCATGGAAATGGCTCCTGTCAGTCTTGTGAAGTGACTTAATAGCTGAGGTGCACTGGCAAATTAATCACTTCTGCTCAGAAGAAGGTAGAGGAAGTAAAACAAAATGAAAGTGAAGAACTTAAAACATTTTTGTTTAACTGCATGTGGAGTATTGCTGATGTGCTGCATCAATTATAAATGTATATATCAATATATATTTTATTAATCTTCTCTTAAAGGGCTTGTTGAGAAACTGCCTGCAGTCGTGGCAGTGTTAGAAGACCCTCCTTTGAATCATATCTTATATAAACCTTCCAATGTGAAACAGATTTGCTAGATTGAACTTAAATGTATGCTGATGTTTTCTTACTTGAAATAAGTCATGCATAATAATTCATAGAATCATAGAATCATAGAGTTGAAAGAGACCTCAAGGGCCATCTAGCCCAACCCCCTGCCATGCAGGACCCCCATCACAGGACTCCCGACAAATGGCCATCCAGCCTCTGCTTAAAAACCTCCAAAGAAGGAGACTCCACCACCCTCCATGGCAGCATATTCCATTGCCAAACAGATCTAACTGTCATGAAATTCTTCCTGATGTTTAAATTGAACCTCTTTTCCTGTAGTTTGAGACCATTGCCCCATGTCCTAGTCTGTGGAGCCATGGAAAATAAACCAGTCCTTTCTTCAATGTGATATCCTTTCAAATATTTAAACATAGCTATCATATCCCCTCTCAGTCTTCTTTTTGTAAGGCTAAACATTCCCAGCTCCCTAAGCTGCTGCTTGTAAGACATTTCTTCCAGACCCTCAATCATCTTGGTCACTCTCCTCTGGACCCATTCAAGACTGTCAACATCATTTTTAAATACAATTGCTCAGAATAGGGCACAGTACTCCAGATGGGGTCTGACCAGAGCAGAATAGAGTGTTACTATCACTTTCCTTGATCTAGACAATATGCTTCTGTTGATGCAACCAACTGCATCACACTGCTGACTCATGTTCAATTTGTGGTCCACCAAGACTTCCAGATCCCTTTCACGGGTACTATTTTCCAGCCAGGTGTCTTCCATCCTATATCTGCGCAATTTATTCTTTTTACCTAGATGCACCACCCTGCATTTCCCTCTGTTGAACCCCATTTGGTTAGCTTTGGCACAGCACTCTACTCAGTCAAGATCCTTTTGGATTTTCATCTTATCCTCAAGAGAATTAGCAACCCCACCCAATTTGGTATCATCTGCAAATTTGATCACCCTACTCTCTATTCCTTCCTCCAAGTCATTCATAAAGATATTAAATATCACTGGACCCAGAACAGAACCCTGGGGCACCTCACTGGTCACGTCTTTCCAAGCTGAAGAGAAGCAGTAATGATCACCCTTTGGGTGTGATCAGTCATCCAATTACACATTCATCTAACAGTGGCACTATCTATCCCACATTCTACTAACTTCTTTGCATGTACTGTATAACATGGGGAACCTTATTGAAGGCCTTACTGAAATCTAAATAAGCAATATCCACAGTGTTCCCCTCATCCACCAGTCCTGTAATTCCATCAAAGAAAGAGATCAAATTGGTCTGGCATGACTTGTGTTTAAGAAATCTGTGTTGACGTTTCGTAATGACAGAATTGCTAGTTAAATAATTACAGACTGCCTCCTTAACAATTTATTCTAGGATCTTGCCAGGAATTGAAGTCAAGTTGACTGGGCAGTAAGTATTTGGGTCCTCTCCCCCCCTTTTGAAGATAGGGACAATATTTGCCCTCTTCCAGTCTATGGGGACTTCCCCTGTTCTCCAGGACTTCTCAAATATTATTGCCAATGGTTCTGAAATTACTTCCGCCAGTTCTTTTAATATCCTTGGGTGTAATTCATCTGTCCCAGGAGACTTAAATTCATTTAATGTTTCCAGGTGTTTCTGTACTACCTCTCTACCTATTCTATGTTGCAATTCCCATCCTACATCATCTGATGCTGAGTATGTTCATATCTCAGGACTAAGTATCATGAACAGTGTCTCTTATTTGATGCCATGGAAGTTACTGTGGTGTGCTTTTTCCATTTTAATGGAAGTACAGTAGTATACCCGTTTTCCTTAATCTCATATTTTACTGTAAACAATCAAAAGCTCTAACATATAAACATGCAAAATAGAATTTTATGATAATAATTGTGATATCAGGGAAAGTGAAGCTTCTGACTTCTTTAGCTATGCAGTTTTGTCTTACAATGCTTGTGAGCATTTCATCAGCTGAGATAAATCATCAGCTGTGGCTTCACATTTCTCTCTGGTTTTACCACCAAGCTTTTAAATGCTCCTTAGGAGATATGTTTTCTGGCAAAGGACAAAGAATAGAGGAAATATAAAGGGGAAACTGCTGAAAGACACAGAAGGGGGAAATGTGATACAGAAATAGAATGTTGAGAGAGGTATAGATGAAATCATAAAGGTGTCTGTGTGGGTCAGTGGATCCAACCCTTATTGAAGATCTGTGAGGTATAGGTCTGGGTGGGTGGGTGGAATAAAATAAAATAATGACTATCAGAAAAGAAATGATGGTTGATGGACCGACAGGACAAGAGTTCCTCTGATTTTGGAAGGTTCTTGCATAGAAATGGAAACTAGTCAAGGCTGTTGAAGAGCATAAGCCGTGGTAGGAAGAAGCTACCGAAGACCACAGGCCTAATGAAGTTCAGTGGCAGAGGTCTCTGGATGCAGAGCCAGAGGTTAAGAGTTCAATTCCCCACTGTGCCTCCTTAAGAGGGGCTGGACTTGATGATCCATAGGGTCCCTTTCAGCTCTGCAGTTCAAAGGATGTTGTTCTTGAAGTGATAAATAGAAGAAGGTTGAAGGATGGAAGCACTAAGGGCCAAACCAAATGCACTCTCATTTGTTAAACATGCATTCTCTATTTTAGCTGCAAAGTGATGTAGGAAATGAACTTTTTGCGTTAGTGGAAGTACATGGTGTGTGTGTGGGTGGGTGCTCTTTTCCAAGATCAGAGGTGGAAAAGTTGATTTCAGCTCCAGTGTCAAGAATGCCTGTGCCAGCATGATGTAAGATATTTATTCCAATCAAAACTGAGCCAGCGCGTGAAGTGGGGGAACCTCAAGTAGCAAGGCACAAGTGGAACAGTGCAGCTATGCTGGGTTGAAGAAGGACCATCCCACAATCAAAGGCAAGGAGAAACAACTGCTCCTTTAAAATAATGGTGTCACTTCATTTGTTTTAGATCTTCTTTAACTCATCTATCTACAAGCCAACAGTCAAACAGAAGGAAGAAGCCAGTAGATAAACCAGATACTTGAGTCCTCTGTTTGTCTCATCTTTCTGGAATGCAGCTTGTTTTTAAGGTAATATCACTCTTTCCATATGCCAAAGCTTTTAGTTAGATTCCTAGCTGCTTCTTAGTTCCCAAGCCGAGCTCTTGCCTATGTCATTTTTTTAAAAGTTTGTTGCGTGATTTTATGAAGAGTTAGAGCAGTGGTTCCCACACATTTTTGACTCAGAGCTGTATTTACATACTGACTACTGGCTGTGGCTCCTCAGTACAGTTCGGCTGCCATATCCGTGACCAATATCCATGGTTTCACTTATCCATTGCCTGAAAAAATAAAATACTGTAATAAGTTAACCCCCTACCCCATGAATACACCTTGCCAAGCTGTATTACTAGGATTGGCCACTAGATGGCACCAGAGAATATGCTATGGTAACCCCTTTGTTTCCTGACTTCTCTGAGGAAAGCAGCTTCTGGAAAAATGGAGAGGCTACATTTTTTTTTCTGGGAATGGGAACAGACAGGGAAGTCTCCTTTCCAAACAGGAGGAAAAGAAACCCAGTCTTGGGCCAGGCATAGGAGAAACTGCAAGTAAGTGCTGTATGATACTTTTGGTGGTGGTGGGGGTGGGGAGGATAAGAGAATTCCATGATGCCCCAGGTGGATTTTCCAACACCCATGGAACCATAGTGCACTCTTCGGATGTGGATTTTAATGTATCTGATGCACAAGAAATTGTAAAGTCAAACAATTCAGATGTTTTTGTTTCAGTTACCATTTTTAGGCCAGCACAAAAGTATTTTGGAGGTCTAAATGCTCTCCAGTTGCTGTTTGAATACTAGCCTTTCTGATGTCAAATTTATGTCCATTCATTCTTCTGTATAAACCTGTACTGCCCTGTTTGCTCTATGTAGCATATTAAAATGGGGTTATTTATTAATTGTACTTACACTTTATTCTTCATTGAACTCATAGCACTTGCCCACTTTATCCTTGGAACAATCCTGTGAGGTAGATCAGGTTTACTGTGTGAATAGCCCAGAACCAGTCTGTAAGTTCCACGACTAGGTCTAGATTTGAACCCAAGTCTGCTAAATCATTCTCAACTGTGCACCACGTTGGCTTATTGGTTAGCAGATGCCAGCCAAGGTTTTTGAACTGGTGCCCATGTGTCCTCTTATGTTTGTGGACATCTTTCTTGAAGTCCATGAAACTGTCTACCCCTGAATTTTAATTTGCATCAGACTCCAGCACCATGGTGATTTGGTGGGGGCTGCAGACACATTCACTGAAAGCAGAAGCAGTATGTTTTGCAGCCCAGTACTTTGAGGTGAATTGTGCACAACCACCTGGCAAAAAAGAAAAGAGTGAGTGGAATGGTGGGTCCTAGAGAGGTGGTTGTGGGACCCAGATGGAAGGGATCTTGGAAAAGGTTACAGAGGGTGAGGAGGCTGCTGCTTCTGCTTTGCACCACACACTGGCCGTTGTTGTGTTATGCTGATTCATATATTCTCTACTTTGTTTTGGTATATATTTGATTTGATTTATGTATGTTTGCCTTGATTTTGAAATCAAGCAGACTGTGGCTCTCCATCTCCAAAACTACTGGAAGAGACAGCAATAGTTTTCATTTTGTTAAATGTAGGTGATGATTGTGAGAAATTGAGTTCCAGGGCCACTGTAAACTGCCCAGTTGTGGGCAGTTTATCTAGTGGCATATTCTGAAGATCCATGCAAGTGATTTCCTTTAGCACAGCTACACTCAAGTGGAGAGGGGACATAGTGCCACTATGTATGTTACTCTTATTCCCCTCCCTCCAACATCTTCATATATCTGAATAGACTTATACACCTGTTTTATGTATTCCACATGAAGATCGCAACAGCAACTGGGTGTTAAGGACCAATACGGCTTTCGTGAGCAGATATGTTACCTCCCCAGTTGAAATCTGCTTAGAGTGAAAACAACTGCTTGACTAGATTTAGAAAAATATCCAGAAACATGTAGACATGTATAGCAGCCTGTAGATTACATATAGAATATAAATTGTTTGTATATCCACTGTGTAATTGCATAGTGATGCCGATAAAGTAAATCTGTAAAAAATAGGCTTGGACTAATACTGTGGTGCAAATTGTTGGGGCCCTTGTGGAGCTTCCCAAATGCCTCCTGTCCATTATTCTCAATGACAGGAGGCAAATCAGTATATGCCAAATAGAGGACAAGGTCTTGTTAACAGGAGGTTAGAAAATATTATTCTACGTTAGCTGTGGATATGTTGTCATATGTAGAAATATATGTTGACGTTTATTGAAAGATAGAAGCCCATAGTCCCAGTTCCTGGGATAATAGTGTAGATTTGGTCCTGTAATGTAGGAAATATGGTTTATTAGATCATGCAATTCCATTTTTTTATGTTCTTGAACTAGGTATGGGTATAGGGAGGTGTAAAATGTGACAATAAAGACTTCATCCATCCATCCATCCACCCACCCACCCATCCTTTCATTCATTGTTTTAATAATTTTACCCAAAGTTTGACCAAAAGTCCTCCCAGAGCAGTTTACGCCGATAGGTGGCACTTGGCTACTTGTAGTCAGGCTTATATAAGGATAGGGAGGGAGGAGGAAAATGCATCTAGAGATGGCATTTCTTTAAAAAACTAACTGGCATGGAAAGAGTTGGAATGACTGCTATTGAGTGCCAGCTAAGAAAGAGCCAAAGGCAGCTGCCTCTCAGGGTCAAGCTGTTCATCACCAAAAAGCCCATAATTAGAAGCTGAAGTCTGTTATTGTTTCTAAAATTTAGGCAACACTTGGTGATTTTTCATATTTGCAAACAAAATGCTTGTGTAGGTGCAGAAGAACAATCACAAAACAGAGTCAGATAACGTGCAAACTGTAGGAGCTATGAAAAGTTACTGCTTTGACGACCGCATGCCTTTTCAACACTTGAATGATCTCTTCCACAAGATGGGCTTATCATAATGTAGGATTTAACCTTCAGTGTGTTTTATTTTGTATGAAAAAGCAGCTAGCAAGTGTAGAGCAGTGAATGGTATGTTTGTGTGGGAAGAGAAATTAGGAGTGCAAAACCATCGAGTCAGAGTCTTGTTGACTGTTTTTCTTTACAAAGAAAAGTGACATGATTTCATCTGGTTTTCACAAGCATTATTAATGTAATGTGTAGGCTAAGAAAAGACAGCCCACACTACCTGCTCATTGGATTATATGGGAGATTCCTGTTGGCTGATTGTTATCCGAAGAAAAGAGGCAGTTTGAGTCACCTTGTGGGCTAGATTTCTTTACTTACTTATGCTTCAGTTATATATTGGGTTTTGTGTTGGACTGACTGTGTTCTGCTCAGTCTTTTATCCTCTTCTGATGTATTACAGAAAAGCTGGAAATAAAGGTTTCACAAGCTAGAGCTTGCAAGTAGTGGCACTTTGTGTGTAATCCCTTTGTATGTATTTGCACCACACTTGCCATTTCTTCTCAGAATCCATGCAGATTAAACTATACTCTTTTAGAAAGCGGTCTAGCATTACCCAGACTGCAGTTGGAATCTTTGGTGGTATAGAAGTGGATTTTATGTTGAATGTGGCCCATAGGATTTTGGTTGCTCATCCTGCCATATACAAAGTAGCTAATGTTAACTGTCATAAACAGTCTTTTTTGGTATCTTTATTACTAGTCTTATGATAAGAGTTGAAGATTACAGTTTATAGTAACATCTGTTTCTGGCTCTCTCCCTATCCCCCAGTAATAGAAATTAATGCTGATGTTGCTTGTTCTCAAGTATTTCTGTTTAAACTAATGGAGGAGACATTTGAAATCTCCAAATTCCTTGCTCTATAGATGGAATTTACTTTAAAAATGTCTTAAAGGTATTTGCAACAATGAATTCTAAAAGTACAATTTCATGAGGCATGTCGCACAAGATAAACAATAGGTGAATACAGAAGATGTTAAGAGAATCAAGTGAGAAAAAGCTCCAAAGTGAAAGGAGAAAACATTATAGGTACTCATTGTCTGAGTAAAACAAAGAGTCCAAGTAGGAATGAAGAGTAGCCTTCACATTTAAGATTTGCTAGATTCAGAACAACAGTGATGTACTGTGTGTGAGAGAGCGAGAGCGAGAGCGAGAGCGAGAGAGAAAGAACAATTGGATGGTGATTCAGTGCGGTGTGAATAATGTGAAACATGCAAGTGAGCTACTAATTCAAGAAATGTTAAATTAGTGGAATGAATTGTTTGATGGCATTTCCCCTTGTCTAATTCAGAGCAATATTGTTAAAACGACTGAATAGAAAAAGATACATGTACAGACATGAAATGAAATTAGAGTAAGGTGGCTTGTATCATTTTTGTACAAACTTGCGCAACTTTATTTCATGGGATGCCACTAAAAATAAAATTGAGATTCTGTTTTAAACCTTCCTTCTTTATCCATATGTTTGGAGAACAGTCTTAGCTTATAATAGCTTTTTGGGAAGGGAAATCCTGTGTCAAGGCATATTCTTTGTTTTCAGTTAAGGCTGCACATGATGACTATTTTGAAAATAGTTACAGATGTTTGTGATATGTCAGAAATTTTAGTTCTCAGCCTTGATGTCAACTTCTGAATATATTTCTGGGGCTTAAATTGTCGGGCTGAAACCAAGGATAGTAATCTGTCTGCTGTAGCTGTAAAGGAAAATGTAGTTGTATTGTCTCCATCCTATACATCCCATGTCCCCCACTCACCACCCATCCTTCCCTTCTGCCTCCTGGATTTGTGTCTTGCTCCACAGCAGATGGAGAGATCAAAGGAGAGGAAAAGAACATTATTAAATAAGAACTGCTGCACTACCCTGAAAAAGATAGAAAGGTTATCAACTCACCTCCTGGCAATGCTGGCAGCATTACAAAAGACAGCCCACTATCAAATTAACTGCTATATCTTTCTTAGGACTGATTGTTAAGTTCTGGAATTGACAAGATTGTTTCTCTCTCATACTTGCTCCTCAGACTGCTTGGATCATATAAGCACCGTGTAAGGATGGATGACTCTTTAGCTTGCCAGATGTCTTTAATGCTCCCATCAAGCTTCACCATTGGCTTAGCCTCATGAGAACTGAAGTTCAGCAATAATTGGAGAGCCATAGATTCCCCAGCCTTCATACAGAACAAACATGGGATTAATAGAAATATACATATCATTTCCCTTCTCTTTGTTTAGTATTTAGAATAATGTATTTGGAAAGACTGGGGAGTATATATTAGTTGCATCTTTGAAGCCGTTTAATTAGTGGATGTGTTTCTGGAGACTTTATCCTTCCATGCCTTAGTGATTCAGAACATATTTTCTCCATCTATCTCTCTAAAATATGAGGTTTCCTTACTCAAGATATTTGACAAAAGTGGGAGCTTATGGATCCTTTGCTCTAGCCATGACCTCAGGAGATTAAGTGGATGGAGTACTTGGCATGGGAGAAGGGGGCGAGAAGATGGTACTTCATTATTTAGTGACTTTGTAAGGTTCATTCATTGTTATTGTCAGTGTAGAACTGCAGATCACTGACAGGCGTATTCATCACTGAAATGGTATTCTGTGGTGGTAACTCCTAAAATACTTTAGGCCAAGCAGAGCTCTTTGAATTCAGAAAATGTGTTCTTAACTCTTTTGGATCCCTCTGCATCCTGAATGGAAGCAGCAAGATTGAAACTTGACAGTTTTGTTGGATGCTTTCATGGATCACACTACCAATTTTAAATTGAAAGCATTTATTTTTCAATACAGTAATGCCACATGCTTCCTTCCAATAATCAGAGTTCTTTTTCTATAGAGCTCTCACTGTGGAGCTGTGTAAAGATACAAGAAACAGAGAATCTTGAAACAAAACTCTCAAATGAGCTGCTTTCTAATGGGCTCTGCTCAGTGGCAGTGGGGTCACCTCATTCTGATCTGAGATGTCATTGATCCAACTATCCTTTTTTTCATTTAGTTAGCTGCCCTACTATTTGAGGTAGGGATTGGTGTCTTCTGGAACAGCCATTCCATTCATAGATAAGCTTGCTGGAAGATAGAACAGTCTGGAATTCATAGCTTAAAAATGGCTTCTTTCTACTTCCAATCAAATTTCTACCTGCTAAGAGAGGTTAGTTTGTTTTGTATGTTGCTGCTGGGCTAATCCAGTCATGAAACCAGGAGAGGAAAAACATAGGTTCAGCCTACTCATTTTGAAAGCTATAGTAGTTTTGTGTAATAGATGCAGAAAATTACAGAGCTTTCAGGACCATAAATAAATGTTTTCCTGTACTGTACCTATTTTTCTTCATTCTTACTGTAAACCACATATGAAAATGAGAAGTGTCTGATTCAGCCCTTGTGAGTAATTAGTTTGTTGTAATAACCCACTCTGCATCTGGCCAGAATAGAGTCCTGCACCTGCTGAGCCCCACTGGGACCAATTTGCAGGTGAAGCAAAATTCCTTCTCTTATAGTCACTCTGCCTCACCTGAGCAGATATCAAGTGGCAGTGCCATATGAGCAAATGTTGGGAAGAACTATCTCCTGACAAATAAGAAGAGAACATCTGAAATGGGGAATCTGTGAAGGAATGAAGCTGCTCAGTCAGTTTTGTTTTTGTTTTTAGTGGACCAGCACAAATGTTTTGTTGTTGTGTCATTATAGTTGCGACCGACTCTTCGTGACCCTTGACAGTTTCTACTCCAGGCGCCTACAGCACCTGTTATTCCCTGGTGGATGCCCATCCAAGTACTAGCCAGGCCTGACCCTGCTTAGCTTCCAAGATCAGGCGAGATCAGATGTGCTGAGGGCATCTAGGCAGGTACAGATGCCTATGTACAGATACAAATGTTTTATGTAAGTTTAAATATTAAATAGCATTTATATTGCTATTTTCTGGTTCAGCCACAAAGGATGTTTTTGTTGGGACGGGGGGAGCGGACAATAGGAAAAAATTATTTTGTTAGGCAGAGGAATAATGGGAACATGAGAAGCTGCTTTATACTAAGGCAGAATTTTGGTTGCTCTTTGTTTCTAGATGCTATCAAGTCATCTCCAGCTTATTGTAGCCCTAGGAATGAGAGATTTCCAAAATGTTTCATCCTCAACAGCCCTGCTCACCTCTTGTAAACTCAAGATTGTGGTTTCCTTTGCAGAGTCAGTCCGTCTAATAATTTGGTCTTCCTTTTCCCCTGGTGCTTTCCATCTTTGCCAGCATTATTCTTACCTTCCAGAGAATCTTACCTTCTCATGATGTGCCCAAGATAGGATGGCCTCAGGTTCTTCATTTTTGCCTCCAGAGAATGCTCAGGCCTGATCTGATCCAGGACCAACTTGTTACAGTTTCTGGTAGTCCGGAGTATCTGCAAACCTCTCCATTAGCACCATATTCTCAAACATTTTTATCTCTGTCAACGTTCTTTGTGATCAAGCTTTCACACCTGTACATAGTGTTTGGGATTACAATATTGTGGATGATTTTGGTCTCTTTGTATACATTGATAACTGAACCAAGGTGATAAGAACATAAGAACATAAGAACATAAGAAGAGCCATGCTGGATCAGGCCAAATGCCCATCTAGTCCAGCTTCCTGTATCTCACAGCGGCCCCACCAGATGTGTTTGGGAGCGCATGAGACTAGATATCTGTCTCCTGATACCACTCTCCTGCATCTGGCCCTTGAAGTGCCCTGGTTTAAAGCCTGGAGACTACACATCTCCATCATGGTTTGTAACCTGTGATGGACTTTTCCTCCAGGAATCTGTCCAATCCCCTTTTGAAGGCATCCAGGTCAGATGCCATCACCACATTGTGTGGCAGGGAATTCCATAGACTTACAACGCGCTGGGTGAAAAAATATTTTCTTTTGTCAGTTTTTACTCTCCCAGCCCTCAATTTGAGTGTATGTCCCCTAGTTCTGGTATTTTGGGAGAGGGAGAAGAGCTTCCCTCTATCCACTTTACTCATGCCCTCCATTATTTTGTACGTCTCAATCATATCCCCCCTCAAGCGCCTTTTTTCCAGACTAAAGAGGCCCAAATGTTTTAGCCTTTCTTCATAAAGGAGGTGCCCCAGTCCAGTAATCATTTTAGTCGCCCTCTTCTGCACCTTTTCCAGTTCCACTATGTCTTTCTTGAGATGCGGTGACCAGAATTGTACACAGTACTCCAGGTGGGGCCTTACTATTGTTTTGTATAATGGCATTATAATGTTGGCTGTTTTATTTTCAATCCCCTTTTTGATAATCCCTAGCATGGAATTGGCCTTCTTCACCGCTGCCGCACATTGGGGAGACACCTTCATGGAGCTGTCCACCAACACACCAAGATCTCTTTCCTGATCCGTCACGGATAACTCAGAGCCCATGAGTTGATAGATGAAGTTCGGATTTTTTGCCCCAATATGCATTACTTTACATTTGGTTACATTAAAACGCATTTGCCATTTCTCAGCCCACTCCCCCAGTTGGGAGAGATCCTTCTGGAGCTCTTCACAATCTTCTCTGGTTTTTACCACACGGAAAAGTTTTGTGTCATCTGCAAACTTGGCCACCTCACTGTTTATCCCTGTCTCCAGGTCATTTATGAACAGATTGAAAAGCACCGGTCCCAGGACCGAGCCCTGGGGCACACGGCTTTTCACTTCTCTCCATTGTGAAAATTTCCCATTGACACCTACTCTTTGTTTCCGGGATCTCAACCAGTTCTCAATCCATAAGAGGACCTGGTTGTGATGGATGTGTATGAGTGCTTTTAATTCTCTTTACCTTTTAAATGTTTTTTTTTTCTTTTTAATTGCACCAGGGATAGTATTCAATTTTGTTGTACTATGTACAATGATAATAAAGTATGTGTCTGTCTGTCTGTCTGTCTGTCTGTCTAAAATCCTCAACAATTTCAGTTTTACCTTTGTTGACATTAAAGCTATGGAGTTACCGTATAAGCAAAGTAATGATCAATTTGTTACAAGAAAGATTTTTGCCAAATATGGAGCAAAAATGCGTAATATACAGGTTGGATTCTGAAAAAGAAGAGGCACTCAATATCATATTGCAAATATTTATGTGTTACTGGAGCACACCAAAGCTAGAGATGGGGAAGAATAAAAATTGGTGATTCGTCATGATTCATGATTCATTATTGCTGATGAATCAATGAATTGATGAATCAATGAATTGATTTATCTCTCCTTTAATATGCTATAAACACACAGAGAGAGCATCTAAAGGCCACAAATTTGCAAGGATGCTTCCTCTGTCTCTCTTCAACAATCCATACACATTTGATAAAGATTTGGGTTCAGCTGTCTCAGCTATGTCTAAGTTTAAGCCCCCCAAAACATCTCAACCATGGAAAGTGTCCCCCAAGCACAAAGAGTTACCAAACTTACAGAGAAGCTTCTCCCAACTCTCCTCTACATTCTTTCTACATTTGGTGAATATTGGGTTTCAGACATCTTATACATATACACACACAAATTGGGGCCCCCATAGGAAAGTGCCCTTTAGAAACTAGGCTGGGGAAACCCAATATTCACCAGACTTGGAGAGACCATAGAGGAGATTCAGAGGAATCTCTACAGGTTTAGAGACTCTAGGTACCTGGGAGAACTTTCCAAGGGTGGCATATTTGGGAATGCATAACAGACATCAAAAACCAATCTCCACCAAACTTGGAGGGATTGTAGAGGATAGTTAGTGGATGCTTCCCTGCAGTGTTAGTATCTCCAAGTGCCTTGGGGACATTTTATAGTCTGATGAATTAACAAATCAAAAATTACTAAACATCAGTTCACATTTGTTGGGGGAGTCAATTTATGATGAATATTATAACCTTTGACAAATTTTGTCAAATTGGCCTGTTTGTCCCCATATCTAGGTGCTTTATAGATTAAAACAAAGCCTTTGACTGTATCATGAGGAGCTATGGGTTGTTCGGTAAGAAACTGGTATCCCTCAGCACTTCATTGTCCTGATGCCTAACTTTGTATTGTGAACAAGAAGCTGCTGTTAGGACAGAACATGGAGAAACAGAAGAGTTTCCTAGAGACAAAGGTGTCAGACAAGAGTGCATTTTATCACCTTATCTGTTTGATCTATACACAGAATATATTGTGAAAGCCAGTCTACATTCAGATGACAGAGGAGAGAGACTTTATGGAAGAAATACCATTTATTTAAGACATAGACAACAATTTGTGGTAAAAATGAGAAAAGGAAAAATAATGTTATGCTGATTCTTTTATCCTCTGGTAAAGACCTCTTTAAAAAAGAGAAAACCCCAATTGATGCTAGCAAATGAGGATTTATTGGAGGGAAAATAGAAAAATAATAAAAAAAATGATAATAAAAAGAATTTACCCTTATATACTCGAGTATAAGTCAACCCGAGTATAAGCTGGGGGCCCTAATTTAAACCCCAAAAACTGGGAAAATTTATTGACTCAAGTATAAGCCTAGGGTGGGAAATGCAGCAGGGTCTGGTAATTCCTCCTTTGTGAGCTGGGTGTGTGTGTGATGTTTAAAATGACTTTTAGCCACCGAGGCAAGTGCTTGAGTTGGTGGCTAAAAGTCATTTTAAACATTGTTTTAAAATGACCTTTTAAAAAGTCATTTTAAACATGGGGGGGGTCAGGAGAAGTGGCGCACAATGTTTAAAATGACTTTTAGCCACTGACCCAAACTTGCCTCAGTGGCTAAAAGTATTGACCCACATATAAGCCGAGGACCCCTTTTTTCAGCCCAAAATTAGGGCTGAAAAACTAGGCTTATACTCGAGTATATACAGTACAAAAAAGAACATGAAAAATATTAAACAGGAAAATAATGTACTTGCAAGGACAGGAGCTGGTTTTCCCTGAAAGGGTAACCATCAAACTGAGCTCTACACATTCAGATGTACAGAGTTTATAGAAAAGTTACAAGTAACACACACCAGCTGAAAATATCAGTCCCCATCATCCCAAGTTCAAATAATGCTGCAGTTAAACTCTGTGTGCAGGTTTTGACACCTGGCACCTTTGTATCTGGGATGCTAGCTCTAACTTATCTAAGAAGTACAGTAATTATAATAACTTTTAGGTGAGATTGGCCTTCATCCTTGATGTGTGTCACAGATTTCTGCTCATAATTGCAACATGCTGATTACTAGAGGGGAAAAGTGAAACTTCTAGACTGGAGATACTTTGAAGCAGCACTCTAAGTGTAAAAGTTTAGAATGCTTATACATTATTATAATTTATAAGAAAACGTTAGAAAGTAATATTGTAAATGATTTTTCTTTCATGATCTTACTGGCAAAAAGCAGTAATGACTTGAGACAACTGTTGCGAAAAGCAAAAGAAGACAGTGCCAAATTAGGACTGCAGTTGAACATTAAGAAGACAAAATCATGATTACAAAGGAACTGAAGAACATTAGCATTGGTAATGAAGAAATTAAAATAGAAAGATTTTGTATACATTGATTCTACAGTATCAGCAATCCAAACAGAAATCTGCAACCAAGAAAGCAGAGGAAGACTAAGACTGAGAAAGGTTAGAATGAAGGAAATATCATCAAATGTAAGAATGTCTCACTAGAGACACCTGAGACCAAGATAATCCACACTCTTGTATTTCCGATTACCATATATGAGGTGTAAAAGCTCAACAGTTAAGAAATCTGATGGAAAATATGGTTGTTTTGAAATGTGTTGTTGAAAGAAAGTTTTGCAGATACCCTAAACTGCCAGAAGATGGGTCCCAGACAGATTCATCTTTGCCTTCAGAGATGGTCCACCCTGAACTATTTGTAGAAACAAAAATGTTGAAGCTGAGGTTGTCCTACTTTGGGTGCACCATGAGAAGGCAGGATTCTCTGGAAAAGAAAACAATGCTGGGAAAGATGGGAGGCACCAGGAAAAGAGGAAGACTAAATACAAGATGGACCTATTCCCTAAAAGGAAGCCTCCAGTTTGAATTTGAAAAAACTGAGCAGGGCTGTTGAGGACAGACGAACATTTTGGAGATTGATTATTCATTTTATTTATTCATATTTATTTATTTTTGAGTATTTTTACCCCACCTTTCTCCTTAGAACAACATAGGTCAACATAGGTCGGAGGCAGCTTGATAGCTCATAACAACCACAAATGAAAGGAAAAAGTCACATACTGATAGGAGAAATTGAATGCCATTCCCATGCTTCATTGAAAACCATGTGTGTAGCTCACCTAACCAATGGTATAGTGGAGTCAAAGCTCATGGGGTACATCACTGGCCTTTACACACACCTTGCCTTCTTTAGTCTCTCTCAGTTTGTGCACAGTCCTCACAGCAGCTGGAAGGAAAATGGATTTCTCAAGTAATAATAGTAACCTCTGTAGTGGTTTGGTCTAGAATGGGTGATTTAGATGTTTTAGCTTTACAAAATACCTGTTGCAGGCAAAGATAAACTGTTTTTGTGTGGCTAGACAAAGCTCCCTGAAATAGTTGGACCACTGGGTATGCAGCTCTGGTAACAAGTGCTCTGCCCTTCAGAATGTACATCTTTGCTGCTGCATCCAACCCAATTGCTGATAAAGACATACAGGTTGCATTCTTATGCATACTTAGACTGAACTGTGTTGAGCATTGTGGGCCTGATACCTGAATAAGCCGGCATGGGTTGTAGTGATCATTACTAGGCTTTCTTGTTGGAACTACTGTAATAGTATATTAGTACTGTATAGTATATCAGGCCCCAAATGGAATGCATGGTTCTTCTGCGCCAACCCTCCCCTTTCCCTGGCCAGCAAGGGGCCATTGGCTTCGACGTGCCACAGGGAGAGAGGGGGCCCAAAAGTGTGGATGTGACCTGCTACACGTTGTTTGAAGGTCTGGAACATTAAAAACACCATCCTTACTTCAGATGCAGTTTCATAGCATCTCAGGTCCGGGCCTCAACTAAACAACTACCTGGCATTTTTTTCATCTTGCAAAGAAACTTACATCTAAGAACATACTCCTGCCAATTCCATCTTTGTCATGTTTGAACTTTTGGTACAGCTCTGAGGAAGAAGGTGTTGCCCCCAAAATATTAGCCAATGTTTTGTTATTTCACTAGTAGCCTAAAAGATATCACCTGGTCTATTTTAGTATATTAATATCGAAATGAAATAACAAGACAGAGGATTAAGAGTTCTACACCCAGGTTTTTTTGATATGCACAAGCTCAGTAGCTAGGAAAGACTCCAGAGCACCATCACTTTGCATAGGCAATAGCTCCCTGATAGAAGTTCATGATGAGCTAGACCAGAACAGATAGCACTTAGCCAGATGCCTGTTTGATAGTGACTTTTGATAACTTGGGAAACAACTAAAGTTTTATTTACTATGATCCAATGAGGCAGCTGCTCCTGCAGCTGCAGTAACATTGTCTTGTTCTACTCCTGGCCCCAGCAGCTGAATCCAATTGGACTAAATTGGCAGTGGCCCCACAGCAGTTGCTTGCTTGCTGAATCAGGAGTTTTGAAGCTGAGGCATGGAGGTAAGGGCTCTTGCTTCCTGTGGTTTTTAAATTAAGTCATCCTTTTTAAAGGCTTCTTAAGCAACGTGTGGCCTTTATGCTTCTCATAACCAACTCTCTCTCTCTCTCTCTCTCTCCCCCTCCCCCTCCCTCCCTCCCTCCCTCCCTATTGGAGAATTGCACCATGTAACATACAGCCAGCACTGAATAGGCTGTAAACAGGGCATAAGAACATAAGAACATAAGAAGAGCCATGCTGGATCAGGCCAAAGGCCCATCTAGTCCAGCTTCCTGTATCTCACGGCGGCCCCACCAGATGCGTTTGGGAGCGCATGAGATTAGATATCTGTCTCCTGATACCACTCCCCTGCATCTGGCTCTTGAAGTACCCTGGTTTCTCCATCATGGTTTGTAACCTGTGATGGACTTTTCCTCCAGGAATCTGTCCAATCCCCTTTTGAAGGCATCCAGGCCAGATGCCATCACCACATCCTGTGGCAGGGAGTTCCATAGACTTACAACGCGCTGGGTGAAAAAATATTTTCTTTTGTCAGTTCTTACTCTCCCAGCCCTCAATTTGAGTGTATGTCCCCTAGTTCTGGTATTTTGGGAGAGAGAGAAGAGCTTCCCTCTATCCACTTTACTCATACCCTGCATTATTTTGTATGTCTCAATCATATCCCCCCTCAAGCGCCTTTTTTCCAGACTAAAGAGGCCCAAATGTTTTAGCCTTTCTTCATAAGGGAGGTGCCCCAGCCCAGTAATCATTTTAGTCACTCTCTTCTGCACCTTTTCCAGTTCCACTATGTCTTTCTTAAGATGCGGTGACCAGAATTGTACACAATACTCCAGGTGTGGCCTTACTATTGTTTTTTATAATGGCATTATAATGTTGGCTGTTTTATTTTCAATCCCCTTTTTGATAATCCCTAGCATGGAATTGGCCTTCTTCACTGCTGCCACACATTGGGGAGACACCTTCATGGAGCTGTCCACCAACACACCAAGATCTCTTTCCTGATCCGTCACGGATAACTCAGAGCCCATGAGTTGATAGATGAAGTTTGGTTACATTAAAATGCATTTGCCATTTCTCAGCCCATTCCCCCAGTTTGGAGAGATCCTTCTGGAGCTCTTAACAATCTTCTCTGGTTTTCACCACACGGAAAAGTTTTGTGTCATCTGCAAACTTGGCCACCTCACTGTTTATCCCTGTCTCCAGGTCATTTATGAACAGATTGAAAAGCACCGGTCCCAGGACCGAGCCCTGGGGCACACCGCTTTTCACTTCTGTCCATTGTGAAAATTTCCCTTTGACACCTACTCTTCGTTTCCGGGATCTCAACCAGTTCTCTTATCCCCTGACTGTGCAATTTTCTCAGCAGCCTTTGGTGAGGGACTGTGTCAAAAGACTATATCCACCGGTTCACCCAAATCCAAGTGCCTGTTGACCTTTTCAAAAAATTCTAAAAGGTTTGTCAGACAAGATTTACCCTTACAGAAGCCATGCTGATTTTCTCTCAGCAAGGTTTGTTCTTCTATGTGTTTTAAGATTTTCTCTTGGATGAGGCTTTCCACCATCTTCCCTGGGATAGATGTAAGGCTAACTGGCCTGTAGTTTCCTGGGTCGCCCCTCCTTCCTTTTTTAAAAATTGGTGTGACATCTGCCATCTTCCAATCCTCCGGCACTGTGGCCGTTTTAAGAGACAAGTTGCATATAACCGTTAAGAGATCTGCAATTTCATTTCTCAGTTCCCTATTAACCCTTGGGTGAATGCCATCTGGGCCCGGTGACTTGTTAATTCTCAATTTATCAATTAGTCCTAAAACCTCCTCTCTTTTAACCTGTATTTGATTTAATTCTTTGGTCAAGAGGGGCGGCTGAGGCAGCGGAATCCGCTCAAGGTCCTCTGTCGTGAAGACAGACGCAAAGAAGTCATTCAATTTCTCTGCAATGTCCAAGTCCTCCTTAACCTCCCCTTTTCCTCCCTCACCATCCAGAGGGCCAACTGGTTCTCTGGCAGGTCTTCTACTTCTAACATATTTAAAGAAGCTTTTATTATTACCCTTTATAAAGTACACTGCCTAAAGCACAGTACTGTATCTCTGATTTAATGAGTATGTAGATATGCAGGCTTAGGTGGACCTCTGAATTTTGAGATTGACCACACTTCCACAAATTAATTGATGCACATGTGAAAACTGCTGTTTATCCAAAAATATTGTTCACAGTACAGTGCTAAGTACTGGACTGCCATGAAGTTGGGACCCAAAATGGACAATCTTTCCTTAAAACTAGACCTAACAACCTTGCTGCCAGTATTAGGCTAGTCTGCAATGGGCCTTTGCTTGGCTATATAGCATTTCTGTAGCTGAACAGCAAGTGGCAATGGTTGCTCATTTTGGCAGATAAAAGGCATATGTTCCCTTAGGGCTGTTGAGATGTAAATATTCTCCATCTGAAACACTTTGCCACTATTAGTAATTACAAATTTACATCACTGGAGTGGAGTTGGGAATGGGAAAGAAAGGTTTTTCTTAAGCAGAATGCAGAGCTTAGAATCTCCAGCAGAGTGGAAGGAGAAAAGGGAATGAGCTTTGCAAAGTTAGTTTTTGGTTGTGTTGGTTGTGCGATTCTGTGAGTTGCTTAAAAAAAACCACAACATTTTCAAGTTGTGGTTCTAGAGAGGTTAGAGGTTTATAGTGGCCATGGGGGTAGCAGAGCATTGGAGAAAGGTGGAGATATTATGAAGTGGTAGTGGTTCTGAATTAAGTAGCAAATGCATGTATTCCATCAATCTGAAGAGACAAGTAATAATTTATAAAAGTTAATACTGAAGTAAATTTGTTAGTCTTAAAGGGTCCAATACGGAGATTCTTCTTCTTCAATAAATCAGGGAACTGGTTTTGCAAAGGGAGAAAGAATAGGACGCTTCTCCATACTGAGTTTTGGAATTTAATATCTTTAATATTTACCTGTGAAGTCCAGGATGCTTTCCACTGCATGTGGCAGACATGGAAGGCATTAGATTGCTATAGGTAAACAGCCTCCAGGAGTGGGAAGCCTCTTTGTATCAGTTACTGGAGAGCAACGATTCCAAGAAATAGCTCAGGATGCAAAACCAAACCAACCCCCACCCCACCCCACCCCACCCCACCCCACCCACTCTGTGTGGCATTCTTTTTCAATTTTTGCTGAAATGTGGCAATGCCCTGACAGAACGAACCAGACACTTTTGTTTCTCAGGGCGCCTTTGAGATTTGTCCCAAGCTTCAGTGGTTGATATTGCCCTCCGGTTTGTTGAGGAGATAGTATTATGCACATTATACACACATTATTACAGAGTAAAGGCTCCAAGTTGGGACATTCAGTTGCCTTTAATTGGCGCAGCTTGATTTCTGTTCCTCTTGGTTGCTCTGGTAACTAAAGGCAATGGAAATCCATGTCTAATTTCTTATGAGAGATGTTGTTGTTTTCGATTCCTGGTGCATCTCTTGAGCTGAATTCATCTTATTAAGCATTGAGGGTCTATTGGGGGGATACTGGTGCTAGATCCATGTATGCAATATAGCATTTCCCTCTAGGTCACAAATACTTGGCTTGCCTTATCTAGGAGACATTCTTGCAGTCGCTGAATAGTTTCAGCTTTGGGAGCCCTTTCTTTCAGATTCTTTGATTCAAATTTTCTTTAATCAGTTTGTTTTCTTCTATTCATTTTTCACCCAATTTTTTATGTAGCTCCTTGATTCAAAATGCCCATTGTGGCTGCAATTACAGTCTAATACTGGAGGATTTGCTCCGGTCATAAAATGGATTTGAATTCTTTTTTTTACTGATCACATGGTACAAAGGCCAATTCAAAGCAATCTGACCCTTTTGGCTCCCAATATTGAGGGTTCTACCCCCCCTCTGCTGGTAGAGCCTTCTCCTTTTTCCCAACCTAGAATGATTTAAACTGACATTTCCCTGCTTTCCACAGGGACACCTGCTCCTGTGCTCTGTCTCCCAAGTGTCATTGAATTTTGGCCTGAAATATGGATCACACTGTGAGGATCCAGTGTCCATAGGCCCTGTATAATCACTCAAAGAAAGTAGAAATGGAAGATAGGATGCAGATTAAACTGATGATTGATTGTCAATGTATTCACAATGTGTGCGCTACAGTCTATTCCTCGCCCCTTACTTGCTGGCCTATGCCACAGCCTGCTGTTCTCAAAATATTCCATGGTATCTTTGAAAAACCTGAATATCTCTTCCAAACAAGCTCTCCATTATTTACCGTCATCATGGCACCTGCCCTTATTCCAAGGAGGAAGATGACAAATTAATGGATATCTTAAAACAAGGAAATAAACAAAACACTTGTATGTGCATGTACTAGATCTTCTCTCTGTCAGTTTTCCAATGGTATGTGTGACTAACAAGGAACACAAACTACAAATTTGAGGATAACACAACTGTTAAAGAATCAATAGAAGTATGTGGTAGATGTACAACATTTATATTTTTGTAAAGTAATAGCAGTATATTATAGGAGACGCATCAAACCTGACATTGATTCCACTAAATTGTGGAACTTTTGCTCAGTGTTTTCTGTATAACATACTTATTTAAATGGATGGATGTCCTGCAAATAGATGGTGTGTGCTTGAATACATTGTTACTTGTGAATCTGCAAGTCATCAATCTTGATTTTGTTTTGCTGCCTGTTAAGTACCTTGTTATTTAAAAAACAATTTGCTGCTTTTGACCTTTGACCTTTGTTTGCATATAAAATATAAACAAAATATAGTTCACATATTATTAAAATTCAGAGTGTATATAAAATCATGTAGCACATCTCAGGTATCACCTGTTCCACTTTTGTATAGCACATCTGTACTTCATAAGCATGTGACACCTGTAGAATAATTTCAGAGCTCAGGGATCCCATGGTGATCTGGTGTAGGGCTAAGTTGTGATCTTTTTTCTCGGTAGTTCATGACTGTATATGCAAAATGGGCAAACATATCAAGTGTTTCATCCTCCTCATTAGACAGGAGCCATCACATAAGGTCAGCATCCATCCATCCCTGGAGACATGCTAAGATGGGTCTAAGATATTTTTGGCATTGGAGTTTATAGAGAGCATAAGTTAAGAAAACTTGTTCAGCTGTCTCCGCATGATTTAAGTCACAGGGCCACAGCCTTGATGACAGTGGTATTCCCTTGAATTGTCTGTAGAGAATGGCTGGAGTGTAGGGAATTGCAGCTTGCCAGCATAAAGGCTCTTAGCTGTGGATTGTAGATATGAGAAAGGTATAATGGTGTTCTGCCAATCTAAGAGATATGAAAGTCCAGTGGGGAACAGGTTCTAGCCATACCATTTAGCTCCTGACGTTCGATGCCGAAGGGTCTCTCCTTAGTAATTCTGAGAACTGCAATCTGACCCAGTCATAACCAGCCCCTCAATATCTAGACCAACTGATTTCAGCTTTGTATACAGGATGATGATGCCACAAAGTGGAACGATATCTGATACTAACTGAACCATCATGCTGTCATTGGCTATATTAAAAAGCATTAAGCCAAAATTTTGCAAATCTCACCCATGTGAGGGTGTCCAACCTGATGAGCCCAGATTTGATACACAGATTTGAGGCATAAGGAACAGTGTGGCACACCTAAAATTGTCTGGAGAAAATAGATTGAATGCACTCTGTAGCCAGATCTAATACCTCGAACCAGACCAGTACACCATATAGAGCTTGGGTTTTAAAACTTCTAGAGCTGCCGGTACAAATCTGTTGCCTTGAGTAGAGTAAAATCTTGCAATTGCTGATGATGTGGGTTGAACCAGATTAAGATCTGATCTATGATGGAGAAACTATGGATGTATGTAAAGGAAGTGAATGCCCAGATATTTAAACTGGCATACTTGTTCTGTCTTGTTCTCTTTTCAGATCCAATTTGCTGCTTTTAATGGTTAACATAGCAAGAGCTTTAGCATTACTGTGGATTTTCTAGTTGTCTTGTTCAATTAATTTTGTTAATGAATAGTGGCACATAACTATTTCAAATAAAGAGCCCTGTTAGCCAGTTTTATAAATGTGCAAATATGAGTTGAAATGCTTGGTGCATGAAAAACTATAGAAAACATGGTAGTGAGAAGGAAGACCTACATTTATGGAACAGGCCAGAGATCATGTAAGAAGGGTGGGGAAAGGCAATAAGGTGTTTTCTAGCAACACCATGGTACTATTGTGCATTTAGCAGGACACTTGAGTCAAATCTTCACTTTTCAGGAGCTTGTTTTTTTAAAATTAAATTTATAAAAC
>JAHTLZ010000129.1:51615039-51625906 GCA_023846285.1 Phrynocephalus versicolor
ATTATTATTATTATTATTATTATTATTATTATTATTATTATTATTATTATGGCCCCCAGTTATTGGGAATGCAAATGACAGCTTTTTGCAACTAACTAGTGCTCATGTACAAGCCCTATCCCTGCCCCCTGTGCAGTAGTAAACACTATGCCAGGCAGATGTACCTCTGTCTGCACCATGGCTGGCCGCTGTGTCCTCAGGGTCTTTACAGTCTGGAACATGTCAACCACACCTTCATAGCGCATGCGCTCCAGTACAATGCTTAATGTGATGAACACCCCGGTGCGTCCAACTCCCGCACTGCATACAAAGAAAGGGGAAAGGTGAGTGGTTGTCCCAGCCTGGATTTAGTGGAGCACATCATGTTCCAAGCAGTATAACCAGAAGTTTTCCTACAGGCTAAAATCCTTCAGAGCAGATGCCATCCTGCTCCTATATGCTGAGAAACAAAATGCACAGAGCCCTCTTAGGACAAGGGTGGCAATTATGCCACCCTTGAGCAACAAGTCAGGACAGTGTTTTTGGAAATTCCATGGTGAATAAATAACCTCCCCAGGAATTAAAATTAAACAAAAACAAACAACAAATTTCCCATTTATTTTTGAGGAGTGGTTGTATTTTCGGTGGTCCATGTTGCCCCCAGATGATTTTTGCGGGCAGAAAACTGGTTTCTGCTAAGTTGCCTACCCCTGTCTTCAGATACAGTTTTCATTCATGGACAGGTCAGGCTGCATATATATCCAGTCTCTAGCTTTCTTTGGTAACACTTTGTGTCTTCCCAATGGCATGTAGCACTAAGCCACATTTCAAGCACAGCCCAGGTGCCAGAACTCACCTGCAGTGTACAGTGATGGGCCCATCCTGGCCAAATTGCTCCTTGGTCTTATGCACTTGCCCAATGAAGTCAATGAAGCCCTCGCCTGTTTTTGGTACTCCTTGCTCAGGCCAGTCAGTGAACTGGAACTGCCGGATGGTTCTTGACTGCCCATCCTGGTCAAGGAAGAGAAGAGAGGTCAGGTAACTGCATTCTACCTCCCAAAATATGATAGTGTATATTCAAACTCTGGTTAACGGTGCCAGGGAAGAATGGAGGATGGAATGCCAAATCAGCCTGAGTAAATAATTTCTTCTGCTTAGAGGCTATTTTGTTGAGTAACACTACTGGTAAGCATGTACAAAATAGATGCTGTTGCTTTCTGTGAAGTTGAGGCCCTTGATATTGAAGAATATTGAAACACCCAGGCAGTGAACGATCAAAGCCTAATGAATAGAATGCCTTTCTGCAATCTGACATGCTTACCTTTCTGAGCAGTATTAGAAATAACTTTGAGACAATGCATTTTGTTTCTTCCAAATAAAGTGTCTCCACTATTTAACATAAACAAAGCAACACTGGGGAACCCAGAGGTCAATGTATAATACTCACACGGGCATCTGTGACCTTGAATTCCCGTAAGATGTACTGGGGCATGTTGTATTCAGCCATGGGATCCACCACAAAGTACTGGTACCGAGCAGAGCGCTCTGCTGGCCAATACTGATGGCATTTCTCCTAAAACCCAATAGAAGAGTCAGAATCACAGCAGTAAAATGTGTGGCACTTCTTACATGATGATTATGAAGTGGCTGAATTGAGGGTTTTCTAGAGTGATAATGCAAGGCTTCTCTCTACTCCTGCAGTTCCTGACTCTAATATGAGCAGCAAATCAGTGGTTCGCTTCTTCCCTCCCAGCATGATGTGATTGATTAGGCTTCCCTCACTCCTTGAACAATGGCATTTTCCATGATGAGTAATCAGTCTGCTTTTCTGTACAAAGTTACGAGAAAACTTTGGCTCTAACCAAAATTGTCCCCTCTTCTTTTCTGGCTCTTGGGAAAACCCGCAAAGCAAGCAACCTAAAGCTAGCAGCTTATCCTTAAGCTTGGGGGGTGGGAGGGGATATCAAGCACTCGGATGGTTCCGGTGAAAGCTTGTTTGGCTCCCCAACCCAACCCCAGTGGAGCCTGCCAGGCATGCAGCTAGAAGCTTCACACACAGAATTTCACTTTCTGTACTGACACCAGACATCACCCAACCACGTGAGAGGGAAACCGAGGAAAGCCATTCATAAGGAAGCATGCAATGATGATCTCAAATCAGAATTTGCAGTAATTCCAGACAGTGTGCTTACCCGCCCCATTTCTCGCAACTTGGTCAGCATCACTACAATTGTGGAGTTGTGCTCCCACAGCATCCGCCAGAAGTCCTCTGTGGTCTCAGCCAGGGGTCCCTGTGTGGCAATGTAGGCCTTTTGCTGCCTGTTAAGACATGGAACATTTCAGAGTGGTGACTGATTCTGGCACTTTCGGATGTGACTAGTTAGACCAAGGGTTGGGGATATATTGTACCACACATCTGCACCTTTAATTGTATTCACAGGGTCACATCTACCCTAATACACCTCCCACAGTCACCTGATCCACTCTAAAATAAGTTGGGCTATCCAAGATCTCTTGGCAGAAGCACTGTGAAAGGTATAAAAAGCCAAGCAAGATCGCTCAAACAGGAGAAAATATGGCCAATGAATTGGGATAGCTCGTGCTGTAAGAAATGCTAATTAGATTTTCTAAAATGTGTATGTCAGCTGGGAAATCATGTCAGATTGGTATTTCAGAAATTCCACACTTGTTACAGAACACTGCATAATATTCTGAGCATTGCATTCTGTACAGAGTCTAGACTGGCATAGGATACATGTTGCTCCAGAGTTTGGAATTGATGCTATCTCAGCATCCACCTGCAATGTTGATCTTACAAAAACTAGAAAGCACTGAAGAAGTACTGCAGTGGCTGCTGCTCTCACCACCAGTGAAAGTTGCAAGTGAGCATATCTAGCTTCCACCATCAAATTTAGGAAGAATGTAGATTCCTTTTTCAAAATACTTACGAGCAGCTGTGCCTTTTTAATTTTACCACTGTGAGGCGCTATAGACCTCTGAATATAATCTGAGGCTTTCAGTTTGATTCACTCTCATTTAATCTCTTCACTGGGGCTAAAATTAATGAATCTATTGTAGGGCAGCTGTAATGAGCAGGACAGAGATGGAAGTTGCTACAAGGTGGATTTACAGGGCAAAAGGTGAAAGTGTAGTGCCGTGAGGGGGAAGAAACAATGGCACTAATAAAGATGCAGCTTCAGAGCCATCTATAGCATGCTGGACCAATTGATCTCTTTAGATAAAGCAGAGAACGACTGTTCACTTCAAAGAAAAGGATGGGAAGAGATAAGCAGGGATTTGCAGGGATGCTTTAGGTAGGACATGAAGTGCAACCACCTCCTGCTTGGTTTCAGTTTTCACCAATATCCTTCCCCCGACTGTAACAGCTTTGTTGCAAAGCAACACATATGGAGATGGCTGCTGTGCAGCACCATGGGCAGTTTAGATCTCAGACAAGAAAGGAGGCTGGAGTGCTCTGTTCTTCTGTCCCAGCCCTGGCAACCTGGGGTCCTGGCTGAACTCATCGTTGTTTTTCAGTAAAGAGATTGCTCCATATCGCTGGGTCTCTGCTTTGAGCAGACATGTAAGTGACAAACCTTTATATCAGAGAGTCACTGATGCCTTTGCAGCCCCTTTGTAGTCTCTTGGGAAGGAGTTATAAGTCGGGCAGTGCTTCACTTGATGCAAGCAGCGCTGGTGTCCTCAAAGTCCTCAAGCAGGCTGAGGACTGATTGGCTCTTTCCTTGTGCAAGATTGTCCATCTCTGGCTTCAAGGGAGAGGGAGTGTCTCTTTTGCCAGAATTGCAGCATGGCCATTAGACTGGTCATCCCCTTGTGGGAATCAAAACATGCCATTCCATTGTGGGGGCAAGAGTTTGGGAAAGAACTGTGCGGTATGCTACAAAGAGCAGCTTGTTTAGCCACCTGAAGTATGCAGCGAGCCAGTACCTGCTACCTACATTTAATTCCTATCAGAGCCTGGGAAGAAAAACAGGATGGAGAACTCTAGGGTACTGATGGGCAATTTCAGGGGGCTGAGGAGCTGCACTTAATGCCTGCACCCATCCCTGTCACTGTTTGAATTGGGTGCGGCAGCAACAGGGAAACCGTTTCAGTAGTGTGCACTTTTTTGGGTGCTTTGTTTCCACCTTGAAATCCAGGCTTTCTCCTTTAATAAAATGTATACATCTCTTTACAAGACAAATTGAACCTCTGGGAGATTTTTAGCACTGTGATTTGCCTTATAAAAAAGGTGCAGCCATTGTTTTAAAAGAGAACAGCAATTTAAAGTAGAAAAAAGGCACCAGGGGAGCACAGGTACCTTGATTTAAAGGTAAATGATTTTTCCTGTCATCTCTTCTACAACAATAGCCGGGAGACCCTTAAAAAGGCCTGGGAGGAGGCAGCATGCAACCTCTGGTGACACCCACAGACCCCAAGGAAAGGCCACTGACCGGGCGCTTACTGCTTGCACTCTACTTGGCAGAAGTATCAAGCTATTGAAAAGGGATGCAACACCACTACAGGGAGAGGGTTTGGAATGAATATTTTACCTGTAGCCATCTACAAAGCTGGCATTGATGTAATCTGAGCCCTCAACGCCACGGATAGGTTGTAGGCAAACCCGAGTCAGCTCATAGGGCATGATATTCACCAGACGGTTTTTGAATTTGTTGCATGGGAGGTTGGCACTGATGAATCGTGAGGTATGTGCTTTAGAATTGGCAAGAAGCTGTTGGCGAGGAGAAGTGACAGTTAAGAGAGAGGCAGGAATACAATGGACCAGTATATTGCTGTGGGCGGAAGAGCTCCCATAACGTTAAGGGTATGCACCATTCATTCTGTCACAAAAAAGAATGACTGCATTTAACAATAATATGATATATGTCTGGATCCAGACAGTTTCCCACTGATTCCAGAAGTCTTAAAGCCATTGCAGCAAAGGTCCTGGGAAAGGAAAACCTTGGGTGAAACCCTACCTGCTCTGGGGGTTGGCTCAAGGTTGCACAGAATAGATGAAGTGGGCTTACTACCAAGCATGTGTGCAACAGCTGTCTGTTCTGTGATGACTATAGCCTTAAAATTTATATCCAGACAGACACTCTTGATCCATGGTTGAAAAGTATGACCCATGCTTTCAGAGAAAATCCAGGAGATTTCATATAATACTGTAACAAAACGTGGGGGAGAAGGTTTCTGTCCGGAACCACCAGGAGCTAAAAGCTCAACACCAGTAACCCATCTTCTTCTGAAGAGAAGAGAGACAGCCCTTAGCACTACTGGGGGCAGCATGCTACACGCACAAGAGGCCGTTCCCTCCAAGAGACATTCAAGTATAAGGACTCCGAAGTTTGGCACCCTGTTGTTCCTTCTTGACATTTATCCCATTGCCCACTCAGAATCCTCTCCAGGAGCTCAGGACTTGTTGAATCTTTTTTGCACTTCCTGAACCCACTGCTAGCTTCCAGAGATCTAAATCCTAAGACTCCTTCTCATAATCATAGCCTACTCTTGCCAACAATGGTGAGAAGGGGCAAATGCCACCTTTGGCTGGTTCGTCTACCTTCTCCCTCTGATTAGCAGAGGGTCCTGGGATAACCCATTTCACATTATCATCTCTAGAGGAAGAAGGCAAGTGCATGAATGCCAACTGTTCTACCTCTCTTATCAGTGTTAACGCTTGCTTTCTTCCATAGTGCCATCATGGCTGGCAAGGAGAAAGAGGCTCGTTGCATCTCTTAGTGCTTTCTTCCCTGCTCAGTCTCTTTTAGAATAGAGCAGACAATTGAACAACAGTGAGGAACAGTTTGTCAGCTCACTTGTTGTACAGGGACAGAGTGAGATTTCCAGCAAGTAGTGATCGCTACTCCATTTCCTTTTCCTTGCTGCCATTGCTGTTCTGTCATCCCCGAATGGTGTTGACAGAGAGGAGCAAACATGCCTACCACTTACTCACTTCCCCGTCTGGAATGCAGTAGGGAATTGAGCTCAGAGGGAGAAGGAAACAAATGGGAGCCATGAAGAAGACAAGCGTAATGCCAAGCAGGCTGTGCTCACACGGACCCCCCAACTTGGCACTGTGTTGCTTTCTGTTGGCACACTGAGTCTCCTGGCTGCTGTTTTGCAAGAAGCTATTCCCCGGGTAGAGTGGCGCTTCCGCAGTCTGTTTCACACTTCACATGCTCCACTGCTTCCCTCACAGGATTCATCTCCCCCCCCCCCCGCACGCCTTTGCTGAACAAATGCACATCAACAGAGTACGTGGGCATTAGCAGAGTTTGTAACCTGCTCTCAGCCTTTAAGAAATATTAGTGTAAATCTTCCATAAATGTGGGAGGTGACGCTGGCAAGCGCACACACTCATGACAACGAGGGGATGGGATTTTCTTAAACTGTATCAAGCAACATACCAACTAAACCTGATGCTGGCCCTCCCATTCTCCTCCTCCATGTTAGGGAGACATAAGAATGGCACAAAGCAGGGAGCACCGGAGCTGTTGACATCTCAAGTGTTTAAACTGGTAGCATTCCACAGAAGCTGCTTATAGTGACATCAATTATCGCTAATGCTCAATCTGCATCTGATTTTGGATGCAGCTCCAGCAGCTCGGCAAAGCAGTGCTGCTGAGAACTTCACATCAATCTGCCTTTTTATATCCTTCCCAGAAGCTGCCAATCCAGGAGGGAAATGTGGAGGACATCCACTCTGCAATTCAAATGTATTTTAATCACTTCCTACCTGGCTTAGAAGTTTACAAAAGAATTATTATCCCTATAAAATCTGTACCTCTCTTCAACCCAGGAACTCACTTCTTGCAGTGGTTCACAGAACTGTGGAGGATGAAAGGCGGGGGCACCAATATCCCACACTACACCCTCCATGATTGTGCCGTGCATCAACATATGTGGGACTCAATGCAAATAATAATCTGCTCACCTTAAACTCTAGTTCCATTGCTGTGACACTCTCCCCTGGAGGTACCTGGCTCAGTTTCTGGATGTGAGCAAATAGGTTGCGGGCAGGAACCTCAGTGTTTCCACAGGTGGCTGCCTCAAGCAAGGCCTCATGGATGAAGATATACTGATCTTCTGTCTGCACCATATAGTTCCTCTGTGAGCGCATGCATGTTACATGCCCGTAGATGTCCACTGTCTTCTCATGTTTCATCCGCTCAAGCATGGCATCAATTACAATGAAGCAGCCTGTCCTGCCCACTCCAGCACTGTCAAAGCAGGATACAATAGATGAAATGGGCCTGTCCTAAGGCTTCACTATGTTCTGCCTCCTCCCACCACATGTAACACAAATAGATAATATTCAAGGTCACAGTTTCACTAGTGGAAAACCGCTGATGGATGTAGACTGAACACAGAATTAGGATGATGGGGTTCTGTGCACTTTTGTCCCATTCCAGTGCAATGTCCTTATGAAGCCTGTGAACCCTAAAACCTAACTCAGCAAGGCCAGAACTGCACTGTCATGGATAAAGAACTTAAGTCTGGTTCCCAGTGAACAAACCAACACAACCAACAATAAGCCAACAAGAACCAGATGTCCTTTCTGACAGCTAAAGAGTTCTGCAGCAGGACATCTCCTTACTGCTGCTCACATCAAATTCTTAACAGGGTTTTAATGGGGAGAGACTGTGTGTTAATTATACACCACTCCCATCTGAACCAGAGCATGAAGAGAGAGCATTAAATACTGTTTCTAAGGAGTTTGTGAGAGCTGCAGTGATGAAGTGGTTTGTTCAATAATAGTTCCCACTCAGCTTCAGGAGATAAATCACTGGCCAGATAAGATGCTGATTCCTGATTCGTAGTGAACTAATGTTTGTGGCTGAAGTAGTCATTTCTTCCATCCAAAACTGCAGCAACAGAGAATACAAGTTTGCTTACAGAAGGTGTTTATCTGTGTAACTAGATAGCACATGCATATATGTGCTTTGTATTTATGCAGTGCAATGCCCATATAGGCATGTACTAATTAGCAGCACATGAATGACTAAAGTTTTAATGAGGCATGTCAGTGTCTGTATATGCATTATCCTAGAACACTGCATCTTATTCTATGGATTTGAGTGAGACAAGTAAGGTCAGAGTTCATACATTTCATTTTAAAGTGTTGCAATATGACTACTTCTACCATTTGGTCAATAAAAAGAAGTAAATAACAGAACAATAAGCACATATTTGGTGAGTGCAAAAGTGTGCATATGTTTTGTGAGTAATGGATTGTATATTGAATCATCAATAGCCATGCCATGGGAGACATACAAGGAATTCTGCTTTGAAATGGTGTTTCTCATGTCTTTTTAATATTTATAATATTAGTGTTGTTTCTCAGGGAAAGTACTGAATTAAAGGTTGCTCTCATTGGCATTGACTACAAAGTGCTGTTTATGCAAGCAGAGGAAGTAGAATGCCAGTCCTGCAGCTTTTGCAGCAATAGCCTGCCTCTGAATTCCACTGCCAAAAAGGCAAAGACTGTTGATCTCTTTCTATTTCTTTGTCCTGTCTCTTTGAAAATGTACACACCTTGTGTTCAGTCGTTGGGCCTTACCTGCAGTGTACAACCACTGGGCCAGCATCTGGGGGGTTGCAAGCTTTCACCCGTCTCAGGAAGGCCAAGATGGGGGTAGGGTATTCGGGAACACCATGGTCAGGCCAAGCCATAAACTGGAACTGACGCAGCTCCCGCTTTTCACTGGACCCATTCTATGGAAGTAGTCAAAGATACCAGCTGCTAGGATACTGGCTTAATTCCATGGCTTAGCATGCATACACTACATATGAACAAAGACTCTCAAGCACAGAAGATTACACCTTTTCTTGCAGTATATTTATATTTGGTTCTGATGTATGATGGAATTAGAGTTGTGCCTGTTTGATTTTAAAATTTATTTTGTAGGTGGCTTAGAAAGTTGTAGCTGTGTAAAGAAACAATATCCTTGAAGCCAAAATAATATTCGAGCATTACCTAGCTAAATGAAGGGCACAGTGAGGTTTACAAACCACAAAGCAATCTTATGCAATCTCAGACCCTTACAGACCCCCCCCCCTGCCCGAATAACAAAAAGGCAGGGCAGAGAGTTCCCTGATGGTCCTAGTTTAATTTCCAACATTTCCTAGTATTTCCAGTGCTGTTCTTGCCTCAAAGGAGTCTCAAGATCAAAAATTTAGTTCCAGTCCTGCTAAGGGTACCCATTCCTAGGTAAACCACCTCAGTTGTATCTGGCCAAGCCTTCATTTCAGGATTGGGACGGACAGAAATCCCTTGAGATTTCTCTTTTCTTTCTGGCTAAGTTGTATGCATGAGTTATGAAAACAACCAGTTCTCAGAGCCGACTGGTTACCCTGCGCAAACTAAGGCTGAGCACAGAGCACAGTTTGTGTTCCACAACGTGGGCAGAGAGAAGAGGGCCATCTTATCAGTGAATGAATATATCTGGGCTTCAGCCTTAGATCTCAACAGCTCCCTCTGGATGGTGGTTTCTCGTATCCTAGACCTCTGCAAAAGAGCATAAACAACTTGTTGCACTCATCCTAAAGGTGCCCTTTACTTATATATCTCTTTGGCCAACAGCCTTCATCATAATAACTTATAGTTAGTTACTTCTCCCCCATCTTCTATACCTTGTATAGGGCAAATGTCCGGACTGTGTAAGTTGCAAGTTCGACTGTGTCCAGCAAGGTCACCTGGATCAATCCATAGGTTTCTGTACCACGGCTTGGCCAGTACTGGTCACACTTCACCTGCAAGAAGGAACAAGACAAAATGGGCTGTTGCTTTCAGTAGACTCAACACATGCCCCTATGACGCTTCAGCACCTGATTTTCTTTCTCTGCTCTAATTCTCAGTATTTGCCTGTACCTACCAGGAGCCAATGGCTGAGGAGAACATATAAATTTGGAAGGAATAATATAGAAATACGTAACCTTCTTAAGCCTGCTGCATGCACAATAAAAAGTGATATATTTTGTCTTCTCCTGTGCCTCATTCAACAAAAAGCCAGCAGGACTGTAAGGCCAGGCAGGGAGCAAAGAAAGATAAGATATTTGCAGCTCAAAAGCAAAAGTAAAAAAGCAAGATGCTAATGGTTGAGAGAGAGAGAGAGAGAGAGAGAGAGAGAGAGAAACTGAGAGAAATGGTCAATTCAAAAGCAATTTCTTTCCCTATAATTTTCTGTCCCTTCCCTGCTCTTTTTAAAGATTGGTGTCTGTAGGCAAGAATACTCATCTCTCCTCCCCCTCAGTGGTGAATGTGGGAAGCCTGCCTGCAGCCTATAATCCTCCGTTTGGAAATGTGCTAGGGAGCCTGCCATGAGGATCACTGACTTTGCCCTCTCTAAGAATCAGCTGATAGGGAGGGTGGAGTCCTGTTTGTTTATATGAAAGAGTAACACTTTGATGGGAGGCTGACAGCTATCCAATCTGAGCTGAGCACTGGTGCTCGTATTGAGTCACAGCAGCGAGCTCAGGTCTCTCCTTGCCTCCTAGAGACATTTGGAAAGCTTCCAGAGAGACTACAGGCGGTTGCATAACAAGCTGCTCAGCGAACGACATCCTGAAGAAATGCCATTTCTCTGCCTTGAGATATATTTGTGCATAGGCATTTGTGTGTAGACACCGGGAGGAGCTCCTTCAACAGGATAAGAATGCTCTCCTTGCTCAGCTAGGGTTGGTGTTCTTGGATGATAAGTTGCCAACTAGTGGGAATGCAAGCAAATATATATATATAAAACTAGCAGTGGAATTATGTTAGATATTTAACCCCAATTCACTGTACACATTACACACACGCACACACAAACACACACACACACACACACATAAACACACTATCTATCTATCTATCTATCTATCTATCTATCTATCTATCTATCTA
>JAHTLZ010000129.1:51625916-51708413 GCA_023846285.1 Phrynocephalus versicolor
TATCTATCTATCTATCTATCTATCTATCTATCTATCTATCTATCTATTGAGAATGGGAGAGTCAAAGCCACAAGCCATGAACTGGAAATATGACTCTGGCCTGCAATTCCACTATTCATACTCCAGTGAATTGGGACTAAATACCCAATGTCATTCCACTGCTGATACTAGTCCTAACATGTCTTCTGAGAAGCAAACCCCAGAGCTCTACTTTTCTGTTGAAGGCAGGGAATGGTGGGAAGATACCTGCATTTCTTCTTTTAGCATTAATGTTTTTCAGAACAAAACTTCATTTGGCATTACTGCTGCTCTATCTCCCGCAACTTATTAATGGGTATCTGATTTTCACCAGTGTGTTGCTGTCAGATATTAGTTAGTGAAATACATGTATTAGACAGGATGTTCTATATATATCTGATATGTATTTAATTGATTTAAAGATGGAGTCTGTAAAAGTGCAAAATCACAGTGACTTCAATGTATAGTTTTTTCTAATGGAGTGCAGATGTTAAGAATGAACATAATGAATTTTGGCTGATGCAAGGGGTTGCAATAGCTATGAGGTAATGTCATTTATGATTGGACAGACACATGTATAAAAATGTTCTGTAAATCATTGTTCATTGGGCCTTCTGTCAGTAAGGCACCCACTTTGTTTCTCTGCCATATATTTTGTCAATGTAATGTAATGTATGCTGTTATGCTGTTGAACTTTGTATAAGTTCTGTGATGCTGTGATATATTTTTGTATAGTTTGTAATATAGCTGTTTGGTTTTAAGAAAACTCTGTCTCCGGCCAACTATTTATTCAATAAGTATTTGCTTCCACTGCCTGATCAAATAGCAAAAAACTCTGACAGTTGCCTTCTGCTTCTTAATCTGTCTATACCTCTTTTTCCTACTCATCTAGACCCAGAAGTGCTTGGGTGCATTACTTCCGTCCACAAGGGAGAATGAATAGGGACAATCTGGCTCTGTTAAGAAATACTACATTTAGTTAATTGTCATTTGTTTACAAGGAATCACAGAGAACATGGAATAAGAGCTTAATTAAAAATCAATAGCATTTTGCCATTACATTTAGAGTGTTTTTAGTGGGTGGGCTTTCTAACCACTACTAGGTAAGACTGTGCATCATATAGATTAAAATACCTCTATTAAGGTGCAGTTTCTTTTTGCTTCACAGTAGTAATTTAGATCTGGCTTTTTCCTAGATTTCATTGACTACAAATCGCCTGCATGGTTAGGGAACACCTAACCATGATTTAATGGAAACAAAAATGAAGGTCTCCCATAATAGCGTATTCCTGGTTACAGTGTACTGATGTGTAACTGGTAGGTGAAGAAAGCTGACAGGAAAAAGGCAACCAAAATGTTTTACAGGAATCATGGGCCACCAGAAAAATATGTGGATTTTAGATTAAATCTAGCCTAAGCTATCTCTAGATATGAAAATGACTAAATTCATACTTTGGATATATCAAGAGAAGCCAAAGCTCACTAGAGAAAACAATAATGCTATAGGAAAAGTTGAGAGCAATAGGAAAAGAAGACCAGACATGAGGTAGATTAAATCAATAAAGGAAATTTTAGCTTTCATTGTGTGAGACCTTATTAGGGCTGTTAATGAGAGAAGATCATTATTTTATAAATTAACCATCAGCTGGAAAAAACTTTATGGCATGTAAAAGCAAAGTGTTCTGCTTATATACCGCCCCATACCACTTCAAATAGTCTCTGGGCGGTTTACAGTATGCAGGCTACACATTGCCCCCCCTTCCCAGCAAGCTGGGTACTCATTTTACTGACCTCGGAAGGATGGAAGGCTGAGTCAACCATGAGCCTGCTACCTGGGATTCAACCCCAGGTCGTGAGCACAGTTTAAAGCACTGCAGTACAGGCACTTAACCACTGCGTCACGAGGCGAGATCTCTGGAGAGATCTCTGGAGAGTCCCACTGTAAGAGCCTAATTGTTACAACACATGGACTGGAGGGACTGCTGTCTACCTATCCATGAGAGAGAGTATAAATTTTGGAAAGGTGCAAATAGAAGCCAGCTGGAGTCCAATGCATGTGTTCTGCTTTTCCTGCCAAAGTCTGGTGAAACTGTATTACTCTCTATATAAAAACACCAAACTTTGAGTAATCTATCCTGGAGTTTAATAGCTGAGCCCTAGCTGGTAATTGAAAATTATTTATTCATGACCAGATAAGAGTCACTCACATTTTCTGCCAAATTTACCCATAATGTTTATGCCCCATTTTCAAGCTCTGTAAATTTTATGCTGAAGCTGATGCACGATGGCACTAAACCAGATAAGAAAGTTTTTCTTCTGGCATTGCTCACTTCTCATTTATGTCAGGAACACTCTCACAACCTGGAAATTCATTTACTGCCGTGCAGTGCCTCTCTCAACTGCTGGGATAATAAGAAGCTTCCCTTTAAAACAGGTTTCACAAAGGGAGAAGAGCTGGTTTAGAAAAAAGCTATGCCAAACCCACAATCTGCAAAGCTGGAGATGGAGGTCTCTGCTGTTGCTGGACTTGAGGGTGCTTGTTGCTGAGTGGTACAGAAACTGGGAGAAATGCAAGAGATGTTTTCTCTAGAGACTGATGCAGTCCAGGCTGCGTGGGCTGGTTTCCCTGAACACAGAGGCGCCTGGACAGGGTGCATCAAGTGTTGCTAATTTTGCTGCCAACTACAAATACACGGAAGGCAGTGAATGGAGCTGCTATTTGCAGCTTCTACAGAGGGTGCAAAAATGAAAGGTGAGTCTGCCAGCAAGCTGGTAGGATGAACAGGACATAAAAACCATAGCACCTAATGGATTATTCTTGCAGATTGCTCTCATTTTCCATTATCTGGAAATTCACTGAAGCACCGAGTCCCCAAAATGTGAGGGCAACACTATCACAAAGAATGAAGGGGATGAGAAAGTGTCTGCCATGTGGTACCACTTCTATGAATCAGCTCTCAAAATTCTCATGCTTAGAGAACAGAAAGAGAAAAAAACTCAAATGAATAAGGGAAATATATATGCTAAAACTTCTCCCATGCAATTGGGAGACTGCTTGGGATCTGTCTTTAAATCAGGTTTTGGCTAATGCCTCTCAAGCATCTAATTACATTCCAAAGCAATTATGATGCTTTAAGTAAGCGAATGGGTTCCCCTTGTTGTGGGTGTCTGCTCCAGAAAGTACATAACGTTCAATAGCAAAGGCAGCTGTGCCTCTTAAGATCAGTACATGAACTCACCTGGGTGAATAACAATAAGTGTATAAGCACCCCTCTCAGTACACACCACACTTGGCAGGACAGCAGGGCAGTTCACTAAAGTGTCACACCTTGAGGGTGCTACCACATCCTCCATCTCCCACAATGTAATTAGAAGAGGGATGGAAGGGAAGTGTGCAGCCACAAGATAATGTGCAACTCAATAGCAGCAAAACAGGAGACAGAGAAAGGTGCCCAAAGGCCCTTGCATAACATGTTATCTTAGAGCAACAGACTCTATGAAGCATCTTCTGATAGCTGGACAGCCCCAAAGCGAAACAAACTGGACTTCAGATATTCATGTATTCTCACAGCGAAAAAAGGAGGTCATTTCTCTTTTACCTCAAGTGTAAACACTATTCTAAATGGAAAGGCTGATTCTAAGTCCTGTTAAGTGGAGCTCTGTTGGAGTTTCAGGTACTGAGGGTAAACAAATATTGCTACTTAAACATTCCAACTAAACCACTGCTTAAATAACAAAATAACCCCACCTTTGCATTATTATTATTTTAGCCACCTCAGTGCAAGCAATAAAAGAAAGGGCTTACACTGAAATGCTTAAATTGCTGAAGTGGTGTAAGAAATCACTTCAGATGCAAAACTGCTTGCTGCAGAAAGCTGTCTTAACTTTCCATTGGGCCTTAACTTCTAAATTCATGAACACTTTCCCTGCCTGCTACTTCCTCTCTGCTCACACACTCCTTCGTGTACCTTCCAGGTCATCTTACATTGGTTCTTTAGAGATGTCGGGAGCAACCGGTTTCATGCAGCAACACCTTAGTCATCCAGAGCTAGGAATGGTATTATCTTCCTTATTTCAATATGTTTATCTAATAAAGACTAGCTTTCCTATTTTCTTAAAATGAGAAATATGGATGTGATATTTTTTCCAAATAGAAATGGCTCCTACCAGTATTCCAAAGTGGCTTAATAAATAAGCCATTTATTAATAAGTAAGCCACTTCAGGATACTTGCAAATTACAGAATTTTTCTGTGTATAAGACTATGTTTTTGTCTAACACTGTTAGACCAAAAATTGAGGGTCGTCTTATACACAGAAGTGAGCCAAGGAGAGAACAGTGTAGTTGCCAAACTGTAATTGTGGGTTGGAAAAGTTGGAGTGTCTTATACATGGGGGCATCTTATAGACTGAAAAATGTGGTAATCACTTCCCTTACTTAGCAGATGGCAGAGAAATGCATCAATTATAAAACTTATTTTTGAAAAATTATTTTTTAACAAGCCAGTCAAGAAATTGAAGTCATAGCCATGGATTTAACTGCAGGTGGTTTCTCAACCAGCCCTTTAAGGCAAGGGAAAGAAAGTACTGTATTTTCTGCATTCTTGAAGGCTTTCATGGCTGGGATCTGATAGCTGTTGTGAGTTTTTCCGGGCTGTTCTAATGATACCCATCAAACACAGAGAAGGATCACCCCCTCTGATTGCAGTGAAACTTCTTAATCACTCCACATCATAATACAATGACTAACACCTATTCTCCTGAATAGAACAAGTTTCCCCTTTCCCACAGTCTTACTAATTCTATATCCCAGAGCACAGACAGAATTTCTAGTTCTCTACTTGCCCTTTGAAGATGCTGGCCACAGAGACTGGCAAAATATAAGGAAGAAAAACTTCTAGAACATGGCCAAACATCCCGAAAAACTCACAACAGCTATCAAAATATGTTTTGGTTTTTTTAATATAACCGATGTAGAGAATTAGCAATAATCGACGTACAGTTATTTGTTTTGACTTCCTCTGCCCTCTGCTGAGCAGGGGAAATGATTAATTTGCCAATATCCTGAAGTGGCTTGCTTACTAAGCAAGTTTATCATTAAGTTTTTAAAGCTTGATTATTAAGCCACTTCAGGATATTGGCAATCTGAAAGAGGAAGACTTGCTTTATATCAATTTCAATAATGACACTCCTGGCTCTAATCGAAACCACAGTGATTCCTATCTACACCAGACAAGTGCACAGCCCTTCACAGGGGGCAGAAAAGTGTGTATAAGAACGCTCTGGAGGTGATGTAGTGCATTACAGCAAATATGCCATGTGATCACTGTCTTTAAAAGCGCACCAGCCTGTCCTTGCAGTGCTCCAAATAGCAAACTAAACAGCCCATACAGTCAGAGTCAAGGTTTTTTCCCCTTTCATACACATCCCCCATTTCATTCAGCTACTCCCTCCCTGCAGATTTCCCATTTCCAATCTCCTGACTCAGTTCTATTTGACTAAAAAGACAAGTGTACCAGAGTCCAAGTGCACCTCTCCCTGCCCTGTGGTTGGCATGGAAACATAAAATATTCAGTGAGTAGAAATGCTCACTATGAAAGATGCTACTGCTTTGGAAATTCCTCTCCCCAAGATTCTTCCAACTGGACTCTTTGTTTATCAGGCTTATCTTAAATTCGCTGGAACCAAGGCAAGTGGAAAAAGTTTGGCTACCTGAGATCCTCCCTTAAGTCCTGTGCCCACAGTCAACTATATATAGGGGATGACTGTAATGGTAACAGCCATTCTAACTCCTTTGGTGTACCTGGTCTCCCTGTGTTAGGAGACAGATCTACAGCAGGATGGGGTCACTTGAGAGAACTATAGTTAAATACCTGCTGTTTCTTCTCCCTTTATTACAACTAGGGCATGGTAAAAACATAAAAAGATAGTAAGATATGCTCTGGGTGGAGTTTCCCCTTCTTCCATTTTGCAGTCTCTCTCCCTACCCTGGGCTTTTGTAAAACCATGTAAAACCAAGGTGTTACAGACCTCCAGTCTGCGTACAATTTTATGCCCACCCCTTTCAATAGTTTCACTGAGATGTGGCCCTACAGATAGAATTTCTACTGTAATTCACTGATGAATCAAAATTGCTGTACACTATGAACCAAAGCACCATAACTGGTTGCCATTCCTCCACAGCTGTTTCACTAATGTAGGAAAATTGTGCCTGATAATAGTAGTCAGTTAAGGGTTTTCTAAAATGCTAGAGCTGGGAAAGTATGCCTCATAGGCAGCCTGGCTTGAGTGCATTATTCTTATCTTTACCTACACTGATCCATAGTTCTAATTTTCCCCAGAGGGCTGCTCTCATGACTTCTTTATGTCCCAGTACCAAATGAAGAAGCACCCAGAAAAATTAGTGTTCAGCAGAAGAGCTGTAGTTTGTCTGGACGTACCCGAGACTTCTCCTCCAGACGGGTCATCATAACAACAGTTGCTGTGCGTTGTTCCCACACCATCCTCCAGAAGTCACTGAGGGTCTCTGGCAGAGGTCCTTGTGTAGCAATGTAGGCGTTCTGCTTGCGATAGCCATCAATGTAATTGGCATTGATGTAGTCACTTCCAGGGACCCCTTAATGAGAAAGAAACCTCATGAGTCTTCAGAAAGCCAACAAAGCAGAAGGAAAAGCCAGAATCAGTGTATGTCTTTGGAGAGGAAAGAGATAGTACAAACATCTCATCTGGAGAGACACCGCTGTCATGAAGAACTCTGGCAGGATGGAAACAGATGCAAACTTTGCAAACACCTGCAAAATCTGTTTACTGGAAATAACACTGGAATATTCATCTTGGAAAGAAAGGAAAAGCCATCCCTTTTTCATATTGCCTTCAGTTCCAAAAGAAGTTAGGAATTTGATCTGTGTTACGAATCAGGGATTCTGTCAACATCAGGAGCTGCCAACAGACTCACCATCAATGGAAGACAAGATGACGCGGGAGTGGTCATAGGCAATCACATTTGCATAGCGATTCTTTGGCTTATTCACCTCCAGATTGGAGTTCTCCCATGTGAACTGCTGCCCAGGATCTATGGACTGCAAGCAAGAAGAGAGGGAAATGGCCACTTTAGATACTGTACTTTGTCTCAACCTGCCAACATGTTTACATCCTTTCAAGCTATCACACTTCTTAATTCTGAAATAAACAGAAACTACTTCCAGAATGTGAAATAATACACAATGAGAAATGCATCAGGTTAATATTATAACAGCAACTATTAAGGCCGATTCACAAGTTGCCATGGACATATTCCCTTTTTGACACAAAGTCCTTAATAACTGGTTCACATGTTGGTAATTTCAAAGATGCCCTGTACATGGGGCTGCCCTCAAAGGTGGTTTGAAAGCTGCAGCAAGTGCAACATGTGGCAGCCAGGTTGGTCATTAATACATCTAAATTTGACCATATTTCACCTGTCCTGGCCTCTCTGTACTGGCTGCCAATACTGTATGCTTCCACTCCAAATTCAAGGTTTGGATGTTAACTTATAAAGCCCTTTTAGGACCTCACCAACCTGTCAGAATGCCTCTCCCTCAGGTCATCCTCCTGTCCCATCTGCACCTCCCAATCCTTGCTGTATGTGGCCACTCCAAGAGAAGCCTGGAAGTAATCAACTACAAGCCGAGCCTTCTTGGCAGTGGGACTCATTTCCTGTGGAGGTGCAACTGGCCCCCACACTCTTGAGCTTCTGAAATCATGTTAAAACCAGGCTTTTTGCCAGGGCTTTACAAACCATGCCCAATTCTAATATTAATTTTATGGTCTATACCACCCATGGTTCACCAAAGGGGTTTTGTTTTTATATGATTATTTTTTAAGTTGTTGTGTATGTTTTCTTATTCTTTGGGAGCTGACCACTAAATGGGGAGGCTATAAGTTTAAACAAACACACAGTCTGGGCACACAAAAAGTCCTGCCTAAGTTGAGGCAGAGCCCTTCACAAGTAATCTCAATTAGTGACCGCCTTGCAATGAATGCAGTAACACGTTTTCAGCAAAGGGGTTGTCCAGTTTCTAAAAATTAAAACCTATTATTTATTAAAAGTTTATGAGAGTTGTCTTCTATGTATTTTCTGAGACACAATTCCACACTCAGTACCCACACCACCACTTTTCTAGTTTTAAAAGGACAGAAGAGCTAAAAAAAAATTAAGCAAGCTTGACAAATAACAACATGAGTGGGATATCTTATATCTTTTCCATTAATGAACCACAAAACTTGGTGGAATAATTTTCACAGAAAAGGTGTATGTGTGGGGTGGATGGGTGTAAAATGAATCTCTGCAATCTCTCCAGCTGCTTACACCAGATTTATTTGGCAAATACTCCTGTGAGATCAAAGAAATTTGGAATGTATTTTGTGGGTACAATAACTCTTAAGGACCTCTTTCAACTGCTGCTGCTTTACTGCGGTTTCCCCCCCCTCATATTACAGCAGCAAAACAGCATTCTAGGTACCAAGACTTGTCCTGCAACATTTACATCAGCTCCAAATCCTTCAGAGCTCAAGTTCTGCCTCCTGTCCCACATGCTGAGTGCCTCTGCTCTCTGTCTTTCTGGAAGCAGGCGAAGACCTTCCTCTTCAGGTAAGCTTTCGCTGAATGAGGGACTACCTACTATATGACTTTTGATGGAGATACATGATTGCATTGACTGATTTCATAAGAACACTACAGAGCTCTAACGCATTCCCATAACTGATTCAATGAATAAGGGAATGAAACACATAATTATAAGTACCTGCTAAACTACAAACACCATTACTCAGGATGAAGCCATGGCATTTAAATTGGCAATAGTCTGTAATAAATATATAGGGCAGATACATTCTTTGCCTGTCTTCCTCATCACTTCTTGGAAGCTTCCTTGTGGAAGCTGTGAATAATGAATAGCCAGACACAAGACATCCTCTCTCTTTCTCGAAGATTTCTACAAACAACATGCAGAAACTGTCATCAACAAAACCAGTACATTGGGCTAAGTTACTGGGAGATTCAGCGGCTAGGTTCAAGATGGTGCACAGGCTCTTTCAGCAAAACAGAGCATCCCTATGCTAGGTTATATTTTTAAAAAAGAGGATCAATGTTTCATGGAAGAGAAATGAAAAAGTGATTTTCACAGCCTCTGTGGGGAGGAAATGACATCACAGCACTGGTAATAGGTGGTTTGGGATATGCAGGATGTAAATAGACATTTGCAGCATGAGCCCTATAATCTTCTATTATCAGAATAATAAGCAAGCAGCACAGTGCAAAGTGGCAGCAGCTGACAAAGCCCAGTTCTGTGTTGCTTGTGGCTAGGCTCTGATCATTCTAAGCAGACATCCAAGATGGTAGAAGCAGACCAACTTGATGGTACTTCTAGACAAGACAGCTGTTTTATTCCTCATTTGTAGAATTTTACAGAGGTTTTGGATCATTGGGTTCCCAGATCCTGTTTTTCCCAAACCTTTTATCCTCCTCTGGTTTTACAGAACAGCCCCCTCTCTGCCAGCATTAGCAATGCCATTAAAGCAAATATCTCAGTTTGGAATGAGAAGGTGCAAAATCCCTCCCTGCTTTGTCACTTAGAACCCCGTAAGAGGACAAGCAGGTGAAAAAGGTATCCACCTGGCTGTGTGAAGAAGTGCTAATTAAATGCATCAGCAAATGAGAGACTCATTTAGAAATGAAATGATTTGATTTAGAAATCAGGTATGAATTAATGTGCACCTGTTTTTTCCTTAATGATGAACAAATAAATAAGTAAGGGAGAAAAGGAGGGGTGACCAAAAGGCACCTGGAACCCAATATGTGCCATTCTTTGGATGGGCTGCCCCAGGTAAAAGTCTTACCATGCTAGCAACCTTTCCGTGTTTGTGTGTTTTTTATCCCCCTTGTGGTCCCAGCAGCCACCTGCCTGGCATAGACCTCTGCCATGATATTTGTTGGGACTTTCATTTCCCCTCTCCCTGCACTGTCCACAATATACTGGTGCAGAGCCTGATGAAGATTAGTTTAGGCTGAACGTCAGATTTTTTTTTTTTTTACAAAAACAACAATTACATTATAGTTCTAGTACAGATATCATCTGCTCTGATATAAGAACAGAATTGATTCCCCACAAACGCCTGTGATTGCTGATCACACTCCATGAAGTCTGTGAAAACCAGAGAGCTCTACTAACTTGTACCTGACTCTCAATTAACCAGCCATCTCAGCTGGGATTAATAAGGTTTAGAAGCTTTATTGCCACCCCTGCCTAACATGTTTTCTATGCATCTGATATAACGGGGGATTAATGGGAGTGTCTTTTAACTTTACATTCTGGTTATCCCTCCCTTTGTTCTTAGCTGGACAGGGAAAGGAGGTCCTTTTCCAAGGAGAAAGATGGGGAAAAATGCTCTAAAATAAAGAAAAATAAGGAGGTTTACCATTTCTCTGTGGAGACAAGAGTACATGTATGTGGTATATGTGGTGTACATATGTGGTGTGCATGAGTACGTATGTAGCCCTTTCATGCTACTTTTTAGCGCTGCATGCAACTATCATGAGTCAAAAATGTTGCCCGCTGCTCTCCTGTATCTGTAGTCACTTGGGCTTTGTTGTGTTTGAAATGACGGAGCCTCCACCTATTCTCTGCTGATCACAGGAGTGAAGCAGGAGCAGCTTCCCTGAACTAGCCCACTACTATGGGCAGGGCATCCTCTTGGTCTAGTTTTCAAAGAACAGGTCAGAGAGTGAGCATATATTGTATATCTAAAGCGTTTCCCCCTTACTATACTGTATCATTCTCAAGTGTGTGATTGATCCACATAGCTCCTCAATAGTTGTGTCATTTATTTCTCATGGCACAAAAGGCAGTTCTGGTGAGTACATCTATTTCTGCAGGATGCCACACCGCTCCAGAGATTCAAAAGTAAAATAAAGCTTCAGATATGTTTTGAATCCAAAGGGGAGGAATAACGGAGAGGCAGCTGTTCCTCAATGCCCCCAAAAGGTCGGAAAATGTTAAGTCATTTGATTTAGTGTAATTGTATTTCCACTGCCAAGGACAGAGATTTTCTGCTTCAGATAGCAAAATGATTTGGCCAAAATAACTATGCACCTCCTTGATTTGGCTTTGGGTGTGTGTACAATGCATGTAAGGTCATAGTATTTTATGCTCTGCCCCAGGCAGCAAAATGTCATTCTGTCTCTGCCTGTAAAGTAGCACCACTATTCTCTCTGTTTCAGTGAGAGATAGAAAGAAACAAACCCTCGCCAAGCCACCCACTGTATGGCAGAGAGCATCTGTTTCCCATTAACATGGAATAAAAACACTCTTACTGTTTAGTGAATGGCAGAATCCAATATCGCTGTCTTGCTTACTGAGCAAGGAAGGGGATGTGTCCCACCTAAAAAATGTGTAATATTTACCCACAGTCTGGTAGACCACCTGCTTTGGGTATTCTGTGAACACAGCCTGCGTGCAATACAGAAAACAGTCCAACAGGAGGAGCTCACATCCAGCCATTTCCATAGCAAATCAAAGGCAGATAAATAATTAACAGGCTAGCATGACTGTGCTAGTTCTACTAATCGTTGTGCCTTTAAGAATTACTTTCTGCTCTACTAGTTGCAAAGCATCCTAACAGCATCCCAACTCTGGCTAAAGTGGTGTCAAGCATAGGGAACTCCAGGTTGCCCATCAGTTCGAACAAATCCTGGATAGAATTTGAAGACTTGCATCGAGGGTGATTTACTGTTAGGCCTGTGGGAGAACAACTAAAATATAATAGTTTTAATGGGAGTGCAAGTAGCTTTGAGAACCTTTCCAGACTTGTCTTCCTTCCCTCCTTGATGTACAAATCTAGTTGAATTGAAGTCTCTATATTGGACTCCTCAGCAAAAAAATGAAATCTGAATGCTTCGCCAGGGAGAGGGGAGTTATGATTAGAAAATTCAGAATACTCTTCCCCCACATGTCAATATACCTCCATGTCCCAGTGATATATTGGATCTTTCATTACTCCGTCCTGACACACAAGACTGCTCCTGAATCCTCTACCTATTCTCCTCCCACTCCAAGGTGCAGTGTCCCTGCTCTGAAGTACTGTACCTGTTCTTTCCTCTGAGTGTGGGTATTATTTGTGTGCTTTCTAGGCCTGAAAGTTTCTATGCCCTCCAGTGGCCGTGCATCAAAGTGAAAACTAAGAAAAGCCCATTTTTATTGGTTCAGTTTCCAAAGTGAGCAAGTATTCATTCAAGCAGGACCAGAAATGCATGTAAAGGACATTTCCTCCATTTATCCTTCCCCTCTTCCCATATGAGCATATTTTATTAATGATTTAAGCCCCTCACAACTGGAGTGGACCCTGCAGGGCTTGCTGGAAGCACAGGAGAACAATTATCCTGCTACTTTGACTATAATAGCTACAAGGGAACTTTTTCTAGCATTATAATTTTTCATATTAATCACCTGTCTAGTAAATGGTTCAACATGGAGAGAAGGAGCTCGTAGGCAAAAATCATGGCCATTTGTGGGCTATCAGAAACAGCCTGCACCATAGCACAAATAACACTTCAGTGGCTACTTCATGGTACACTTTTCCCAACAGAGTTAATAACTTTCAAACAGAGGTCTTGTGAAAATGACCTCATATACTCTTACTACTCTCAATACGCTGGGAACCCACTATTTACTTTGAAGCAAATCAGGTATTTACATGGCCTTTCTCACATTACATGCTACATTACCCCAGGGCGTTACACCAGTGTGCGAAACAATTCTAGTTGGAAATAAAGGAATAATGGGATGGGGGCAATGAGTACTGGGGAATATTGGAAAGGGTGAGTGACTTGTGACTGTTAGGTCTTCACATGCTGAAGTAGAGGAAATAGTCCCCTTGTTACTGCATGCAGCAAGGTGGAACCGAGAAGCTGCCAAAGGAAGATTTGTGGACTGTGGAACCAAACCGAACACATACACATACCCACCTCATATTCTTGGGAGAACTTGAGCCCATCATTGGCTTTCAATCGGTCAATGTTGTCAGCAAGGTCTGTCACTGGAATGGGAGGGTGATCACGCATGCCTGCCAGACCAAACAGAAAGGAGAAGAAGGTAGCAAAGGGAGCAGTTATTGTTTAACTAAAAGGAGAATCACTGGGTCTTTTTGTATGTGTGCATAATGGATCATAATGGCAAGGTGTAACAATGACAGGATGGATGGAACACGAACAAAGTGACATGGCATGCAGTGCCCACGCAATGGCACAAGGTACGTGTGCATGCTCAGATGGGACAGTGACCTGCCAGGATACTTTCCATGTGTAAAACCAGGCTGGAGAGGGTGAAACAATTTGGAAAGATGCTCCTGCACAAACTAATGCTGGGATAAGTTAATGCCAAGGCAGCAATAGAGAATATCCGAATTGCAGAATGGATCCCTGCCTTCACTTAACACCAACGGTATGCATTAGAGTACACATAGAAATTGAACGCATGTTTCCTTTGTTCATTGGGGACAACTCTGTATTTCTCAAGCATTCATGCAAAGCCTCAGTGACTGAGGTATCAGAGATTTCTAAGCCGTTACAGATTATGCTTCACTTGAGAGACACCAAAAAGCCTATATCTAATAGTCAGGTAACTATTTTTTTTGTTATACAATAATGTTTTGGTTAGAGAGAAAGAGGATCTGGGGTGTAGATTTTGTACATCAGTCATAGAATATACTGACCGTGCAACATTATGCTTTTACACAAACTGGACTTGCACCAGACTCAAAGAATCAGGCTGGGTTTCTTCCAGTGACATCTGTCTTTGGAATTTTCAAACCACCAGCATAAATTCAAAGCTATCATAGATCCCTCATCCTTTTCTACCTTTCCACATAGGCTAGCACAAGATAAGAATAAACCCTACATATCTGTGAGGCAAGCAGGTCTTACATTTTCCTTTGACAACTCAACCGCAGGAGACCAGAACATTCAAGTGGCACATATGGGTGATAAAATTTGAAGTACATTAAGATAGGAGGGCAGAAAGAAAAACGATAGTAGTTCCATGTGGGATGAGGCCTTCCCAGTAAAGAACTACCAACAGAATACCATCTGAAGACCATATTCAGAAGATTATTAAGTCTCGGTTTAGTGGACTAGATCTGAATGAATACAGTTTACATTGAATTTTGGAGCAGTGACATATTGCTTTAACACATTGTGAATGCAACTTTTGCACTTCTTGTCTTTCAAATTTCAGGGCAATACTAGCATCCTGCCAAGAGATCAGCTCACTGGGACCTTATGAGCTCATCCAGGAACCGGTGGCTAATTTCTACATGACATAGCTTAGGAAACAGTACAGACCTAACATCTTCTTGTTTCCAGCCATGAATGCTGGTATTTCTTATCTGAATAGCACCAGAAACTAACTTTCAGGGAGCAGCCTGGGTCACTTTCAAAGGTGAATGTTATCATGTAAATCTTTGGTGAGTGAGGTTGACCTTTATGACACTGAAAAAAAGAGGAAGAAAGAAGTGGGTGGGTAAAAGAGTGAGAAAGAAGCAAAAGGAAGAGGAAAGAAAACTAACTTGAAATATTCGAGCAACTGGGGCCACTGGCACCTGCAAGAACAGAAATCCCATTAGCCATTGCTGAGGGCAGAGTCAAGTCGGCTAAAGGAGGGAGAAGTTACTTCTGGACCACAAATCCCAGAGTCCTCTACTGGCTGAGGTATCCGAGGCGTTGTAGTCCAAAATGTAATTCTTCTAATTTTTGCCAAGGGCAGAATGTAGAAGTCTCCACTATGGCTGGAAAAAGGACTTCCAGCACAGCACTTGCTATACCTGTGGCAGTACAGATGGATATTTTAGTAATACAAATGCCAACTAACAATGGGTCTTTCACAGGTGATTTCACTAAGGAGAGAAGTTGGATTTTTAACAATAAATGTTTGCTTGTTGTCCGGGAAAACATAGCTTCAATTTCCAGCCCCTTCCCAAGAATCATGCCTTCTTTGCTACATGAGCCAGCTGCTGCATCTTGGGAACAAGATTTGCTCGTAATTCACCCACTCACTTAAGTGCAGCATCATTCTGCCCGACCTGCCACAAGTCAGCAAAATGGAACACGAGTACAAAGAAGCTGGCAATTCATGCAAGAAACCTGTGTCTGAAGTAGAAACTATTAAAGTGATAAGCTTAATATTTAATAACAGCAGCCTGATTAATTATGTACTGAGCAAGGCCCTTCCTGCCTCTACATTTACCAGCAGGGATATCAATGACAAGACCGCTCAGGGTTCAGTCGTTGCTGTCTGTCCACAGAAAGCACCCATCCATCTCAGCATGGTGAGACTAGGGGAAGGCAACTATCACAGGCTGCATCGGCAATACCAGAGCTCTCCTATGTACCACAGCTGCTCCATACAGCCCCCGTAAGAAGGTAAAAGGATTCAAAGGCCAGAAGAAATCCTTTAGCTGCTGTGAGCAAGCAAGAGGATAGGTAGATATACACAGGTTTTTGCATGCACTGCAGCCCTTCCTTACCTTCCTCAAGCCAAACTCTTTTGGTTCAGTCTGCCTTGTACATGTACATGGCTCAGTGCAATGTGCACGACTTATTCTGCATTCAGTGAGCAGTCTGGACTACACTTTGGGCTCTTCTATCATGTTGGGTTGTACAAATTATCTGATGAAATAGCAACTTTCCATGAATAGGGTGGGATGTGTCTCCATCCTACTGCTCCACAAGTTGTCTACCTGTAAGGTGCATACTCTCATTTTCTGCCCCATTTGTAAAACCATATGAGGTGGAGGGCTCCTGGACATAGAGAAAAGACTATACATAGTCACCAGAGCTCACATCCCAACATTCACCAGAAGCAAGAGATATTTTAGAGGAAAAGAACTAAAGGCTCCATTTTATTAGTATGATGTTTGAAGTGCTTTAATGAATCCCATCAGCTTAAGGCAAATGAATCCCATCAGCTTAAGGCAAATGGCAGGCTGATTCTGGACTGGCAAGAGAATGTGCAAGCTCAGTCCTACAGAAAACAATCAACCTAACCCTTACTGAAGAAAAAACATCCTGCCGACACTGCCATACCTCCCAAAAATGCAACTTGTCAGTGGGAAGCATCCCAGAAGCCACATCATGAACCAATCTACTCAATTTGACAATGGTCTGTAAGCATGTTGAACCTTCCCTTTGTAACTAATTTGGGTGCTATCTAGAGCAGAATCTAGGACAAACTTTTGGAATATACTACAAATCTTGCCAAGACTTATCTGAGGCAAAGTTCTTGTTCAGCTAGACTACCGAGTCGCTGCTTCGTAAGGCCTTGGAGCAAGCAGCAAGCCTGGCACCCAAATCTGTTTCTTGTCATTATAAGTTGCACCTATAGGTAGGATACTCAGCCACCGATCCTAGTTTGATTGGACACATTCTCTGAAGGTGCAGGTGGAGCAATTGGGTCCTGTAATAAACACCAACCAATGACAGAGGTGCACAGCTCTACAGGAAAAACGGGAGTAGTTCAGCCATTCCATACCTGGTGTTTGATAGTTGAGACGTCTCATTTCAACAGGGTCAGACGAATGGGCCAGCAATGAGTCTTTCAAGCCAATGGAATGTTCATCCTTGGAGGAAGGTGAATTGGCCCTTTTTCTAATGAGAGAGAATGCAGAGCTTACAAGATGAACCTTGGCATGGCTACCTAATGATAGAATATGTCAAGATGCAGCAGACTCAATAACACAGCTAGCTGCAAGCAATAAGGATTGCGCTACACAATAAATTCTAGTCTGACCTATAACAGTATGGTCTGTTTCTTTTGGTGGAAGAACACACATAAGATTTTTGCAAGTATTAAAAAAATTAAAACTGTGAAGAGTTGTAATATAATAGGGTAAAAGCTCTTCTGGGTAAGTTTTATTGGTCCATTAATACTTGTCTTGAATGGCTGAAGGCCCCCCAAGCGTGTGTTAATGGAACAATAAAAAACACACTGTTGTCTCTTCATGCTATATTTATGCCTACAGATCTACCACCTTAGGCACTTATCCCAGTAGATCTCACTAGCTAAGCAGAGATGAGCATGACCAGTAATTAAATGGAGATTTTATAGGAAATTTTGGGATGGCAAAAAGAATTATTGGCAGTGTCCACTGGCTATCATTAAACTAAAGAACACCTTATGATGCTGTATCTTGGTGATCACCCCAATATAGAACTGCAACATGTTTCTGTGGAAAGTAATCGAGAGCAGGGACAAAATGCTAAACCAAGGTATTAGGGGTATTGTGGTACAGAATGTGTGTATAAAGCCACAGTGCAATCACTGATAAATAACCAAGAGAATTGTTCAGGAATACTAACAAACATGCTATCTGGTACACAAACGTATTTGTAAAAATGGAGAAAATTCCAGGAAAGAACACAAGAATATATATTTTTTAAAATTGTGTCTCAGTTCTCCATTCACTAGAACCTCCAAAGAAATGTGCAATAAAATCACAATATAAAAACAAAACAAAGATGAAACTTTATTTATTATTTTAAAAAATATTTCTATCCGGCCTTTCTCTCCAAAAGGACCCAAGGCAGCTTACATCATAAAACAGCATTTTAAAGCTAAAACATATACAGATATTAAGAAAGAATTAAGCAAGTATTATATTAAAATAGTATTAAGATCAATATTTAAACAAGCTGAAAACGGAGCACAATGATCCATTTAATGATTCACCCTCTCAGCCCATCAGATATTAAGGAGAAGCTTGCCTGAAGAGAAAAGTCTTTGCCTGCCTGTGGAAGGACAGCAGAGGTTGGACCATCCTAGGTGGTTACTTCACATCCCGTTCGTCCCTCCTTGCTGTCCCGCTTGGGACTGGAACAAAAAAACCTTACTTCATGTCCATAGCGTGACAGCAAACAGTTGTCTCAACCACGCCCCCAGAACCGGGAACAGAGCGTGACAAGCTGTACCTGCCCCTGGGCTGGGGAATTCTCTTGTCTCTGTTCCTGTTCTGGGACAAGGTCCTGTGAGGTAACAACTGTCATGCAATGAAGGCAATCTTTCGCTCATGAACTTGCGTCTGTTCATTTCTCTAGTACTTTTGAGTGCTGTGGATCGACATTTCGAATAGACGAAGCATAGGGGGTGTGGTGCGCCCGTTATTTTTATGGTTCCCCCCCCCAAAAAAAAGCAGATCTTGTCACGAAACAAGGCCGTGAAGTAACACTTGTCACGAGACAAGATATCACAACCGTGAGTAAACGGAAAGAGGGACTGAACATGTACAAATGTAATCGCGGAAGAAGGTAGGACATGAAGTAACTGCCCTAGTTTTCATAGGGAGGGCATTCCCGAGTCAGGGATTAGCAACAGAGAAAGCCCTTTCCCGAGTGCCCACCAAATGCAACTGTGAGGGTGGTGGGACTGAGAGAAAGGCTTCCCCTGATGATCTTAAAGCCTAGGCAGCCTCATATGGGAAGATGTGGTTGTTTTGGATCCAAGCTGTTTATGGTTTTATAGATTAAAAACAACACTTGTGCCTGGAAATGGATCAGCAGCCCATGGAGCTGCTGCAACAGAACAGATACATGCTCCCTACAACCAGCTCTGACATAGTAATATTGTTTCTCTTACAAACTTAGTCACTTAGAAACTTAGTTAGGATGAAACCAACCTGATCTTCCTATTGAGAGAGTTTTGTAATTCCAGACTTGCTACAGAGAAAGCCCTGCTGACACACACACCCAGCTGGCTTTTTGGGAATCCATTGATTCAAATGGGCCTAGCTGCAACTTGCTTTAGCATAGCAAGTCACAGTTAGAGTAGGCACATTTGAATCAGTGGAACACGTGCAGAGAAATTGACTCAGCAAATCTACTTTAATTTAATGGGATCACTCTAGTGCAGTTCACAGTTTACTACTCTAAGCAACAGGATTTGAGCCACTGAAACTTTCAAACTATGGGCAGTCTTACAGTACTTCCAATGTTCTGGTTCAGGTGAAACAACCACCTTCAACTGAGCTCAGAAACAAACTCAAAGCTAATGTAGTTGGTTCAGAACTAGTGATTTTATGGTTGCTAAAGCATCCACCAGACAACAGGTGAGCCACTCTATTTTGCACTAACTGCATGGTCTGAGGCATCTCCATAAACACATTACATTTATGGAATGTATTACTGTGCCCATATCCATTTTCCTTGGAAAGGTATACAGATGGCATATCTGCCAAAGCAGTACTAGCAAGACAGTTGTCTATGAGCAAAGCTGGGTTTAAAAAAACCACTTCCCTTAAATAGTGCATCTAATTCTACAAAGAGAGAGCAAACCCATCCAGAATGGGCTGTAACCTCAAATCCAGCTTGGCTTTTGTGCTGTTAAACAAAATGTCTTTTTTGTATGGCCTGAGCCTCATATTTTATCCTATCAACCCTACTGAATTAACAACGTACAGAGGAGCTGACTCACTAAATCCCTACTGAGACAGTGGGTCCATTCCAGTGTAACCTGCTATGCCAAACAACATATTTCAGCCCAGGTTATGGTGCAAAGGGAAAAGTTTGGAGCAAAGCCATATTGACATGATCAAAAGTACATTTTAGTTATGCCAAAGGAGTCCAGGACAGCTTGTGAAATGTCATATTCTCAACCAGTGGAGTAGGCAGGAAAAACCTAAGAATTCTGAAAACTTCAAATGCTTTAGAAGTAGCCAAGCTCCCAGAAGCCTGATCACACTTTAAATCTAACAAGACCAAGCTGAGAAGGCTGAAAGAGTAAAGCATTCCACAATGGCCACATAAGGAAAATGATAGCCAGGAGCCACCTGGACTGAGCAGCAAGTTTCTGTTTACTGCTCTAAATAAAATGAAGGCATAGATTTGAAACAAAAAAGGGAGGGAGGGAGGGAGGCAGGAAGGAAGGAAGGAAGAAAATGTCTACCTTTCTTGTTTGCTAGATCCAAGGACAGCAGGAAGAGAAGAGGGTAATTAGGATTACACAAAGGTACAAAACGTCCAAAGTAACTTCCCACCTCGTGCTATGTACATTTAGCTAGATAAAAATTGTTGCAACTTATAGCAGAGCTGAAGTGGGAGCTTCCGTACACTGTGTAACTTAAGGAGCACCATCTTCTTTTAAATACCATGAACCTATTACACTGAATATCGAAAACATATACAACCATACTGGGTTTAGATCCATCTTTTTCTGGGGAAAAGCAGCAGGCTGAGGGATGCAGGCACTTCTTGTTCAAAGCCTGGTATATAATCCAAGCCACAGGAACTCAGATAAATCAATTTAGCATGGCTAAGCAGGAAAAAACCAGCCTTTTATGATACTACAAGTAGTTCATTTCATGCTGGCGCTCACTACAGATACCACCCTCACAGTATATATAATCTCTGCAGGGCTTCCTGCATACCATTGTGGACTCTCCCCCCCCCCACTCTCCCCTGCCTAATACCTACTGATAATTAATACAGTTCCCTGCAGGTACAGTGGGTCAAAGTCAGACTACATCCCTCAGTGGGGATTGACCTTATGTTTGAGTTTATCATCCTATTACTCCCCCTACAGATCATATCCTTGAAGCTGGCACAATACTGTACCCTTGACCCAAATGCAACGCAGGGATCTAGGGTGGCACTTACCTTTTGAAGAGCAGGATTGCAATGACAATGATGATGATTAAGATGACAGCTAGAACAGGCCCCATCACCCACAACATCTCTGGTTCATCCTGCTGTTTTGCTGTTACTTCCATCACTATCTCATCTGAGTAGGGGCTGGCAGCATACTTCTTCTAATGAATGAGAAAGACAAACCAGGTTAAAAAAAATCACTTATCAGGTCTCTTCTATACATCACCTCATTTTCTCTCTGCCCCATCGCCCGAAGCTGCCCATCTGCAATCTTTTTCAAGAGTAACAATGCAATTACAAGACAAAGTAGGAATCAGTTTCCCCCAGAACATAACAGAACATTCTCTAATAAAATAAGACAGAATGTGGCTTCCCTTTCTGCCAGAATGGAATGGTCCAGCTGAGAGCAAGTTAACAGTCTCGGGCACATGGAGAGGCAAATTACAGATTTTGGAGTTGCAGCCAATTGAGCACTGGAGCTGGTGAGTACAAAGTGCTTTATAATACCTATTATGCTGATATAAATGCATAGCCTTAGGGGGTGATATGTCGGAGGACAACCACTGGGCAAAACACTGTCCCTGAAGCAAAAGACTAAGCCCTGAAAAGAGATTTCATGATGGGTTCCTAATGCATGAAGGATTCTGATTCCAGATACAATCCACAGAGCTTGAACTGTCCTTGCATGCCACCTTATTTGCCAATGGGGCTGGCTCAGCCCTTAGATTTGCTATGCTCATGTTAAAGGCAGAAGGGCTTGTGCTGTTCAGATTTTCCTTGTAGGTCAGTAATGGATGATCTGTCAAAGAGGAATACCAGATTCTAAGGTCACTTTTGGCCATTTCACATACTGCCTGAGAAGTCCACTGGTGTAAAGGCTACGGATTTAAACAGCCTTTTGTGCTTTAGGCATTCTTGCAGAGTACACAAAAATGAGCTTCAAATAATCCCCTTTTACAAATGCCAACCAGGAAGCACATACAAGGCTTAATGGCTCGCCTCTGAAAGCTTATCAAATTTCAGGCATCTGTCTTAGAACAGACAACATAGCCATAAAGAAGAACCTATGTTTGTACAATAAGATTCTACTTGAAAGGTTGTCATAGAGAAGAGGGGCAGGATCAATCCTCCCAGAGCGTGGGGCATGTAATAATAGGCTGAAACTATAGGAAACCGGATTTTATTGGAATATCAGGAAAAACCTCCTAACTGTTAGAGCAGTATAGTAATGGAACCAATTACCTTGGAGGTGGTAAGCACTCCAACACTAGAAACATTCAAGAGAGAATTAGAAAACTATGTACCAGATATAGGCTGATTGGGATTCCTGCCTAGAGCAGGGGTTTGGACTCCATGGCCTTAAAAGGCCCCCTCCACCTTCATTATTCTAGGATTCTGTCTAGGATTATTACAGGACAGAAGGGAAGGGGTTCTAGAAATGCTCATGTCCTTATGCCTCTTGTTTTACAAATGAAGTAGTAAAACAATCTGCAGCATAGCAATACTTAATTTCAGTTACACCCTTCTATGAAAATGCACCTTTATCCGCACCCAGAAAGGCATTGAGGAATGGAAACCTTAGTATAAGACGTCTGTGAAGATTCTCAGTCATCCAGGTGCGTTTAACTGGGAGTTGAGTCATGGCTACTGGACTTCATCAGACCGATGAAGCTGTTTGGATGAACAGTGAAACGTTTCTATCTCTCAAAAAAGAAGTCCAGTAGCCATGACTCAACTCCCACTTAGTATAAGACAATGGCAACTAAGCTCAGCATCTCAGCTGGAAAGAGAAAGGGCTTATATGGGAACTAGAGTTTAGCTACAGCACACTTGCAACCCCGCCATAAAACAAAAGCCGATGCTTGGAAAAATATGTTGTGCTTGCCATAGTGTGCTCAAGCACATCTACTGTCTACCCTGTGTACCCAGGAACCAGCATTGTAGCATAAGGGTAACTTCCCTGGCTGGCTGATCAGAGACCTTACTCTCTGAACTGCACGTTTGCTGTGTCCACCACACAAATGCTCGGACTGGATGAGTAATGAAGCATTTGACCATCTTTAATGAGCCACTGCAAGTAAATGAGGCTGAAAGTGAGAGACCCAGCATGGGGCAGAGCAGAAGGGCCTGAGTATCTTCATTATTGCTGGACATTACTTACACATTTGCAGCAGCACCATCACTTACACTTCCATTTCTTTTATTTACACTGTCTCATAGTGATGCATAATTACAGAAGAGGGGAAACCGAACCAGTACAGACAGTAGGACAATTTTCTCCGCATAGACTCTTGGGCCTCTATATGAATAGAAAAATCCCATAGGGCAAAAGAAGATTTTCCTAGAACCCCCATGAATCTCACGTTGCTACTGCTAGATTAGTTCTGCAGTTTAAACCTACATAGCTTCTGCTGTGTCGAAACGTTTCTAGCGCAACATCTGGATTAGTCCTCCCAGGTACTATTCAGCCCTATCTTTTCTTTATCATGGTTCTTACCGTATCACCATCTTCCAGCGAAGCTAGCACAAAACAGCGGTAGCTGAGGTGTTCAGAGAGTGGCTTATTGTAGAAGCCTTTATAGGTCTTCTCATCCCCCAAGACAAAGGTCTCGGGCAGATCATCTACTTGGGCAGCAATGTATGGCTTGAGGTGATCTGCCTGCCGACGCTGCCGCCTGTCCGTGGCTCCTTGGTTGATGGCCTCAAGTAGCTGGGTAGAAAAAAGAAAGTTAATGCGAGAAAGCAAAGTGTTCTGCTTATATACCGCCCCATACCGCTTCAAGTAGCCTCTGGGCGGTTTACAACTTTAATTACAGTATGCAAGCTACACATTGCACACACACACACACAGCAGGCTGGGTATTCATTTTACCGACCTCAGAAGATGCTGTGCCATATGCCATGGGGAAGTGCAAGGATATACTGCTATGATTCTATAAAGTAAACTGGAAATCAGCTGGAGAAACTCAGGATAGCCCCATTGTGTCTTATTCTATCCAATCCCATCAGGCTCTTGCCAAAATTCTATAAATCTGCATTTGCTTGCCTTGTTAGTATGGCTGTTAAGCTATACACAGGGTGTGATGTCTGATCCAAGGACTGTTCTGGGATAATAAGGGATCTTCTGATGACTTTAAGGTTCTGGACACAGTTCATGAAAAATAATACCACATTTTACAAACATTCCCAGCCCTCAACACTAAAAGAAAAATGAGTTTAAAGTGTGCATTGGCTAGCAGATCAACAGCCGTTTCAATTCACGATTCTCCTAATCAGCACAAATTAAGACAACAACGGACTGCCCAACACAGCTTACACAAGTACTTTTGAATGCCCTAAGATTCAACAGGCTTGGAGACTGATTCCTCTCACACAATAAAAACACACCACATCTTGCCCCAGAATGTATTAAACCTCTAGACATAGCATTTGCAGGCATTTCTTCCTCACCCATCCTGCTGGGTTGCAGTAAAGCTTTGTGTAAATCACACACAGTGTTAACAGATTTCATGGGACATTGAGAAAAAAAATGATAAATTTCATAGTCACCCACAAATTCAAGAAAAAGGATATAAACACACCAAAATTCAATTACACTGCTTAGAAAGGCTTTCAGATGTTTAAAGATGTTTTTTCTAATGAATAAAAATGAATGCTAGGCTCGGAACAGAAATTCTAATTTAGAATGAAGGAGGAGGCATGAAATACATTTCACACAAAAATGTGCAAGGGCAAGCACAGAGCATCTGAGCATCTGTGGAGCCAGGGAGGAAAGGTCTTTTTAGAACCACTCTGTAATGCCAGGGGAGAAGACTCCCTGCTTGCCCACTATGCATGGACTGATTATCGGTTGAGATGACATGACACAATACCATGTTAGGGATTATCAAAAAGGGGATTGGAAATAAAACAATGGCATTGTACAAAACGATAGTAAGGCCGCACCTGGAGTATTGTGTACAATTCTGGTCACTGCATCTCAAGAAAGACATAGTGGAACTGGAAAAGGTGCAGAAGAGAGCAACTAAAATGATTACTGGCCTGGGGGACCTCCCTTATGAGGAAAGGTTAAAACATTTAGGGCTTTTTAGTCAGGAAAAAAAGCGCCTGAGGGGGGATATGATTGAGACATAAAAAATAATGCAGGGCATGAGTAAAGTGGATAGAAGGACGCTCTTCTCCCTCTCACAAAATACCAGAACTAGGGGACATCCACTCAAACTGAGGACTGGGATAGTGAGAACAGACAATTTTTTTTTTACCCAGCGTGTTGTTAGTCTGTGGAACTCCCTGCCACAGGATGTGGTGATGGCATCTGGCCTGGATGCCTTCAAAAGGGGATTGGACAGATTCCTGGAGGAAAAGTCCATCACAGGTAATCAACTATGATGGAGATGTGTAATCTCCAGGCTTAACACCAGGATACTTCAAGGACCAGATGCAGGAGAGTCATATCAGGAGACAGAGATCTAGTCTTGTGCACTCCCAGACACATTTGGTGTGGCCACTGTGAGATACAGGAAGCTGGACTAGATGGGCCTTTGGCCTGATCCAGCATGGCTCTTCTTATGTTCTTATGACCATATCTGAATTTCATTCTCAGTATCTTGCTCTGCAAAGAAATTGTGCACAAAAACACAGGACAGAAGGGAATGGGGTATGACCTATAAATAAAACAAATGTTCAGAGATTCTCATCATAGAAGTCTCTTGCAAGTTATCTAGCCTCTTTGGAAACAAGATTGAGAGTTGGCTGGAGATGAACACGGGAATTAAGGGTATTCAAGAGACTTGGTACTTTCAGGATAGCAGGAGATGGCATTCAAGACAGTTCCCCTTGAAGGAGAAATTACAAATAGGCATATATAACCAATTCTACAAGCCCCAGGTCTTTGGTCAGTACATCAAGCATCAAAGGACTAACAGTCTAATTCCCCAACTCAGTTCACATGTGTAGGGCAACTCAAAAGAAGCAGAAGCAACTTCTGAGAGCAGCAATTCGAATCAGTGTATGATAAGCTATTGTGACCTTTTTCTTACCTGATCCAGTTCCATTTCATCTGGGGTCTTTAATCTTGAAGCAAGTACATTGTTTGTGTTGTCTAATGGCACTACCACAATGTAATACCACCTAGGGAATAAGAGAAGGGAAAGAGTGAACTCTCCTAAAGACCATGGAAAACCCTGCTTGAAATCTCTGCAACTCCCACTACTCCCATTTCCTTCTAGAGACTGAGGCTACAAAAGCCACAAGGTCACTTTGCAGTGGAATGTGCCAGACACTAGGAACAGACAGCATTACAGTTGATTTCCTGTTTCAGAAGAACACAAACACAAGACCATAGCAAACTTCCTACAGAGATTTACACACATTGCTTAATGCAGAAGTAAGGAAACACTTGCTCTCCAGGTATTGACACATTTATGAAGAGCATGGTCAGTGGTCAAGAATGATAGGAGTTTTAGGCCATGTAAGCCAGTGCTATTTTAGGGCCGCTACTGTATTTCCTTATAGGTTATTTAAACTTCTCTCCCTGACCTCCCGTGTGTACATGCATATGTTTATGTGTGACATCTGATACAGTCATTGCCCTACCATCCTTTCTCTCTAGGAAAACGCTCTCATGACTCTTCAGCCATTCAGAAGGATTCCCATGCCACCGACATCCAATAACAAGAATACAAAGCTAACCTAGCCCTTCCTTCTTCTTCTGGCAGAAGATGGCGTAAGGTCAGTGAACATACTGGCTCACTGAAGTGGAAATAATATACCTGACTGGCACTGTGGTTTTCACTTTGGGGAGAGTGAGGGTGAACTGTCCATTATGGATATATTTGTTTGATGAAATGGGCTTAGCCTGGAGGACGTCAGGGGCTGTCCGGATGAAGACCCGATGCTGCAGAGCACCTGCACTGCTTCCACGATTTGTGAGCGCAAAGGAGTAATTTGTATCTGGCTTCAGGTCACTAATTAGCTTCTTCATGGAGAGGCCATCTACCTCCACAGTCTGACTATTGTAGAGAATCTGAAAGGAAAACAAAAACAAATCATGCATCCCAAGCACCTGGGTGAACCAAGGTTAGGAACCATTGTTCTCGACAGATCATCTGGGTTGGGGCTTCAGGACATCTTATTGTAGTGGTTCTGCTCCTATTTGGATAGTAACTGGAGAGCTGTTATGCTACTAGGGTCACCTAAGACTGGGTTTTACCCCTTTTATTGTTTACCTGTCTACATGAAACTCTTGGGAGAATCCACTTAGGGATGTGAACTGAGGAGTTAACCAATAGATGGTTGACACCCAACTCTCTTTCCTTTTCATCTAGTCCATCTTTTTTAACTAGTTTCAGACCATGGTAATGATCTAAATTAAGTCCAATAAGGACAGATTCAATGCATGTAAAATATCAGTACATGGCTTGTCTGCTCAGTTCATTTCAGTGTCTGGAAATCTTGCTTGGAAAGGGCCAGACTCTTCCTAGCAGTTAGTTTGGGAGTACACCTAGAACAGGCTTATCCAAACTTTGGCCCTCCTGATGTTTTGAACCACAACTCCAAGAATTCTACGCTTAGATTGCCAATGGCAAAGGACTGTGGGAGTTGTAGTCCAAAACATCTGGAGGGCCAAAGTTTGGACATGCCTGACTTAGAATGATCCTGCACAGTTGGTCTTGATGACTTGGAGTGTCGTACAATAACTTAAGACTGATATAACAACTTTAACATTCTCTGGACTTGCTCTAGCTATTCATATTCTGGTATGGAGATAAGTTATATATGCTACGAACTGGAAACAGTTTGGAATCTTCATCAAGAGAGAAAAATTGTAAACTAAGCTTGGTTAATATAGTAACATTATACTAGCACTCTGTTATCTGCCTATCTGACAGTTCATTTTTGGGTCCAATTCAAAATACCAGTATCAACCTTTAAAGCCCTAAAATACTTGTGATCAGATTATCTGAAAGAACATGTCCTTCTATATATAACTATTCAAACATTAAGGCTATATTCTCAAGGTACCATCCCCAGAGAATCCTGCTTGTCACCTACATCCTTTAGTCTGATTTAAACCTTTCTGCTTCCTAGGTATTTTAATTATTCAGTTAAAAAGAAAATGTGCCTTTTGGATTCCTGTACCACTACTGTTTTCTGATATTAGGGTTTATGTTTGCTTGTGCTATTTGGCTGATTTAATTGGCTTTATATCTACATTACATTACACTATCCTTGAATTTTGTGGCATTAGTTCTGTTTCGAATTGCTGCAAGAGCTCTTGCTACTGGGAGGCACAAAATTACAGCAAATAAGGAAATGACACTGTCAGGTATTTGAAGAATGGCTCAGATCTTAAATCTAGGACCAACACTCCCCTTTGCTCCTCCAAGCAAAGGCTTAATGGTGCAACCCATTTAGTTGGCACATTCCCAGCATTTAGATACAGCAGCTGGCACTTATATTTTAGGAGGAATGGTGGGATAACAGAGAAGATATGAGGCTGAAGATTGTATCTTTAACATTTAAAATTTCCTCTGCTCTCTCTCTTTATAAAAATATATATTTTGTGGAACCTTATATCATCCTCAGCCCTACTATGCATTGGAAAATCCTAAGTGATTTTCAAATGTTGCCCATCCTCTTCCATTTGATTTCTTTTTGTTTCTTAGAAGTATCCATGTCCGTCTGTTACAGCAAAACAGCAAAGAATCTTTAGGTGTGAGGAAATCAAATAATATTTGCTAGTTTTAATGGTGCCACACAATATTTGATTCAGAGTCTTCTTCTAAAGTACTGGGATTCCTTTTTCTGCTATGAAATAAAAGCTAACAGTCTTGAAGGTACTGTTGCTTTTGGGTGATGATTAAAAAATAAGTCATATTGGCCAAAATCCCACAGGTTAGTTATTCCAGCATAATGAATGGAGTAAATTGCACTGATAAATTACCACTAGGGTGATGAGCTGCTATTTTTATCCCTGGTCATATTATGGCCACGCAATATAGCATACAATAAGGGATACAAACAGGGATTTGATAACTATTGGTAATCTGCTACTGCCATTTATTTATGTCAGCATAAATATGCAATAGGATTCTGATCACTGGAAATACAGTATTTCAGTCTAGCTTGAGAAACAGATTTTGTACCTTTGTCATCATGGGTTTCTATAAGTAACACACACTTTTTCAACTCTTCAGCTTTGCTGACTTCTGCAGTCACAGAATTATCGGAAAAAGCAATGGCTGCTGTATAAACATTTCCCATGTCTACCACCAGATCCACAAAGCGCAGCCAATACCACACAGAATCAAGTCCACATGAGAATCCCCATGTAGAGGTAGGTTCTATAAATACATAATACTTTTTAATACCCAACAATCAAACTTTAATTTGTGACCAGCTTTGCATCATTCTTAATTTTAAAAACCTAAGTGTAGTATTCCCATCCAGAACCATATGTTTGTGATAGCATTAGCAGACTATTTTAATAATGAAGCATTCTTGCTTGATTTGTAGCCCGATCCAAAGAGGTATCACCGAAGCACAGAAGTCAGCTAAATCAAGCAAGATGCTCCCAATGCCTGGGTGGTGCCCCAGATCTTACACAAAAACAACCACTGAAACTGCTTTCTCCCACCTGGGCTATAGATGACAGTGGCAAAAGCCTGCTGTCCTGCACGTGCATCAAGAGGATTCAGAACCTTCATTCCACCCATGTATCTGGAAGTTGAGTCATGGCTACTGGACTTCTTTTTCTTGAGAGATAGAAATGTTTCGCTGCTCATCAGTCCAGTAGCCATGACTCAACTTCCAGATAAACTCACCTGGATGACTGAGAATCTTCACAGACAAATTCCACCCATGGCTGCTGCATTTTTGTGCCACCCACTTGAAAGGGCAGGTACATCTACGGCAGGTATAGTTGCCTCTGCTTTACTTGCTACTTTAGCCCTAGCCATTCAATTTCCCCCTGACTGCAACAGGAATCTCACTGTAACATCATCTCACCCACCCTCCATAAGACCAGTCATCTCTCTGCAGAGAGTTTTATCTCCTAGACCAGATGAAGCACCAACTCTTCCCTAAGGAGTACTGAAATCCTCATTATTGATTTTTAGAAAATAAATTTCAGAGGTCTCTGTTCATCCCCAGTATAAAATACCATGAGATTTAGCCTGAACTTCAGTATTCTCAAATCAGAACAATATCTCCTTTAATTAAATCTGTTAAAGAGAAAGATTACACCCTTTGGGATGTAGATTTAGTGCTAGAATGTTTATCAAATGTAGATAATGCTAATTGTTCCCATGGAGATTTATCAGCAATGCTTGTTAGATATTAAGCTTTGGCCTGGAATGCTGTATGCTTGAATTAAACCACTAGGCACAGAGGGGAGTCCTGTTTGCAGAGGCCACGCTTCCAGAGAGCTCAGCTGTTACTGGGCCTGCTACTCTGTTGGCATTTGTGCATGACCTGGACATCTAGGATTGTCAACAGAAAGAAGAAAGCTCATTTACACCTCCTGTGTTTGCCTAGCTGTTTCTCATCTAGCAAGTCACTAACACCATCTGCTCCTGTGCCTCAACATGACCAACTTGCGGTAAAAACTGCTGTCAACTCGGTGCTCAATTCAGTAACCTCAACTACTGCATCCACATCAGACCTTAAGAGGCCTGTACAACACATCAGACCTGATGGTTCATTAATTGTTCCAAGACCACTCTGACTAGACAGCATTATATGTGAATGGAAAGAGCTATGCTTTTAAGATACAATTCCTCTCAGAGAATTTCACTGCTAACATGCATGCTTGCTTCTACCAATCATTTGCTAGCAAGGAAAAGGAAACAAAGGTATACCAAGAATCTCTCCTCTGTCCCAAGTGCATCTAGCATCAAAGTATTTCTTTAATGGAACAAGGCAAAGATGTGATGTCTTTGAATCTATCTGTGCTGACTCCCTTCACAGCCTGTTCTTCATGTCCTTAAAAGCAACCTTAGCTGAGTGGGAGCTGTTTTTGCAATGAACTCTCAGCCTGGTGACTGAGTTCGTCATGCAGCCATATTGGGAGGAACCATTCATACTAATTTCTTGACTATGAAATCCACAACTTAACATCCAGGATCAAGTCCTGAAAAATTCAGTTCATACACAGCTAGGGTAATGTTCTCATGGCCACTGTTAACTGATTTTACATCATGGTAATGCAGGGGGTTTGACCCATTCTAGAAAACCTGTCTAGTGCCTAATATAACATATACTATATTCAGTGATCCAGAGTAAAAGAAGTGGAAATGATGAAGTATCGTGAACATGAGTAAGGAAGTCCATGGTTCTTGCATTGTGAGACAAAATCTTGAAGTGTGTGTGTTTGTGTTTCCAGGTGTGCTTAAAAGCTCAATTGGACAATACTAGGCAGATAGCAGCGATCCTCCTGGCTTGAGAAACCATTGAGAAGGTTTCTCAATTCTTCCTTCTGCTTCTATCCAGTCACAGCCAGTAATAATTACCACACTTGGACTGACCCCTTTCTATCCATGACTGAAATTCCCTTACCTTGAAAGGTACTGCCGATTTATAAGTGTCTGGCACCTCCCAGCTAAGCAGAACTGATGTTTTCATCACGGCACTGACACGGAAATTTTTTGCGAACACTGCAAACAGAAAGAATTCTTTTTCAGCGTCCCCTTTTGAGGCAACAGTGGGCTGCTAATCGGTGTCACCTCCTGTGCCCTTCTACTCGCCTAAGCAGCAGCAGCAGTGAGACACAAGAAGCCCTTTCACATCTTTGGAGAACACCTGAACTTTTCAACACGCTATTAGCGCAACAGTAATCTTTGAGAAAACTGGCAAGAGATTAAGGCTCAGCTGTTACCTTTTACTTTCCCCTTTACTCCTTTCTCGCAACCAAAAGACAGCAACTACTAGGTGCTGGCTCTTCAAAGCAGTTTGCTTTTGAAGTACACCAAAACTACTGTTTCACAATTCTCAGGTGCAAAGAGAAAATTGTTTGTGTGTTTTGAACAACAAAAAAAGCAATAATGCAACCTCTGTCTCTGCTCCTTTCCACTCCCACCTACTGTCATGAACCCAGTGAAGTAAGACTAACTAGACCAGTGTTGGCGAACCTATGGCACGGGCACCAAAAGTGGCACTCGGAACCCCTTCTGTGGGCGACCGACATCGCCCCTTCACAGCCACCTGTATTCAAGTTAAATTGCTGTATTAGCACTTTGTGAAAAATTAGTGAGTTTTGAATTGCACTTTGGGCACTCGGTCTCTAAAAGGTTCACCATCACTGAAATACACCATCCCTGATGCATTTTTCGGGGGTTTAGTATGCGTTCCCAGTGCAAAACGCTTACCTTGTTCCATCGGCATTGTCCTAGATTGAATGCTCGGGCTGAGGGGCCCAGCCCCCTTGCTATTATGGGCTCTAACTTTTATATCATAGGTTGTATCAGGTTTGAGATTGGCCAGAGTGATGCTTGTTTCCTTAGTAACATTAGTCAGGTTCTGCTGGCTATTAATGTCTCTGTACACAACTGTATAGTTGATAATTTTCCCATTCCGCTCAGACAGCAATGGTGGATTCCACATTACTTTAGTGGTGGAGGTCGTGAGCCCCACCACACGCAGGTTCTGGGGGAAGCCACTTGGCACTTCCTCTGCGGTTGTAATTTCCTTCTCAAACTCCTCCCCAGGACCAGCCCTATTCTTGGCAGAGAGCTTGAAGATGTAGGTGGCACCCTTGTAAAGGCCTGTCACGGTGTGGTGATCGTCGTTCTTCCCAAAGTTAATGACCGTCATCTTCTCCTCTTCAGCACGTTTATACTGTAGCATGTAGCCCAGGAGCTCCCCAATCATCTCTTTGGGTGGATGCCAATTGATTAGGGCTGTATTCATGGCTGTGGTGCTGATCATCATGGTAGGTTTGCCTGGGACTGCAGGATAAAAACAAGGAGACATGTTGTGGGTGAGAGGGTGGGAGAGCAAACGCTGTTGATTGGGAGTCACCCAAGCAGCTTGGAACGTCGTTACATGTTGAGAAATATAAATGGTGTGGCCTTCCTGGATTATGGCACTCCAGACTGCAGGGGAACTCTCGTGTTTGAAGGTTCGCCCTCCATCAAAAGCTCCCTGAGCTCACAGAAGTAATACATCTGGGAGAAGGGCTGAGCTTAAGGCTTCTTCCCTCTGATCCACTCATTTTTCACAGGAAGATAATTTTTTGACAAGGGCAACATTTAACATTTGCACCTAGACTTCGAAGTAGTTCAGTTCAGGAAGAACTCTCATATCATATTTCACAACATGAAATTTGACTTTTACTTTTCCAAGGTTTTTGTTGTTGTTGTTATCTTTATTTATGGTCAAAGACCAAACTAAAATGAATACAAAATACAAGTAGCAATTATACATACTATCAAATATGCATTTCATAACAATGTTTAAATTTATCCATAAAATTGATAGATCAAATGTACAAAGTAAAAATAGATCTGGTTCACAGTAAGGCAGTTATCAGCTACATGGTTACTATGTTTCTTGACCTCCATTAATGATCTGTTTTCGAACCCTTATTGCTACTGCACTGAATTTAGCTCAGTAACTAACTTTTCCAAGTTCTGACAGACCATAATTAAACAAAGCAAAACACCAACAACGTGCTGCCTTGTTCCATTTTGGGGACCCAAAGTGGCTCCCGTCAATTAAAACTATGCAATAATTACAGATTTTAAAATGCTGCACTTTATTGAACCATGTTTTGATTGCCCACCTACAGAATCTGCAGAACTGTTAATGCAACATGCCAGCAGGTGATGGACTGAAATTAAGAAAGAAATATGGCATTTTCTCTTAGAACTAGCTTCAAATAATCAAGCTATGAACCCCTTATTAATAACTTGTAAGTTAATCCAAATATAGCAATTTCCAGCATTACTCATGAAACCAACATCTTGCTGGATATTGCCTTTAAAAAACTCTCTAGGATTGTTTCTCAGATTTCTAGGCAGCTAACCATTCATTCCCCGAACCCTGGCATTTACAGCAGGGAGTCCAGACAAAGCAGAATGGGACAGTGACAAGAAGGAGGTGAAAGGTAAAATAAAGTAATATGGATACTAGCAGAAGGGATTGCAGAGAAGCGCAAGCTTAGATTCAGCATCCTTGTTGGTTTGAAGCAGGCAATTTTCATAGCAATCGTTATAATTTCACCACCTGTGCGAGCTGTTGAGAGAGCATGGCATGCTGTTTGCAATCAAAATGTGCAGTGTTTGAGCTGATGATCTGGTTCCTGCTAGGAATGTTGATGTGATGTCTGAGTAGCAACAGGATTCAAAATCTGATATATGTAGCACAAATTAAGGGATGCTCCCTTCAAAGCTTAACACCTGCTGCAGAAAATGGATGGTTTCATAGCTCAGTTCCACCCACAACAGATGCATGTTCTTCCTCTAAATCAGGTGAGATTGACAAGTAAATCCAGCAAAGGCAAAACTGCTCAGTATCAGCAGAGTGTCAAAATAGGCCTCATTCTGTATTATAACACCCAGATCCAGTTCACATCAGCAAACTGGTATTCTGGATATAGCTCCAGTACAGTAACTTGTGATTAAGCTGTTGTGTGAGTTCCTTTCAGGAGATGAATATTTAGCAGTTTCACTGGTTTAGCTGGAACTTGTGGTGTGGGGTAAATGGAGAAGGTGACAAAGTATCATTGCACAGAATAAGAATCAGATGTGCTAACAAGCAAATGAGTCTGGAGATCAGCAGAATGTGCAGGAGAGGAAAGTAAGCACCAGGAATAAGCTTCAGTGGAAAGTGTATGCAACCCTAAACCTAATAAGAAAGTCACTCAGATTACTGGTGGTAGGTCTCAGTTAATAAATAGGAGAGAAGATCAAGGATCAGCCAGGAATTTCTACATTACAAAAAGCCTTCAAGAATTTCTAAAGAACACACCTCTTTTCTCAGTGCCTGAACTAAGTCTTTACCATGATTAGGTCTACTATCCTGTTTGACTGCAAATTAAGTGTTACGCTCTAGCTCCGACATTCCATATGGTCTCTGTTTTTCATGAAATCACAGAATGCACCTGTAAACATAAACAGGGCTTTCATATGTAAAGAGGTACTGGATACCTCTTTGCCCAAGCTCTGTTATCTTTTCAACTACTTGTGCAACCAGCCTGAAATCTCTGGGTAATGGCTAGAGATGGCTACCAATGAAACATGGAACACGGTTTCCTCATTTCATTACATAACAAATCGATTCATTACGAAATGAAATGGTAGAACACATTTCATCGCGAAACGAACAAACTGCTATTTTTTGGTCTTAAAAATGAAACAATTCATCCTACAGGCACCAAATTTGCTGGGTAGCTTACTTGGACTCTTCTCTTTAAACCCTCCAAAGGGCTTACAAAATTCATTTGTAATTGGAAAAGTGCTTTTTTTATATTTTTAAGGAGAGGTTCAAAACATTCCGATTAGAAATATTTTTTTCCTGGGGGGGGCACTTTGGAGTTGAATAACTTGGCCCCCTGAACCCCAAAGCTCTCCAAATTTGTCGTGCTTACAGTGAAGAGCTTGAGGACAAGAGAGTAAAGCATATTCTTCTTTTGTTCAGGGGCATGGGTGTTTATATTTAGGATTTCACCATTCTGCTATTCCAAAATACATATCCATGCATTTTTCCCTGCATAATAACCTCTGGTCTCTGTAGCATCCAAAGGTGGCTCAGAACAAAAGATAAGGCATTACTATTATCCATTATGGAGACCTGGAGTCTGTTTCTATGTTGGAAAATACAGTGACAATTTTAATCCCTTGCTCATAATATTAGGATTTTGGATAATCCAATGAAATGGGATAAGGAAGTGGGGGAGAGCAGAGAGCCTACCACACATATATGGCACTCATTGGGTAACAGCAGCAACCCTTCTCTCCAACTTGTTAGAAGAAGCTTCCAGGATTGTTGATTGGTATAAAAATAAGAAAAACTAGAATTTGTTTTCAGGGTGGGGGCTTTCTGTTGCCAAAATGTGGTGTCACATTTTATAGAAAAGCCGAAAAATTTAGCTGTAGTGACAACAGCAAGAACTGAGGGAAAAGGGGTATGTGTGCAAAAATCTCCCAGGGCAGAAATGGACCATAGGCTAGATGCTGCTCACCCTTGCCGTAAAGACAATGGTTATCATTGGTTTTGATGGCTTTTACAGTTCATCTTCAGTAAATATCTAATGCAAGGAAACAGCATAGTGTCAAATATTAGATCCGTAGGATATTCGGCAGGAGACAGCCACTGCTTTCCTGTTTTGCGACTGACTCTTTGGAGAAGTAGCAGCCAGGGATTCTTGGTGTTGCCATGCACTAACATTTGTGAATCTGAATTTGGAAGTTGTTGCTCTACAGGATGGCTGCTGCTAGACATAGAATACTAGACTATGAAGCTTATTTCTAGAATGTGGTACTCCTTAGGGCGAAGAACTCTCATTTCTTCTCCTGAAGTTTAGTCTACTTACGTTCTCTGCTACACGGAGTCAGTCTGCAGTCAAGGTTGCTGAGTCTTTACACCTTTGTGAAACCTTTGGACATTAAAATTTCTGGCGCTCCATAATTTCCCACTAATAATTCAGGAGCTCACAATACTGAAATAGTCTTATCAACTTAAGGACACTTTTGATTGCCATTGACTCACCTGCTCCAGTAGTAGTAATCACCTTGGCCTTACTACGGGCCCCATCTCCTTTAGTGGTATATGCTGCAATGCTGACAGAATAGGTCGTTTCAGGTAAAAGGCCTCCTATGATGGTTTCCTGTGGTAAAATGACATACCTTTAATTCTTTGGGCATTTCAAGCAAAATAAGGAAGAAACGAGTACTGGGATGGTAGCGTCTTTCACATATCAATGACTGACCTGTCCAGTTTCTAAATACAAAATATATAATTGATCAACACAGATGTTTAAGAGATTATGATGGATCCGGGGTTTCCCCTTTCTTTCATAAGTGTGTCCACCCATGAGCAGAAAGTAGCCTTTGAATTAGCAAAAAGCATCCTCATTCACTTGACAAAATTGGAGAACAGAACTTCCTGAATTCTACAAAGTAGGTCAAGATGCCTTCTGCCACATTCTAATCCAGAAAGCAAGCTCTTTCTGCAAATCACACACAAAAAAAATCCACACACACACACTTCTCATTATGCAAGAGCTAGAAGAACATAATGCCTTTTGGAACTCCAAGATTCTCACAGTCACCACAATGCGATACTGGTGATCTGTCCTTTGAATTTAATAAATCATCCAGCATACTATTCTGCACACTGAAAAACACAACAGCTAAAGAGAACTGACAAAATACAGGAAGTCTAAGTTGCTTAAGAAAAAAAACACTTAAGGTATCTCTACTATAGTTGTATTTATTTATTTATTTGATTTATATACTGCACGACCACCTGGCCAAGAGGCCACTCTGGGCAGTTTACAAAGTTGATTTGTCATGAGTTAAAGGACCACCAGCAGCTAACCATTTGGATCTTCTCTATCCCAGAATAAAAGAGCAAGGTCGGCATGGCTGACCATATATTTGCTCTAAAACTGTTGATCTATTCCTCTGTCCCTATATTTTCCATCTGTTCCTTTCCCCTGTATACCTTTTTGTTTTGTTTTAGCACTGTGCCCCAAATTTGCTTTCCTGTGAGCAATGCATGGGGGGACAATTTTTATCTTAAATAGGGACAGGCTCTTCAAACCAAAACGTCAGAAGTAAGACGACTTCTGCATAATGCTTGGCAGGGAAGTTTCCTACTCTATCACATATCCAGGACACAAAACAATAACTTTTGTCCAGAAAATCTAAAGCAACTCCATGCTGGACAAAATTCAAAGAGCATCAGTCAGGATGGAACCTAATGTGATCCCCACAATAAGCAAGCAGCAGTACTTCTATCAGGCTGATGAAGCTACTAGGATGAGTAGCGAAACATTTCAATCTCATAACAAAATAAGTCCAGTGGCCATGACTCAACTTCTGGATACTTTTATCTGAGTTAACAAAGAGGGGTGGCAAGCAGTGTAACAGGACAACGGTCTTGCCAACAGAAGACACTGAGGTGAGCAGCAACAGAACTGCTGGATCTTCCAAGGAGATGCCATAATGTGTTCATCAGCCAAGATATTCAAAACGTCATCCTAGAAATAAACTAACCCCACAACATAGACTGCAACAAATACTATGTAAACATTTTAAAAGACAAAAAGAATATTCTACCAAGAGATATGTCATGTCAGTTTTGCCTCCTCCATGGTGTGCCACAGCTGTGAAAGCTAAAGACGCCACCAGAAGCAAGTAATAGCATTTGATGGAACTAGGTTGGTCTTACAGCCAATGGCTGTGGGAAACGAAGGGTGAACTGCTCTCCCTAAAGGCTCTTGCCACAAAACTTCTTCTAGATTCCATTAAAAATATGAAGGCTTGTATAGGAAAAAGGCCTCTTTGAAGGCAACCTTGAGGAGCTTTCCAGAAAAAAAAAATTCAAACATTAATCCTGTACAACAGAAAACTTGCTGGCATAAATTATTTGTTGTTCACAGAGAACAATAATATGTGATACAAGGCACAGATGACAAGAAATCTGTAGATTAATGGATAAATAGGGCAAGATCTCTTCCTTGGGTTGTTTGGATGCTTTTCTTGGATGCCACAGAATAAACCCAAATTAATATACCAGATTAATATACAAGAATCACAATGACACCAAAATCAGATTAAAAGCAAGACTCCCTTCCCACCTGGAGTTTGTGTGAGTGAGCAAAACAAATTAATGTCAATAAACGGATATGGAGGAAGATACTCAAACCACACAACTCTCCAGGCTAGCAATATCTGCAAGATATGTGCTCATCACCAGAGTCCATGAGAAAGAATGATCTCACATAGGGAACAACATGCCACTGAAAGAAAGAAAGAAAGAAAGAAAGAAAGAAAGAAAGAAAGAAAAGAAAGAAAAGGAGAGTTACCATTTCAAACAGACATAGGGCTGTCACTGCAAACCCGTTCTACCGAAATCTTTCTGCCTCAAAGTGAACGGAAACCACAATAGGGTATGTAATTGAATCTCTATCTTTCTCCAGTAGTAATTTTCAAGCCTGTTCCTCCAATTGTATATTTCAAAATTACTTGGGAAAATTGAATTTAACTGTTTGAGTGTGATTGTTTTGTTATTACAGCCTCTGTTTCAACTAAAGGTCACAGCTGAGAGAACAGGGTATTTTTCATGACCAGGATCAATAACATTTAAAGATTATAGATCTGATTCTGTGATGTAATGAGCTGGGCCAAGGAATGTAGAGAACAGGCTGCTCTCTCTGTATCTGCTTGAAATTGCATCGCAACAAGCTGGAAATAAAGATTATGGAAAATGTCAATTGCTTTTCTGCATTTAGCAGCAATCTAAATGCCAATTTGCTCAGGATTTGCGGGCAGCGAAAGCTCCGCAGAGCAACTCCCCAGAACCATTTGAGGATTGACAGGGATGTTTTGACAGCACTATGCACACAGATTTCACAAGATGATCCTCAGTCCCTCTTGATCCAAGCCAACACACTCACAAACGGTACTTACGTGGTCAACAGCATCCTTAAACCTCAACTGACGGAGACAGGAAGGAGGAAAGAAAACGGAGACAGAATAAGGAAAATGGTGATGACAAAGCCATGGATTATGCACACACAAGGTTTGGCACTAGCTGAGTCCAAGCATATGCTCCATTTTCTTTCACAAGAATATTTCAGTAAGGTCAATCAAAGCACTGCACTTTATCTCCCACCTCTTTTTCTCCATCTTCCCCACCCCACCTCCAGAAAATTAGTTGTTAAGACAACTTTCTTCAGACAGCAGAACATGTAAAGCCACTGGGCTATGCAAATGCACTGGGTGTAAGCCACACATAACACAACCATCTTTACTTGAGATTAAACATATACCAAGTTAAAATGAACATATGCCAGGTTGCTCAAAGCACCTATAACGTTTAGTGCGTATCACAGCCTAGTTCTTGATACCAATTTTAGAAAGGTCACGTTCCTGCTGTTGGCAATACGAATGAAGAGTAAGCAGAAGAAGCAGACCTTAAGATAATATGCTACACTCCTGTGACAGAAACTGGTATCATCTTGACCCTGCTTACTGACTGTACTCTTTAATCTGAGTCCTCGTTGACGTCCACGTGACATGGACACCGCACAGGCCATTCTTGGCTGACTGCAGGTTTCTGCACATTACAAAAATTGTTCTGTGCAGCAAGCTTTTAATTTTAATCCTTTGCTGCTCATAACAGCATTATGATTATATTAGCTGTCTGGGTAGCTAGTGAGCTGTATAAATTAGCTGAAGAACAGAGGCTAGGGCAGGCATGTCCAAACTTCGGCCGTCCTGATGTTTTGGACCACAACTCCCAGAATTCCAAGCCTGTATTTCCAATGGCAAAGGACTGTGGGAGTTGTGGTCCAAAACATCTGGAGGGCCGAAGTTTGGACATGCCTGGGCTAGGGGTTTGATTCTCAACTCTGCCTTCTTGGAGAATAGCAGACCTGTATAGCTTTCCATAAACTGCACATTCCCAGGATGCCCCCAGAAGATGGGAATGGTAAGCCACTTCTGAGTAATACTGAAACTCAATTCAGAGGCATTAAAAGCAATCTATACTGAGAAAATTCTGGAAAGGATCACCATAAGTCTGAATTGATTTTATGGCATATAACTGTATTTAATATATTACTTTTTGTGGTTATTTGTGATTGTGAGCCTGTTTAGGGGATTTTTACATGATTTTTCAGTAAATAAATACATCTTTTAGGAATAGGAACAGGAATCTTTATTGTCATTGCCCCCTTGCAGGAACAATGCAATTTCACGGTTGCTATATTCAACTCATATAAAACATTCCACATAGATTTAAAAACGGCTACAACAGATAAAATATGAAATATAAAATAAGCTGACTTCAAAATCCAGAATTTTCATTTAAGGCCAACATTGCTCTTAAACAGAAGCTATTTTTGATACAGTTTGTTCTTGCCCTCAGTAATATATCTCCGTCCCGATGGCAGCAACTCGAAGAGACGATGACCAGGATGTGATGGATCTTTTAATATATCTAATGCTTTACAGTGGCACTCTGTTTTTTCTAGTGTGGGGAGTGAACAGCCCACAATACTCTCCGCAATTCTTATGATTCTGTGCAACACTGTCCTACCCTGATGGGTACAACTTCCATGTTGTTGTTGTTCAGTCGTTTAGTCATGTCCGACTCTTCGTGATCCCATGGACCAGAGCTCGCCAGGCCTTCCATAGCATACACATAACCCGTAAGTAAGCACACTCTCAATTGCACAATGATAGAAGGCCAGCAGCAGCTTTTGCGGAAGATGTTTCTTCCTTAAAGTTCTCAAGAAAAATAGTCTCTGCTGAGCCTTCTTTGCAGGCCCTCTTGTGTTGACATTACAGGACAGATCCTCCTGTAACTCAATGTCCAAAAATCTAAAACCTGTAACCCTCCCCACACCAGTCCCATCAATCACCAGTGGTTGAATATCAGTTTTCTGCCTCCTAAAATCCGTCACAAACTCCTTTTAAAAGATTTTATAGCCTGCTGTTATTCAATTGCTGAATTTTACTACTGTTACTTCTCAGCATTGCATGTATAGTTTTTAAGTACTGTATTATGCCTTTCATTTATGCTTTCAGCTTATTTTTAAGCTGTTCTGAATGTTTTCCAAAATGTAGGATGCTACTGCTGATAGTATACTGCAGTACTATAGGTAAATAGTAGTAGGAATTGCATGTATTAAAATATAATCTCCAAATCATTTGTACAAATTGTGGAATTAGGTAGACTATGCCAATTAGCAAAATATTCTGACATGCTGCAATGCTTCAGTTACAAAATTATTGGCTGAAGGAGCAAGGTGGAAATACATGAAGCAGGCCAGCACAACAGCGCCAAATATTCAATCTTAACAGTTTTTTAACCTTAATGATTACACATGGACATCTTCAGCATACTATAATCTATCCTCCAGATCAAGAGGTACCTCTACTGTTTCTCTCCAGAATCTGCTTCAGCTAAATGTTTAAATTTATGAAACAGTCACCAGCAGATAAAAACATTTCCCCCAAACAAGCCCAATTGCTCCATAAGCAGTTAGCTCTGTTGAATAAGATGAATGGATTATAGGAAGTCAGTGACCTTAATAAAAAAGATTCAGCTGCTGCCACTGCTCAGGAACAATACAACCGATGCAGAGGCAAAGCTAGCAGTTGGTATTTATGCTGCCTGCAGTGCTTTTGTAACATTTCATTTTAGGGTTCTTCACAACTGTCTGTAGCCATGGTCATTCTGACCATGACTGTAGTTCTTGTAAAAAGAACTGTGATTTGTTGGATAAGCCGCACTGTAACATTTTTCTCTCTATATGCAAACTATTGCTGCAGTGAAGCTCTGCCCTAGAAATACACAAACTCCTGGTGAATGCACAATCATTGTTCATTTTAGCTTTCAGATTGTTTTTAGACCAGTAATTGTCATGTGGATGTAGCTAATAGAAATGGTGCTAACACAAGACTGTGTCTTGTTTTTGATGAGGGAAGAGCTGATTCTCAAGTCATATTTCTGTGCTTGTCTTGTCACAAGCTGCTGCCAGGCAGCATCAAAAATATGCAGCTAGACAACCTATAGCTTGTCCATATCCCATGCTGCTGCTATCCTATGCCATCCAACCTTATCATAAAGATTCTGCATCATCTGGGTTTTAAAACGGAGTCGGATAAACTGGGAACACAGATAAGTATGCTCTACACTGCAAAATATCCTGATGTTTTAAACTCAGATGAAAGATTATGCAACTCTAATGGACTGGTAACTACACAAACAATTTCATATGATTGAAGCATTTTGAATACAGTCCTTCCCCATTTATCGTGGGGGTTATTTTTCTGACCCGACCCATGATAAAGGAAAATCTGCATTATGCAGACACCTTTATCTGCAGGTCAGGACGGGGCAGGAGGGCCTGCTTGGGGCCTCCTGTACTTACCCCAGGCCTGGCGCTGCCCAGGCCTGTACAGGGACCTGAAGTGGCTTCAGGCAAAGTAGAAGTGACTTCTGAAAAACCAAGAGTTACTTCTAGAGCCTGTGCAGGCCCCAGAAGTGGCTTCTGGTGAACCAGAAGTGACTTCTGAAAAACTGGAAGCGACTTCAAAGGCCTGTGCTAGGACTCTCGAGCCTATGCAGGTCCCAGAAGTGGCTTTCGGCAATCCAGAAGTGACTTCCAAAAAGCTGGAAGTACAGGAAGCCCCACACATGGCCACCAGTCCCAACCCACAGCTTGCACTAGGCCCACTGCCACCTGGCCGCTTCCCTGCCACCCATGCCTGCAGTCCTGGTAAATCCACAATATCCTGGGACTGCACTATATAAAGCCCAATATGACAGGGGAGTACTGTATAACTGATTGTGATTTGAATGGAGGCTGAGACGCTGGATCCAATCCAAGGATGAGCTGAGGTGAGACTGGCCTATGCCAATGCATAACATCTTAATCAGACATTGTATGTTTAAATAAGAAACACCCGAAACATGACATTATGAAGTAGATAAAAAAAGAATCAATGTCTGGAGCCAAGCAGCTAAACAGGAATGGTCAAATTTTACTAGGTCTGCACCTGAGTAATGAATACTCAGACTAAAAAGTCAAGCCACAGTCAGCAACTTTACAGGGCCCGGTGGAATATGATTTCCATTTTTGTGTTATATAATCCTTACTGAGGCCATAGCTGTAATGCCATCTTGTAGCCACCTGTAGTGTTGGCACTGCAAAACAGCAAAGAACAATTCAATAGCTCCATGTTCCTCAGATTACTACTGTAGAACAGAGGCAAGGTTGCCCAGTTCTCACTGGTAAGACAAAGCTTACAGTAGGCATGTAGAAAACAGCTAATAAGTATCCTATGCCACTAGGAACAAATAACCATATATGTGTGTGATATCTGCATATAGAAACAATGCCCTTCTTTTTCTCATTTTTCAGCCTCCGCAGAGTTCCTTTTCTCAAGCAGAGAAGTATTAGAGATGTCATTAATGTGAACATTTTCTTCCTCCTTTCTGCAGGATGAAAGTTGATTGGTTTCCCCAGTTGGACTTCATAGATAATCAGTCCAGCATTCTAGAAGACAGCAGGATTAGAATCCCCTTCTGCCTCCATGGATTTTTTTAATATATCTTCTGGGATGGCTGGATCAAATATATTGCATACTGCTCTAACTTGGTCTTCACACATTTCCTCTGATAGTGTCTGCAGTATTTCCATCTGCCTAGTTATCAGCCAAAAACACAACTGATAAACAGCATGATCTAAAATGTTAACTAAGCCCAGCAACCAGGAGTTGTCAACAATCTCCACTCAGCCCAAATGATTGTTTTCCTCAGATTATTCACTTCCTAGGAATCACCTTCGGGTTAGATGCTTTATGCTTAGTTCTTATCACTGCGTTGCAATATCTCTGCAAGAAACAGCAGCCAGGAAGAAACCTTTTATTGACTGAACAGCATGCCAGAAAGTAGTGAGTGCTCCAAAGGACTAGAAATGTCCCAGGAAATTTCTGTGAATAGTAAGGATAGAACTGCTTCCTATTAAATAAAAGCATAAATTTTACTTTTGCTTATGAAGCAGGGTAGGCAGAGACTAGGAACTCTGCAAGGCACCTCTATTGCAGAACTAGAGGAAAGTGTGCAGGTATTTTTTTGTTTAGCAAACTTCTGACTTCTGACAAATGGGCAAGTACTGAAACAAGAAAAACAAAAGGAGGATAATCAAGAGAACATAGGAACGCCTAGTGGAAAGCTTCATCTTTTAAAGGAAAGGTGACAAAATATGGCCTTCATGCAGATTCATCTTCTCTTTTGTACAACAGCTGCTAGTTTAAGAAGCAAACTTCAATCTATTTTAGACTTCAACTTAAATGAAAATTTAAGGAAGAATTAAAAGCAAAGCTAATTTAGGATCAAAACATTAACCTCAAAGACCAAGACAGCAAGGCAATAAACTCATTATGATTTTTTTCTATAACTGTAAACTAAAGGACAGCTCTCTCAAGGAAAGTGCAAAAATGTTAAAAGTTCACTTGAGTTACTTTTACACAAATCAGGCAGTCAAGACACTCTTGAGTTTTGTCTCAATTCATTGCTTTTTTTAATTTTCCAAAGGAAGGGGTGGGTATGCTTTTTTCAATATATTTATCTCCCTGCTAAGAAAGATAGAAATCATTCCTGTGCTATATTTAAGAGACAGATCAATTAGGCAATGCATTTCTCTAGTAACTCTTCTGGATGCCATTTGAGGTGCCTATCTTACAAGTGATCACCTCTAGCTTGCAACTGCAGATGCTCAAGGAATTGCAAATCTTATGCCATTCCTAAGGCTCTTCATAAAGATGGATTCTATTAGCAAATGGGAAAAAAAACCCAGCCAAACAGGTTAAAAGTAATCCCACAGTCAGTTTTCTTCTTCACTTCAGTGACAGCTATACAGCTCAGCAACCTTTTTTGGCATACAACAAAGCACAGATATGTAGTGTGGCATAATGAATATCCTTTCTAAAGTCAAAGACTACATTCTTTTCTGAATATTCCAGACTACCACAAGGACTGAAGCATGAGTTTAATACAAGGATAAAATAGTAATACCTTCTTTAAAATGAATATTAATGAGCATCCTAGGCACGTGCTGTGACTATCACCGATAAAAACATAGCTACTTTTTCAGTTATAGAATCAGATTTGGATCCCAACAGATAACGGATTTTATCCAGGTCAGACCTGACTTTTAGATTTTTAGATTCCTTAGGACTTGTTCCAAAAAATTCTCACGTGACTCGTTATGTAATGGGCAGTAAAAAAACATGTGGGCAAGAGTTTCCACACTGCCCAAACCGCAAGAACAGCATCTCTTATCCATAGGTAAGCCTTGAAACCTGCCGTACAAAACAGCACATGGCATGATGTTGCATCTGGCTAAAGTAAAGGCTCTACGGTTTCGTGGAGATTTAAGCAACGCTAGATATGGGGCCTGCTGGCTAGGTGTAACCGTAATATGCCAGTGTAGTGGTGAACATACGCTATGGGCTAGGCTCCGCAGTGTCTGTTGTTCTCTGTCTAGCACCCGTCTTTTTATGACCCCGAAAGCTTGCTTCTCACCAAATGAACCAATTTGTTCAACGTGTAACCCCCATGTCTGCAATTTTTTAATCCAAGTTGATGATCCAAATGGTGGAGCTCTTTCTTTTAGAAGGTGATATAAGAGAGTATGGTTATCTGTACTGTAATAGATTTTTAGCCAGAATTTGGTTATTTGCAGCCACGCCGTGGTTTCCAACAATGAAGAGGCACTCTCTAGGCATAAAGCAGCATAGGGAACACATCTGGGGAGTCCCAGGATTTTCCAAAAAAACTGGGATTGAACTTGTTCCACTGAAGAGTCTATAGCAGCCTGTCAGAGTTGAATGCCGTATAATAGCTGTGGGATGATCTTTGTTTTACATACCTGTAGGGCTGCAGGTACAAATTGGTTACCTTTGGAGAAATGGAAACGTAAGGTGGACTGTGCTGTAACTCTTGCTAGTTTAACAGCTGCTCTCCATTGTGGCACCCAGGATATAGCCCTGGCACTCAGAAAATGTTGAAGAGCATGGGAGATTATTCTGTTTGAGATAAATATTTTGGAATACCTGCTTCATTCTGACATGCTGGATGGGAACTCAGGAAGCTGCCATACACCAAGTCAGGCCATGGGTCCAGAGTATTGCAAACTCTGACTTCCAATAGCTCTCCAGAGTTTAAGACACAATACCTTCCTAGCCCTATCTGGATATCCCTGGTTATCCCCTACTTTCCAAGTACTAATGAGACCTGACCTTGCTTAGGTTCCAAAATCAGATGAGACGTCTTGTATTCACTGATATATAGTGACAGAGACTATAATGTTTATCACCCATTCTCAAGAAGGGGGGGCATATGCTCCCTCGGAGCTCCCTGGCACATTTGAATGGGGGACACAGATTGGAAACAATTCTTCATATGCCATTTTATAAGGCTTGTGATGTGGCATACACAATCCTGATTTGGCCTATATTTCTTTCATATTGTAGTTTAGCCAAATTATTTTCTTCCAGAAGAGAATATACTTTTCGAGTCCTCTCATTTGGCATATCATTTAATACTTTATAGCAAAAAGCCACAACCTTGTCAACACCTGTTGTGAAAGGAAGCACTGATGAACAATGTATTCAGCTAGTTTCCAACATACTCCTAAGGCATATTATTAATTCTCAAAGGAACAGCTTAACTATAAAAATTGGAAGAAAATGCTGATAACTAATTTGGTGCATTTCTGTTTTTGTTTTTGCAGAAACAGCATAATTTAATATACAATTTTCTTATTCAAAACCTTTTACTTGTTGGGTGACATAGGAGGCCTGATTAGCTGTATCTTCTCAAAAACATGCTCCACTTATAATCTCACCTTCTCATGCATTACTTGAGTCAAAAATAATGTTGGGAGAACCTGGAGGCAGAATGGTAATCAAGCAAATCATTTCCCCAGTTCTGTGGTGTGTCCATGACATGACTGATTATACACTGGTCCCCAAATCTGTCACACACCCAATTGTGCAACTGATTTTGTGAATTTTCTGATTTTTACTAAGTGGACAAAAGCACTAGTGGAATCACTATTCTGTGTGTGGCTTCTCTCAACAAGATTCTGGTTTCAATATTTGTGTATCCACTTATGGATCCCCCCCTGCCATCGTTTGCCTAATCTCCTACTCCCTACCGGCGAGATGTTTAGCAACGAAGTCTAGAACTTGAAGGGTGCTCACATTGTTGCTGATTTTGTTATATGTTTTAATCTGTGTGTCTATTTTATTGCGATTTGTGCTGAATTGTTCAGCTTTGTAAGCCGCCCAGAGTTCCCTTGGGAAGATGGGCGGGGTATAAATCTAATAAATAAATAAATAAATAAATAAATAAATAAATAAATAAATAAATAAATAAATAGTCACTGAGTGTTCTGTGCTGCCTACTTCATATTTTCTGATAAACCCTAAGAATTGTGTTTGTTTAGACCAGGGACGGCTAAACTGCTGTCCTCCACATGTAATTCGGCTACAGGCCCCAATAAGTGTCATCTCTGGTCACAGAGATGGAGGGTCGCCAATGGCCAATCTGTAATATGGATTTATAACACACTCCATTAAGTACAAATGTGACAAACATACAGGACCCACTGCGTATACAGATATATACCCATCTTATGCTATACCTGGGGTTCTGCTACCACGACATCTTTGATGACATGGGGCCCAACTGGTTCATTGTCTTCCATTTTCACATACGTAACTTGATAGCCTCGGATTTGCCCATGCTGCTTGTTGGAAATGGGTGATTTCCAGGAAACACGAATGGATGTTGAGTTCACTGATTCCACCTCTACTTTTCGTGGCGGAGCACCAGGCACTGTAACACAGATGCAAAATTTTGTCAAAGTCAATAATCGTATCGAAAAAGCAGTACTTTTTGCCTTAAACTAATTTCCTTCTGTACTCCTTATCGTATAATTTATTTTCTCGGAAAATACAGTCTGTGTGCACTCTCTCTCTCTCTCTCTCAAGCCAGAAACAGATGTTTGAGATGGCCTGTAATTAGAGCTGAAAGCACATTAATATTGCAGAGAGGTGACTGAGGCAGCCTTTTCAGGTTTGTGAAATTGGGCTTCAAAGGAACCCTGTGCTTAGCTCTTAAAGACCGGTTGCCAAACAAAGCAAGCAAATTTGCATATTCCTTGAAGTAAGAGAAGTTAATGTTTTGGGATTCATTACTCAAGGATTTTCCTCTTTTAGTCAGCATTTGCTTGGTTGTATAGATCAGTAAAACGGAATATTGGAACCCAGGGCCAGGAATTTGCTTTCCCCAGTGTCAGAGCCACCCACTGTGGTCTTAAGCAAGCTGTAGCCCCAGGGCACCCTCAGAAAAATGGAGTGGTATCTGGAAGCTTGGCTCAGAAGAAAAGCAATGAAAGAATTAGAAAATATCATCCGGTGCTGGACTTGCTGAGACATACGTCCCCTTCTTGCTCTGCAGTTCTCAGATTATTATTATATCAAGTATAAGGAGCTGTTACTGGATACCAAAATCAAGATCATCCACACTATTGTATTCCTAACTACTATGTACGGATGTGAAAGCTGGACAGAAAAGAAAGCTGACAGGGGAAAAATTATTCATTCAAATTATGGTTCTGGAGGAATGCTTTGCAGATGCCTTGGACTGCCAGAAAGACTAACAAATGGGTCCTGGAGCACTTGTTCTAGGACCCTATGGGGGCAAAACTAATATAAATGAGGCTATCATAAAGCAAGCTACAGCCTTGAATTTGCAAGAGCTGACGGTTAAGGGCAGGACATTTTTGAGATGGCTCCTTCACAGGGTTGCCACAAGCCAGAATTGAACTGTTGGCACATGGTTATTATTCTTAATCACATTTTATCTCTAACATCTGTTTCTGGTCTCCCACATATTCTTTTCCATACACAGCACCCAAGATAGCAGATAAATGTGTGTAAAGATTAACAGGATTAATAGAAATAAATGACACATATTAATGAGTTCATTACTGATCTAGGCTATCCTGCAGTTCATGTATTGACACTAGAGAATGTAAAGCAGGCATGTCCAAACTCCGGCCCTCCAGCTGTTTTGGACCGCAACTCCCATAGTCCTTTGTCAATAGCATTCTCAGCTTAGAATTCTGGGAGTTGTGGTCCAAAACATATGGAGGGCCAAAGTTTGGGCATGCCTGATGTAAAGCATGTTCTGCCCAGATCGCTAGACATTTCAAATTCTATTACAGGTATATATAAACCAGAAGAAATGGGTACATTGCATCAGTACATTGACTAAGAGGGAAGAGGAATGTATAAACTGATTGATCAAGGTAAGGATGTGAAGAATGCTTGGAGGATTATTCATTCTTAATGAGACAGGCTCTTTCAATCATCAAGCATGCCTCTTGAAAAGCCACTGATGTCTGTGAGTTTTCCCTCGATGAGAATGAGTATGAGACAAGCAGATTTATTTCTCAACAATGTTCCCACAATCTGTGGAAACTAACTCTGTGCAGACTCTCTTTTTCTTCTGTGAAACAAAAGCAGGTAAAAGGGGTAAATGACAGCAGGAGTACAGGATGTGTGGTTTCTCTCCCTCACCACCTTCTTTCAGAGAATAGAAAGAAGCAGCAGAACAGGCAGTCCTTGCTGTTATGTGCCTTCAAGTTGGAACTGACTTACAGCGACAGTAAACAGGGCTTCCAAGATAAGTAAGAGATCTAAGGACTGGGTTTATCAATCCCACTCCCCCAGTGAGTTTCTGTGGAACCCAGACCCCAGAGTACTCGTCCATTACTCTATCCACAACTCAATACCAGATCCTATATCAGGTAGACAGTATGACTACTGAGGAGGGAAAATAGACTGAAGCCCCTTTTGCCATGCAGCTAGCAGTACTCAGCTGTGAGATGCTGTACGTGGGAGTGAAAGAGAATTCAAGGGAGGGAAAGACAGACTAGACACCCTGAGCTCCTGCTGCCTTTCCCCCCTTGACAATAGTAGCCATAAAGAAGCATCATCGTCATCAGACAGAAACAACCTGACCTAGGCAGTACAGAAAACCACACTCAGCATAACGGGAAATTTCAGTTAATGACATCCTTGCAAATGTGAGAACTCTGGTTGATGGGGAAGCAAACATGTTGGAGACCGGAAGGGAAAAGGAGGAAATGCAGTTTCCTGTACTTGGGCATGGAAGTACAAGGAATGGGAGTTATACCTCATCTTTAAGACTGGCTATTCTGTTGCTTGAAGCAAAAAGTCTGTAAGGTGGGAGGCAGATTTGGAGACAGTGAAGTCTGTGGGTGTGCATTTACCTTACAGTGTTTTTGATAATAAAGTGAAAAACAATAGTTACCAGGAAAAAATCACTCATCATTATAAATTATGCCCATATTACTCTTGTCTCTTTCACTTACTACTGAAGATATTATGCAGGTGGAGGGGGAGGGGAGCCCGTTTCCCCAAAAGCACCTTCATATGAGGATTATGGCAGCATGTTGCACCCAGAGAGTAGCCTTCTCTTACAACTACCAGTATTCAGGATTAGGTTAGAAGTCTAGAACAATGTTGCCATACAGGACAAATCTGTGATGTTAAGAATTGCAGTGTGCCCCAATTGCTAGAGCAAAACAAGGTTAACTGGGGACAGAGATGTGAGTGGAACCTGCAACATTTTTTTCTATAGGGACAGGGCAGTTGCTAAACGGTGGCCAACTGGTCATTTTCTGCAAATTTCACTCTTAATTATAAATTAAAGAAGAGTACAGTATACAGGGGAAAGGTCCACATGCTAGTAGAGGAAAATGACAGTGAAAATGGGAGATGAGGGGTGTTCACCGACCTGAGTCTACATGAACAAGGAGATGAAGCATATTTTCTGGATGGTGATTCATCCTTTCTAAAAAGTGAGTGGAAAGCTGACAGCAGTGTGTTTAAGTGGTTAATATAACCACCCTGCAACAGGTGCAACTGGGACACTGCCTATGAAGGTTACATCAAGGCACAGCTAGCACAAGGTTTACCAATGGCTGTCATTAAAGGGCAGGGATGTATGTATGCTAATAGCAGCTGTCTAGGGATTGAGCTCTGCCGGGTCAGTGGTGGTCACTTCAAACATAAGAAAGATACATTAGCCACCAATAATATTTTAAAGAACATTTGAGCTCCTTCCTGTGCTTCTAGTGATGAAAAACCAGCGCATCAGAAGGTTTGAAAGCTACTCCTGACAGAGAACTTAGCTGGGCAGCAAACTATGCAGCCCTCAAATTAATGCAGAGAGCTTGCCGTGACATTTCTAGGGTAGCAGATTCCCCCTGGCTAAGGCTTTGCTAAATGAGAACTGATGCAAACAATTCAGGCAGCAGGACACACAGATGTGCCAGTGACCCCAAAAAGTAGTCATTGAATATTGCTATGCAACACTTCCTAGAACTGTAGTGGTGCAAGGGACCATACAGCGCAGGAGGTAAAACTTTAAGGGTGCCTCCTGTCAATTTGAGAGAAATTTCCTTTCTCCATTTGCCTGCCCATCTCCTCTTTGGCCTTTGGGGTCAGGATATAGCCTGGGCTGAGCCGTCTGACATCACTGGCACTTTGTAAGGAAGAGAATCAAATTGGTATTAAATAATTTGACACCCTAGTTAATGTAATACCAATTTTGATTCATGATCTCCCTCACAGACTCTACTCATTTGATACAGAATAGGAACAGATCCATGTAGGCATCAGGCCTTCTGCCCACCAGCGGTGGAACTTGTAGTTTTTCTTTCTATTGGGATCCACATGAAAGATGCCCTTTCATTCATTCTGGGCCCCATGGTCTGATGCCTCCCATGTTTTCAAATTTAAGATGCATGTTTCTGCATATGTCTGTGGCTGTTTTGGAGGAAGTTCCTAACTATGCAGCTCTGAGAGCAGGAAAAAAGCAAACTTAGCAGCTCTGAAAATGTTATCTTATCAGAAGAACCAATTGAGAGTTTGTTACCTTCAGTAATTAATCAGGAACCTACCGTCCTCATCTGTGCGAACCAAGACAGGGCTGCTCTCTGGCCCAGGACCCACATCTGTGTGGGCCCTCACCCACACTTTGTATTCTGTCCATTTCTCCAAGTCGTTGATCTCCCAGCTGGAGTGCTCATGTCCAATGCCCTCAACCACATGCTTGGTGCTGTCCTCTCCTTCCACTGCTTGGTATGCGATGGAATACAGTGTGATGACTCCATTGCGGCTTTGAGCCGGTGGTGGTACCCAACTTACCCGGATGGAAGTGGAGCTGGTGCTTACACATACCACATCTTGGGGTGGGGCAGAAGGGGCTAGGGATAAATAAATGAAGGAAGCGGGAAGATGAGGGGAAATGGTTGAACGAAAAAACAACAACACACACAACCTATACAGAGATCTTACCCAGCCATCAGATTCTTTCTTTGCAACAAGCAAACCTAACCTCATATTTGAGGAAAAAGTACAGAGGACAGCGAGGTCTGTGAGAAGCAGTTTGCATCATGCCTAAGGTCTAGAATGATAGCAATAGTTAGCTTAGGATAGGAGGCTCAAAGATATGAGCTATTAGAAAGGTATCAGAAAAGAAGAAGGCAGAAGAATAAGAAGGCAGGAATGTCAAGAAAGAATGTGAGGACTGAAAAATATGAAAACCAAGAAGGAAGGAAAAACAGCACTACGCTTTCCTCCTCAACCCATAATTCAGTGATGCTCGGTCTGAGGAGGGTAGTCTGACTGTGTTCCTGGAGAACGTTTCTGTTGTAATAGAAGTCAGCAGCAGCACACTTTTGCAATGATTGTTTTGGCCACAGAGTAACTGGAAGCTACCAAAGCCATGAGGTATGTTCCTACAGAGGTGGAACAAGACTTGCCGGAGTGCTGGTGTTACCAAATAAAGAACAACAAACCATCCCTCTCCAACCGAAAACTTGAACATCTGATACTTTATACTAGGACAAGATGAGGTCAAAGACAATATCCCATTAAGAAATGCAGTAAGGATTATTTCACTCCTGAAAGCCAACTTTAAGGAGGTAAATTGGATTGTAGGGACCTGCTTTGAACTCAGAGCTATCCGTAGGAGCATCTAAATATGGTACCTAACCAATCTGGCTTAGTGGAAAGAGGGGAGTGGCAGCTATCAAATAAAAAATGACAGTATTTATAATAAATGACTTGAGAGTAAAAGCTTAAGTCTAGCCACAATGTGAATAGATATTGCTAGAAAAGTAAATGAAGCACTGGGCTTCAACATTAAGAAGCAGAACCAGTGTGACACTGGAAACACGGATAAGGCATGAGGATTTAGAAAACTGGCCCTGATGGCTGAATCCCCCAAAAGAGATCATAGCCAAGGAATCCCCTTGACAAAGAGGCTTCTAATGCTTATTAATGCTTATTACTGTTAAATGGCTATGTCAGTAGCATTATCAAGACACCGAATGTATCTCAACTGCAGAGAACAAATAACACACAAGTGGTAAATGGCTAAAGGATGGGAAGAACTCTCTAAGTCTTACAATGGGGCTATGGGTGACTTTAAAGAGTTTTTAATGAAAAAAATCTCTCTGTGTCATTGCTTTTAATTGTGGTGGTGGTGGTATGGGCCATCAAGTCCCCCCCCCGACTTATGCCAATCTTATGAATGAATGATCTCTAAATGCCCTGTCCTCAACTGCTTTGCTCAGTGCCTGAAAACTCAGCTCTATAGTATAAATAAATATGTTTTTTTTAAAAAATAAAAAGACTTGTAGTTAATGCTGAGCAGGAGAAGAGATGAAGAAGAGTAAAAGAAAACAAGGCATTGCAGGATTAAGGTAGTTAGTAGAAGAGTGCTTTAAAGACATGGAGTGCCAGGAGCAGATATTGAGAGTACACTGCCTTGATAAAAAGAGAATTTAACCGTAAACAATCCTTTCTTCAAGTAAACCCTAAAAGGCGCTTTCTAAGAGAAAAACCTGCTGAGAAAAGAATGAAGAATTTGAGGTAGAACTAGAAACAGAATTATTAGCAACTGGAGGGATGAGTGAGAGACAGCCGTTTCCTGTGCCTGCTGGTGGCTGAGTAAGAATCACGGGTGCAAAGTGTCAATGTAGAAGTCACAACTTAACACCAGGATGTACAAGCTGCAACTTACGTCTAAAGAGGTCAAAGCAAATCTCAGGAATGCAAGCAAAATAAATGGGGAAAAAGTATACGGGACAGAATGAACACCAACATGCATACTGTATACACACATATTATCCACACTTGTTGGATTTTTTTGGGGGGAGGGGTCATAAATATGCTCGAAGGCAGCATAAACATACTAGTGAGGCTCAGATTATGCACTCCCTGGATATATAGCAACCTTCAATTCATGTTGACATGAATGGCTCTTTGCAGAACAAACAGTCAAATTCTGAATTCTGACTGTTCTGCTTTCAGAAACAAGAAGAGCTAGGAATGGTGGCAATGCTATATTTCAAAGGACACATAAATGTCTCGTATGACCACCAAAGTTATGCTGCTCAGTAATAAAATGGGGCCCATCCATATCTATTTAGGCAAACATTTCTAGAGACATTGTTATAAGAAAGACATATATTTGGCTTTTCATGTGAATCAGACATGTTATCCCTGTTCTTTAAAATTATTCCTTAGTGACCCTTGCCTTCATGAGCTTTCAGTCTTGAAATTTTCCCTCCCTTTGTTTTTATAATCTTAGAATCCAAAAATGTGTTTATACTACACACCTAGACCTTGACCACAATGGAGTAAAAGAAAGTAGCAGAAGAATAAATCAACACCTTTCTTCTCCACTGCCAAGTATACGCTCCTGAGGATGTGTTGAATTCAGCTGAAATGTTACAACTAGAGGGGGGTATGAATCAGAAAAATGACCATTCATTCTGATTCATGATTTGTCAATGAATTAAACAAATGATGCCAATTGGCACTGTTGCTTCTGCACTGCCATTAGGAACTGTTGTGGAATAAGGGGAAGAATATGGTGGCAGGAGAATGGAAATTGTAGGAGAGAGCTTGGTTACAACACACAAATGGGAAGGGGCTGCATGGGACTTTATACCCAAGCTTTAACTGTAAAGTGGGATCCAATGATCGATGCAACAAGGAAAAAAAATCAGGATTGACCACTTTTTAATTGCTGGTTGTTATATTCCTTGCCCTAGTTATAAAGGACCATCATACATGAGTGACGGCATGAAGATCTCTCCACTGCTATTTGCACCTGAGATCTGCTTATATTCTTCCTTGTTAGCCTAATGACTGGGGAAATGCTCACTAACTACCTATTGGTACACAAGCACCATCAGTAGTGGCTAACAGAACAATTACCAGTCTCTGCAATCAGAGTGTATCCCCTAAAGTCAAATTTGTATAATGCCTCAGTTTGAACACTGTTTCATAAAATTTTGTCCTAGCCATCCTGCTGGCACTGAGATCACATTAGCTGAAGTGCAGGTTAAACAGGACTGTAGGAAACCTCATGATTGATGTGCTAATGAAAGGAAGAAAGGTCATACCAATCAGGAGCAAAATCTCACTGCTCTTCCCCACCCTGATTTATCCCACATGCCCTCGGGCTCTACACAGAGAAGGCTACTCTTGCCTCCACAGCTGCTTGCCCCACACAGTGGTGAAATCCTTGACAGATGGCACAAATGGAAATGTCTCTCTTCCCCTTCTTTAATGCTCTCTGCATAAAAGCCAGCCCCAAAATCGTTAGTGAAAACAAGCTTATCTCGGAGCTCTTTGATAGCTTTAATCTGCTTATGTGCAGCACTTTGAGCAGCTAATAAGGGTGCACTGGTCTCCTATTCCACCAGCACATGGGCTGAGAAGAGAATGAAAGCAATCCCACTTGGGTCACCTCTTTATCTAGCCCTCTGAATGCAACCCCACTGTGCTGTTTGCCTTGAGCCTTCAAATCCAGGAGGCGGAAGCCAAACAGCACCCTTGTTCTTTCCACTTCACAAAAGTCAAGTGCCCCCATGACACACTTTAGCACCTTACTCTGCATTTGTCCCCCTAAGAAGTTATTAATTATTCCACCTACATGCAAACATCAGAGCCCCTGCCATCAAAAAATTCTTAACAGGCTTACAAACGCCTGCAGTGCAGCAACAACACAATGTGTATAATACTGCTATTATAGTGATATGGCTGGAAGGGAAGGAAAAGATCTAACTGGGATTGAAGCACATGCAAAAAAGAAAAAAAAGGATGGGCATGCACAAGGTTCAGGTATCAGACAGTCTAAACCTGCCCTCAGTTCAAGGCAGGAGAGGAAGCACTACTAAATTTAGAGTAACAGAGGGGGCAAATCCTATGAAATCCTTTCATTTGTTTCTCTTCCCTAGTACATGACTGAGTCTACATTGTTGAAATAGGAAAGCACGTTCTAATGGACCCAAGGACAAAACTTACTGTAAACAAATGACTGCTGCTCCACAGTCAGTCTGTCACTACACATTTCTCCAGCTATTGGTTCTGACCTTCCCAACCCCCACTCTTTAAAAAAGTGCAAGAGCTCTTGCACATTGTTCACTCTTTCAAAGCCAACTGGAGAAACTTACTTGACTGTGCTGTCCGGGCTTCCAAAACTGGTGTATAGACTCCGAGTCCCAGGTCAGAGCGGGCTCCTAGCTGGAACCGGTAGAGTGTGTCTGGTTTGAGCCCTTCAACTGCATAGGAGGAGGTCTGGTCAAACTCCACTTTATGCTAGAAGAAAGAATGGAAATTAAAGAGCTTTGCTTTTTTGGCCTTATTTCATTTCACTTCCAGAAGAGTCCCAGATCTCTGGCCACAGATGTCTTCAGACCAGTCATGTGACTAGACAATGATGACCATATGTATTGTCACCAAGCTCCCTGGCATTGCCTCTTTGCTACAAAGTCAGTAACCTTACATCGAGGCACAAAGGAACCCAATGTCCTGTTTCTCTTGAAAAAATAATCATTCATCCATTGTAGGAACACTTTATGGCAATAGGTAAACGTCAAGAAGGATCCCCAAAATTCTTGATAAGTTCCTTATTTCTAAACTAAAATGCTATAATGTGTTTTGTCTCTCTCTTTTTTTTTTGCAGTTCTTGGTCACTGTTGTGTACATGTGTTCTTTTATGTATCCATAACATATGACCACACTACAAAATGCACACAATTTTAGAAATTCCAGTATAGTCATGGTGTGCTGTTATATCGGACAGGATCAAGGATCTAACATGGAACTCTGGGGGAGTTAGTTTTAGGCCATATGTTCTCTCTCTGTGTGTGTTGCGTCGTTACAGTCATGACCGACTCTTTGTGACTCCATGTCCATGGAGTTTTCTTGGCAGGGATACTGGAGTGGTTTGCCAGTTCCTACTCCAGGCGCCTACATCGCCTGGTATTCTCTGGTGGTTTTCCATCCAAGTACTAACCAGAGCTGACCCTGCTTAGCTTCTAAAATAAGGTGAGACTGGATATACTTGGAGCATCTAGGCAGCTCCATATGTTCTGTACGAACAGCAAAAAATGTCATGCTATACACAAAACCCAGCACCCAGAGAACCACACCCTCGCCTTCTTTTTAAAAGTATGAGATGATAACACTGAACAATGAAATCTCTGAGCCAGGTGGAGTTCAATAGGGCTCAGTGGTTAGGGCAGTGGTGCTTCCTATATAACTTACAGTGTCTCCCTATGACTAAGAGAAAAAATATGAAACTAATAGATTCCAATAGCCTCAGATCCCTTTAGGGGAGAAAATGGGGACAAAATAAATTCTGTAGGTTTCGATTCTATTAAACTTCTTGGCTCAGAATTAAGGTGACCTTAGTATAGAATTTTTATCTCTTTAAAGAACTGAAGACACATGCCCCTGGTCTTTGATCTTTTTCACATAACCCCTAACCCATTATTCCAGGGATATCATTTCACTGAGAAATGGAAGTTGTGTGTTCTCCCTACAGTCTTACTGAAGCAATCACTGTCATTTCAGAGACAGTAAAGACCTTTGGCTAATGAAGTCTGTGTTAATGAAAATTCTAGTGAGAGAGTATACAAAAACAATGAATGACAGCTCTCCACTTTCAACGATAAAGTATAAGGACCTGCCAGTAGATGGATAACCTCTAATGGCTGATTTGAATATTCATACAGAGTTGTGATTTCCATGAAAGGATATTCCTCATGCTCAGGGATCCATGAGATTTCAAGAACTCTTGGAACTCTTTCCTACATGTAAGTCTTTGCTAGGGTTCAAACTCTATCTGGTCTTGTCGAAAATAACTTCTGCAGGAACAACAAACAGCTGCATGACTATTGAAAATAGGCACACATCTAACACTGAAATGGCATCAAGAAAGCTGGCTCATATCCATAGACAAAAACTCGGTACCTCCAACCAGCAATGGATCATGGAGTCCCTCACCTGGATCCCATTGGGTGCTTCCCAGTATACTAATTCATATTTGGTGATGCGTTCCTGAGAGGCAGGCAGCCATGTTAGCATGATCCGTGTGTCAGACTCTGCCTCAGCTTGGAAGTCTGCTGGCTGAGCTGGAACTGAAGACACCCCAAAAATGCAAGTCAAAAGCAGGGAAGGGATATAGGGAAGCAAGGAAGAAACTTCCAAGACACAAGCTCTGTTACCAAGGTACCTAAGCATCAGTTTCATAAACCTCTTAACACACTCTCTTTCTTCTAGGCCATAGGTTCAAGCAAAGACAGCTATGTTCTTTCTCAGCTAATGATTTATGCATAATTTATTTATTAATTATTCTGAGATCCCACCTCAACATATACTACAGCCACCTTCAGAGTGCTGACAGAACAAATATTATCTGAAAAAGTAGGATCTTGCCCATCAATCCTTAATAAAAAGCAATAGGATGAACAGAATGTCTTCGAATGACATATAGCTGTGTCTGTGGATTCCAAACTACTGATACTTAGAAATACTAGGACAGATCATGGTATGGAGAGGAAAATGTTCAGATCATACATACCACCCTGCTGGGTCTTGACCTGGATGATTTCAGAAGGGGGCCCATCACCAACTGAAGTGAAAGCCAGGACACGGATACTGTAGGTGGTCCCAGTTATCAAGCTGCCCACAGTGGTGAGGTGGCTGTCATCAGTGTTGTGCTTCTGCCACATGTTGAGTGGTAGGTGAGAGTCAGTTGTGTAGTACACCCTGTAGCCCCGGATCAGTCCATTGGGTTCTTCCGGCTGCTCCCACTGGACCAGCATGGTGCTGGCACTCAGCATCCGAGCCTGCACTTTGAGGGGTGCACTGGATGGGGCTTGTTCTCCGGTCCTCGCCTCAACCAACTCACTAGGGGGACTCCTGCCAATGTTGTTGACAGCGATAATGCGAAACTCATATTCCGAGAAGGGGCTCAGACCACCAATGCTGTAGCGAGTGGTTGCGACACCATCCACTTCCTGGAACGTGCCCTCTTGTGATTTTGACTTATACTGAATGACATAGTAGGAGATTGGATCAGCGTTTCCTGAGTCCCAGGTAAGAGTCACACTGGTGGCTGTTGTCTCAGTTACTAACGTGTCTATCGGTGGCTTTGGCAAGGCTGGGGGGGGGGAAGCACACTGTTAGTAATTTGATTAGTGCAAATATTGCGATATGCAGAGCTATAAAGGAGCTTCAAACTCTTATAAATATTCTCTTTTAAAGGCAGAAATCATTTCATAGTCAGGAACGTACATTTTTTATATTACACATTACCATATATTGCTTGAAGTGCTTCTTAATGGAAGGGTAAACATAGCAATCATGTTATTAAATGTGCTCAAAGCACTTGCTTGCAGCTGGCTAAATAAAGGTAATTTAAACGAGGATCTGTCAGATTTTCCAAGGGGAAAACAGTTCTTCAGCTGGGGTATACTTCAGCAAGCCTTGATCAGGGCCAGTTTTGGGGAAACTCCAAGGGCAAAATTAGCTCTAGTTGCACTGGGGCTAGAAAACAAACAAGACTAAATGTGCAGGAACTTGTGGCAAGTGCATTTGGCTGATGATTCTTATTAAAGAAATCTGAGCAACTAAGAAAAGAAGGCCTGGAACAATCCAGCACAGTTGCTGCACATAAAAGTTAAGCAAGTACATGTAGCAATCATAAAATACAAATGCAAGACTAGGCTATAGGTGATAACTTTATAGGCCACTAATAAAATAAAAAACAAAACATTGCAAGCTTTCAAGATCAATACTCTCTTTTTCAAAGCATGTACCAAAAGTCCAAACATGGCAAAAGATTTAATTTGCCAGGATATTATTCTTAGATGTAAAGTTCTTGGCAAGATGATTTTTGCCAGGCACCTCTATCTTCAATGAGGTGGGAAGCAGCAGGGCAGTTGTTAAAGCTGCATCTGAAGTCAAGGACTGGGTTTCACACATCAGCTCTTCAAACAAAGGGACATAGGTCATGCACACCCACCCACATTTGTCTCAACTATTCAACTGAGGTTCTAGCTGGTTGCCAGGAAATGCAACTATGAAGGAAAGTACCCTTTTCTTGGCCTCCATATTGATCCTCCTCCTCAGCAATGGTGGTGAACCTTTGGCACTCCAGATGTTTTGGACTACACCTCCCACCGTCCTTTGTCATCGGCAATCTAGGCTCAGAATTCTGTGAGTTGTGGTCCAAAACATCTGGAGTGCCAAAGGTTCGCCACCACTGCTCTAGAGCTTGATTGATGTAAATATTGAACCACATTAGGAAGCAGGATGTTTGGCAAAGCAACAGAAAAGAAAAGTGGGAACTCCTATCAAGTAAGCTGATAAAGAGCTTGGGGGGGGGGCTCGTTAAACCATTCCGACAAAGTGGAAACCCAAATAACAGAACACATACAGAGAATGCTACCTTGGAATTCTCTTTCAGATACATTCAGTTATTCTGAATTTTGAACATTCTGCTCATGTAAAATTTTTAAAAGTCTGTATTTTGGAAGTAGTCCAGAGATAAATGTTGGTAACATGGGCAAGGGCAGATGTGAGGGAGTGTGTGTTTATATCTTGAATATAAATGTAACTCCATATCTTTTTAGAAGTAAAGGATATAGGTCAAGATAAAGTGCATATCAGTTCTGCAGCATTATTTATCCAGCTTCTCCTAACAACAATATGAATGCAACATATTAAAGGGCTTCCGAGAGCTCACAGATATATCTCTATATGCCTGTGTCACAATCAAAATTTTAGTTTCAGCTACATCTCCTGCTACCACCTGCTACTATAGAAAGGTAAAGGTATAAGATTCTACATGGGCCATCTTACCTTTGACAGTAATCTGTGCTGTTGCATGGATTACACCCAGTGAAGACATAGCTTCGCAAGTATAGTTGGCCGACTGCGTGATATTGGTCAGTTCTAGGACATTCCTGCCCAATGGCATGTCATCTTCTTTTGTGAGCTCCACGTCTCCAGCAATCCACTTCACGTAGGGCATGGGGGACCCCACTGCTACACATGTGAGATTCACACTCCCTCCAGGCATCACCTCATGGTTGCTTGGAGGGATTGAAAACCGAGGTGACACTCGTCGCACTGAAACAAGGAACAGACAACTAGTAGGGACACAGCTTAGATAACAGGTATTTATTTGCTTAAAACCCGAGGGAGGGGGAAGATCAACATTCATCATAAGAAATAACAAATAAAGAAGCAGTAGCAACAACAAGAATAACAAAATTCTATGCAAGCTAATCACTGTTCAGCCAAGTTTCATGTATATGGCTCTCCCTATTGAGCCTCTAGGTATTTTATCCAGAGTCCAACTAAGCACCATCATTAATGCTAAAACCTATTCTTATTTCAATTGCATTCCATTAATCAGAGAAATAGGTTCACTCCCCATCCATATAGTACACTGAATCTTTGCAAGATGGAATTAACTGCTCAATGGCTTTGTTTCTGAACAAAGCAACTTGCAGGCCAAACCTATTTTACAGAAACATTTACAGTTTTTTTTAAAAGTACTGCATGCACAAGCACTAGATAAACCAGCATTCCTATGGGAAGATGCTGCAGTGAGCTTGGGACACCTCAGAGCCTGATCAGATCACTTTACTAGGTAGGAGTTTATCCTACTGGACAGGAGATCAGATTCAAGCTGACAGCAGAGCACCTGGGGGAGAGAATAGTTCCCACCTTTGGGAATCCACTCCAGGAGACAGATTGTTCCTTATTTCACTATGCAGCATCTTTTTTTACATCAGGCTCCTTACCCAGCTTATTTGCAGCAAGTCATCAGATCCACTAAGCCTCCCTGGCTGTTGGCACACTTCAGTTAGGGAATTACCACTGAGGAGTAAGGCCAGTATTAGAGGCCAATTTAAGGAGGAACAGAGAAACACAATAGAGCACTGTATTGTTCTCTCTCTCTCTTCAGGGTTCAGGTTTTATTTTAAAAAGAGGGACAGGTTGAGACATGTCTCTTCTGGGAACCGTGCTTCTCCGCAATGGAGATGTCAGTGTACATTTGCAGGGAGTCATCTCCTACCTAATACAACAGTTACTCCAATCCACACGGTTAGGGTTGGCAGGCAAACTAGGGAAATGCTACAGAGAAGAGGATGGGCATGACTGAGAGTCAGCAGGGCAGACTGTATGGAAGCAAGGTGGGAGAGACATGGCCAGGGCCAAGAGCCTGGTGGGAGCTCCTTGTGCCACATTGCTTCCTTCTGTGTCATTGCCAGCACCGCAAAAATCTTTAGAAAAGGGGCAGTTGCTGACAGATGGGCTAACAAGACTCTGCTCAGTCTGACAGGCTGACATTTCTCCTAGTCAAATTTTGCCTGAGCTCTCTTTGATTATTCACTCCTTGAACCAGTAGGTGTACAGAAACAGGCTGAACACCAACCCCCCCACACACACACTCACATGTACAAAAGAACAAGGGTTTGGGAATAAATGAGACAAAGCTGTCAACAGTATGTGCCTACTGCACACTGTCTTGGTGACAAAGTAGAGTTCATTAGCTCCTTACCAGCTGGAAGGAATGACAATGTTCATGTTTTCAAATGTCTACATCTACAGCCTTGCAGTTTGTTTCTTTTAACCAATTATTTAGTCTCAAATCAATAGTTACATGTGTGGTTACCAGCAAGAGGTTTCTACCTAACTGAGAGGGAAGTGCTCCCCAAACAAGACAGAAATTAAAGCAAAACCAGCATTCTAAAACAATTATGAGGGATACCCAAGTACTTAATGGACATGGCAATGAGTCAACATGATGGGGTGGTTGTCCAACGAAGCCTGGTTCTGATCGGCAAGAGGCAGGACTCTTCCTCCCCCAGAATGAACATGGTATTGAACCAGTACAGGAAGAGATTGTTCATCAGCTAGATCTTAATCTGGGAGTCCAACCAACGTCCCACCCGCTCACCAATCAAACTGGTCTCAAAGAAAGGCAAGCTTGAGGAGTAATGCTACAGGCCCATGCCTGGCAAACATTCATTAACTTGACATGCACCAGATAGACAAGAGGCCAGGAAGGGGAAAGACACTACTATACAAAATCTGGTCCCAAAAGGGTGCGGTGGAGTGGAAAATCACAGAAACACAAGCACTGGGTATAGGAATCAGACTGGGAGAAATGCATGCAAAAGTGCAGAAAAGAAAAAGAAGCATGCAGAAACCACATGTGCTATCCACTCCAGTGAGAAGTGAGCAAGACTGCTCCTACCTAACCCATCTCAATTGCATGCATGAGCAGCAGCTGGAAGTAGAGTGAGTGCCCGGTGGAACATAATCCCCCGACATATCCTCGAGACATCAGTGCCCAGCTGTCTCTTTTGTGGGAGTAAAAGAACCTGTCAGGACCATGCTTGGCTAGAAAGAACACGGCTTGTGAATGTGCCGATAAGCGCTTTAGTTCATTCAGCAAAGTGCTATCAAAAAAACCTCTTGCCCTTTTTGAAAGCTGCTGTTTACTAATCTAGCGGCACAGGAATAGAAAGGTTACTTGACAATATATCAGAGATGAGTCTCTTCTAGCCAGCCACAGGATGAATGGCAATGAAAATCTGCCCCTCTGTTCCCATTTCGGCACAAAACCAAGCAAGTTTAAAGAAAGGCTGCAGGCAAGGCCTGTTCCCAAGGGGCAGTTATCCAAACAGAGGATCTAGGGATGGGGGTGGGGAAAAAACCTCAGGCATAAGTCTATGACTGAGCCGAACGTCAATCTTATGACTGAGCACAGAAACTCAGCTCTGTAAGGTCATAACTGACACTCGACAGATGACCCTTTTTTTCTCCCATGGCACCCTGATGTTGTAACAACACCTCAAGATTGGTGACAGGATATAAAGGTAAGAGAATGAAGTTGTTACGTTTCTCCTGCCATCCACATAATGCAACACTTGCCTTTTTTGTGATTTTCCACATCTTTCAATCCTTTCTGTCAACATAGTTTATTTGTTGGAAAGGGAACCGTTTGTCACTATGGGAGGCTTTTGGTTAAGTTAATTACCAGACAAATGAACAACTAGTTCAAGAAAAGAAGTTCCAGGATTTCTAAAATATTTTTAAAGGATGTATCTTTTTTTTTCTTTTTCCTAGTGTCTGTCTCACTTGGTGGAGGGGTCTGTTTTTTAAGGAGTCATATGATTTTTTAAAAAGGATCTCCTAAAGAAAACTGCTTTCTTAAAGGCAAGTTTGGATGAAAATGCTGGTAAAGCCCCTGGTCCTTTATGATTAAGCAAGAGAAAAGGAAAGAGCAAGCTTTGCTCCATCTTGAGGAGTCCTAGATTGATCACTGCATAGCATGATCAACAAAATTTGCTCTCGCAGCTCAGAAGAGAAGAAATTTGTGTGCCGAGAGCTTGGGAAGACGGGTATGTGTGGGCTTAATGATTGTTGATTTCAGGCTCTGCTCCTCTCCCTGGCATTGCCTTCATGGCTTTTCTGAGCCCATCTGGTTGTAAATGCTCATCAGAAGTACAGCAATCCAAGGCAAAACTCTCAATACGTGTTAGTGTGCAAGGGTAACCAGGTCAGGGCAATCAATGGAATCCGAGATGTAACTTCTTCTCCCGTTACCCCACACATTGAGATGTGACCATACATGATTGCATTGGCTGATTTCATAAGAGCACTAGTGTTTTCCATGTTGCTTTTCACCCCTCATAATGGATTTTTCTTTTCTTCTTGCATGCTCTTTTTAGCTCTAATGTTATCTTTTAATGTTATAAGATGCCTCTTCAAACTCTCTGTTCTTAACTTGAATATGTCTTAAATGTTCTGGACTGTATATTGTCCCTCATTATTGTAAGCTAAAGTCAGGGTAAAAATATTCAAAACAAACAAACAAACAAGCAAGCAAGCAAGCAAATAAATAAATAAATAAATAAATAAATAAATAAATAAATAAATAAAAAGTAAATAAATAAAAAGTAAATAAATAAATGTTTAAAATATTAATAAAAGAGGAAAGGGTGGGTTTAAAGATGCTGCTGAACTGCTGGGTTATATTTCAGCAAGAGGAAAAATTATGAATGAGGTAGATTTCAGCTCAGCAGCTGAATATCATTCTTAGTATTCTGAGTCCAGTAGAATGCAGAACACAGCTGTCAGTCAGTATTGGAATGCAGTGAAAAAGGAGTGCTGGTGAGGGGCATTCACACAGCATCAACACGTAGGAAGAAGTCTCTAGCTTCCATCAGGATCTTGTTTTTGTCCCTCCCTGCTATAATAGATTATACATAATTTAAGACAGTTTCACTTCTGCCAAATGCAGAAATTCGAAGAGATGCTCTTGCAATTTACAAAGTAAATTATCATATCTTTGCAGATGCATCCCAAACATTCTGAATATTTTCCCCATGAAAATGCTTCCCTTTCATCATGCTTTTTCCTCATTCTTTAGATTTCACCAGTTAAGATGCAGACAGTAAAGCTCTTTTTAGACATAGCAGAACTGAACAACCTTGGAGGTTTTGGAAGAGCTGCATAGGAACTGTAAATGTCTGGGGGAAATGATGTCCTACATTTATTTTAGCTGACTGTTCACTGCCATTCATCCCAGGGTATGGTACCATGCATAGCTTAGATAAAGCAAATAGTCTAACATGTTTCTCCAATGAGGAGCATGCACACCGGGCCATAATTTGGCACCTAAGGTGGTCAGTACGTGATACGGCATATCCTGAGCCATCTCACAGCAGTGGAAGTGGGAAAACCACACCAGCAGAGACAAGCTCTCTCTCTCTCTCTCTCTCTCTCTCTTTTGTAGGCGGTGAGGTAAGAAACAGGCACTACTGCAAAGGAAGGTGGGAAAGTATTAATAATTTAGCATGCATTAGAGTGCACCTTCCTTGTATCCAGAAAAAAATGAGCATGAATCAATCACCCTACTTCTCTTATATCAGAGCAACTGCTTCTGAATTTTCATCAAACAGTGAGGTCATCTTACTAAAAGCCGCAACTCCCTTCTCTGCTTCCAACCTGGGAATGCCAGGCACTAAAGCAACCGCTTAAAACTAGGGAGTTATAAGTAAGGCAAAATTATATCAAACAATATCAAATGATTGCAACAAGGCGAAAGAAAATTCAAACTTATTGGAAAAGACGGACCAGAGAGGGGCAGGTAGAAACTGAAATGTAAGGCCACCAGCCTGCCAATGTATGTCTAAAAGAAAGTGTAAATACAGATTTTCCAACAAGGCATTTTTAGAATTCTGCCCCTTATTGGACAACTTGATCCACTTTGTACTCTATTAATGTGGGTTGGTGTTATTTTTCCAGGTATCATGACTATATATTTTGCTTCCAAAGGTTGAGTTCTTCACATGGACTAAGAACTACCCCTCATTTCTCTTTTATAAAAAAAATATATTATTATTTATTAAATAAAATTATAAAATTGTATAAAAAGCAAAGCAAAACAAAACAAACATTTATTATTAGAAACCTCACTGGATATAAGAATCATTCATTTCAAAATGAATAATAAAAATAAATATGGATATATTAATAAGACAAATTTATACAAACTATGGTGAATCGAAAACAAACAATACAGGAAAATATTAACTTTTTGTACCCTTTACACTTGGGGTTATTCTTTGCTCAAAAGCAACTTATTATATTACTGCTTTGTTAATCTGATAGGAACAGATTGACTTCTATTAGCATATGCTACGCTGCTTGCTCTGAGCCAAAAGGCCAAGAAGCGATATTATTGTTTTGTTGTTTAACATCTTTCCTAATGTTGCCCCCTTTCTTTACAGAAATAAATTGAATCCTTGCTGGGAGTACATCCTTTTCCTTTCTCAAATGCACATGTTAAAAATGGCTCCAGATACAGTATCTTTAAAATCAGTAGTATGGGATACCCCTTTACTCATTTTCAAATCACAAGTTAACTTATCATTGATATAGCCATATCTCACATTTCTTTATACCAATCTTCAATTTTAAATTTGGCTACTAGCTTGCCAATTTCTTGCCATAATTAGCCTTGTTACCATTACAATAGTAATTATTAAATCTCTTTCTACTTTATTTAATTGTTTCTTATCAACTAGGTTTCCCCTCATCTCTTTAAGGTATGTATGCCCCAGTCCCTGTCATACTTTGTTTCAGGATTCTGGCTCGTTGACTGAAGTTCAAAACTTAATGATCTGACTTGGCCTTTAGCTTTCTTGGATACGACAAAAAGCCAGGAGAATTGCCCTAGGAAAATTAAAGTAATTGATTTATAATCAAAACAAGTATTTTGTGATACAGTATAGAGTTTGATTCAACCAGAAGTGTTATATCAATGAATTATGAGTGCAATATATCTTGATATTGAGGGGCAGTCCATGTAAAAATGTGGTCCCCTTTTATTTACAACAAGCTGGCTCTCCATGCATGAGATCTCTCATTCTTGACTGAGTGGTCCTCCCACCTTCTTGTACCAATTATGCTGCCTGGGTCATGGTTTTGGCTTTGTGAGAAGACTGGAATGATGCACTGGTGTTGGGAGACTGATTGCTCCTTTCTGTTGAATAGTCCAGTGCACACCTCTGTAGCTTTCTCTGCGGATCTCATCCTATTTGCTTCCCAGAGCTGGAGATGGCACTCCCTGTCTCCTCCTCACTACCATCTTAAACAAAGTCCTGTGATGGAAAGGTGGCTCCTGGGGATTAAGAATCTATTGACCAAACTACCAGCAAGAAGAAAAAACCAAGGAGGAGGAAACATGCATTTAGAGTCTAATCTCCTGCTCAAACAATGGTGCACTATTTATATTCCCAATGTATTCCCAAGTGTTGACATTTTATAGACAATTTCCAAAACAGGGCCAAGCCATTTTTGGATTATATTTCGGCTATAACTTTTAGCACTAATTATTTGTGCTGACAACCCCATATAAAAGAGGATCTATCATTACAGCACTGCAGTGCCAAAGATCCATCACAGTGCGGCCTGGTGACACACTAGTAGCAAGGCAAGAGAGACGAAGAATGTGCCGCTCTGAAATTTGCATTCATTCACTACTGAAAATAACACAGCATTAAAAGGAGTGGGGGGGGTAAGAGTTGTTGTATCCAGATAAAATAACTCTTTAATAAATAACCTGGTAGCAATCATAGAACAATAATTAAATGCATGGGCGAACAGTAAAGAGGTGTAAGTAAAGCTAGAAAATGTTTAAAATGTAATTATCAGTACCAAACAAATTATAAGTCCTGAAAATATCCAACTAGAATATTTGGTACTTTAGGCATCTCTTCCTATTAAACATTTGTGCTCCAGGCATTCATGGCGAGCTGGATAAATAACATTCTCTTTTGCCTTGCCAAGGGCTGTTTTACTTGTAGCTTGTTTATTCTACAAAGGTTTGTTTATTCTACAAAATACACCCATTTCTTGCTATATCTTTACATATGAAAACAGTTTCTTCTGTCAAATGTGTGCAAATATGAAAGCTGTAGTGGGTATATTTCAAAGTAGTACAGGGTAAATTAAATAAACTAGCACAATTTCCATATACAGAAGTATAAGCATTTTTTTTTTGCCATATCCAAGCCAAGAAAACACGATATGTGTAGCAGCCATTAGTGTTGTTCTATAAGCCAGGGCTGCTATTGCAGATATATGCTTGGGGGGTCCCACTGGAACAAGGAATTTAATTTCTTCATATTATTTGACTTTGTATAGCACTAGGCAAAGAAAATCTGTGTGGCTTTTCACCATTCTCAGCCTCCATCCCCACCAGGCTTGTATGGAACGTTGCCTTCAACATGCTTTAGTTTAAGAATGGACACAGGAAAACTTTCTCACTCTACTGCTGTCAAAAGAGGAGCATATTTAGAAAAGGATAATGAGAACAAAAGTTCCTGCTCTGGGACAACTGCAATAGCAGCTCATTAAACATGCTCTAATTACAGTCTAATGAAGTATGGCTGTCTAGCAGCTTGAGAGGTTTTAGTTTAAGAGCATGCCCAAATAGACACTTCTTAGGATTTGTGCATTTGGGTAAGGAATTGGAATACCGGCAATGCTAGCTGAGGGGTTCTGAGAGTTATGGCCTAAAGCAGTATTTTTTCCAAGCTCTGAGCTTATTGTTGGACTAAACCAAACAGAACAGAGCAGACAGGTTAAAAAGGGATACTCTTTTGTGCATATTTCCACTGAAGATCTTGACATACAGAAAGCACTAACGCTCAAGCTATGATCAATATACATAGATTAAGAAAGGTTTGGGACAGTACGCAGTATCAGGAAATTAGCTACATACAGTATATCACAGAAGCGAGTACACCCCCTCACATTTTGTAAATATTTTGCTATATCTATTCATGTGACAACACTGAAGAAATGACACTTGGCTACAATGTAAAGCAGTGAGTATATAGCTTGTATAACAGTGTAAATGCGCTGTCCCCTCAAAATAATGCAACACACAGCCATTAATATCTAAACTACTGGCAACGAAATAGAGTACACCCCTAAGTGACAATGTCCAAATTGGGTCTAAGTGGCCATTTTCCCTCCCTGGTGTCATGAGGCCCTTTCAGATACTGGGCCACAGGGCAGTATTCCAACATGATAACAACCCCAAACACACCTCCAAAATGATCACTCCCTTGCTAAAGAAGATGAGGGTAAAGGTGATGGCCTGGCCAAGCAGGTCGCCAGACCTAAACTCTATTGAGCATCTGTGAAGCATCCTGAAATGGAAGGTGGAGATGCGCAAGGTCATTTAACATCCACCAGCTCTGCGATGTCATCATGGAGAAGTGGAAGAGGACTCCTGTGGCAACCTGTGAAGCTCTAGTGAACACTATGCTCAAGAGGGTTAAAGCAGTGCTGGAAAATAATGGTGGCCACACAAAATATTGACACTTTGTATCCAATTTGGACATTGTTACTTAGGGGAGTACTCACTTTTGTTACCAGAGGTTTAGACATTAATGGCTGTGTCTTGTGTTATTTTGAGGGGACAGCACATTTATACTGTTATACGCCTGCTTCTTGGGAGGAAAGCAATGGCAAACCTAGATATCATCCTAAAGAGCAGAGACATCACTTTGCCAACTAAGGTCAGGATAGTCAAAGCTATGGTTTTTCCAGTAGTGATGTATGGAAGTGAAAGCTGGACTATAAAGAAGGCTGATCGCCGCAGAATTGATGCTTTTGAGCGGTGGTGCTGGACGAGAGTCTTGAGAGTCCCCTGGACTGCAAGGAGATCAAACCTATCCATTCTGAAAGAAATCAACCCAGAATGTTCACTGGAAGGACAGATTTTGAAGCTGAGGCTCCAGTACTTTGGCCACCTCATGAGAAGAGAGGACTCCTTGGAAAAGTCCCTGATGCTGGGAAAGATCGAAGGCAAAAGGAAAAGAGGATGACAGAGAATGAGATGGTTGGACGGTGTCATCAATGCAACCAATATGAATTTGACAAAACTCTCCGGGAGGCAGTGGAGGATAGGAAGGCCTGGCGAGCTCTGGTCCATGGGGTCTCGAAGAGTTAGACACGACTGAACGACCGAACAACAACAACAACAAGCTGCATACTCACTGCTTTACATTGTAGCCAAGTATCATTTCTTCAGTGTTGTCACATGAAAAGATATACTAAAATATTTATGAAATGTGAAGGGGTGTACTCACTTCTGTGATATACTGTACATTAATTCCATTGGGACATGCCTGGTACCACAACATTATCTCTAACGCTCGTCTACAATATTAGTACATTTGAGGGCATTTCAAGTGACCAAATTTTATTTATATCATAATAGATATACTACTGTGAATAAGCATGGAATAAGTGTATTTCTTCGTCCTCACAATTCACAAGGAATTCTGTAGAATTCTGGTGGCTTTAGCCATGAGATTAAATTCATCATAGGAACTTTCAATTAAACACAGGAGGAGAATGATGCCTACAGCAGCCGTTATCTGCATGTGTGGGACAAAAAAAGTGGCTGGGATGGGCTAAGATCTATGGGAGCTGCAAAGGATTAGAGGACTGGTGGTCTTATTTTTTTTAAAGAGGCATCCTGTCCAGAGAGACTACTAATATCCCAGTATGTGCAAAATCTGATTTTCCAAATCCCATTCATTTTAGATATATGAGGCACAACATTACAAGAGGTGTCAAATAAAGCCATTTTCACACACATACTAGAAAAAAAATCCAAGTTTTAAAAGGTAACCATGTGTTTGTAGCATTCATGTCTCCCACCGCTTAGGCTATGGAAGAGCACTCCCTATGTTTGATCTAAGCTTCAAATCAATACCTTGTGTTTCACAACAAAAATTCTACATTGGAGTTTAACAAAAGAATAGATCAAGGCAAAATCATCCATCTAACATTAACCCTCTCACTCTAGAAGTGCATGCAATCTGTTCTTGCCTCAAACAGAAATATTCTTGGTGGGCTGCATGCAGATAGGGTCTCTGGTTTCCAAACATCAAGCAGCAAAAGCATGCAAGCCGTGTAGTCAATGCGGTCAGCAAGGTCATACAACTAGGAAGCAGATTCCATTAGCCTGCTGGGCATTGCCTGGCAGGGAGCCAGGGGCCATCGGACCCTCCCTTTGTAGGGCTGACTGTCCATCCCCTACTGGAAAAGTCCCATCAGAGGTGGCATACTGTAGATGGATAAGAAGTGAAAAGGACCAACCTTCTCGCTGATCTGAGAGATGAAAGTTTGTTTTGTTTGATGACATTGTGCGATGAAGATGAGACGGGAATAAAAAAAGACAAGGAAAAACACAGAGAGTAAAAACAGGCCAAGGTGCATGTGTCTGCACAGCACTGAAACAACAAGACATGATGGCTGAGACTGGCCAGGACTACCCAATGCACAGGCAAGCACGCACACACGCACGCACACACGCACGCACGCACGCACGCACGCACACACACATACACACACTTTTGCAGTTCATGCCATAAAATAGTGGATTTATCTTCTTTTTTTATGCAAATGTACATAACCTTAAAGGTAGAGAGGAAAATGCCCCAAACACATTAAGGGCCAAAGAGATGTTGGTAGGCAGCCCCACTGTTGGCCAAGGATAGACAAGAAGTGAGTCAACACATTTAAGCTCCAAACTAATTTCAGATTTCATGTCAAGTGGTAAGCTCTGTTGCAACCAGACAAGCCCCATTACCATTACTTTAACCCTATCTCTCATGCACTCATAGCTCAGTACTGATCACACATGTCCCATCACCACTCAACACAGAAGAAGCAGTCCTGGGGAACAGTACACACAGTCTTCTATCATGAAGCGTCTCTTGCTTTTCAGAAAAGAGCAAAAGGAAGCAGCAAAACGTTATTATTAACGCAGTATGAACTGATGGCTGGGTCAAGGTGCACTGAACTGGAAAAGAAAAGTTGAGCAAGAAGTCAAAGCAATAGTCGTCCCCCCACCCGCAAATCAGCAGGACAGTCTGGTACATCCCCCTTTTTTTGTTCCTGCAGGAGAGAGAGAGAGAGCAAGAGATTAGAAGAGTTATCCCAAAGGCCAAAGATGATCTTGTTTCTTTGTAGGAATAACTTTACAGCTGCATGAGATTGGTAGCACCTGAAAATGAACCTTGGGTGAGAGAATGCACATATTCTGTGGTTGTTAGACAACACTTATGACTCAGTTTTTAAGGAGGAGAAAGCAGGAGGGACACCATTGCCTGTTAGCAGAACACACCATCAATTAAATGTTATTTTCCACACTGTGAACTGCACCACCGGTCACCCATAAGCAAGGATAAGGGAAGATGGTATTTCAATTACTTTTGCTGACTAACCCAACATATACCAAAGTACCCAAATAGAAACTCACAGAATACCTTTGTACCATCCATATTTAAGGGACTGGGTTTGTACTCCTTCTTTACTGAGAACAAAGAGTTTTGTTCACCTGCTCAAGGATCAGTATCAATACCATTATGGCAGCTATTAATGACAAATAAGTTGGTTGTCTACTGTCCTTGCTATCACACAAGAGCAGATGAAAGTACATTGACTTTTCTGGTTTGTGGGGGTGTGAGGGAGGGAAAGGAGGGATAGAAATGGAAGACAGACAAACATTCTGGAAGTTTGTGGCACTCCAGTTATTACTCAGCTGTTTGCTGGGTATAATGGAAGAAATAAATGTTTATCTATTGAGTATGTTGTCAAAGAATGAGGATCAAGATTTCAGTATTTTAATATAAGCAGTTCTCATCTATAAGGAAGTTAAAAAAAGCCAAACTGAGGATCCTTACCAAAATATTAAAATTGGGAGTTGGTAGTAGATCTGAATTTTGTTAATACTCATTTATTTTTCACCAAGGTGGAAAATATGGGGATTAGTTAGTACCACTTATGAACACAGGTCAGGAGCTATGTGGTTGAACTGTACCCCATACCCAGTAATTTAGTTACAGTAACTGTAAAAGAACTCCTAGAAGAAAATGGCATGTGTGAATATGATTGGCAGCATTTCTCAAGCAGCATTTTGTTATTTAGCTCTTCACAAAGGCTCTTTTTGTAGTTAAACTGGCCTCTTACACCTGATACTTTCTAGATGCCTTGGACTACAAATCCCACAATTTGCCTGGAGGCTCAGTCTCAGCTAGACACTGAGTTGCATTTCCTTTGCTTTAGTTCTAGCAATACTTATGCAAGGGGTGGAGCTCCTTCAGCCTTCCAGATGTTTTGGACCACAACTCCCACAGTCTGATGCAGTCTTTTAGCACTGGCAATATAGACATGGAATTCTGGGAGTTGCAGTCCAAAACATCTGGAGTGCTGAAGGTCCCCATCCCTGACTTGTGCTGTTCACTCATCCTTCAAATACTGAGGAAATTGACTAGTCCACAAAAGCTCACCTTAAAATATAGAAGTTAGTATTTAATGTGCCACAGTGTCTTCATTCATTCATTCATTCAATCATTCATTCCTTTAATCAGTCAGTCAGTCAGTCGGTCTGATATGTTAGCATAGACTTACATGGCTAAATCTTTTACAACTTTCAAACATTGAGGATCACATTTGATTGAAAAAGGAATGATGCCATCATTCTAGTCAGAGGACACTGATACAATACGAGAGTGGCTACAAAAATTAGTCAGTAAATCAAGGTGATGGGGAATTCTTATCTGAAAATATCTTGAGTGCTCCTTAACATATGCAGATTGCTGAACATTTTTGGCAAGCAAAATGTTCTGCTTATATACTGCCCCATACAACTTCATGTAGTCTCTGGGCAGTTTACAGTTTAATTACAGTATGCAGGCTACACATTGCACCCCCCCCCCCAAGCAAGCTGGGTACTCATTTTACCGACCTTGGAAGGATGGAAGGCTGAGTAAACCATGAGCCTGCTGCCTGGGTACTGTGCTACTGAATGGCTGCAACCTCTGTAGCTACCCACTTAAAATTAGGAAGCATGGCTAAAAGTAAAAAAAAAAAACACCCAAAAACTAATATTCACACAAAGGGGTATAGGGAAGAAGGAGAGTTAAGAAAGAGAATGAGATACAGGCAGACAGACACACAGACAAACACACAGACAGAAACAGAGAATGAAATATTCTTAGATGACTGCTTGCCCTTGTTTTCCTCTTATTATCTCTGTAATGACAAAGTCTTCTCTTCCACGCGTCTTCTCTCTCTCTCACACAAATACTTCTCATGCTGAGTTAACAAAAGTGTCAGTTTCCGGGAATGGTTATTCCAATTCAGCAGTGTCAGTTTCATGCTTTAGCCAAGTAATTTAAAGGAAATAAATCTTCCTTCATCTGCTGCTGCTAGGACCATAATTAGCTCACTCTCTCCTTCTCCCTGATTCTTTCTATTATTATATTGCTACGTACAGTCCTGGCAGAAGAGATAAACTAAAACGATTTAAGTCTGTACAAGTTGTGGATAAATGTTAAACTAATTACAGCCTAATTAAGTCACCATGCTAATGACATTGCTTCTTTGTTGGGTTAAAAGTTACTAGACTGGCCTTTTTTTTTAAAAAAAAAAAAGAACAGTCTATATCATGCTCCTCCTGAATGCTAAGAAAAAATTATCTGTACACAGCAAAACACCACTGGCAGAAATAAGAAAGAATCCAAAACACTTTCTGTTCAAAGTAGTTCTCCTAAGTGGAGATAATGTATATTGGAAGAACTTTCCATCCTCTTCCACAGATTATTTCAAATAGCTCAGGCAGAAGTTTACTCTCTCAGTGAAAATTTGGCTTTTCTCTGAGGATGCTGTTTGCGGAATTAAAAGCATTACATCAAAGGAATAATATATTGTGATGTGAGGTGTTAAAAGAAAATGGTGCTCACTTACCCACACAGCACTACAGTAATATGATTCATTGACAGAAAGTCTGCTTTCATATGGCAGACCAGACAAAATTCAATGATTTCCTCATCCATGTTTGCCTTTTAGATTAGAGTAAGCAAGGTGCACTTATGATTGATACATGCTAACACAAGCAGATAACTTTCTCAACTTGTAGTCAAAAATGAACTTGGGCGCACTAATTTGTAACTAATTGCTGGTTTATCTCTTAATTTCTCCTTATACTAATGGATAGGAAATAATCACTCACAGCTGACTCTGTTCTAGAAAGGAAAAGACCATGAAAAGGAATAACCACATTTTAAAATATCTAATGTTGAATAAACAAATACTATGACACCTTCATTCCTTACCTTATTTTTGGCACAGTAGAAAGCAATGCTTTCTGCTCTTTTAAGAAAACTGGGACTTAAAAGTATGACAGTGAGTGGTGCAATAGTTCATCTCTGCCATGGGAAGAACAAACTCAAGGTGCAAAAAATATTCTGATATCATACATACAAGTCTTGCATCACCTACAGGAGACTGGGCAGAACTTGAGTATTTCGGGTTTTATGGATACCATCTGCCTGCTGGCAAGATGTAGGTCCTTCCAGTGGATGACAGTCAAAAGCACAATGTAATCATAAGATATGGTGATATTTTTAATATTCTATAGAGAAAGTAAATTAGGAGACTGAGTTCATTTTGCATAATGGAGGGCTGCCATAAGAACAATTTATTTTAAAAAAACTGCATTAAATTTTATCAGGTACTCAAAATATTTCTATAAACAAACAAAAATACAAAAGTGTACACACACATACACTTGCGAGCATACAAACATAATTAAATGTTGGGTTCAAGTCAACTTATTTCAGGAGGGTGCTTCAAAAATCATGAAAGGGCTCTCTCCTTGATACAATTCCCACCATCTATTCACTAAACCATACAATATCAGGAAGAGAAAGAAGTCAAAAAGCTCTAGTTCCTACTGTTTCAATGAGTAGCCAAAACATGGAATGGGAAGAAGGTGCAACTGGCATGTCAGCACTCTGTGTAATCAATATTGGCAACCTTGTGGTGCAGTGGTTAAATGCCTGTACTGCAGGTAAAACTGTGCTCATGACCTGGGGTTCAATCCCAGGTAGCAGGCTCATGGGTGATTCCGCCTTCCATCCTTCTGAGGTCGGTAAAATGAGTACCCAGCTTGCTGGGGGGGGGCAATGTGTAGCCTGCATAATTAAACTGTAAATTTCCCAGAGACTACTTGAAGTGGTATGGGGCGGTATAGAATCAGAACACAAATAAATAAAAATAAAAATAAAAATAGTGGCTTTAAAAACAGCAAAGGAATGCATTGAAATCTGTTCCCTCCGGAATGGATTAATTGACTTTCAATGCATTCCTATGGGAAGCTACTCCCCAACTTACGAGTTGTCCATTTGGCAATACTGCATTCACCCAGGATTTTACTACAACTGGTAAGATGCGGCATCATTCCTGCTCCTAAAGCATGGAAGTGGGCAGGACCTATAGGACTGCTTTACTTAATGCCAAAGGGTGTGTGCGCGGTCACTTATATCTTATGCAGGGATCAACAACACACACATGGAGACAGAGACACATACATGGATTAATTTAATACTGAAAAACTATCAATACAGTTTTATGTGTATACTTAATGACTATATGATCACAGATCTTGATTGGGGTTGGTTTGGCTTTAGAAAGCATATTCTTTTAAAGACACAGGTAAGAGAACATGATGAGGGTTGGAGTTATTGGAACGGTTGCAGTACTGTCACTAATGTAAGCCAAATATAGCCAGCTTCCTCACAGTGAAATATATTAAATAGTTGGTTTTTGAGGATCATATTTTTTTTCTGAAGCAGCAGCTCCAGAGAGCAATCTGGTGTTGGTAAAAAGCAATTCTCTCAAAAAGGTAGAGCTAACTAGGCTGACATCATCTGGATGAGAGAATGATAGCTGACTTCTAGCTGATGCTCATTTTCTTTTGGTTTGGCAGCACTAGAGGAACTGCTAAATCGGGAGGGGCAGAAGGTAGATTAGAATCTACTTACAGAGCTCTGAGTAATTTGATTTCAAACTCTAAATGTTTTAAAGTCACAAGAGCAAAATGGCTCCCTCTTCCCACATATAATCTGCTAAAATGAAAAATGTGGAGGTGATGGAGTGTGTGTGTGTATGCGTGTGTGTGTGTGTGTGTGTGAGAGAGAGAGAGAGAGAGAGAGAGAGAGAGAGAGACAGACAGACAGACAAAGGAAGGAAAGGAGGGAGGGAGGGAGGGAGGGAGGAAGGTTTTGTAAACTCAATTCTAATACAGAAAAATCCTTTGCTTCACGATTCTCAGTAGAAGTTTATGGTACTTGCTTGGCTTTTGGGATTCTTGTAAAAAGCAAAGTAGCCTATGAAAGCATGAAATCTGATTGCCAAAGTTGTGGAAGAAGACTGAATATATACAGTACTCTAGGATATTGATGATAACTAATTTCTTGTGCATATTATTAGTTTCAGCAAGATTAAAGAACAAATTGCATCTTACACTACAGTCATTTGTAACAAAGCCATCTTCTTTGCCAAGCAGCCTTTGGAAAGCACTGGGCTGCCTCTGAAAAGGGATAGGAGCGATAGCTGTGCTTAGGATTTCCCTTGTCAGCCATCCAGATTCCCCTCTGCAGCTTTATCTCCTTATCTATCTAGAATTTCAGGCAAAAATAAATAAATAAAAAACAAAACAAAACAAAACAAAACAAAAGACACAAAACATATGGCACCTTAAACACTAACTTTCATATTTTAATGTAACATTTTGTGGACATGTGCACTTCTTCAGACATATAGCAGCAGAATGAGGTGTGTAATATAATACGTGATGGGATATATAATTCATACCAGATTTTCATTGGCTGTGGTATATAGAATTGGGGGTGGATAGGAGAGGGGGAAGAGGAGGAGGGAGAAGAAGAATAGGAAGAGTATATGAGTAGAGATGCTGGGAATGAGGATTTGGCCAGGGTCTGTAGATATGTCAAGTATAATGTTATGGCTCCGAGGCCAAGATCTGTTGATATGTTAAGTGTGGTATTATGGCTCCCAGGTAAATTCCTCAAGAGACAGAAACTAGATCAGATGGGAAATGGTGGGGGTGGAAGGGGGGGAGAGAATGGGATTTTTTTACCTTAGAGTCCATGAAAAAAGTGGTAATATAGTAACATTACATTTGATAATGACTCAAGAAACCCTGACTTATATTTAATCCATCATGCATATGAATCTTCTCAGCTGTTTCCCTTTGTATTCTTGATCTGTAATTCTGTTCCAAAACGGTGACTTTCAAGTCCTTCAAGGAGTATCCAGGTAAACTGAAATTGTTTGAGACAGGTTTCTGTGTGTTGTTGTTTCTTATGTCAAACTTGTGTACATTGCATTTTCTTAGAGATTGTCCTGTTTGTCCAATTTAGAGTGCAGATGGGCTTTGTTGGTAAAAGATGACATAGATCACATTGGTTGAGAAGCAGGTGAAGTTGCCCTTGATGCTGTATTTGACACTGTTGGATCCTGTGATTGTGTTGCCAGAGTAGATGTGTGGGCAGAATTGGCATCAGGGTTTGTGGCAAGATTTAGTTCCATTGTCCGTGTTGCTGTTTTCTAATCTTGTGTGCATTAGTATTTATTTGAGGTTGGGAGGTTGTTTGTAGACTAGTATGGGTCTCCCACCAAGAGTTCTGGAAAGTGATGTGTTCCTGTCAAGGATGGGCTGGAGATCATTTAAGATGTGTGAGAGTGGTCTCACTTGTGGACTGTAAGTGATAATCAGTGGTGTTCTGTCATTTGGCCCTTTGGATCTGACTTGTAGCACGTTATCTCTGGGTATGCGTCTTGCTTTGTTGATTTGTGGGTACTGTAGTCTGAGGAAAGCATTATGTAGATCTGTGAGTTTGGAGTCTCTATACTGTGGGTCAGAGCAGATGCGGTTGTACCTAAGGGCTTGACCATGAATATGTTCATGTATTATAGGCCCATGCAAGTGCCCATTGTGGTTCCATTGATCTGGAGGTAGTTTTTATTGTCAAAAGAGAAACAGTTGTGTGTGAGCACAAAGTCACAGAGGGTGGTGATTATGTTGGATACTTCCTTGTTTTGGATGGTGTTTGTGATAGCTTGTAGTCCATCTTTGTGTGGTATGTTGGTATAGAGAGCCTCTACATCCATTGCATCTAGGATGGTGTTATCGGGTTCTGTGTGAACTGAAGTTTCCTTAGGAAGTCTGTGGTGTCCCTTACATAACTGGGTGCATTGGTAGCATAGATTTTGATAACGTCCAAATATCCAGATGCTCCAACTGTGATGGTGTTGATGCTTAATACAATCGGTCGACCAGGGTTACCTTGTTTATGTATTTTTGGTAGGAGATAGAAGGTTGTTGGTTGAGGTTCTTGTGGTGTATTCTGCCGGATTTGTTCACGTGCGTTTCCAGGGAGGCCTTTCATAAGGTTCTGTAATTCCTTTTGGTATTTGCTGATTGAATCTGTGGTTAGGGGCTGGTAGAATGTGGTGTTAGATAGTTGTCTTTGGGCTTCCTGTGTGTAGCTTGATTTGTCCACGATGACCACAGCACTGCCTTTGTTAGCTTCTTTGATCACTATGTTGGGATTGCTCCTGAGGCTGTGTATAGCATCACATTCTGTTTTTGTGAGATTATATGTTAATGTCGTTCCTTGTTGATAATCTCAGTCCTGGCCTGGTGAAGGAAACATTCAATGTAAAGGTCAAGTTCTTTTTGTGGCCTTCTGGAGGAGTCCAAGTGGAATTCTTTTTGTGGTATTGTGGTGCAGGTGGAGTTGTAGTAGTGTCCTCATGTTGTTGGGATGTTTCCACATCTTATTGTGTGTATTAGGGTACAGCTGCAGTGCTTTTATTTTTTTTGTCATTGTTGTGGAAAAATTATTTGAGTCGTAGTCTGCGCAAATAGAATTTTAGATCTGCACATACCTTCTTTGTGGGTTTGGTGGGACAGAAGGACAGACTGCGAGTAAGGACGTGTACACAAAATGTTACATTAAACTATGAAAGTTAGTCTTTAAGGTGCCACATGTTTTGTGTCTTTTGTTTTGTTTTGTTTTTCTTTGATTTTTGCCTGGAATTCTTGAAAAGACTAACATAACTACCCTCTGTGAAACTTATCTATCTAGGGATGTGGACTTTTCTGTATTATATTTCTACCTCAATCCCATAATGGCATTTACAACAGAAAATAGTACAGAAACAAATAACTGAATTAAAACAAAAGGACTACAAACAATTTAAACTTTCAACTTCAAATTAAAAACCATTAAAAGCTAATTGGAATGAAAACATTTTCACTGCCAGCTTACAAGTAATCAAGCATACAGTGAGACCAACCTCTACTGGGAGTGAGCTCTGGAACTTGGTGCTGCCCCTGAAAAGGTTCCATGACAGTCTATCAGCCAGAGTGTCTCAATGGGCGAGTGGAGGTGGGATGGCAAACAATTCCCCTAACATATCTAGTACAGTATCTGGGTTGCCATAAGTAAGAAACAACTTGACAATGCATGAGAACAGAACAGAAAATATCATTGAAACTTTCTGACAACTTCATATGGGCTTTGTGTAGAACACTGGCAAGACAAATGAGTATGTATGACTGTGTTTATTGGGGTGGGAGGGTGAGAGAAAAGAGGAGATAAGGTTTCACAAGAAAAGTAACTGTAAGCTTCCTTCCCCCCTCCCCCAAAGTACAATTAGCATTCCTGAGGGTCTATTGTATCTGAGAATGGACAATCAAGGCTTCAATGCAGTCTGACCCTATGTTCAATTAAGCTATGGTGAAACTTGCTTGGTTATAGTGATACGGACAATAATGAACACACACCTATTTTGTTGTCTTACATCAGAAACGAGCTGCCCGCCTTTACAAAGAAATAAAAGGATAATTAGGAGCTAGAGGAAATATGGAAGTCTTTCATTGGGCTGGTTAGGGTACTGTACCTGCTTTGTGAGACAAAGACTCTTGCATAAATATTGTCTCTGAAGCGGTACATATGGCAAACCTCCACAGGGTAAAATTTATGTAGTAACCTCTCTTTTATATACTATTGGGCTTTATCTCAGTCCTGCAGCTTGAAGTCCAACCTTGTAAAGACTATGTGCAATAAAAAGGAGGGTAGCTCCAAAATTTATCCTTTAGAAATACGATGGCTTATACAAAATGAAACACACACACACACACACACACACACACACACACACACACACACACA
>JAHTLZ010000129.1:51708423-51760802 GCA_023846285.1 Phrynocephalus versicolor
ACACACACACACACACACACACACACACACACACACACACACACACAGGGCTTGAAACATCTCCCTATCAGGAACTTGGCTCATGTTACCTTATCTCTAGAGCCAGCCAACCAGCCTGCTAGCTGAACAACCTGTTCTTTGCATCACAACTGGAGTTACAGTTTACTGCACTCCTTATAGTCCAAAGGGAATTCTCTAGCTAAAGAAAGAAAGATTCAGCAAACAGGGAATCAGAGAGGCTTAAAGGTGAGGTTTCTTCGCCATGGCAAGTTGTGCATTCAGGTGAAACATTAGCCTTCTCAAGCCTGTTTGCGAAGGCTAGGCATAAGAAGGGGCACTTGCAATAGAATGAAGCAGCGGCTAAGAATGTATGATGACACGGCAATATAAGCACGAGGAACATTCAAATAAACATCTGTCCCTCATTCTGTGGGCAAACAGCATTAATTTAAGTAGAGTTAGCCTTAAAAATTATTGATAACAATGCAGGAAGCATAAGGTCAATCATAATCATATTCTGGGTATGAAATGGTGTTTCTGCTGAACAGATAAAGAGTTCCGAGCTTATTTGAAGCTTCAGCTTCTTACAGGTTTATATCCCGAAATTGTTCTGCAAAATGAAAAGGCGCCTGCTGAAAAATGAGCACTGAATACAATGAGAGTCACTGAGAGACCTAGAAGCAATCACACAGCAAGTCATCTTGGCCTTTTTGAGAACAACTATGCTGCAGCGTGGTTAAGGTAGTGCTCTTTCATAGATGCGTTTGGAAGCTGAGGTGAGGAAAGATGGGGAAGAGAAGATGAGGAGGAGGGGGTAGAGGAGAAAGAAGAAAGAATAATGATGAACTATTACTTTTAAATAGGTAGTTGTTAGCATCCAGGCCCTAGAAGAAATAACAGATGGATTTAACTGCTAACCAACCATTCAAAGGCACCACGTTGACACACTTGTCTTCCCTTCTTTTTATGTTTAAACCACACTTCCCATGAGACATCTAACATCAACGTCCTGGCTTATGCAAGGTCTCACCAAAGGGGATAAATACCGTTTCCCTTGTAAAACCCCACAGCAAATTCACGAGGTTTTAATGAAGTACTGGACTCTTTGCCCTCCAACACAAAATTCAATATCAGATTTAATGGAGAAATAAAGTCTCCTCCTATGCTGAGCTCTGGGAATAACAGAGATATAAGAAAATGGTCTGTAAAATGGCTTTGTGCAAGAAACCGGCTGATTCACAGCAGGAACTAAAGTATTGTAATAGCAGCAGCAATTATCCCTGTTGCTGAGGAGACGCTGACCAACTCAACTTATGGAAGTTACAATGCTGTTCCAGGGCCAAAATGAGATACCTGCTCACTTGCATCATCACATGTGGGAAGAGAAAACCCACTAATTTCACTAAGCCACAAACACAGTTTCTGCATTACAAAAAGGAAAACAAAAGACAACGCAACCTACCCCCATACAAATGACTGAATAAGACTCTCCAGCCCTCCCTATGATGATGACAGACTCTGAGATTGGCTCAATTTATTTGATCACAAAGAAGTCTGGTCCCACACTCCCATTAAAAAAAAAAAGGGGGGGGGAGAGTCAAAAAAGACCAACATGGATTTTCCAGAATTTAAATTCATAGACTGAAGAGGCATTTAAGTACAGTACATGGTTCACAAGGCATCATCCTGGTACCCTGCTGCCACTTCCCATGGGTCATTTGAGAGGCAACAGCCATGGAAAAGAAGGGAGATAAGTATGGAGGCTTGCCTTCTCAAACTTTACCTCGCACATAAAGGTTGGCTGGAGCGGAGTAACGTGTCCCTGCACTGTTCGTTGCAACACACTCATATTTGCCTTGGTCCGACTCCTCACTGTTTTCAATTTGTAGGGCTCCTGTTTGAAAACAAGACACAGACAATATCGGTTATAACAAATTACAAACATACCTTCTTGGTTTGTGCTAAAAGCTGTACTTTTTCAAGAGCACAGGAACAGGAGGCTTTCTTTCAAGTAAATATGTAGCATGAGATCTCTACTAGAGATCACTTACAATAACCAGTTCCTGATCAATGGCATCTATTATATCTAGTCTTTACAAACATACAGGGCATCTTTTCAATTCATTTCTCAAGTACAACATCCACTTCCACCGAACAGGTACACTTTCTAAAGAACGCAGATCCTTCCAAGTGAAACTACATAGCAAAGTTTAGTCTTTTGCCAATAAATACCTTTCCCACAATCATCATTGCCATACACTTCTATCTTTCCTTGATCGATGAATTTCACTTTAAAAATGAAACATATGCTCCAGGCAATATATGCATAATGAAATCTTAGAAACCTACAGGCTGAAAGGATTACAACATTTGCACACTAAGAGGCATTTCTCAGCCTCCAAAAACCAAGTTTTCACATTTATAGTAAACAACTTTACCTTATATTTAAACCAGGTGTTGGCAAGCTTTTTCTAGTCAAGGACAGCATTAGAGATAACACGTCTGGTTCATAGGCCACCAGTAAGTGTGAGTGCGACTGGTGGTAGATGGAGCAAAAGACAAGCCAAAAAGGTCTTCTTTTCTTTCTTCCTGGTCGGCAACTATTGTTCTTTTCTATGTGTCTCTGACATCTTTCTCTTCCTGCCTCTCCTATATATATCCCATCTTTCTTCCTGACCATTGGGCTTTTCAAAGAAGAACAGATTCCTTTTGCCTGAGCTCTGAACTGATTTCTAATAGACTATTTCTGAAATTAAGATGAGAGTCTTGAACCACAGCTTGTCCAACTTTGATTTAAACAGTAGTCTACAGACCAATAAGATGAATGAGTTAGCTTCAGCAAATGTCGTCACTTGCACTGAATGTAAATAACAGTGTTTAAGCTTAAATTCAGCCCATACCACATTGAAGAATAAATATGGCTAGAATAACAGTTGCCAGATTATTGCTCCTTATCTTGCCCATTAAAGATGACACCTGTACCCTATTCAGTTGTCTTCACCTGAAATCGCATACACAAGTGGTGGAGAGAGTAAGCACAGCAATGATGAAGACAAAAAGAGAAAACAGAATGGCTACAAAAGCAGACTTGGCACACTATTTAGGAGAAAAACTCCATTACTTTCCAGGCAGAAAAGACTTTCTTGGTGCTTCTTGAAGTAGATTCCATGGATGGTAGATGAGGCTCTGTACTCACAAAGCATACACTCAAACATACCTGGATCAAGAGAAAAAGCATTAACCCGCCTGCTTATCAGAGTCGGAATCCATTTCCACTTGCCAGAAAAGCAGCACAGTGAACAGAAACTGAAATTGCTGGCTCTGCTCTTTCCACTTCAAGGCGCAGAGGTCAAATTCAGCTTTCATATCATTGGAAAGAAAGGAAACTAATGTGAACTCAACTGACACCACCTACATTATTTAGAAGGATAAATTGAGACTGTAGCCTAAGTCTATATTTCAGGGAGAAAAAATGAACTTAATTGAATCTTCTTTGCAACAAAAACGATCTAGAGAGTCCTCCTATCGTTACACTAGGAGAGGTGTGTGCAGTGTGGCTGGAAGTTTCCAACCACAGAAGCCTCTTCCTGCTATTATCTAGGATAGCTCCGCATATTCTGGCATCCACATATCTTGCTGTTTAGCTATTCAGACAAAGGTCTGTAGCAACAACACTATCAAGTGAGTTTTGGAGTCCTGACTACCTAGCCTAGACATCTTCAACTATGTAAATGCTTGTATGGAACTCGAACAGACAGGCTGTGGCATTTGGTGCAGTAGCTGCTAGGAGGGCACTCCTAGGAAAAAGAAAGCACCTAAGATCCTGATTTCTAGTTCCCTTACCCAGGACACTTCCAAAAAACTCTTTGTATGTGTGTGTATAATGTTTGAGAATGCATGTGTTTTCCTATATTACCCTTGGGATTTGGGGAGATTTTTTTTCACTACTAAAACAAAATACAGCAAAAATTCTCCCTGCTACAATTCTGGTAGTATTATCTAGAGATGGGCACGAAATGGAAAAACAGTGTTTCATTTCGTTTCTTAAGTAACTTTGTTTCATTTCATTACTAATGAATTTTTAAAGTAGTTTCATAATGAAACAATACACTATGCTCCCCTGGGTATTGGAGGCACCAAAATTGCTGGGGAGCTTCCTCAAGCTCTTCCCTGTAAGCCCCCGAAATTTGGAAAGGTTTGGGGGTCTGAGGACTGAGTTATTCAGCTCCAAAGGGGTGCCCCTGAGAAAAAATCTTTCTAATTGGAATCGGAAGCCAAGCAGTGGTAGCACTAATTGTTCACCCATTGGGGCGACTATTGCAGTTTACGGATTCAATTAGAAATATTTTTTCCTAGGGGGACCCCCTTTGGACTTTAATAACTCAGCCCCTTGACCCCCAAACCTTTCCAAATTTGGGAGGCTTACAGGGAAGATCTTGAGCTCCTTTGCCATTGATTCCTCCAGGATGAATTGTTTTGTTTCAAGAGGAAAAATGACATTTCATTTCGTTTCATGACAAAACGTGTCCTACTGTTTCGTTATGTAATGAAACGACAAAACAGTGTTTCGTTTTTTTGTTTTATGCCCATCTCTAGTATTATCTAAAACTTCCCAGTTCTCAGAGGACTTTCAGGATCCTCAACTGTTGCTCACCAAGACTCTCTCTGCACAGGGCCATTAAAGCTCGGGGGGTGGTAATTTTTTTGAGAGGCAGCCTCTACAAAACCTAACAGACAGAGAATTCACTATCCCTAATCCAGCCATCCTCAACGCTGGTCATCTGTTCCCCTGGGGACCCTGGCAGATTAGAAGTTGTCCAGAGACTTGAAACAATTTATCACACACCTCCTTATAAAGTATGCTGTGTGAATTATATAATCTTGGTTTGCCCTATATTTCTTTCATATAATGTTTATGGGTGTGGCCAGAAAATGTTTGAGAATGAATGGCCCAGTGCTTTGCTGTTCCCATGGAGCTTAGAAATCTCCAGCTGTGTCCTTTCCCATGCTTTAATGGCTGTCTGTAGGAAGTCTTGGCAACAAACAAGAGAGGATCCTGAAACTCCTCTGTGGACTGGAATTTATTGGGAAAAACTACCAGAATTTTATCTGGAAAAGGAATTATGGGAGAATTCCCATAGTTACAGCATAACAAATCCGCAAATTCCCATGCTCAATATTTTCTATTGCATATGTTTCACAATAAATATAAAAATGCGAACAATTCAGGTGAAAGTGAATGTGGGAAAGTGTTATAAGCTATGCCACAGATGACTGAAAAATATTCTATAGGTTCCTCTTCTCTTTGCATTTCTACTGTGCTAGTCTGCTCTTCATAACAGAACCATGTTCTAATATCACAGGCTTTGCCTTGCCAGGTCAGTAAATTTATTGAAAACTGGTAAATCTACATGTAGGCATGGGCCTTTCGTTTCAGAATGGGTCTGATTCCAAAATGAAGCATGGCAGCATAGGTGCTCTTTGGAACTTGGAGCCACCCTGCAAAACGAAATCACCCATTGACTTACCTTGCTTTACCTCACATGGGGCAATCCTCCAACCAGGAAGAAGCCTCCAATGCATCATCGTTCCTTGTCCCTGGCCCTGGCCAATCAGACAGGGAGGCAGGATGATGCATCTCCCTGCAGAGTTCCTGACTGGTCGGGTCCAGGGAGAAGGAACGATGACGTGTCACAGGCTTTTTCCTGGTTGGAGGTGCACCCCGTGCGAGATAAGGCAAGGTAAGTCAATAGATGATTTTGTTTCGCAGGGTGGCTCCAAGTTCCAAACAGCAACTGTGCTGCCGTGCTTCGTTTCAGAATTGGACCCGTTCCAAAACAAAAGGCCCATGCCTATCTACATGGCATGGCATGAACAGAAAACTCTTGATGTATAAATTATGTGTCAGACAATTCACCATTTTACTATGTTACCACGTGCAAGTATGGGTGGTACTGCGCAAGTATCTTTTACCATATATTCTTAGCAAAAACATTCAAAATATGTATGTGTTCCAAGTACTGTGATCCTTTCCACAGATACATGCAAGCAAACTCCACTGAACACGAAGGAATTATTTTTGACCAAAGATGCACAAGGTTATCCTGTTGATGTGCCACTCAACATTTCTGATAATCATAGAATGGCAGCACAGAATGGCAGCCAAATACTTCCAAACCTAATTTGACTATCCTTGCTGCCAATTATGTAAGAAAGAGAACCATTATAGCAGTCCTCTTGATGTTCGTAATATTCTTGTTCACTTGTCTGTTCCCTGAGCTTAACTGATTGGCATGGCTGAGACCTGGAATGAAGCTGAGCTTCTGTGACATATACAAGTGAGGCAGCTGTTGACAGGACTATGAAACTGAGCATCCCACAAAGGCAAATGGCCAAATACAGTTCAAATACTGATCTCTCCCTCACTCATGCATTTTCATTTATTTATTTATTTATTGCTCCAGATTCTTAAAACAAGAAAGAGATTTGCAGGTCCCAACTGATACACTACTGCAAGACTGCTAAAGGACTGGAATCTGCTAGAGGGATCCTAAGATGGTTTTTTGGGGGGGGGGAAGAGAGCTTGAAATGTGGGAAATATTAAACATAATTTAGATAAAAGGATTCTTACAGCTTCTCTGCTAATTTGGAAGCATTTCTATTGTTAAAAAAACATTTTATTTCAGGTTTGCAGATACTGGGGAGGTACCTAGCCATAGAAAACACTGGCTTCCTTTATAAATTTTTTAAGCACAGGGAAGCTAGTTCCCAAAGAAAAAATTAGTTTAAATGATGTCATCTCTTAATACTCCTGCCGTTTCTTATGTACCAGGTTATGGCAAGTTAGAAGTACTGGAATTGCATGACATGTCAGCATTTCTGCTTTCAGTAAAATAGCAGTGCAGGACAAGTCACTCCCCTTTATATTAATATATTTCCCTTACAGAAGAATTTGATTTGAACTGTGATAGAGGGGATGTGTGTCCTTTCCCCTCAATAAGCATCCCTTGTGGCCTGTTATGACATCGTTCAAAACACAAATCCACACATTCTTCCTCTTTGCTAACCTGCCAGTCACCAGCTAGACCCATACATCTCTAAACAGTCTATCAAAACTCACCCTGACCTTTCAGCCTGGGTCTCACCTGAAAGGCAAAGGGGCAACGTTAAAAGTGGCAACTTGCCTTGAAAAGACAAAGCTCTCAGTTAGAAAGAAATGACAGGACCTCTGGGACAACAGTAGTGCTAGTGGCTGCAAGGCCTAAAGGAAAACTTCACCTCAGAAATAAAACTTGATCCTTCCTAAAGCTGCCTAGCTCAACTTCCCATTACACAATCACTCTTTTCATTAGACTTGGGCTTCAAGACATTCATATAGAGTCTACAGCATGGAATCCGCAGATCACCATGATTATTTAAAAACAACTTGCTAATTATGGAAACAAAACAACAACCCATCAGCTTACAGTCTCATTTCCGGATGGCATATATAAATCCCAGCATCACAACAAACTTACCTTAGAGAAGACCCAATATTGATCCCTATGTGAGTATAAACTCCCTTTTCACACAAATATCACAGGTGGTATCTTTAGAGATTCAGCCCCCTGTGTAACCTTACAGAATTGTCATAATGGACAATGAAATGGGACATGTACATTTTAATCCATGCCAGATTCATTTCTTTAAAATATCTAATTAGGTCTGAGATAGGGAGATTCATGTTTTATGAGATGGATGATTCTCATTACAGAGAGATGTCTATTTTCCCAAAAAGGATACCTGGAACATCCAGGAAGTTCTGATGCTGAGTCATTAATGCCCTCAGTTGTTGGTAAGAGGAATCACATGGAAGCAGTTATGTGCAGGGGAAAGATCATGCTTGCTCAAGGCAAAGACTGGCTGCATACTGTATATGACCTGCTTGGCTACTTAACATTCAGCCTGTCACTTTGCTTTAAGACTTGTGATACAACTGGAGAAATAGTTTTGGAGAAAAAATGCTCCTAATATCACAACTGTCAATCTTGCAGCATTCCAAAGATGAGATGACACAGAACCCCATTTGCAATAAAATAAGGATTTTTCTTGTGACCCAGATAAAGGCAACGTGCTGCAAATACACTAGAAATGTCAACTCATATTTGCTCTAAAATTGCTTAACAAGAACTAAAAACATTAACCCCCCAGCAACAGAACCAGTTCCAAAAAAATTGGATAATTAATTTTTAGCAGTAATTCAGTGGAGAGGGAGAGGGTAGGGAAGAAGGGGGAGCATTGAACAAATGAGAGAGTGTAATTTAGTGGTGGTAGTAAGTTCATCAGGAAATTCAGGGGTCAGTCAACAGCAGTAACTGAAATCGCAAGAGAACAAAGTCATACTACACAGGACTGATTAGAACTATAAAATTAATTCCAGGGACCACTTTGAGACAAGAAAAAAATTACTAGCATTTATATAGGCATTGAAGCTAGTACGTCTAGCACAGCTGTCAGACTGGAGCTGGGTTGAACAACTGAAGACTTAAGGCAGGCAGATGTGTGTCTGATTCATTTACTCACAACAAATCTTTATGCTATGGTGCACCATGAGTCCTTGTCAGGCTTCAGAAGGGATGGAGTTAATTTCTTACATTTCCTCCCTCTACCTTCATCTTATCAAAGGCCAACATAATGAAAAAGGCACACCTTTCACTCTCAAAAAAGTTGGCACTTATTTGCTGGTGTTTTAAGAATTCAATTATTGTTATTCATTCAGTTTCTTCCAGTACAGAAATGCCTCCCTCTTCTCTGGTGAAAACATTATCTTCTTACAAACACACCCCAGCATCTGTTTCAGTCCATACTTGACTCAGTGCCCCAGAAGATGACTGAATCTGGAAGACTAAACATCTCTCAGTATTCTGTGTATTGAAAAAGGGACACAATTTTCCACTCTGAACCTCCAGTTGAATAACCCCCTTTAACCTGCAATGGATGATTCTACAAGGCACACACTAAAAGTAAACAAAGGGAAAAAAGCACACGTGGGAGGAGACGGCAGGTGAGTGGGTGTGCTGATAGAGTCTGGAGGTAAAAGAATAGCTGAAGATGGCATACTGCTGGAGAGGGGACATGACAGAAAGGAAATGGAGTGATGTGACAACTGGAGGCACAGTTCAGCATTCTTACCTCTGATTGGTGTACCACCTGGTGAGGTAATTTGAATGCAAATAAGATTAGAGAGAAGCGTTAGTACAAACAGGAAAGGAAGGAAATTATAACTAAAACGTAGAAAGCTTTTCAGAGCTAGAATTTGTATTAGCGCAACAAGAATAAGTATTTAAAGAAAAAGGATGTGCAGTAACAAGTCAGAGTGATGTCTTCAGGTGGTTAGTAAAGCTCTTTGCTACCAAGAACACAGAGTCTGGCCCCCATTGTTCCAACTGAGGTCTTGTGTGTCCTGCACAAAACCACTAGCATCACTGTCACAACTAGATGGAGGAAGTATTGGAAGATGGAGGCTTTAGACTTTTAATTTGCCAGAAGGTGGGGCTGTGAGAGTACCAAGAGAGTGGACTATGACTCAGTGGATGTGTGTTGGTGGGTGGGGGGGGGTAGGTGGGTGGGTGTGTGCATGCATGTGCTTATGTAGAGATTAAAATTAAGGATATGGGAGTTAGTGAGTTACATATTCTTGGTTTAAGGTTGAATGGACCACTGGGGATAAAAATCTGCTAATTACATAATTGAAACTTTTATAAAGATTTGAGCAATGAATGCAGAGACAGCTTTGACAAATCCTGTATCAGATTCCCCAATTGCCCAGAAACGGTTGCCCTGCAGCAATGAATTTTCAAATAAAAATAACACTGTCCAGTTTTCATTTGGATCAATGGAGTGCCAGGCATGCTTCACATAATTTGTGTAGCAGATAAAAGAAAGGGTTTTGTACCCTCTTTATAAGGAAGCTGAAAATACTTTCTCATGCTATGAATGCATCTTATAAGGAGGGCTTGGCAATGAAGCTAACTGCCCCAAAGCTTCAAGCAGAAGTAGTTACAAACTAGGGTTTGCTCAGTTGTACACCTTATTATTGCCACAGTCCAGATGGGAAGAGATACTTGGGTATGTAATCTGGCAGCAAACCCCTTTGATCCCCAGTTTTGTCCCCTTGGTCTTATTTTGTGCAAATGAAGGCTGTTAGTAAGGGCAGGGAGATTCATGCAGATCTAATTTGTAGGCATTTCATGGTATGTGTTGGTCGGATGCAGATTTTCTATATCTGAACGCCAAGCACTTACCAAAGAAAACTGGGGAGTTTAAACAGACAGAAAGAGAGGGTTAAACAGGACACAGAGCGTCAAATCATGTTCTGTGTATTGATCAATAAATACCAGTAAGCATACGAGTGCTGTGTATCTGAGATTAACTGCTCCCCACATTCCATTATCCACAGCACTGATCACCCAATGGGAAACAAAGAAAGACATTCAAAGAGTTTCTGTAAATACAAAGAAGGCAGATTTTCAGCATGTTTAACTTGCCTCTTAAAGATCAATTAAAATATTTACACTTGTTATCTCTTTAGCTCTCTCCTAGTGCCTATTCCTTCAGGCGGTAGCCCTAGTTTTTAATCAGAAGAAGCAGTCACAGCCACTTCATTTAGCATTCTCCACAGCTAAGACTCCATTTTTGCTTTATGGCTGGCTTTTATTTGCTGATGGTTTTGTCCACACATGACTGAAGCATCAGTAAGGCTCATGCCATTAATGAAGTTGTGAGCAATCTCTGTCACAATAAATCAGTTTCCTATTTATTTGGTGTCTTAATTATTTTTTTGTCCTAACGCTCATTCCATTCCTCTTGACAGAACAGTTCTCATCATGGGAGCCTCCTGGTTTACATGTTGTACTGACAGCAAGAGGATTACCAATAGGAAACAATGCGCTGATCACCCATTTTTCTTCCCAGTCTGCCAATTATTATCATAATTAAAGATTCTCAATCCAAAATAACACCCCAATCCCCACTTGTGTAGTCAGCACATCCCTCCCTCCACTGAGCCTAGTAATCCTTCCTGGTCCCCTAGGTGATTAAAAAGCACCTATTTTACATTGCTGTCAAGCAAATCTCAAGTCAATGTTAAGAACATCTTATGTTAACTGAAATATTTGTATGAAATGATCTATATACGAAGGTAAACAATACACCACATCCACAAAATAGACTCCCAAATGAGCAGCTGACATATTTTTCTTTTGCATTAAAGCCTAATGTTCTGATCTGACAATTCTTTCCAGAACTGCACAGTGCATCTGAAGCAATGAAAGAAGACTTATGTGGACGGCTGGTACAGACAAACACACGTGCCACAAGTAGAGCTAAAGTAGAATTTTGCAGACAGCTTTCATCATATGCCACAAAAAGCAAAGATTAGAGCACCTTTCTAGGTCAAAATCCTAATGGTGTATTAATTTCAATGTAGCATAGTGTTTTGTTTCATTTCATTTCATAATGAAACTATTTGTTACAAACGAAATGAAACGAAACTACTACAGAAATGAAATAAAATGCTATTTTTTCCCTGTTTTGTGTCCATCTCTGTGTAGAACACATCCAAATGCTGGCAATATATTTAGGCTTATTAGTAAGCAGTGGGTTTCCATAGTTCCATGACTCCGAGTCCCAGGGGTAAACTAGAACAGTGGTTCCTAATGCTGAGTAAACAAGTGTTTGGGAGTGAGACTCCCAGAAATCCTGCATAGCACATCTAGCTGTGAAGGCTTCTTGGGGCTGTAGCCCAAGAACACTTGGGTTAGGAACCACTGATCTAGACCCCCCAGATAACTTAGGGGCCTGGGAGAGGAGAATGAAGAAGGCAAAAGATGTCTTCCTTCTCCTCCTATGACAATTATCCACTTCACTAAATGTGCTTTGGCTGGGAAGCAGAAGGGAACCCACTTCAGTCCCATGAATGCTCCATGGGAGGATTTAGTTTAATGAGAAGTTCCCCCTATAAAATCTAATGGGTAGCAGGATTATTCTTTCCATGGAGCAGTGAGGTTACTCATGGCAAGCAATGTGACTGAGCAGCAACTTCCCAGCCAAAATATATATAGTGAAGCAAATAAGGACAGAAGGAAAACCTCTGTTGTGCCTTATCCTTTCTTGTCTCCCAGCCCCAAAAGTCTTCCAGGAGTAAGTTCTGAGGTAGGAGTCCTGGAATTAGAAAAACCTCATCCCTTCTGATTAGTCTAACTTAGTTCAAATGAATATTTTGTTAAGTCCATTTGGACATCTGTCCAATGACAGATTTATTAAGAAGAGCTTATTTTAGAAGTTATATTTTGCATTCAGATATTTTCTAAGAAAAGCTAAGAGAAACTCCCGCTTGGCACCTCAGGGAGAGCCACTGTCAGTCATTGTAGGCATCACTGAGCTAGATGAATCAGTGGTCCGACTTGGTATAAGACAGCTACCGGTGTCCCTGTTAAATCTCCACCCAATTTCTAGCCTGTTCTTCATATGCTCAAGCCGGAAACAATTTAATACTGATTATGATAAAATTTTCTCATTATATAAGCACCTATAGGAGCAAATGGGGATTTAAGTGGGACCTGAACTAATTTAAGAAATATACCATCTTGTAGAGCCTTGAATGCAACAAACTGCCTACAATTACAGTAGCAATAGCAGAACTGAAGCTCTACTTTTTCCTTGAGGTAGCTGTGCATGTAACAATAGTGAAGAGACTATTGTTATGCAAAGCACTGCAGCTGGCCTATACAACTGGTAACTCACAGAATTTAATGCGTCCCAGCAGCTATGTGTGATGATGCACTTACTGCTGTATCAGATTTGCTATTCAGAACAAACCTTCATAACTCTGCATTTCCCTTCAGCAGTTGCAATACTACCAGGTTTACTGGATGATATGGAATCAACCCAATACCAACAGCTAAAGAATGTCAACTCTGAGGTTTCTTAGGTATGAGAATCCTACTCAGCTCTTGAGTCTAAAGGTGTGTAGGGCTCCAAGGGTTGTGGGGAAAGGACCATATCTGTAAACCCTGCCCACACAACTTCACACACACATACACAAGAGACATCATGGAGATCTTTTCTGTGTTCAGTGTGAAGGTCTGCATAGGGATTTGTGTGTTCAGATAATCATACTGATAGCATTTTCATGATTAGACCCCCTTTAAAACCAATCACAAAAATACAATATGTCCATTCAGTTGAATGCGCTTGCACTGCCTTTGGAGACCTAAACACTGAACACCTGAGTTGTCTTCTGTATGTCTTCTATGTGAGGTGAGGACCTTCTGAGCCCCATTAGCCTTCAGTTTTAATGCATTAATAATGGCTATTGGCTAAGGCTTCCTTTTCTACATTTACACATTCAATGTGTAAAATTTAAATTTTCTAATGACATTATGTCCAATCGAAAATGTTTGGCAAGACAGACACGAGTGTGGGCTAACAAGAATATTGCTTTGTACTTTGCAGTTGTTTCTGATTCCTATTTGAGTCATTAAAGCAGAGATAACCAATTTCTTTCAGGGGAAATTTTAGCTATGGGCTGCACATAAATGTCTACTTGGGCTTCCATTCTTTCAGATTTGTGACAACTCTGTTCCTAGGATAGGGGATGCCAGCTTCCTGTAGAGCTGTCTTCTTGATATGGAACTGTTACATTGCCAGTAAAGCTACTTGGCTTTATATCTATCTATCTATCTATCTATCTATCTATCTATCTATCTATCTATCTATCTATCTATCTATCTATCTATCTATCTATCTATCTATCTATCTATCTATCTATCTATCTATCTATCTATCTATCTATCTATCTATCCTGCTGTCTGGTCCAGCAATAAACAATAATTTTGATGACTGCTTTCTGGATCTGGTACCTTACAACTGTGCTTAGTCAGTCTCAGATCCACTTAATTCACTCTCTGTCACACAGTTCAGAAAATAAACCGGGAAGTAACCAGTAATTACACATAGTTTGCTTTTTGGTCTAATCTGCGGTTTAATGTCATGGCTTGTTCTGTCACACAGAGTTTTGCTGTTCTGATGAAATGGGAAGACATCCTGGTTTGTTTGTTGGCTTCCATACATGCATGTGGGGCTGCATATATAGGCAGGTCTTCAGCATCAGGTTATAATTGTCCAAGCTCTTCCTGGTTTTTTAATGCACTCTTGAACTCTTTCATTAGTCACATTCTCAGAGGCAGCAGACCTGGGTTCCCTTACAGAAGCGGGCTGTTGCCTCTGCCTTCGCACCTGCCACCCACCTGATAGGGCAGCCCATGTACACAGAGAGAGGGGGGGCTGGCTCTGAGAAGGGCAGTTGTCCCACTTTCTCTGCTCATGTGTGTGTGCCTGCCTGGCTTGTGCATGCCCTCCCCGGGGGATGGGGGAGGTAAGAGACAGAACCACTTATTTGAGATTCAGACTGACTTGGGACTCAGACCTGAATATTGGACTTGGACATGGAACTGGGCCCAAAACTCGCCAATATCCATGTCAATTCTGCAGTTGAGTATAACTGTGTCCACCATCTCTTGGATACTGACTATACCGATGCAGCCAATGCTATATCTTCTGCTTTAATATTGTGGAATGAACCTTTAATGTGTCTTAATTGCACTCCATAATAGCATTTTGTGAATGCTCCTTGAAGTAGGTGGGGTGTGGGTGACATTTTATTTTATTTTATTTTTTGAAAAAAATCAGTAACACTGAAGCTTTGCAATGCTGATCAATCAGGCAGAACAGAGTAATGTCAACTCTTGAGTTCTCCCTTCTTATCTGTTTCCCCACTTTATTACACAAACAAAAACATGTAATATTTGCAGAATTACCACATACAGTTGTCCCACGTCCTTTCACGGTTCATATACTGCGGTCCCAGTATATCGCGGGTCCACAGTATATGAAAAAAGGCCTCCTGGGGTAAGGAGGAAAGGCCTTCCCAGGCCCATCAGAGGCCCCAAAAGTGCTTCCCCGCAAACCGGAAGTGACTTTTGGTAAACCAGAAGTGACCTCTGGATCACTAGAAAGCACTTTTGGGGCCTCCGAGAGCCCAGGAAGCCCCTTGCAGGCCTCTTTGGAGCAGTGCCAGGCCTGGGTTAAGTACTAGAGCCCCCAGAGAGGCCCCCCAGTCTCGACCCGACCCAGCATCTGCATATTGCAGATTTTCAATTATCACGGGGTCCCTAACCCCTGTAATAGGTGGGGGTTTACTGTATCTGCACAGCTGTGTTGCATTTTGAAAGCAATTCCCCACTGAGACACAGGCTGGACTTGATGATCCACGAGGTCCCTTCCAGCTCTGCAGTTCTAAGTTTTTTATTATTATGATCAGTAACTGCAGATATAAGAGCTTATCATTATGTCATATATGCATGCTTTTTCACATCCCAAATATTTAACCTCATTTTGCTAACAAATTGTAGGTTGAATATACACAGCCTGAACCTTATTCAGTTTCACTAACCTGCTGCACTTCCTCTGATTGAAGGCAATTTAGTATTTTATGATAAAACATATATTTATTTTAAGAAGCGGTTGCAGCTGGAGCTTTTTTTTTTAATGCCTATCCAGTTCTGTACAATCAATACAGACAGATATAGGATTCGTAGTGCAGACCTGGCAAACAGTTTTCTCTACAGGAAATACAAAGAAGATTCATAAATCCATACCAAAATGTTATTACAATTTTGATTTTTCTCCTAAGCCCTGTACTAGGTTAGTTGAAATCTAGTGATAGTTGTGTAATACATTGTCCAAATGTGAGATCTGAAGAGGAAGAAATAGTTTTCTTATAAATGTTTTGCCGAAAGAAAATAACTTGGGTTTTTTTTTTAAAAAAAAAAAGATTAATAATTTCTCTGATAAGGTAAGTGTACAGAAAGATTACATACACTTCTATTCCAGCCACCATTCTGCAGGCAAGGTATAGCTTTGAAAGTACTGTATTACCACTTTTATGGAACTGAAAGCCTGCATAGGTACTCTTCCACTTGAATGGTACACCGCAGGAATCCTTAACTTCCAATGATGGCTTTTTAAAAAAAAAAAATGAATAGGCTAGTTCTTAGAATGTTTTGCAGAAAAGGGATTTAGGTATCAGCTGAGATGGGGGATCAAGTGCACATATCAATGATTTCAAAGACATTATCTCACAAGTGTCCAGAACGCTCATGCAATCTTCTTTTACTCAGCACTGGAAATGCCACTGATTCTCCAAGTTGGGGATAGAACTGTAATTTTCTAGAGACATACTGCAGTTTGGATGTTGTGGGGGGGGGGAGTGCTCTACCAAAAAGGAGAAATGGGGTCTGGAAAGACCCACATCTGGAAGAAAAGAGCAGTTGCAATATAACCTACTCCATGTGATCACAGCCCTGTGCATTCCAAATGTATCAAGTTCTCTACTTTTATTAGGAACAGATAATATTGGAATCTATGATTATATTCCTATGTACATAGGAAAGAAACCTTCACTGAAATTGAGTTTTCATCAACGTTAGAGGTGAAATATATTAGCTTTGCTTTGTGAAGCTTTTCTCTCCCCCTACAAATAATGACCTTAAATCTCTCTTCTGAGAATAGCATATGGAAGTCTGCAAACCTCATTTACCATACAGTCTAATCAATTATTTTTAAGCCTGCAGCAGATGTGCTACCCATTGATTTCTCACCCTGAAATTTCCAGGGTCTTCCACAAACAGGAAGGTTTGTGATAAGAGCTGGAATTCCAAGGGAAATTCGGCCGAGACACTGCTTGCAATGAGGGAAGAAAAAAACAAAATAAAACTCTGAACCGAACAAACTTTGGACGTGATGGCAGTGTTGAACACATTTTGTTTTTAAAAATCAGTTTTCCCCCCCAAGCTTGTTCAGCAGCCGTCACCGAGTGCACATGATGTGAATGCTGTTGAGAGCCAACCCCTAAGGGTTGCCCTGCTCATCTGCAATCCTCCTAGATGCAGATGCTGATTTAGTAAGTATGGAGAGCAAGTATTCACAGATGCATTTCCCTGGTTCTGGCTGTGTAGTGCCTTTCAAGTTAAATTAACGAGGGTGATATTTTCTTTCAGAGCTGGCATCTTGAGATTAAGCTAAAGGTCGCTGTGAAATGACACAAACTGTAAACGTATCACTGTAATTAATGTTTGCTGCTCTATATGGGGACAGGCGAGTGCAAGAATGAGGTTTAATAGGTGTCAGTAAGGGGTTAATTAAATGCCCATTTATGCAAAGTCTTCTGCATATCAACCTAAAAGCAGGACCACTGCCATTTATAAAATACACTGCTCATAGAACATACAAAGTAATAGTTTGAGATGGTACTAGTTTTCTCAGAATGGCTCGCTCATAGGCATGCATTCCCCCTTGACAAGGTAGATACATTAGTCATAATATTTTTCACCTTCAGCAGGACGCTACCAGACACATCTTTAAAATCTAGATATTCTGTAGAGGAGAACATAATGGAATGCTTGAAATGTTTGAAATCTTTTCATGTAATAAGCCAGACTAAGATGTTTAAATTATTAAATGTTTCTACAGTGTGTTTTTATTGTGTTAAAAGCTTTACAGCATTCATTTTCCCCAACCTTCAAATCAACCACAACATCATGCAGCAACTCCAAAGTTGTTATGAGATTTTAATGCAGATGTCCATATTTCAGGGCTAACAGGTTTTAAAATGTACCATTACATCACAATGGTAGGAAGGGCAATATTTGAAATTGCACATTTCAACTTCAGAACTGTCACATTATTGTCACTCAATGGCTTTCTGGTATCTCACTCCAGTATCCAGTTACAAAATAAATGGAGCGTGTTTTGGAAACTGAAAAGCAGCAAATTATTTCTATCCTTGAACCAATTATTAACTGAGCAACTATCTATTCACGAATCAAATTTTTAGCTTTTTAAAACTTGTTCTCAGTGGGACATCTACTGTAGTCTTCTAGAAGCAAAACCCAGTCCTGAAGCCAAAGTGACATTATTACACATTAGGGAAAATATTACAAAAGAAGGAAAGATTGGGAGTGAGGAAATTAAGAAGCCTTTTACCTGAACGGAGCTGTTTGATTCTCCCATTGCTAGCCGCTGTGTCAACAGGAAGGAAGTCTTTGAACCAGGAGATTTCAGGATCCGGGTTGCCACTGGCTGCACAGAGCATTGTTGCAGTGCGGGCTTTCTCTACTACCTTCAACTGTGGGCCCATATCTATGGTTGGAAAGCCAGATGGGATCTGATTCTCTGCAAAGGAATACAGGTAGAATCTTGTTACAAAGGCACAAGGGGATAAAATCCCAGTAGCACAAAGACAATTTGTAATGTTGCAATTGCCAGCCGTCAGTATCATGCACAGCTACCTTCTTTGGTGACTGGTTTTCCCAATCATGATCTTGAACTGGGAACAGTATGGCAGTAGAGAATGCAACAAATACAAGATTCCAATACCATATAGCAATGTACAGTATTGTGGGCCTGTGGCATTTAGCAATGAATAGAGTTAGAACAGAGAACTTGGCAAGTATTTTTCACTACATATTTCCCTATGTTGTTCTGCTCTTCTGACAGCGGATATGATTATTAAAAGACTATGAGGAACAAATGAATATAAAATTAACAAGCCAAAGTAATTGCACCAATCTATGCCAGGGTGCACATTAGGAAGCTGCCAGAAACTCTCCCAGGCAGCTGAAGGTATCCGAGAAATGCAGAAAATGAGCAATGTACACCCAGCCGTGGCTTACTGCTCTATTATGAGATGAAAGTATCACAGTGATGAACATTAAAAAATATAAAATAAAATCACGGTAGACAGAAAAGGGGGTAATTCTGACTGCAAAGGCTGCATTACTCTTACAGATAAATATGGCTGAGCTCATCAAGAGGTTAGCATTACAGAATGCAACAGAACAGCCTTTCAAGAAAACAAATGCTCAGGAGTTGAGCTCATTTTCTCAAATCTGAGGAAAGGTGTACTGTTAAATGTCAATAACAAAGACAAATTATTGGGGGGAGGAGGCAGAACACCAATGAAAGGCTGTTAAAAATACTACAAATTTAATTTATTCTCAGATGATTCTTTTTTGCATGCATTTAAGCAAACCAGATTCTGTGAAATAACTGCTTGCCAGACAGTTCAGCCTCAACAGCTATTCATATCTCAATCTTTCTGATAACAGGATGAAGGCTAACATGTGTCTTCACAGTAAGTCAGGCACTGAACTCTCATTTCACCTAGTGAGCAATGCACTTGAACTAGAGGCCTGGAGAGATCCTCTTCCATTTTGAATGGAAAGGAGCATATATGCAGGGCGGTATCCTTTTTTAAAAAAAGAGAAGATAGTTTTCAATCACTGTCTACTAGAATAGCTTCCTCCAGATTATGACCAGATTCTACCACTGAGTAACCACAGTTTTCTGTAAACATAGGGGACAAGGTACTGTATGGTAAATTTCAGGATGGCTTAGACCAGACTCCCCGCTGTACAGAAAAGCAGTTAAGGAAAGCTGTCACTGTGAACCATAAATTGCAAAATATAATAAGGCCAGGGCCGGCACGTCCATTAAGGCGAACTAGGCAGTTACCTAGGGCACCAAAATGGAGAGAGGGCACTGGCCAGCCTGCCGCCCCCCCGCCGCCCCCCGCCGCTGGCCACCGCCCGCAGCCGCCCCCCGCCGTCTGCCCCCGCCCCAGCGTCCATTGCCGCCCACCCCCATGCCCATTGCCGCCCGCCCCCTGCCTGCCCGCCCACCGCCCTGCCCCTTGCCTAGGGTGCAAAAAAACCTAGCACCGGCCCTGAATAAGCCTATTGTACCACTCCTCTTGCTACAATAACTGTGCTCTATCTAACACGTGGTTTAAATCTCCCTTTCCCCCTTCTAGCATACAATAGTTCTATTTCTGTCTGATATTAGCAATCTAGGTTGAGACACAAGGTCACGGCCTCTAAATTTCAGAGATAAAGAATGTTGAATATAGCATGCTTTATTCATATTAATGTTCCATGTACAATTTACATATTCATAATTTGCATAATCTTTTCAGTCCTTGCAAGCTTTCAGTATTGGTCTTGTCTCCTTTTTTACATATCTATAAATGGTTTGTACGATAAAGCTGACTATTCAAACACTGATTCCTTCCCTGCTTTCCCATGAAAACTCAAAACAAAGTCTCTAACTTTCTACTCAGGATTCTACAGAACAAGGCAATAAAATGGCTTAGAATCTGGCTTCGGTGTTCAGCTGCTAACAGGAGAGGATTTACAATTTCTATATAAATTTCTAAATAATTTTTTTTAAAAAAATACCAACTAGAATTTGCCAGAACCATTTTGTGTCTCCCAGGCTGGCACCCCAGAAGCCAGCTCTTCATCTGCCAACATAAAGGACTCTTTGTGAAGAAGGTAGCGCTGAAAGCTACTTTAAAAAAAACCCACCAAAAATTGTTCCCATTGATTTTTAAAGACAAAAGGTACACAGTGCTTAACTGGACAGACACCAGAGTTAGCATTCAATGACAAAAAACAGCAGCGCTGGTACAACCACAATGCAGACTCCTCCACAATTTGAAATTAAACAAAAGGAGGCATATACAAGAGTATCATGCGACACAGCTTAGCTTGCACTGGCCTTCACAGAGAGCTGCAAACAAAAATACTCTCTTCAAATCAGCCAAGTGTGCCTGAATTACAGCTGTACCTTGATGCATGCAATAAAAAGGTGGTTAATCCAGGAAGATCAAACACTTCAATTGTATGCCCTCAACCTCCTGCAGTCTTTCCCAGCTTGTACAAAGGATATTCTAAGCAAAGGAGGAGTCAATTAATAAGGCCCAGCCTTACCTGCTGAGAAGCAGTGCAATCAGATGGCATTTTAACTGCTGTTTTGGACCACTTTTGGACCATTATTTCACATCGGTGGCAAGCCAATGAAGTGGTATGCCACCTACCAATATTTTTTTAAAATCCAGCTTTTCTCTGCTCCCCATAGAAGAGTAGACAGAAGAGATTTACACACACACACACACACACACACACACACACACACACACACACACATTCTTTCCCCTTTATTTGACAATCCACCACTTGGCAAGCCAATGCAGTGATATGTTACCTACTAATAAATTAAAAGCTATTTTAACTCCTTGCCCCCATTTCCTGCAGAGGGAGACAGAGAATTATACAGGGGCATGGAGGCTGAGAGGGAGGTACAGTGTGGCTTCCTGTTCCCAAACCACTCAGAGTCCACTTTCAAGCAACCCCACAGTACCTTTTGATCCTGACACTCCCTCATACTAATCTTTCAACAGGGTGGTACTGACACAGATGAGCTTACAGATATATCTCTATACCACTTCTTGGAAAACTTCCTGCAGTACTGCAGTGTTAAGCTTACCAGGATATGATTTGACAGGTTTCCCCCAAATTGGTTCCCAACCATAACTATAAAAAAAACATTAAAATACAATTATGTGCCATCAAGCCAATTCTAATTTATCATGACCCTTTCCTGTAGAGATGGGCACGAAACGAACAATTTTTGTTTCTGTTTTCATTTTTTTCGTTTCGTTACATAACAAAACGACAAATGAATTTTGTCTCTAAAATGAAACGAAACAAACAGAAACACCGGAAATTTTGTCGTGCATTTCGTTTCCGTTACTGCAATATGAGTGAATTTCTTAAAATCCTAAAAAAATCACAAAAAATGAAAAAAATGGTAATGAAATGGTAACGAAACGAACGAAAATGATTTTTTTGCAAAAATTCACAAAAAACGGAAACGAACCAAAACGGACCCTCCAAACGACAAACGAAATGCAATTTTTTTGATTCGTGCCCATCTCTACTTTCCTGGGCTTTCTAGGTACAGTGGACACAGATAACTTACCACCCCCTTCTGAAGGTGCTCTAGGACTGTGTGACTTCCACAAAGCTACACAGGGTCGCTGTGGGTAAGTTCACCAGGAGGTATAATGTGGAATTGAACTCGCAACCCCTTGACCCCTTAATCAGATACTGACTTCATCCAGCCAGCACAAGAAGTCGAACTAGGAAATGGCAAATTCTCTTCAAATTAATGGATATGAGAATTTTAAAGATGAAGTACGGATATGCAACAGCCCTTCTCTGCCTAGAAGAATAGTTTCATAGTGACATAAGAAACACGGGAAACATATTTTCTCCTTAATATTTTTCTATCAAACTGTGAAGACAGTTGTTGCAATAACTATTACCGGGTGTAGCCATTTCAATTTGAGAATGCTCCCTACCCATATCTGACTCTTTAACGTGAATGATCTGCCAATTGTGTTTCTTCATTTTCACTGACAGAGAACATTAGTCAAGGACATGCACACATGCACTGTTTGACCCAGGGACAAAAGCCACAAAATAGTTTTGCACGTCATTACAAATGAGTTCCTGTAGAATCTTTGCCTTCAATCCAATTTATATCAATATATTTTTCAACCCACTTCCAAATATATATTTTTAAAAGCTGTATATGTATTAATGGACATTTTTCATGCTTTATGAGATTCAGTTTGTGCTGATGAGCCAAATGTACATGCCCCAGAAAGAGGAGCAAAATGTTATTGTATATACTTGGGAGGGGGAGAGTTACACCTCCCCACATCTTCCTAATAAACTGAGGAATCCTGTAAACTATTTGTGTTTCTTATCCATAGGCAGCTTAAGCAGTTTTGCATATGTCTACATATGTACCCCATCCACAGGAATCAGCTAGAATCAGAAGACTGGGAAGTGAGCAAAATTCATATACATGCAATTCTTGACCTGATTATCTGTAAGAATTAGAGAAGAGAACAAAACAGAAAAATAGTGTTTTGTTTCATTTTGTTTCATTTCTGTAGCAGTTTCATTTTGTTTCATTTGTAACAAAATTTTAAAGTAGTTTTGTTACAAAACAAAATGAAAAGAAAAGAAATGCTATGCCCCCCTGGGGCCTAAAGGATCAAAATGATAGGGGCTGTTATGTTTAAGCATGGGAATGGCAGTGGTAGCTTCCTGAAGCGATTCTAGGTAACCCCCCAAAATTTGGAGAGGTTTGGGTTTCAGGGGACTGAGTTATGAAGCTCCAAAGGGGCTACCACTAGGGAAAAAATCTTTCTGGTAATTGAAATCAGAAGCCAAGGTGCTGCGGCAGTATCACTCACCTGATTAGCTTCCGGCTCAAATTACAAAGATTTTTTTCCTAGGGGCACCACCTTTGGAACTTCATAACTCAGCCCCCTGACCCTCAACCCTTTCCAAATCTGGGGGCTTTTAGGGAAGATCTTGAGCTCCATTGCCATTGACTCCTCTAGGACAGGGGTGTCCAAACTTCAGCTCTCCAGATGTTTTGAACTAAAACTCCCATAATTCCAAGCCTAGATTGCCAATGACAAAGGACTGTGGGAATTGTGGTCTGAAACATCTGGAGGGCCAAAGTTTGGATACCACTGTTCTAGGATAAATTGCTTTGTTCTAGAGGAAAAAAATGTGTTTGGCGATGAAACGAAACGTGTCCTACCGTTTCGTTAAGTAGCAAAGTAATCAGCACTCAGTAATTCATTACCTAACAAAATGACGAAACAGCATTTTGTTTTTCATTTTGTTCCCCTTACTAGTAAGAATCATTCACCAATTAATTAATAACCCACCCATATTCTAAGCATTACTTTGAATTCGCAGTTGGGAAGGTAGGGGCATACTGTGTAATCAGGCTTGTGGCTGTGAGATATTTGCTGAATGTAAGCACTTTAGCATTTCCCCAGTATAAACTGGGGAGTGGAGGTGAATATTTCACCATCTTTTCCTATATTCCATACCAATTCTTAATGGCCACCACATTACACAACTGATATTCTCATATCCTTAAAAGAAATAGTGAAACTGGGGATTAGGGTTTTGGGGGGGGGGAAGAGAAGGAAGTAGTTTAGAAATTTGTTTTATTTTAGAATGTTCTCAGCTGATTATTTGGGGATGGGCTCAAAATTCATTTTTGTTTCTGGAAGCTAGTCATATAATTCAGGACACCAAGATTTAGGAACAATCCTACTGATGTTCTCCCTAAACGCATATTGTGTGACTATGCTATAAAAACTGGGTATGCATATTATATAGTATGAAAAACTATGATTATGCATGACAAATTTAAGACTGTTGGATATTGATATTTTGGGATTATGAGGTGTCAGAAGAAAATCTAGAAGAAATCTTTCAGTGTAATACAAGGGAAAGACAAAAGAAAGTACAGTACACAAAATAAATAATTGACACAAAGCAAGCCAGCAGGCTGACTGCTTAATACATTTCAGGTTATCACAAAGAAAGGGTAAATTAGAACACAATGATCAACGGATCATTATATTGACAAGAATGGATGAGGTTCAGAGTAAAGAAAATGGTTTGTTACTACTTAAGCCATCAAGGTGCACAAGTTAAATTAAGAACAACATACATTAGGTAGAAAAGTTCAAACGCTATCTTAAAAATCAGATTCCTACAAAAATTGGAAAAAATATTGCTCCTGTCTGAAATCTATATGGAATATGCTTTTCTGCTACTGTTTTTCATAACAGTCAGTGGGGAAACTAGGTTATGATGGTGGCTCCATTTATTAGTTTAGGTGAAGATCATTTCTCTACTCTGTCAGCACTTTCAACAAAAATCCATACTGTAGCCCAACGTAAACAAAGCCCAATCCCAAATATGAGAAACAATGGAAAATAATTTTAAGTTTCACTGGCATTCATTTTCAGTGACTCCTAAAGGTCATCAAGGGTTTTCAGCACTGAAGAAACCTGAAAATGACTGATAACCAGCAAAGGACAATGCCACTCTGTGATGGAAGAAAACAATGGCCAAAATCACTTTGAACCATTTCAACGGCATAATACAAACAGTGTGACCCCTTTAGTAAGTTTCCTCAATTATGAAATCATGGTAGACATACATCTCTACAGCATACAGATTTGCATGATTGGGTGTCCAATATGCAACGTTTACACTCATTTCCCCCCCAATATGAAACAATAATCTTCACTAGTTACATAATTTGTGTTATATTGGCACAGCTGCAAAAGAGGATTTTGGCCCATAGGAAAGAATACAAGAGCCTAGGAATCAAATTGGCAGTAGGGGCAGAGATGATTGATACCTTTATCATGACGCAAGAAGTAGGACTTTAACAAAAGTACTGCACAAGAGGCCTTCGGATATACAAAATCTTGGCCTTTGAAAACTTTGGAATACAAGTCACTTTTGGTCCCACATACCAGTCATGCCCAGGAAACACTGACCTGAATAATGGATGTCTTAGCTATGATGTGCTTCTTATGCAATTTCCTCTACATATCAGGTGCCTTTAGGAACTCATTTTTCACCAACTATTAAGATAAGCATAGTCTCATAGGCCTTCTGATAACTGGTGTAGGGGGAACTTTTAGTCTTCAATACCCAGTAGGTTTTCTCTTATTGTTTGTTAGATTTGATTAACCTTTAGAATTGTAATACCATCGGTCTTGAAAGTGCGTTTCGCATTTTCAGACTTATTTGCAATTTTTTTTAAAAAAAGACTGGTGCATAAAATTAATAATAAATAGACATTTGTCAGATGCTATTTGTTATCACATCACCTCATGTCAAGAAATGTTGCACTATTTCTTTAGTGCCTGTCGTACAACTGTCAAAATGCTCTCCTCAGGCATTGTCAACATATGTCCGCTTACCCAGGTTGCCATAGACTATGCTATATATCGTATTGAGTTCTTTTTAATTCACAGCTCACCTGAACAGTGAAGTAAAATGCACATAATGCCTACTAGTATTGGCATCCTTCTCACAAAAGATATGTCACAGAAACTATAAATCAATTGTTAATACTTTTATTTCAGTTGAAAAATATAAGATGCAAAGAACTTGAATAAGATGTTCTAGTCAGGTCATACCAAAGAAACTACACTACTAAAACCCACAGAGATGTTATGGAACCTCTCAGAACATATTAAGAAACTTTTCAAGGCAAATAACCTGATTTGGACAGATTCTTCATGGGAATTAAGAGCATTATAATTCTGTAATTCTGCTACAGCTAGGAAACAAAGAGTAACATAAAACTGATCTAAGAAACCTACTGCTGTTTCCAGTGCTTCCAGAATAATAGGTTTATTTTACAACTCATTTTTCTCTTACCTTTTTTATTTCAGCAGAGAGACAAAGTTATATGTGCTCAGTGCTGTCTGCTCACTTATTGTAAGGCTAATAGCATTTTCAAGGTATATGTTACATTCAAAGAGTGGTTTTACCATTGCATCCTCAACCCTGTAAATCCTCAACCATCATAACCTAGTTTCCCCACTAACCCAGTGTGCTCCATTGCAATGTGGAGACTTATGTCTGGGTCTCCTGTGTCCTAGTCCATTACTTTAGTCACTATCCCACTGGATCTCACTACACCAAATACCCTGTCCAGCTTCCCCCCACCCCTCACTTTATCTAGATAGTACACCACTCAATATGTTACCTGTACCTCTGAGATTTTTTCTGCTCATCTTTCCTGAGAAAGCACTCATCATTTCCATCATAAGCATCTTCTTACTGCACAAGATCAACTAGAGAGGCTCTTATTTGGATATATTCTGAGTACACAGTGTATCTCTTTCTTAGTAAAGCTTTGAGATTAAGGAACAGCATTTTAGGGAGTCCTGTGGACATAATATGTGTCTGTTTTCTGTCTACTCTGCTTTATTAACTTTTTAAAAACAAGATTAACTAATGATTAAATAATTATGTGCCATCAAATCAATTTTTGTGACTCTTTTCAGGGTTTTTCCAAGTTGACAATACTCAGTTTTACCATTCCCATCTTCTGGGTAGGAGGCACAGTGGGAATCAAACTCCCAACCTGTCACTCCGCAGCCAGATGCTAAACCACTGAGCTATCCAGCTAAGTATATAGTACTACCATTATTGCTTTTTACATATATGAGTTTTTTGTTTGGTGTGTCTGTGGCTATGTATTTTTTCTTTGTTGGTCAGCTGCATACTGTTTTGAGATTTCATAGAAAACAAAGCACTGTTTTTTAACCAGATACATAAAACAATTCACAAAGTATTCAATATCATGCTAATGGGAGTTTCAAGCTTCTATGACTCCAACATAAGGGACACTGCAGTGCTTCTGCCTGCTGAATATATAAGCTTTATTTGGTGCAAGAAGCTCCTGCCCAGTTAAAGTCAGACAACTGAGATAATGCCTATAGAGCCTCATACTTCTAAAATAATACTCCACGTGTCTGAAGAAATGGATTATAATCTGTGACAGATAAAATACTATTCTTAGTTTCCATACTGTTGTTGTAGAAAGTCTTCTTTTTCTTAGTATTTGTGTCACTTGGTGGTGGGGTCTGCTATTCCAGTGTTTGCCTTCCACTTGGCACGGTCATGGGATAGGTCTGGATTAACCTGGGACAACTTCATGTTGTTGCCAAGGGTGTTCATCCAGCGCTGTTTTGGTCATCCCATTGGTTGGGATCTGCTGACCCCAGGGTGAGCCCCTTTTGGGCCAGAGTTTCCTCATCAGCACACAATACATGTCCATACCAACACAGTGAGGCTTCACACATCTTGTCAGCAACCGGTGCAATGCTGTATTTTGATCAGATCTTATCATTGCACATGATTTTTCACATGAGACCAGAGGTCCATCACAGCATCTTTGTCTCCATGACAAACAAGTGATGTTCAACTTCTTTAGTGGCCGACCAGCATTCTGCACCATAGAACACAACAAGTCATACAATAGTGCAATAGATCTTTGACTTTAAATTGTCAGTGATCTTTTGATGACACTTTATGTTGCGTGCCATTTTAGCCAGGCACTTTTAATCCTTGATGTGACTTCATGATTCAGACTCTCATCGGCTGTGCGAGGTATTTGAACTCCTCAATTCTCAGTAGGGCAATATCATCAATGTGGATTGTATCACATTCATTAGGGTCAGTCACCACACATTCCATCTTCCTCGCATTCAGGCACAGGCCAAACATTATCAGACAGTCTCTTCATATTTGGGCTTGGCACTCAAGATCTGCCTTACTCTCCATTGTTGTAAAAAGTACTAAATTAATAAATCTTAGCATATACTGCCAGAAAAGTGGAATAATGTCAGTAGCAATTTCAAGGCATATATGGGTGACATCTGACTGCCCCAGGTTGGACAAGGGAGGGCCTGCTCCTGCCAAAGTGAAGCACACCACAACAGCACTGAAGCATCTAAAGGACAGGTTCACAAAGCAATGGCTTCAAAAGTAATTTACCAACAAGTAAGAGGAGGGCAAATCATTTAGGTTACTAATAGCAACAGAAAGAAACACAAATAGGTAGTAGATTCTAATGACAGCCCTGCCAACAGACCGTGATGTGGATGCGCTGAAGGTACATTTTCAAAATGCTCCATTCTGAGTGAAATAAAGAAGCTTTTAAGGTGATCTTCTCTAGGGAATATAACCACATGAAACAAGAGGCAGGAACAAAAGATAAACAAATATTTGGTACCTGACAAATACCTGGAGCATAACTGTTCAGGAAGAAAAGCATCTTACTCAGCCCAAACTTCTGAAGGCCACTTGCATTTAAAACAGAGAAGAACCCAATAAAAATAAAGAAAATGTTAGAAAAAAACAAAAAGAACAAGGCTGTTAAAAGAAAAGAAACCTTATTCCTTGAAATGCCCCTACAGCCATCGGGTAGATACTAGGAATAAATGATAGGAGACAGCTTGTTCGGTAAAAGTCTCGTGCTCTTCTAATGCAGTAACCAGTCCTAGCCATATTGTAGGGAACAGTATAACGGGACTACTAAATCTTGATTTGACCTTGTAAAGAAGTCATAACATCCTGAAGTTAAAAGGGGAAATGCATTAGGAGCAAAACTGGATATAGTACTGTACAATTTTAAAAAAATACAACTCAAATGGCAGAGACAGCATTCTATACATGTCTCCTTGTCTGCTCATCTACCTGAAATTACCTTTATCCAATGGGTTACAAAATCTAATTTAAACAATCACAGTAAAACCGCAATGAACAACAGTAAAAAGAACAGAATATACTTAAAATAGGCAGATATACCACCTGCTTTCATAAACCAGTTTAAAACATCTAAATAAACAAACAACCTGGCGCTTAGTAGCTTTCCTACATCCTCTGGTAGCACAATTCAGATGCCTATTCTGACTTGGTCTGTACTTTTCTACAAGGATCTTCAAATATATCCCTGAATCTCCTAGGCAAGAACCCTATTGTATTTTATGCACATGGAAAAGGATTCAAAGATGGCAACTTGAGCTTGTCAGGCATGGATGTATGACAAGGCACACACCTGGCACCATGTCACGGTACCAGCTTTCATGACTCCTCTCTATCATGTGCAAAACTGCAATGGGATTCTGGTTTAAATATAAGCCATTTTTAAGTATCCAATCAAGAGTTCAGTTCTGATATAATTCACTTTTTCTACACTTCTTATTTGCATATATTCACTTTTTATAATGGCTGTACCATTATTTAAATAGACAATACAAGTTCTTCTTTACCCTTACACTGGTTCAAAACTTGCACTACTGCAGTGTGTGGCTGAATCTATGCACTCATACAGAGTTTGTGCTGCAATGACTTCATTTTACGCATGATCATTTGCATTAACCTGAAAGTACAAAAACTTCGTATCATATCAGACTCCAAATGTGAGATACAATATGAAAATGAATGACCTCTGCTAATACTTGCTCTCAATGAATTTCCAATAACTCTTTGCTCTAAATGTCTATCAAATATAAATCACAGTATTTCCTATGGCTCTGAAGTGTAATCACCAGAAGGCAAACTTGTTTGGCAAACTTTCAACAGAAATAGTAGATAAGTTACCAGTGGTGTTTTACTATCTAACACTATGTTTACTTTCTCAGATTCATTTTCCATCCCTCCATGGAGCTCACTTTAACTATGATCTGGCCAAGATAATTATAATAATGATGAAGCTAAAGTTATATCAACTGTCATACAGCAGTTATTAACCTTATTAGTATACATTCCATTTTAGTTACCTAAATATAGAAACCATAAAAACCTTCTCAGATGTGAAGGTGAATAAGTTGGTGTGTATTTGATTTTTCATTACATGTCAACTTGCCATAAAAGGACGAAAGAAGTTCTAGGGGCAAAAATAGCTTTTCAGTCCTAACAAGTCTGGAAGTTGAGTCATGGCTACTGGACTTCTTTTTCTTAAGAGATAGAAACATTTTGCTGCTCATCCAAACAGCTTCACCAGTCCTAACAAGCTTTGTCTTCCAACTCTCTTCTCTCTCTCTCTCTCTCTGCTTTCAAACAAGGTACAAGTTCCACATTTCCAGTATTGCAAGTAAGCCAATAGACTTATCAAGAACACCTTAGGCTTACAATATTTCACACACCCCAGCTTTGCTACTCACCAAAGGGAAATACAACTGCGGTTAAGTTTTTGTCGCTTTCTCATATACTGAGAGTATGACTGCCACAACACATTGAACTGGCTTTCTTTCCTATCTACAACAGGGCAGAAGATTTTACATGCATGTATTTTGCAGTGGAAAGGTCCACTGCTGATATAATCTTAACTAAACTACGTGTGAGTATTATTGTGATGAAGCCAGCAGAGCTTTTACAAGCCTAAGTAAAATAGTTCACATTTGTGGAAAAGGAATTACTTTTTCTATCTCTTCCATTAATTCATGTCAGGTTTTCCAACTTATTTGCCTCCATCAGTGTGATATACTATTAGTGCAGAGATTTTCATTTTTAGCAACATAATCAATAAGGCATTACCATAGATCATTAATGTAACTGCTATTAATGGGTCATTGATTTTGATCAATTTGAGTATACTTTATGCTCAATACATGAGAAATGCCATAGGAAAGACATTAATTTGATGGCATCAATCTTCTGAATATCTAAAGACCTGGCCACACATCAGCAACACACATTCCTAATGTCACTCAAGTGGATTTAAAATCTTCTCCTAATTTGTGCTACTGGCATAGATGAAAGAAAGCACCTGCTACCTCTTAGGGTCAGGACAAGATCATTTGTACAGTGGTAACTCAGATAACAGGTAACATTAAAATTACAAAGAGCACACAAAAAGAAAAAAACCCACTATGAGGGGTGGAAATTAACATGGAAAACAATGGTGTTTTAATGAAATCAGTCGATGCAATCATGTATGGTAATCCATATAAAGTCACATAGTAGGTAGTCCCTCATTCAGGGAAAGTTATTTGACTGCTTCTGGAAAGACAGCAGAGATGGGGCAGTCCTGGCCTCTGTGGGAAGGAGGTCCAAAGTCTGGGAGCAGCAACAGAGAAGGCCCTTTCATGTGTTCTCATGAGACCCACCTGTGAAGGTGGTGGGATGGAGAGAAAGGCCTCTCCTGATGACCTTAGCACCCAAACTGGTTCATACAGTGTGGTTCAATCTTTGAGGTAGCTTGAACCCAGGTCATTTTGTGCTTTGTAGGTTAAGGTCAGCACTTTGAATTGTGCCCGATAGCTGATTGGCAGCCAGTGGAACTGCTTTAAGAGGGGTGTAATGTGATCTCTGTAACTTGCCCCGTCAGCAATCTGGCCACTGTGTTTTGGACCTGTTGAAGTTTCCTAAGACTTCCAATTGGTAGCTCCGCATAGAGTGCATTACAGTAGTCCAGCCAGGATGTCATTAGGGCAGTGATGGCAAACCTTTTAGAGACCGAGTGCCCAAACTGTGATTCAAAACCCACTAATTATTTGCAAAGTGCCAATACAGCAATTTAACCTGAATACAGGTGGCTGTGAAGGGGTGATGTTGGGTGCCCACATAAAAGGCTCCGAGCACCACCTTTGGCACCTGTGCCATAGGTTTGCCAACACTGCACTAGGGCATGTGTCACAGTGGCCAGAGCAGATTTCTCAAGAAATTGGTGTAACTGGCATACTATTTTTAATTTTGCAAATGCATTCCTGGCCACAGACGTGATCTGGGCATCTCGGCTCAAGGATGAGTCCAGGAGCACCCCCTAAGCTACGCAACTCTTTTTTCAATTGGGGGGTAATTGACTGCTTCAATAGAGTTTGCATCCCTATCCTTTGATCTCCTTTTTGACTGACCAGAAGCAGCTCTCTCTTGTCTGGGTTCAGTTTCAGTTTGTTCTTCCTCATCCTGTTCATTATTGAAGCTAAGCACTGATCTAAAGCCGAAATAGCTTCCCTGGAATCCAGAAGTGACAAGAGCTAGAACTGAGTGTCATCAGCATATTGGTGACACTTAACCCAGTGGTTTCATATGTTAAATAACATAGGAGACAGAAACAGAACACTGGGGGACTCTGCAGGTCAGTGGCCATGGTGTTGAACATGAGTCCCCTAACACCACTTTCTGCATTCTCTCCTGCAGGAAGGACTGAAGCCAGTGTAAGTCAGTGCCCTGACTCTTTGTGACCCCATGTCCATGGTGTTTTCTTGGAGGAACACTGGAGTGGTTTGCCAGTTCTATTCATTTTTTTCTTTTACCTTCTTGTACTACTTGATGAAGTTTCCAAAATTGATAATATCCAGAAACCATTGTGCATCACTGTGAACCTATATTTTATAATGGGCTGGCTGATTTTCCTCTGAAAGTGGTAACAATGTCATTGTTTTCTTTTCCTATGATATTCAGGTTCTAGAATAAAAAATATACAACAACTAAAGACGAGTTGCTTTAGTTTCTACCATATAAAGGCAATGTCATCAGCTGTGGCAACTTTTTAAAAATTAACAATGTCTGATTCTACCCTTCAAGGTCCTGAGGATCTCCTAGAATCTTTTATCTCCCCCCCCACCCCACCCCCACAATCCCTATGAGGTCACAGGATGGGTAGAATTTACCGTTATTTCTGAGAATTGCTTTGGGATCTTCTGGGGCAGAACTGGAAGTTATTCATTTTTAAGCAACCATCTTATGTGTCATAAGTTAAAGTAATAGAATTTCTGCCAGTATTTGTGCTGTACCACCTAGCTTAGCCCATAGTCCACTGAGCAACGTGTTGTCATCAACAAACAAGTCCACCTGCCATTACTGCATTCAGCACCTGGACAGCATTTACTGAAAAGAGACAAGGCTGTCTGCACAGCTCAGGATGTATAAAAGGAGTGGCTGCCAATCCAAGCGGTCTGATCGCTTTGGGGTTCAAGCATTCAAAATATGATCATTTAGGTTAGTGAAAACTTGTATCTATACTTGACAGCAATATTAAGAACAGACTTACACACCTTCCATCTCTGGAAACCAATGAATTTTGAAATCTGGTGCAGAATTACTAACAGTTAAAGTAGTGTGAATTGGATTTTTTTCCAAATTAAACATAATTAATTTTTTCCTTTCCATTGTTATGCAACTAATTGCTCTGTACTTGCTTTAACTTCACGTTTCATGCACACAGCCATTTAAGCACATTGTGAATTTTGACATAGAATTATTACGTACCTTAATTGTTCTGCCCTTGAGTCAATATAATGTTTCACATACCCAGTCATTTATAGAGGGTTTAAAAAAAAACCCTTGATGTTGATGAGGAAGAACAACACGAACAATTTGAAACTACACTGCTTGTTTCTAAATCCTTCTGGTTCAGTAAGTAATCAGACCCTCAGCTGGATTTAGATTCAAGATCAGAGGGGAGACTGCTACACATTCTTTACTCTTTAGCCTTTTAAGCCATGAAACAGTTCCTTTCTTTTTTTCAGATACCCATTTGATGTAGAGCATGGCAGAACACAGACAATCAAGATGGCTGTCATTAGCACTCTGAGTGAAGTTCACGGTCTATCTCATATACAAAAGACTACTTGCACTGCTCCTAAACTAGTTCACTGACATATATATGAAGAAACTGGAAAGATTTTTCTAAGTGGTAATGCAGCAAGAGGGAACAACATATTTCGGCACTGAATCCAAGGAACCATACACACACAGGCAAAATATACCTCGGAGGAAGCATTTGCATTATTTTTAACATGGGATTCTTCCCTGCCTCAGCAACCTCAAAATAAAGGTTAAACTGACCCCCTATCAGTTATTGAGTAAAAATTAAGATTCACTGGTTGTTAGTACTATCAGAGTAAGGAATCAGGGATCCAGGATATCTTACTACGTCATATGATTTATGAGGATCTCCCTTATCCACCCTCAAATCATGGCATATATCTGTGTTCATAGCTACAATATACAATTGGGTGGTGGATTTTTAAGCATCTCACAGAAAAATCATGAATATCCATGAAAACTCCTATCTCACATAGCTGTACAGGAGTGCCATTTTAAATTAATGGCTATGGCTTCCAGACTTGGATCACCTGTATCTGACTTGAAGTCATAAATTTCCAGCTTTACTTGTTGAAAGGCTTATAGGATATAGGAAGTATACAAGTGATTAAATATTTCCGATATTACTGTCTACTTAAGAGGCTATTGTAGTTCTGGTAAAGAGTATTATTCCCTTTAAAGTAGTTCAGTTAGACACTGAGACACAGAAAGATTTCCTGGTAAAGCAATGAACAGAAAATTTCCTAAATAGGACTGTCTGAAAAGAGGATTCCCAAATTTTGACCTGTTTTTAAAATCTGGATAGTATGATCAATGCAAAATGTGACTACAAAAAAGTACCAGTAATGTAATATTTTCACCTTTTATTTCTGATTTTTAAAACTGAATTTTAATAAGCGTGTATGCCAGGACCAAATGATCTAATCATTGTTATTTATGTGTATTGTGTCCTGAAATAGAGAACCCCAAAGCTGACATGCACTTTAAAATGCACTTACCTGGAGAGTACAAAGATATGTAGAATTTATTGATCATCAATAGCAATCAATCAGTCTGATTAACATTGACCAGGGTTTACTTGGTCTTTGTCAAAAATCTGTTTCATATATTTTCATGCATAACCTTTGCTCAGGGAAGCAAACTTTGATGGAACAGAGCTTCACAAGAATGAGTTTGAAAAATGAGTCCTTTATATTGAGACTGACCACACTTGCTTTACTCAGAAGCAGAGCAAAAAACCATGGGATGTTCATCTCAGAGCCTTTTCACATGACCCCTAAACTCCGCGGCAAATGGCTCCCAGCTCCGGAGCTTAAAATGTTTCCCCACCAGCTCCAGAGTTTACAGGAAATTAAGTGCGACCACGCCCACCTAAGCGCGTCCCAGCGCACTTTTCAGGTACCTGCTCTCCGGGGGTGAAAAATCGCTGATGCAGATCTAACGTAGTGGGTACCGGGCTCTCCTCACTTCTGTTTGTTGTTTTTTTGCCCCCCGCCCCTTTAAGAGATCTGAATGCTGCCGGGAACAGAGCGAGACCGGCAGAACGGAGGTAAGCCGGCATTCTTTTCTTTCTTTTTTTCTCCCTCCCCTCACGCAGCCAGCAGCCAGGAGTGCAGAGGGGGTGGGAACACAGGAACAGAGACAAACCCCCAAGATCTCTGGTCTGAATTTAAGTGGCCAGCGGATTTTAGGGGTCGTGTGAAAAGGCTCACAGAAGTGTCCACCCAGAAAAATAGAGGTGCAGCCCAACAGCACATGGATCAGTGATCTGAATAGCTTATAATGAACAAATTTATGCCAACTTCACTCCAGAAACAGGCTTGCCAAATAACCTGGAAGCGATGGACATGTATCCAACTTGCAGTGAAGGCAGTACCATCAAACTCAGCAGGTTATCTAAAAGCTACTATCTTTTCTTCAGCATAATCATCAGCAGAAAGGAGAAATGAATGAGTTGTAAAGAATGTTGTAAGCTGAGTTTAACAGGGAAACAGAACAAAACAAAGCTACCAATATGAAGACTAGAAATTATCCTGGATCTTGCTCCCTTTCAACAAGTAATCTGTACCCTACGACTTATGCTGTGCTGTTTCCTTATCTGAAAGAAAATGCCTGGAAAAGTGATATGAGATTTGTTTTTGGAAGCCAGATAAAGGAAAGGCAGGTCTCAAATTATATTTGAAAGTTGATCAAACTCTCAGAACAAAACTGTAAAGTAAAACAATAGAAAAAGGTTGAATCACAGATGGATTAGAATGAGAATACTCTAAATTAAAACCACCAGTAAGTATTGAACAAAGTTATTTTATGGTAATTAAATGGCAAAAGAAGCCTTGCCCAATTCTGCTTTGTTCTAAAGCCAATTACAAAATGAAAATATTATAGCTGAATTTATTCACTGTTTTCAGGATGAGTTTGAAAATTCAGGTCAATGGTTATTTTCTTGTTTCTTCTGAGACTGGCTTTGCTTCTCTTTTTATGTGCTGGTAAATTGAGACAAATACTGTGTCTGGACTTAAAAGGCCTGGACAATTTTATGACATTTAATAACATTTGTAGCCATAAAAGCTAAGAACAATAAGGGTAATGAAATCATATGCTGCAGGGCATAAGCAATTCTAATATTCCCATCCCATATAAAGAAATGTGCATCTAACCAATGGTAGCTAAGGACACCACCAACTCCTCCTCCAAGGCACAGAAAGGGGAAGATTAGCTACTTGCCCACACAGCATCAAGTCTCTCATACAAGGAAATTTCACAGGCACCTCTTTCACTGCAGCTGAAGCACTTAAGACTTTTGTTTCATTTTCCCTAAGGCCATGAGTAAATTTCCATGTTGATGTCTTCCATGCACATCCACATTGTTGCTTGCTTCAGCTCCCCCACCCCTCTGCTGGTTTTCAACTGTGATAGCAAGACCACTCTTGCTGGGTGCCATATCGCTTTATAATCTCTTCCTAAACTCATTTTGAACAGAATTGTAATGCTGTATCAGTAGTTTCATTTTGCCCATCTGGCCCCTCATGCAACACACACAGGTTTATCATTGCTCATGGCTTCTCCCAATAAGATCATGCTGCTTTTAAGTTCAAAGTTGAAAGGAATGCAGCTTCCAGAAGCTGGCTGCCCAATAAACTTTTATAGCAGCTATCATTTCTACATGCTGAATAGCCCAGAAGTGGACAGCTCCCTGGAGCTTGGAAAGAAATGACCCATGGCTAAAATTTTACACATCAGGTTTCTGCAAGAAAGGGGAAAGCAATGGCTGCAAACTAACCCTGCATCTACAGACAGCAGCTCAAGGTGTTTCAAAGCAAGTCACACTTTCTCACTCTGCTAACTCAACTACACCTTACCTCAGCAGATGGGAGGCTCGGAAGCAGATAAGTAACATAATGAAACAGTGGGGCAGAAGGCCACTGGAGTTCATTTCATAGAATCATAGAATCATAGAGTTGGAAGATACCTCAAGGGCCATCTAGTCTAACCCCCTGCCATGCAGGAACCCCATCACAATATTTCTGACAGATGGCCATCCAGCCTCTGCTTAAAAACCTCCAAAGAAGGAGACTCCACCACCCTCTGTGGCAGCATATTCCACTGCCGAACAGCTCTAACTGTCATGAAGTTCTTCCTAATGTTCAAATGGAATCTCTTTTCCTGCAGTTTGAAACCATTGCCCCGAGTCCTAGTCTCTGAAGCCATGGAAAACAAACCTGTTCCCTCTTCAATATGACATGCTTTCAAATATTTAAACATAGCTATCATATTTATATGATTTACATGTAGCCTAGTAAAATCTTCACAGATTCCAGGGCACTGTCACTTATTTTCCATGTCTATTTTGTTCACTTAGTAGCCCTTTACTTCCTACTGCATCAATGTAAGCTATGTTACATTAACTCTTTCATTTTATGCAATTATTTGAGACTTCCCAAATACAATAGCTTTGGAGTTTATTTGCCACTTTTCCTCCTGTGAGTAGAACCAGCCTGTATGGCCTTGGATAAGCTTCGCAGTCCTAAGTTCCCCCACAGAAGAAGGGGATGGAAAATCACTTATGTGTACTGCCTGCCTAGAAAGTCCTGTAAAGAATTGCCATACCATTGAACTGACCTGATGGCACATGATTATTGTTATATTAAATATACTCATTTTGCTCTCTAGATCCTATTTATTTCAAACCTTCTGTAGCTCTCAAATAATGAGAAACAGAGTTATGGCTAACTTTTTTGGAAAATCATTAATATAAAGTTTAAAACTGGAGAGAGATGAGCAACCTTAAAAGTATGTGTATCCCCTCCATTGACCAAAGTACTGTGAATCCCTAAAGGTATTCTACACATTTGACTTAACATTTAAATGCCAGCCCTCCAAAATTCAAATGATTCTGCATAATATATTCATAGTGTCTATTAGATTAAACCTCTGACCCCCAGCACAAGCATGCAGAAACAAAATGCAAATAAGAAGGGAACTGGTTTTGAATTTTTGAATTATTATTTTTCTAGAGGAAAATGGATAGAAATAAGTTTTTTTCTAAAACTAAACGGTGGAAAATTCAGGATAGACAAAGGAAATGTTTTTTCACACAGCACACACAATATGGAACTAGCTACCACAGTTCTGATGACTTTAAAAAGAGATGTAGGCAAACTGATGGGAAACGAGGCATGATGCCTATAGGACCAGAGGTAGGGTGACTCTGAATAACCAGCTGCTAGGTAACAAGAGAAAGAGAGGGGTATCATTTGTGAGACTTCCAGAAGGATCCAATTAACAAAATATGACCTGGTCTGATCTTCTTATCTGAGCATAGAATCATAGAGTGGGAAGAGACCTCAAGGGCCATCTAATCCAACCCCCTGCCATGGAGGAACCCTCATCACAGGACTCCTGACATATGGCCATCCAGCCTCTGATTAAAAACCTCCAAAGAAGAAGACTCCGCCACCCTCCGTGGCAGCCTATTCCACTGCCAAACAGCTCTAACTTCATGAAGTTCTTCCTAATGTTTAAACTGAATGCCTTTTCCTGTAGTTTGAGACCATTGATCTGAGTCCTAGTGTCTGATCCATGGAAACCAAACCACTCTCTTCTTCAATGTGATGTCCTTTCAAATATTTAAACATAGCTATCATATCCCCTCTAAACCTTCTTTTTTGTAAGGCTAAACATTCGCAGCTCCCTAAGCTGCTCCTCATAAGACATTTCCTCTAGACCCTTAATCATCTTGGTCACCCTCCTCTGGACCCATTCAAGATTGTCAACATCCTTTTTAAATTGAGGTGCACAGAACTGGACACAGCAGTCCAAGTGGGGTCTGACCAGAGCAGAATAGAATGGTACTATCACTTCCCTTGATCTAGACACAATGCTTCCAAGAATCACGTTGGCTTTCTAGGCTGCTGCATCACACTGCTGACTCATGTTCAATTTATGATCCACCAAGACTCCCAGATCCCTTTCACAGGTACTATTTTTCAGCCAGGTGTCTCCTATCCTATATCTGTGCAATTCATTCTTTTTACCTAGATGCACCACCCTACATTTCCCTCTGTTGAGCCCAATTCCATTAGCTTTGGCCCAGGACTCTAATCTGTCAAGGTCCTTTTCGATTTTCATCCTATCCTCTAGAGAATTAAAAACCCCTCCCAATTTGGTATCATCTGTAAATTTGATCAGCCTACTCTCTATTCCATCCTCCAAGTCATTAATAAAGATATTGAATAGCACCAGACTCAGAACAGAACCCTGGGGCACCCTACTGGTCATGTCTCTCCAAGCTGAAGAGAAGCCATTAATGATCATCCTTTGGGTGTGATCAGTCAGCCAATTACAAATCCATCTAACAGTGGCACTATCTATCCCACATTCTACTAACTTCTTTCCCCCATGGGGAAACTTATTGCAGGCCTTACTAAAATCTAGATAATCAATATCCACAGTGTTACATTATCTACCAGGCCTGTAATTCTATCAAAGAAAGATATCAAATTGGTCTGGCATGAATTGTTTTTAAAAAATCTGTGTTGACTTCTCGTAATGACAGTATTGCTACTTAAAAACTGTAAATCGCCCAGAGACTACTTGAAGTGGTATGGGGCAGTATATAAGGAGAACACACTTTTTTTAAAAAAAATTACAGATTGTCTGCTTAATAATTTGTTCTCGGATCTTGCCAGAAATTGAAGTGAAGCTGACTGGGCGGTAATTATTTGGGTCCTCCCCCCCCCCTTATTGAAGATAGGGACAACATTCACCCTCCTCCAATCTATGGGGACTTCCCTTGTTCTCCAGGAATTGCTGATGCTGTGTAGGTACAGATACAATTCTTGTGTAGGAATTGTTGATGCTGCATAGGTGCAGATACTACAGAAATCATTTAATCTGCCTCTGGAATCAATTTCTGTCACTAATGTTAAGGGTAAAAGGTAACGAAGGGAAACATTATATGAAATTTACCAGAGCTGCACAGGAAAACATCTCTGGTATTATGAGAGCAATCTAAACTGTATTTTAAACAATTCCTGATAGGAAGGGGCAGTCCAAACAAAGCATTTTAATTTTTGAAGTGGTTCTTGATCAGGCCCATATTTGGCACACTAACTGCAAACATAAAGGCTTTCTCTTTGCCAAATTTGAAGCCAGTTGGATAATTACTTTTAAAAGTAATTATTGTAGTTTCTTTCTTAAAGAAAAAAATCCTCCCACTACATGATTGCATTGTGCTACCATAAGTATTGCTTTATGTTTGACTAGGGTGTTGTTAATTGAGGGGGAAATGAGTCAGCTTATAGGATTTTCTTGCTTAATGTTTGTTTCTGATGGAAGTAAGCATAGGAGTGTATCCCACAGACCATCTTAACTGCTGACATTGTTATCAGTGCTGGCCTTTGGTATATAAACATCTGCATCTTTTTGCTGCTGATAATAAATCACTTTCTGGCCTTTTGAATTGTGAACCACAGAAGCAATATCAAACATCTGTAAGCCAGAGGTTTTTGAGGACACTGTAGAATTTGTTCTTTTTTAAAGTATTCCTGCCAAGACAACTCCATGGACTTGGAGTCACGAAGGGTCAATGACACAACACACACACAATGTTCATGTGCAACAAGAAAGTAAGACAAAGATTTAGTTGCTTACAGCAGTACTTTATAGTGGTAAAGTCCAAGCAGAACAACCTAATTGGTGAGAATGACCATTAAACAGTTATGCAAAATACTCCACCCTGTGCTCTAGGGACGGAGTATGGACAATTGGATCTTCCTCATTCCTTATGCCTTGCTACCATGCATGCCTGCTCTTAGTTTCCAAAGAGCTTATTTGCTATCTCTGTGCACTATGAGGCTTTGCTCCAAGCTAATAATTAAATTCATTACTCCTTACAATGTTAAACCATTCTTCAAATAATTACTATAAGTTGATAAGCAGAAATCACATAAACCTGCTGAAGTTTTATCTCTCCCATTTGCTGTCTGAAGGGAAATGTGTGAGTAATTAGTCCTATGATAACAGTCCGGGTTATGCAAGCAAAACAAAATTAATGTGATCTGAACTCCAATAGCAAAAATTAATTTTTTAAAAATGGAGGGAAACCATAGGGAGGGAGGGATAGAGCCAAGTAGTATTGGGGGCAGGGAGGAAAAAAATGCAAGTGAAACCTCTTTCTCTCCCAAAGCTGTTTTCTCAGGCTAATTTGCTACAGTGAGGCAGGCATGACAAGAACTGCGCACCTGCATCTACCTCTCTCTCTCTTGGAGGAAAGTCACGTAAGGTAACCTTGGCAACCAGGAGGCCCTGCAAAGATGGGAGGAGAATCTTTCCTGAAATATTCACGGGACCATGACAGAACATTCATTAGTGCTCTAATGTCAGAAAGAATCAGTGGCCCGGACTGCTGCTCTGCATTCCCCCAGCTCTCTCTTCACCTTGTTTATGAGGTTCCTGACCTTTCTTGCCCTGAAGCAGTGAAAGTCAGCAAAGCACAATTCATAACAGGGAGAGGGAAATGAAGGGAAGAGCATGTGAGAAAACAAGATCGCTGTTGCCAGATCTTGTAACACATCAGATTCATGGATTTTTGCACTTGGGGGTGGAAAGAATTGAACAAGTATGTGTTCTCTGACTCCTTAACACACACACACACAAGCACACACACAGAGAGAGAGAGAGAGAGAGAGAGAGAGAAAGGGAGGGAGAGGGAGAGGGAGAGGGAGAGGGGGTATATGATGCTTTATTTTATCAGCCCCTTCATAAAGCTGCTTGTCATTATACTATCTTCAATGTGTGTTTCTGATTTTTTTAATCACTCTCACAAACTGGCCTGCAGATATTTAGAGTTAAAGTTCTGATCAACCTAAGTGAGCTATGCCAATGTATTGGATCATGGGAGTGTAGCCAATGCACACTGGTCATTCACATTTATAGCTAAATGAGCACTGGGAAACTATTCTTACAACTAACTGAATAAAGAGAAATATTTTGCTAACTCAGTTCCAGTTTACTGTGTACAACCTCCTCCCCCTCTTCCTCCTCCAAGCTGGATGTCATCATGGCCATCTTGACTTTGAATGTAGTCCCACTAACAATGATGCTGTTATGCATTCAAACCAGTCTCCCAGGTTCTTCAGTCAGGTATCTTCTCATTCTTGCATTTCTTATCTCATTTTCTTTACCTTTAATGATTAGCTGCAACTTTTATTTAAAATAACAAAATATACCCAAAATTATCAAAAAAAAAACAAAGAGCAAGTTTGAATATACCTATATTAATAAGGGAGGTAGAAGCAGCTATAAAAAAACAAACTAACTAAAATTAGGGAAAACATCAGGTCCACATGGTTTTTCAGCACTTTACTTCAAGAAATGATTAGAGGAACTGTCACCTCTCTTAAAAGAGATAACAAACCAAATTATACAGAGAGAATACCCAGAATAATGGAGAGAAGCCAAAAAATGTTTATACCTAAACAGGGTAGAGATGTAAAAGATCCTAAAAACTATAGGCCTATATCATTGTTAAACTTAGATTATAAAATATTCACACAGATAATGGCAGAAAGATTTAAGAGGGGTTTAATAGATTGCATATGAGAAGACCAAACAGGGTTCTTACCAGGGAGACAGATGAGAAAGGATGTAAGGCTCATAATAGATGTATTAGAATATTATGAGCAACATCCAGAAAGAAAAAATAGGGATGATTTTCTTAGATGCTGAAAAAGCATTTGATAACATCGATTGGGACTTTATGTTCCAAGTATTGGAAAGCATGAAGGTGGGGGACAATTTCCTAAACTGGATAAAGGCAATATATAATAAACAAAAAGCAAAGATAATAGTAAATGGAGAAAAAAAATAAACAATGTCAGATCTTCAAAGGCACTCATCAAGGATGTCCACTGCCTCCACTGCCTTTCATAGTAATATTGGAGGTGTTGCTAAGGAAAATAAGATAAAAAGAAATAAAACCTTTAAAACTGGGAGCATTACATAATAAAGTTAAGAGCCTTTGCTGATGACATGGTGGTTGTTCTGGGGAACCCAAGGCAAAGTATTACAAAATTAAAACAAATCATTTCTAATTTTGGTATCCTAGCAGGATTTAGAATAAATGAAGATAAGACAAATATAATAACAAAATATGACAAAAAGAGGAAATTGAACTGGAAACAAGTTCAGGCTACACGGTAACAAAAAGCCCCAACATATTTAGGTATTATAACATTAACAAAAAGATAAAAGATTTATTTGAGATGAATTATGAAAAGAAATGGAACGAAATAAAAAAGAATCTGGAAAGATGGAAACATTTGAAACTCTCCTTGATGGGAAGAATGGCAGTTATTAAAATAATGGTTTTACCTTTACTAATATTTCTCTTCCAAAATACTCCAATCATATAAAGTAGTAAGCCTTTCCAAAAATGGGGAAAACAACTGGCAGATTTCATATGGTAGGGAAGAAAACCCAGAATGAAAATGAAATATCTACAAGAAGATAAGAAAAATGGAGGTTGGGGAGTTCCTAACCTCCAACTATACTAAGATGCATCTGTAATATCATGGTTAAAAGAATAGATAAGGATAGAAGATGAAAAATTACTGACAATAGAAAAGAAAGACTTAAGATTTTGAATGCATGCATACTTATGGTATGATTAAAAAAACAAATAAGGATTTTGAAAATAGCTTGGTAACAAAGATTTTGATTAAGATTTGGGAAAAATATAAAGGGAAATTTTATAGAGGAATACCGTTGTGGATGTCTCCGCATGAGGCTCTTGGGAAGCAAACAGATGTGAAATCAGGGAAATGGCTGACATATACAGAACTATTATTAAAGACTGAAGAAGGCAAATTAAGATTAAAAACAAGAGAAGAATTAGCTCAGGAGGGAATTATATGTCATTGGTTCCATCATAGAGAGCTACTGGAAAGGATGAGTATGGACAGTAAATTAACAGGATTTGACAAAGAGACCTCAGATTTAGATAAGGAAATTTGGGGAAAAGAAGACAATCAAATCTCAAATCTATATAAATTGTTTTTAGAGAGAGAAATGGAGCAAGACAACATGATTAAATGGATGTAGGACAAAGGGAAAACAATAGAGGTTGATGACTGGTTTAGAGCACGAAATGAAAACCAAAAATTAATTACAAGCACTGATCTGAAAGGGAATTACTGTATATGAAAGTCTTATATAGATGGTATATAACTCCCAAGAAGCTAGCAAAAATAACTAAATCAAATAAAAATAAATAAATGTTGGAGGTTTATTTATTTATTTATTCTTACATTTGTATATTGCGCCGATTTCCCAAAGGGAACTCTGGGCAGTTCACATAAAAGACATAAGAAATACAACAACAACAACAACAAAATAATAAGGAAGAAAAAATATACAACAGGTAATTGGCAAGAGGCATAAAACAACTGATGACGTGCACCAACCTCAAGACGGTGGAGAATAATATACACTCTAGCGATTGCTGAAGACATCCCTAAATAACCAGGCTTTAACAGCTTTTTTTAATGATGCCAGGGAAGGAGCCTAGTGTATCTTGCTCGGCAGTTTGTTCCAGAGAGCCAAGCTGGCCACAGAGAAGGCCCGGTTGCACATTTTTTGTTTCCGTTATTCATTTGTCGTTTCGTTATGTAATGAAATGACAAACGAAAATTGTGATGAAAATGAAACGAAACTAACAGAACCACGAAAATTGTGTTTGTTACATTTCGTTTCCGTTACTGGCAGTGTGCAATGAAATGAAGTATTTTAAATGTTAAAAAACACCTTGGACATCCATAAAAATGCAGCAATAATTATTTATACTGTCTGATAACACCTACCAGGGGGTGGGGCCCTTAAAACGTGCATTTATGTCTTTTCTCAGATCGCTGTATTTTTTTCCTTTAAGGGGAGTTAGGGGACATTGACCCAAAATGGCTCCCAGATGCCTAATATTGATTTCTTGGGTATTAAAACACCCTGGACATCCATAAAAATGCAGCGATAATGCAATAATTATTTGAAATTATTACCTTCCAGGGGGTAGGGGACCTTAGAACGTTTGTCTTTGTCTTCTCCCATCGCGATGTATTTTTATTTTCCCTTTATGGATGACAAAATGGATGTCACCACCAGCCACAAAATGGAAGCAAGCCATGTGATGAGATCATGTTCAACCAATAGCATGCCCAGGTGGCAGACTGGGCAGGTCTGGCAGCCACAGAGGGCATAAAAAGCTCTGGCAGCCCCCGTCCTCCTTCCAGTCTCCAGTGGGAGTTAGGATGGGATTGCTGTCTCTGTGACTCTAGCTTCAGTCCTGCAGCCTCCCTGTGTGCATGTGTGCGTACCTCTCAGTGAGTACCGTCCCCTGCCCCGCAGTGCAGTCACTCCGCGGCTGCCTTGCACCGTGGACAATGCCCGCCGCTGCCTTTGCAGCCTCCCTGCGAACCTAGTCTATACTGTGTCTCTGCCAGCATCAATTTTTTTAGTGTTTTCCCTCTGGTCTGGGGCGTTGGGGGATGCCCACACATGAAAATGCTTTAAAAAATCACGCAAAAAAACGGGTAGAAACGACAAATGAAAAAATGAAAAATGAAAACGAAATTTTTCCAAAAAATTCACGAAAAACGGAAACGAAACAGACCTCTCAACGACAAACGACAAACAAAACACCATTTTATTTTATTCGTGCCCATCTCTAATCAGGACCCAAGCCATGAAGGGTTTTTTAAACCAAAACCAACACCTTGAACCTTATTCAGGAGGCAACGGGCAAATCTGGGCGATAAGCCTTATACAGTAAAAGGCCGACCTGGACACGGCAGCTACCAGGGACTCCAGGGACAACGCCGGATCCAGGACAACACCCAGATTCCTCACTCTATGTAAAACAGAAAAAACACTCTATGTAAAACAGATGTAAAACAGAAAAGGTTTCACTATATCACATGTGGTGGAACTGTAAGGTAATTAAGAAGTTTGGGAAAGAAATTGATTATATACTGATCAAGAACTTGAAGTTTCAAATAGAATTAAGACCAGAAATTTATTTATTAAATATGATAAGAGGAAAATCAAGACAGAAGACTAGAATATGTTTATATATTTTAGGTGCAGCTAGGAATCAAATAGCAAGAGAATGGAAAAGTGAAGAAGAACCGTTGGTTGATGACTGTTTAATAAAATTACAAGAATATATTTTATGGGGCAAACTGACAAAATCATTAAAGGGAGAGTCTGCAATAGAATTTAAAAATCAGTAGGATGATATAAAGAAATACTTAGAAGTAAGATGGGGAAAAGAAATTAACATCTGAAATCAATAGAATGTTATAGAATGTTATTATAATAAGCATAAGAATTACTCTCAGCTATGTACTGTATACAGTATATAATGTATCATATAGTGATTTATTCTTTTTATTAAAAAGAATTGTAAATGTTAGGAATGTAAACAAACTAAGCAAAGGTATTATTATATGAGTGAAGAAAATAACAAATGAAAATTAATACTGTACAAAGGAAGTTGAATAGAAGCAAATCTGAAACAGGAAATAGATTGAACTGTTATGTTATGTTATGTTGCCAAGTATTGACTTTTTAAAAATTATTAATACACTTTATAAAAAAGATTAAAAGAAGAAGCACAAAAATGACATGGGGAGGGGGATGGAAGAGGAAATAGCCTAATGAACTAAATGACTTCATAATATTTAATGCTGCTGGTGGAACTGAGCACAAAATATGTGAGGAAAGTAACAGAATGCAGTAGCTTAAAGGAAGTATGGCTGGCTGGCATCCTGGGCAAATGTAGTTTACACCATAACCCTTAGTAGTAGGTTTCATCTGGGCATATTTAAAGAAGATTTCTACATGTGTGCATGAATCAAATATGCAACATCACATCTTGTGCTTAATATAGCTAGGAGCACTCACACTGAACTCTTATGTCCTGCCAGTATAAATAATAAGAAAGACATTGCTAATGAGAAAGAGTTAGCAGAAGAAATCAATAAAACAATTTCCTAGAATTATTATTAGAACTTGCTTTATAAATCACTTCTAAGCAACCATCAATAAACAGGCAAGAATGGTGTTTAATTACTTCAGCCCCCTGCCCCAATCAAACTATATGAGAAGGGAGGATGCTTGACAGTTACAGGATGCTAAGTGCCTGTTGAAAGGTCTCACATGCAATACCCTGAAAGAAGGGATGGCTGCTGGATGGCTGGAACACCGACATGGAACATTCCACATGGTGGTAAGTTGTCCAAACGGTCAGCAAACCTTCTGGTGTAATCGCCAAAATGGAAGGCAAAACGAAAGGCAGAAAGTGCAGTGTGGGGACAAAACTATTGTGGTACCTATGCCAGCTAAGCAAAGCCAAAACACAAGGTAATAGCCTGTACATGGCTTGAATAATAAAACTAGTGCTACATGAACACAACACAGAATTGTCTTTTATACAATTCCATAAGGAGTGAAGGCAGTTTACAGAAAGCCCTTTCTAAATATAGGACTTGCATCTTTAACCCGCCTTAAGATAAACAGTTGTATCAGACAGAATCCACACTGCTCTCCACACTGCTCTCCACACTGCTCTTTGCTGCTCTAGGCATGCATTGCCAAGTGAACATTTGAGTGGAACTTCCTGCCTCCTTTCCATTCCTTTGTCTCTCCCATAAGCTTGCATCAGCAGAGCCATTAAAAGCTCATCCAAGTCTTAAGCACTACACTTAACAAGCAGTTTACAAACTTACTCATGATTAATTTTAAACACGACACTTTCCAGAAGAATCAATCTTTAAGCCGCAAATGTGCTTGCTAGTGTTTTCAAGGATTCTAAAATAAAATACATCCACTTCCAAAAATAAAACAGCAGCTGCTGAATAAGCAAAGCAAACTATAAATAAAAATGGAGGGAAAGGAATGCTAGACAGGCCAACAATGTTAGGTTTAGATGCTATGATAGTATGAATTCAGCAAACAAGGAAAATATGGAATCAATTACTATCTGATCACAAAAATAATACACTGTTCTGACCGATCATCACCCAAACACATGCAGACCTCCTTAGCTTGGCAATCATATTCACCACAAAATCATACAATATAATGACCAAAATCCAGTTACTGAGCATGGTAAACTTCACTATATCTGGTTCATTGAATCACTGCGGATTTAGTGAGTCTACGCCTGCCTAAATTCCATTGATTCAAATGGGCCTACTTTAACTGCAACTTAAAATGCAGAAGTAAGTCACAGTTAGAGTAGGCCCATTCGAATCAATGGAACTTATGAAAAAGCTGCATTTCCAAATCACCACTGATCTAATGGGACTACTGTACAGTAATGCAATTTGCTAAGCCAAGTAACGATGTTCAGCAGCATTTGCTTTTTCTCCCCTACTGTACCCCACTGTTGCCTCCGCCTGAAATTATTCGATACCTCCTATTTGCAGCTACTCTTTCACATTATTTGCTGTTCTGAGGTCACTGTTTACAGACGGGTGAATGATTTTCAGATCTAATATACAGTAACAACCTTATTATTTATCTTCTTGGCATTCCTGACAAAGATTAGACTATATTGCTCCTTGTATTTTTCATGAAACCCAAGCAAATAGAGACAATTATCCCGAATATTTTACAACAGAGCTGAGCAATTTATGGCCGTCTAATCTCATGCTGCCCTCAGACTGATTTTATACAGGTGGGAAGAGCATTTTCTAGGTGGGAGGAAGCTTAAGAGAGAGAGAGAGGGAGAGAGAGAGAGAGAGAGAGAAGGTAGTAAGGGAAGGGAAAGATAGAAAAAAAATCAAAGGTAATTTAGGGGAGAGGACAAAAGAGGGGAGAAAAAGTGTGTGTGAAATAGATGGGAAGATGAAATGAAGAGTGAGAAAGGGCTTCTGCAAATAATCAATTTAGACTTCTTCTATCGGGATAGGACTTTCCGGGGGAAAAGAACCCCCAATCCCATAATTCAGTGGAACACACACACCCCAGCTGAATTATGGAACTGGGAGGATATGGAGGGGACTTGTTTCCCCATGCACCCCCCTGTGAATTACACAGAATCCTTGTGACTTGCAAAGGTGCAGTGGGGTGCCTTTCACAGATTTATTTTATTTATTTTATTTTTTATTTTTGAATATTTTTATCCCATCTTTCTCCTTGGAAAAGGACCCAAAGTGGTTTACAATAATGAGGGACAATAAACAGCCGAGAACATTTAAGTCATATTCAGGTTAAGAACAGGGAATTTGCTAGCATCATAGAACATTAAAATGTAACATTAAAAAACCACACATAAAGGGAAAAAAATACATTTTGAGGGGTGGAAACTAACATGGAAAACACTGGTGTTCTTATGAAATCAACCAATGCAATCATGTATGGTAATCCATATAAAGTTATATAGTAGGAAGTCCCTCATTCCGGGAAAGCTTCCTTAAAGAGGAAGGTCTTTGCCTGCTTCCGGAAAGACAGCAGAGATGGGGCAGTCCTGGCCTCCAGCGGGAGGGAGTTCCAAAGTCTGGGAGAAGCAACAGAGAAGGCCCTTTCATGTGTTCTTATGAGACCCACCTGCGAACGTGGCGGGATGGAGAGAAAGGCCTCTCCTGATTACCTTAAGCACCCGAGATGCAAAGAAACAGCCCAGAAACAGCATGGAGGTAAAAAGGCTGCTCTACCTCTTGTCACTGGATGGATCCCAGTCCTTTATTTTGGCCTGGGGTGGGGTTTCCAATGAATTCTGGGAAGAAGTCCAGGCTTGAAGTCCTATTCTACTATCTGTATCTCCCCTAAAGGCCTGCTAAATGAGAAGAAAGAGGGAGTACAGAGGACGGAACCGAGGCAAAGAGAATGTGAGAGTGACAGTATACTATCAGCTATAAAGGCAAACCAGTCCAACTTAGTGCTATCTTTCCTGTTATATCTCTCTTGGAGGCTGAAGGCCTTTGAATCAAAATTAATGCCGAACACCTCTGGATGAGCAGCCAATTATATCATACTCTGTGACTAGACCAAAGGCCTTATCCTACTCCTTTATCTTTATCCTAACCTAGGGCACGAAACCGTTATCAGTTTGTATTCTGTAAAATGTTTTGCTTTCTTTCATAGCCAAACAAACATGAAATGGCAACAGTGACCACAGTGACCTGCCTGTGCGGCTGCTCAGCATAAGCACCTGCTGGGACCCCAAGGGTGCTACAGAAGTACTGTATACCAGTGGGAGAGAATATACATGCTAATGATAATGTAGGATATCTATATAAAGTGGCGCTCTAGGGGACAGTTGGCATTTATAACAAGCACTCTCACCATTACACAAAGACAGATGTGTAAACTGGATGCTAGTAAAAAAGGAAGGAGGAAAAGTATGGAAGCTCAATGTGACAGATGTTGCAATGTGATTAGACAAGAGAAATTCATCCTGATGTACACTCTGAATCCTGGATGTTCGCTATAGAAACCCAAAGGATGTTGCTCTGTCATTTAATTTTGAAGACTTTCATTCCTTGGAATAACATTTGATTGCAAGCAATGATCTTCACCAGTGTAATTGCCCAGCTTTTTCACACCTAAAACCTAGTAAGAGAAATGCACACAGAAGGGGGAAATACATAATGCAGAGGAAAGCATGCCATGTCTTTATTTGAAACCATAATCTTAAGGCTTTACAATTCCATTTACTGCACCATGGAGACAGGTCTCTGGCTAGCTAGCACAAAATCAGCCTGGTAATCGTCAGAAGGGTCTTTAAAAGCCATTCTTAACAGTTGCTCCGCTGTACAGATTATACTGCATTGTGACAATTCTATCTTTACTGTAATGTTTCATCAGACATCAAAATGGGGTAACTCTGGTAGGTCCTGAAGTAATAATTCTTTCCTGATTTGGGAGAGTGGTTTCTTATTAGCATGTACACAATTTCTTAAACCTATATAATGAACTATTCTTTCTGTTTTAATTGCCAAGAGTCTATCAACTTCTATAAAAATTGTTATGTAATGATGATGTGTGTACATATTGAGGAATATTTACTTCTTTCTGGAAGAGAGAAAGACAAATGGTAAAATGAGATATTTTTAATATGCTTGTGATATAGGAGAAATAATGATTACAGTTGGATTAAGCGTTTATTGACTCCAATTAAGTTCAGTGCAATGTAACTATACAGTCCCATTGTAAGATAGAATAGGGTATTGGTGTGTATCTGAAAGAATCTGAGCCCAAACTCCTTCACTTTGTGAAGACAAATCTCAAATTTTTAGTGTCCAGATGTACCACCATCAAAACATTTCTGTGTCAGGAATCTCAGATGCTTAAGTTATGTGAAGAGTGTCAAAAACTGTACCCAAGTAACTAAATTTGTATACCTTATTGGAACAGAGGGAATCTAATAAATTAATACAATTTAGTAAAGAAATGTCAGAGTAATAATGAAACCCCCCACAAAACCCTTAAATATTGTAGACCACTAGTTTACCAACAAAGGTGCTTTAAGCTGCTTCCTCACTGTCTATCGATGATCGATGTGCTTCCACTATAAGACATTTGCTGATTACGAATATCTCCCACATCTGTCCTTTGGTTCATAGACACATCAGTATGTAGAAGAAATATATGAACCTATAAGCTGAAGTATAAAATGTGACTTCATTATCTCTCCTAAAGTGTGTATAATAAAAAGATATTTTAAGTTGGGTCAATGCCTCTCAAAGGTAATACAGAATCGGAAGAGTTTACTACAATTACCCATAACTACAAGGGAGACAGGAACGGGCGATCACTCTGTATTTTTCTAATGTGTTTGCCCTAGGTTTACATTTTCCACTGGAAGTGTTGTAAGGACAATGAACTGACTGTAGATGAGATTAACCTGTTATAAGCATGCATAAATAAATAAATAAATAAATAAATAAATAAATAAATAAATAAATA
>JAHTLZ010000129.1:51760812-51779296 GCA_023846285.1 Phrynocephalus versicolor
ATAAATAAATAAATAAATAAATAAATAAATAAATAAATAAATAAATAAATAAGGTGTATATTATCCACAGGGATATTTAACTTTGGTCAGTTTGGAGTTAATATAATGTTAACAGCACCAAAACTATAGGATTTTCTTGGGGATAAATATATTACTCAAAATAGCTCTCAAACAGTTTCTTACAACTGAAGATACGGTCTCTGAATTATGGGTATTTGACTGACAGTCACACCAGTGTAACTTAGTTATGGGCTCATTCAGACCATCTGGTACCTGTCACTTCTTCTCTGAAGTTTATTCTTGGCTAAGCTATAGCCAGACAGTTTGGAGGACAGATGCTTACCTTTAGTTTGTGCCAGATGTGCTGGCAATTTGGTGCTATATTTTCTTCTTCACTTGACAACTACAGACAAGTGACAACACTTTCTGTCAGCAGGTGCACCATCCACCGTCATTTCTGATACTAGGCCTGCCAATTTCATTCTGACTACCTTAGAAAACATACACATTTTGGCAACAGGGCATTGTAGAAGCCTGTCATCCTATACAGATCATGTTGCTAATCATCACTGCTTGGCTTATGAATGCAGTGCATCTCGCTGGAAATTCAACATAGCATGAGAAGTGCTTTCCAGGGTTCTGTTATCAGGAAAACAAGGAACAAAGATGCTGCAGCAGACCAAAGGTACTTCCTTAAATTTGTCTGTCTCAAAAAAAAAAAAATCTGCCCTCCACCCACCCCATGCAAAGAATTTTCCCCCACATCCAATCTAAATTTATTCAGAGTCAACATATTTGCCTGGTTGCTTTCTATGAATGAAAAGGCATGAGCAGTAACTAGCCAAAATGCCTCTATCTCCAGAATATAGGCCTTGAGGTAAAGAACGGTCTCTTTTCCTTATACAAGCCTAATGTGACATTGGTACAGGTGGTGTTAAGGGGCAATAGGCAATTATCATTAGTGTCCATTATATCTTTACAGCTCCCAAATGTAGGCAGAAGTCCTCCTGGGGCATAGATCAGAGGAATTTGGAAGAGACTAGTTTGTTTGAATCCATATATAACCATCATGTGCAGAAAGGCAGCACAGAAGGCCAAACCTCAAGAGGACCAATATACTTCTCCAAATATCACTACCCTCCAGAGAGGATGAAGGTTCACAAGGCAGTGGTGCTCACTTTTGCACCAGCTCACCTGCACTTCACAGAGAAGCAGATAGCCATTTCTGTTGCAAAGGGGGAGTTTCTTGCAAAATACTGTATTTACTGTTGAAAGCCTTTCTTCTCTCAAAGCATTTGATAGGATTAGAAACTGCTTGTACTCTCCAAAGAGAACAAGATTATTAAATGCTGAAACTGTTCACACTGCCATACAAAGCACAAATAAAAGAGAGGGCCCAGCTCTTAGCAGCTTACCAATTAAACAAGCAGACAACACAATGCTTTGGGAACCCAAGAGGACGTTGCTAACTTAGCCTGGCTTTTACTGACACATGCCTGCACTTGTGGGCCTCATAAAGAGAGGCCTGTGCAAAGAGCAACCCACATCTAGGGAACTGGCAGAGGGCTGCATGCCAAAAATTATAAAGAAACAAGGGAGCAAGAGATGAATGCCAATGCCAACCATAATCACAATGTTCTAAATTGGCAACAAAGCCAAAGAAAAAACAGGGCAGAGCATAGAGATTTTTTAGAGTACAGCTACAGGATACCACTTGTATGGGGATTCTTATGCTGAAACACATTACGGTACAGACATCGCCACATATTGTTTTGTAACGCTGGTAGTGGCATCAACCACAGGGTTTTGTCCTTAATAGCGTCTGTTAACATCCTCAGACTTTAAACAAAACACAGACTACATCACCCCAGCCGGCACGGCTAGCACAGTATTTCTGCAATATTGTACACATGGTAGAATGTTTCAGAACAGATTAATAGTGAAGTTTTGGGAATATGTAAATATGCAAATTTATTTAACCAATTATTTAATGACTTAATGATATTTAACTAACATTGTTTAAACCAGGGGTCCTCAACCTAAGGCCTCAGGGCCGGATGCGGCCCCCCAAAGTCCTGAATCCGGCCCCCGGGACCAATTGCAAACCCCCCATCTACCCCCTGCTTTGCAAGCAAGCCAGCCTCCGCAGCTGCTTCTATTGCTGAGGCAGTTCAAAGTAGTGGGCTATGTCGCTTCTCCCACTCCCCCCAACTACCGCCCAGATGATCAGCATGCTGGCTAGTGGGACATTCAAAGTGGGAGGGCTATGGCAAGGTCCCCCACTCCCCCCACCCACTGTGGTCCGGCCCCCAGTGGTGTCTGTGGCATGGTGGACCAGCCCGCTGTTTGAAAACTTTGAGGACCCCTGGTTTAAACAATAGGCCACTTTTATATTTAATCTTGCCTTATGCCACTTTAATGGTCTGGAAAGGAGATGGTACTGTTTTAGAAGGAATGCAGTTTTGAGCATCTTTTGATGGAAAACCCCGTAGGTCATCATGACTCCTCATGATGTCTAATCTGTACCTGTGTTGGCTTGAACTCAGTTATGCTTTTTCCCCCTTCAGAACCTCCGCAGTAAAACTGGAAGACCTGGAGTGGAGCTCGGGTGTGCACCATCAGGGTATTCTTTGCAATGGCTGCATAGGGTTGTGTGAATTCTAGCTGGGTTATTTTCTTGCCCTACAGTCTTGTACACACATGCTCAAGATTGTGTGTATGTGTTGTGTCGTTACAGTTGTGACCAACTCTTTGTGACTGCATGTACATGATCAAGATCAAGTCCCACTAAACTCTAGAGGCAAAACTTCAAGATATCTTGATTGTTATCTGAGAAACATGGTTGGTACAGCAGAAGTCATGACAGCTAAGCCAGTTTATATCTCCTCAGTAGACAAACCCTATTATATACAGTAATATCTATTATATAATTTTCTTTTCTGGTTATATCAATGTGAAAGAGAGACAACTTTAGGTTACAACATGGAAAGAGAAAGAAGGTGCAATTAGAAGACTAATTCTGTAATCAGGATTGTCATGATAGCTCTATCCAGCAATTAGGAAATGAAACATTAATTATCATCCCTTCTCCCTCACCATTTTAGCCCAGCTGTTCATATATTGATAACATTAGATGCAAGTGCTAAGAGGAGGGCTGGACTACTTGGTATTCATGACATATCAAAGAAGCACATTTACATTCTTTGGCACAAGAATCTATTTACCTTGATTGATTACTGAACTTCAATAAGTCTTTTGATATTTTGGTCATTAGTAATGGCGGTGGCACAATGTCACTAGAATTCTATTGCATTTCATATCAGGCCCTTTATTAGCTGTACCCCATAATATGTTTGAACTTTCAATGGAAGCCTTTTAAATAATGATGATCAATATATTTAATGATGATTTACAGAAATACAGGCTACCTGTTAAAGTGTTTTTCACTACACACTTAGCATTCTTTTATGAAGAAACCCCAGCATTAAAGATGCCAAATATTTGGTACTTTTAGCCTCTACCTGAGTCCTGTGCCCCCTCCCCCACAATGACCTTTAGACAATGTTTATACTGTATCTACAGATTACTGATCAGTGTTCCTAAACGCCAGGGGGCAATTTCACTCCTTTTGCTACGAATGCTTCTGTAGTATTATCAGTAGAATTTCCATTCAGACAAAAAGACACAGAGAAAGGGGAATGGAGGAACACATGAACTTTCAATAGAGGTTTTTCTTAGAACATAGAAAAATATATACTTAAAGCCAAGAGGAAAAACCTTGCAGCATATTGGACATGCTGCAAATTGAGAACTGGACATTAAATTCAGGATGGCTAAATTGAAAACATTTTAAGGTATGATGCACTAATGGAATCCTGGCACATGCCCTGTCCAGCACAGTGTCTCTCATTTAATACAGTTTGTATTTGACAGCATTCCCTATCAATAACTACAATGCCACAACCTTTTAGAAATTCTTCTGCACAAATACTCTTGAATGGTCTCTATATCTAGAAAAAAACGACACCACTTTCTTTCCTCATCAGACTGACTGCATTTCTCCTTCCTAACACATTGGAGATTGCTCATTCATATGGTCGCCACATGTCGGAGGCTCTGTGACAGCACAGAACAAGAACAATATATTGCTTAAACTGAGGGCAATAGTCCATCTTTCTAACTCTTTGCAAAGACAACCCTCCATCCTATTAATAATCTATGGACCGATGAAATCTTGCTCTGGCAGAGAAATATCAACATTCTGTTGATTGGGACTAAATCAGGTGAAGCCTGTACTCTCATTTAGGAACTAGAACAATTGAACTAAGGTTATAATCCTTTGAATGTACCATGAGAAGACAGAGTTCATTGCAAACAAAAATAATGTGTGGAAAAGTAGAGGAGGAGTAAGAAAAAGAGAAAGACTAACATGCCAAAGGAAACCATGACTTTTGGAAAACATGAACAGGGCAATTAATTTTAAAATTTAAAATTTTAAAAACTGAAATGAGAAGAATTTATGGAAAAAAATCAATGGAAGATATCCAATGGTTCAGGGGGGCAAATCTGTACTGCTTATCAGTTATGTTCTACCTGTTTACACAGTATTAAGCCTGAAATGCCTTAGAAACATGAGTGGAGACCATAGCAATGTCACAGTGAATGGCTGATGTAACCTCAAATCCATATTTTCCAAATGTGGTCACAAAAGAATCAGTCATGAAGAAACTGATAACATGTCAATACTGTTCGGAAATGAAGTAATTAATTGAACGGAATACAAAAATGAATTTATTAAGCTAAGAAGACAGTGGGAACCTGCACTGTGTTCTTGCTGCACCAGTTGCCTGTCAAGAGGCTGGCAAGAATTAAAATTGTGCTGTCAGAGAAACTACATTTCGCATGATTACACAGCTTTAAAAGCTGATAAGGAAGAAAATAAATTCGGATGTGTCAGAGATGGGAAATATTCTGCAATAGAGATGGGCACAAAATGAAAAATGACACACAGTTTCATCATGTCATAAGGTTACAAAACACTTTGTAATGTAACGAAAAAAATTCGTAGCGTAACGAAACGGCAGACAGCGTTTTCTTACAAAATTAAACACCATTTTTACTGTTGATGTTGAAACAAACAATTCATTCTCCCTTACCACCCGTGCCTCCCAGGTGGGTTTTTTGACAGGTCGGACCGTGGGGAGGGGGGCTGCCCCCTCTCCCCAGTCTAACCTGTCAAAAATGCACCTGGAGTGGGGGCAGCAAGGGAGAACAGAGCAGGGCTTGAATTTACTTCAGCCTGCTCCATTCTCCCTTGCTACCCCTGACTCCCAAGTGTTTCTTTTTTTTAATGGGTCGGGTTATGGGGAGGGGGACCGCCCCCACTCTCCACTGCCTAACCTGTCAAAAAAACCACCTGGGAGGCAGGGCAGCAAGGGAGAACAGGGCAGACAACGGTTAATTCAAACCCTGATCCGTTCTCCCTTGCCGCCCCCACCCCACCCACAGGTGGGGTTTTTTTTGACAGGTCGGGCTGTGGGGAGGGAGGCATACTCCCTCTCCACAGCCTGACTTGTCAAAAAAAACCCATTGGGTTGCAGCAGCTTCTGAATCATTTTGTTGCTCATTTCATTTTGTTACAAAAATTGATTAAAATACATTAATGAAATGAAACAAAACACAATGAGTAACAAAATGAAATGAAGCACTATTTTTCCATTTCACGCCCATCTCTATTCTACAACATATTGACATTCAGCCAGTGAAAAACCCGAAACCATCTGGAGGACTTGCTTTTCAATGTGTTAGATCTTTTAGAACTAACACCACTGCTAACATGTCTTGTATGCAGGAATTTCTTTCTTTCGAATTGCAGATAGGCCCTCAATCCATCCCTTATCCACTCTCATCTTCTCTTATTGTTTCATTGCCCACAGTGTTTGCAAAAGACTTTCCACTTCTATTCTTAAACTGGCACTGTCTTTATGGCTTTTCAGGCCAATCTTCATGTTTTAGTCTTCACTACCTGAAGAAAATACGTTATCCATGTCCCTTTCCAAATAAAAAGGCTGTTCTTTTGTTTCCAGAAAGCTGTCTTTGTTTCCCATTGAACAAGGGCCTGGTTCCCTTCTTATCCAAACCTGCAAGCAGTCTTTCAAGTGTGTTATTTATCTTTGATACTCTGATGAGCAAGAGAACTTTAAAAAGAACTCTTACAGTGGCATCTTTTGTTTTCACATTTCCCTATATTAACAAAATATTCAATGAACTCATTTGACATTTTTCAATGGTCTATAAACAATCCTTTGTTTTTTAAAGAGCAGTTAAGGGAAGAAAAGTGACTACAATAAAAAGCTGTGTGTTTTTATTCACCAGTTCTATACCCTGTGTGTATACATCTATGTACTTTATTAGAACAATTACAGCTCACATTTCACTTACTCATTAACCCTGAAGAGTGGATGTAGCATGGGTGGAGGTAGTAATCCTTCTAGTCTCACTTACATATCTTTAACAGTATTTTGTTAAATTCTCAGTTAAGAACCTGTGAAAGAGGATGTTTTCCTACACTCCTCCACCAGAAATACCAATCAAAATTATTTGAGAAGCATATCAACACCAATAAAAGAATCCATTCCAGTTTTTGTACTTTGGGGAACAAAAATAATTGATTACATTAGCTGAAGGTGCAGGTCATAGAAACAATAAATCATATGATGAATATAAGACAGACGGCCTGGCCAAACAATAATCAGTGTGAAAGAAACTTGGGCAAATTACTATGATGAAAGAAGGGTAGCCTAAAACCAGAGTGTATCAAATAGACATTAAATATCTTAATTGCTATTGAACCAAGCAGCATAGGATTTCTTTTCCAACAAATGTGAGGATAAGATGGCAGCATTGGATTCTTATTCAGTTCCATGTATGGTATTTTTCTGTGTATGACTATATTTTTTGTCTAAAATTGTTAAGACTGGCTGTAACAGCAGTTCTTCAAGTGGTCCTCTGTGAAGTCACACTAATGGATGGTCTGTACATGTGAAGATTGGCCAGTGTGATTCCAGAGGCCATGAAGAAGAAGGGCTGCCTTCTTCCATCTTACGCTAGTGTGTTTCTTAAGATCTGTTGAGGAGATTCTGCTTCTTGTCATAAAAGTGAACCCAGGCTTCAACAATACTCTGTAGCAAACCTTGAATTATGGAAACAGCTGTCCCAGGAGAGTTTGGTCCCTAATCTTTGCCTTCTCCCATTTGACTAAGACTTTGGAGTTCTGACTGGCATTTGATCTGCTGGCTTGCGGAATTAAAAAAAAAAAGACTTCTTAGTCTGTAATTGCTATACGCATCTCCGTGATGCCTTCTTTACTATTTCAGTGCATTGTTCATTTTAATGATTTATTTTGTAATTTCAGTGTCAGTCACTCTGCTGGCTGTGACTGAAATGAAGTGGCAAAGAAATTTTTGTAAAATTAATTAATTAATCAATAAATAACATTTCTCGGCTGTCTAACCAGACAGTCAATTTCTATGGATGCCACTCCTCTCTTTCATATGAAAATAGTGAACTAAGATTTATCAAGGAGAGTCAGTGTGGATTCCATTAGGCAAAGTGTCAGATAAGGGTGCTTTTTATCGCCTTCTCTGTTCTGTATGCAGAACGTTTCATACAGAAAACTGAACTGGAATCATATGAAAGAGGAGTGAAACCTGGTGGATGGAACATCAGTAATTTAAAATATGTCAAGGACACCATATTACTGGCAGAAAGAACTGAAATAACTCTTACAATAATGGTGGGGAAGACAGAAGATAAAGACCAAATAGGAGATGGAGTGGCTCCCTAAAGAAAGCCATAGGCTTGAGTTTACAAGAGCTGAGCGGGGCTGTTGAGCACAAGACATTCTGGAGGTGACTCATTTACTGGGTTGCCTATTTATCTTCTTTATATTTTGGGGTTCGGGGTGGTGATGGTGGGCAAAAGGGAACTGAACAAAATGTAGCTGTTTTCCTCAACAAAAGAGCCTCAATTCAAAAGGCAGAACTTTAACTTCCTTTATACTGATACACTTTTTCACCCACGTAAATTCAAAGGTTTGTATCACTGGAGGTATTTTTCTTTCAGAGTTCCAAGAAAGCTGGGAAATGTACCTGCCCTGGGAAGTGGTGCTGGCACTCAATGCTTCCACGTGTAACTCAAGATTTCAGAATGATAAAGGGTTATTTTTACAATGAAGCTATTATCCTTGATTTCTTCTGCTGAAAACTACCACCACTTATTCTCTACCTAGACTACATCAAACTTGGCATTTTAAAAGCTTGTTTTGTTTTTTTTATTCTCAGTGCTGTTTTGAATTTGTTTTAAGATGAATGCTTCTTTCACTCCCATCATGATTTCAAAGCCTGCATTTTGGTGCCTTCAGTGCATTTTCACTCCATACAGCACTTATTAGGCAATTATAAACTGATTCAGGCAGAATGACTGCATTTTTTAAAAAAGTTCTGCATTTTAGAGAGCTGTTTTTAAAATCCTTAATTGCATAGACAGGAATGTCACTAGCACTCCACCTAGCTTCTGGAAGCTGTCCTGCCATTCCAAGGACCACTGTCAGAACGTATTTTATTGCCACTGTTAATATGATAACAGAATCTTTTTTGCTCCTCTTCTAAGGTGTTTATGTCTTGTTGATTTCTAATCTTAACCTGGCATTTGTTACATAAATCGTTTCCCAACATGCAGTGACATTCCATGGGAGGAGCCAACTATGTTTGCAGCTCCCTCTAAGATGGGGATCTGTCCATCTTAAAGGTTAAGCTACATATTCAGGCATTAAATCAATGGTTGAGAGCCTATCTCCTTAAGCATATTCCCAGTTCTAGGGGAAAGGTGCCATGTAAGAACAGAAAATAAAAATAAATAACTCTGATCTCTACTGAAGTCTTTAATATTTGTGATGTCACATACATGATTAAATTCTTGCCTATGAAGGCTCATATTACAGTGAAAATTGGCCATCTCTGAAAATTGCAGAGGAACAATATGGCTGCCTCCTCCCGCTTATAGTGCTGCTTTGAGAATAGCCCAAATACTTGTGTAGGTTTTTGCAAGAATATGTTCAAGGATTTTAACAAATTACTTTCTGAATATAAATTCAGATTCTAATAATCTTTAGGCTACTTCAGCTCTACTCTGGGAGGACACCATTACATTAGTGTCACTGAATAAGAAATGGTAGTACATAAAAAGGCTCTTCAAAGCCTGTATTTGCTGCTGAAATGTGAAATGATGAGGGGAAATGATTTTAAAAGAGATCTATTATTACCCATTATGATGCCTAAATAAAAGAGCTAACACCACTGGCATTACTGTACATGAAGGGGAAATTAGAGCAGGTCACTACTGCACAGATTCCAGAAGCAACGCTCACCTGGTGGCTGACAGGGCTTTAATGCACCTTTCTTTCTTTCTTTCTTTCTTTCTTTCTTTCTTTCTTTCTTTCTTTCTTTCTTTCTTTCTTTCTTTCTTTCTTTCTTTCTTTCTATTACTTCCATCTCAGATATGTCACTGGTATTCCTGGGAGCAGTGGGCTGGGTGTAGCGTACGAAGGAGATATAAAACAGTTCTAGATTAATACAAAGCATTGGCTCATCCAGCTTAGCCTTGCGTATTTTAGGGAGGAGATCCATATCAGCCTTCGTTGGATATACCAGGGAATCTTCTTGGAACCTTCTCTATGGAATGTTACTACTACTGAGCCATGTCTGTTTGCTTTCTCTCTAGTGATTTTGAATTTTTTTAAAGAACATGTTTTTCTATAGTGATATTGGTCAAAAGCTAGCATCTGGTTTTGAAATTTTAGTGGCCTAAGAAAGGTATCATTCCCCCTTGTCCATGGATTGTTTACAAGGATCACACTTTTCTCTCTCTTTTTTTGCTACTAATGACAGACAACTCCCATGACTAAATAAAAAATTGAGACATATCTTATTCCAGAATTGAAAGTGATTATTATCATCTTTACATATTTGTAACCATTTTTATCTTCAGAACAACCCTGCAAGATAACTTGGTTTCAGAGATGATGGTTATCCAGGGTATTTCATGGACAGACACCCAGATCCTTCACTTCACCGTCCGGCCGTCCAATCACTTCTACATTCCATCTCTCAGTAGACTAACTTTGCAGTAAAATATCTGCTATGGTCAGTGTGAAAGTACAATAATCCCGCTGTGCTGTAAAGCAGGAGCACAGAGCATGAGGGCATTCCAGGGTGGCTCTTTCAAATGTTAAAGGAAGAACAAAAATAGCTGGTCTGAAAATGGAGTAAAAGACACAAAGAGAACTGAGAGCATAAGACACAGCTGCAGAGAAGAGATAAAGGTAACTACAAAGGAAGCCGAATTAATACTGCTGAATGGGGCTAAAGGGGGGGATTCTACAGCTCTATTAGGGAACAAAGGGTCACTTATTAAAGGAAGATATAGAGGAGTATAAGTTTCAAATATCTTAAACTCCTGAAATCTGAGGTGCATGTGAGTATGTGTTATGTGTCTGGAACCATCCATGTGCCTGAATGCATTTTGTACTGATTTAATCCCTGGATAGCAAAAGGTTGCTAAGGTAGACGGGAGCATGGTTCTCTCACCGAGTCACCATCAAATCAACTCTGAGTGGAGAGACACAAATTTGTTTTTGGTCTGATATTCCAATTTGTTAACTAATCCCCTTCAGAATATTTTATTGTGACCTGAATGTAGACACAGGAGACTAGTATAGGAAGACACATGTTCCCGCCTCAGGACTCAGGAGGCAGAAGAGCTTGGGCCACCCATGCTCAAGTGTCATTGATGAAGAACTTTGTCATAACTTTTTGAAATTGCGAATAGATAAGGTCTGTTTTCTCCTAACCATGTGTGTATTAATATCCTCGACTAATTTCAAAAGAATGGTAAGGCACAACTACAGTTTGTAGATCATGCTGATGCTCCTGTCAGAGAGAGAGAGAGAGAGAGAGAGAGAGAGAGAGAGTATACTTACCCCACCTTATTAGTTGGAAAAGGACCCAAGGTGACTTACAGTAATGAGGGACAATATACAGTCCCTCATTTTGATAAGCTAAGCTTTACTATTGCAGTCAAGTAATTTATATGGAACAGAGTTAAACTGCCCATCATTCCTGACCCCTCCTTTAAAATCAATATCCCACCATCTTCCTGTTCACTGAAACGGAATCTATGAATTTAGGGATGGATAACAAGTTTTTATGAGAACATTCAAAAAGACCCATTGGGTGTGCACAAATCATACTGATTTTTAATCTGTCATTTTTGCTTTGAACATCTACCTCTGTTTTACTTATTACAGTGGAACCTTGTATAACTAACAGTTTATATAACATACAATTTGTACAACATAAAAAAATTCCAGAGATAGGGGAAATTTGCTTAACAGAATTATCTATGGGGCGAATCTGTACAACATAAAAATGGTCGCAAATTGGGAAGTACTCTGTTTTCAATGCATTCCTATGGGAAATTTGTATAAAGGAAAATTTGCTTAACAGAATTTCATTTGGAACGAATTAATTCCTTTATACAAGGTACCATTGTACTTCAAATACTCTTCCTCAAAAATCCATTTTCTAGTGCAAGTGCCTTCCAATGTCTGATGCAAATAATTAACACAACTTCCCTGCCATCTCCCACCCTTCTTCCATAATCCTTTCACACCTCTGTTGTCTTTACAGACTTCTTTGAACGACAGAAATTTCTAACAAAAGATTCAATATGCATCTGTAATTAGAACATGCAAGTCTCAGAGAAACAGTTACTAACCAAACAGAAAAACAGATGTTTGACACCTGAGGCACAATAAAATGGCCTGAGCTTCTCAATTAAATCCACAATAAGCCTCAAGCCACTTATTACAATCCATACAGTAAATGGCTACAACACTAAACCCAATCACACAATGGATTTTTGAATCAGCAGTATAATTCATCTTAGACATCACATCACAATGAGAACTAACTCCCATTGTGTCCCACTTCTCTACTCTTGCTATTAAAACCTTCAAGAAGCAAAGTTTCATATGTCTTCCTCACTATAATCAAAGGGGACAGGAGAAATTCTGGTTTTTGCCCAAACAGCCTACAAGAGCTGGTTTAACTCAAGAGATTTCCCCTCTACAATAGTACTGAAAAAGAGTCCCCCCTCCCCTTTCAAAATCAATATAATCCTTAATAATCATGTTTTCAAATTATAACAGCAACTAGGGAGGGCATAAGGAATAGCCATACCCACAAAATAAGGAAAGGGAAAACCCATCAGCACACTCTGAGATAGGGGTCACAAATACCAAAGAAAATCATTGGTAACCTATTACTTGTGCTAGAATCTCATTTCAGCAAATTCTAGAACACATTTACTGTACTCTGACCATGATCAGAAATAAAATCAAAGAGTTAGGTGAAAATGACACTGAGGTAGCAAACAGGTCATCCCTCCCCAAATAGTTCAGAGAAGCAAGAGGTCAAGGCCTACGTTGAAGAATCTCAGATCAAACTGCTTGAGAAATAACTCAATAGTCTTATATTATTTCAGATGGAAGAGAAAACAACCTCTAAGCCTCCACTTTGAACAAGTGAATACCTCTAGAAACCAAATAGTGTAAATTAGAGAGGCAAGCAAGATGGGTACACAGAATTGGCAAGACCAGCCACAGCAGTATTAAACTGAGGCATCGACTCAGTGGCAGATTCTACTGTGGAATAACAATAGAATTCCAATTTCCAAATGCAGCAAAACCAACTAGAGCTCTAACTGGCCCTGTGCTTCTTTGTCTGTCCACTCAGGATGGGTCAGTTTGACGAGCAGTCACGTGGGCCAATAGGACCCTGCCAGCACCAGTCCAGACCATGGCCAGGGGCTAATCACTGGAATGTGTGACCCAGTGGTCAGAGGACATTTAAGGACTGGCTACGAGGTCAACAGCCTCTGACACAGGCCAAAAAGTGATTTATGAGGGCTGCCTGCACCGTTACAATTGGGAGGTGCTGACGTACCTGCCAATGCCCCACTTACGTAAATGGGGAAATACCTGAGAGCCACTTTCATATTATGAAGGGAAAAATGTAAAGCATAGACAAATTCAATGCCAGATATGCAGACTGTAGCATTTCCATTATAGCAGACCCCTTGTAAATAAATGAAATTTACAAAACTTTGGTTTTATTACTCAGCAGCTGAATCAAATGATCTACACTATTGGGCTTGACAATTTGATTCAGGCTCTGGATTCTCTAAGAATTTTGAGTTGGGTAAGCCTTAGGTGATCTAAAACATAATGCACTATTTATTTATTATTTGTTTTATTTATCTACTGCCCCATTAGTGCAAGCATTACTCTGGGAGGTTTATACGTTTATTACTTATTCATTTATTTGATGCATTTATATACCGCAAACCTTTTTCCACAGAGGAACTCAGTGGAAAACTCAGGCGGTTTCCAATAAAAGCAGTTAAAACCACAAAAAGAACTGGAAAACAACAGAAACAATAGAAACAATAGGAAAGCAGTGCCAAGATAAGGTAAAAAATGGCCAGGAGGGAAAACCCTTGGTGGAGAGCAGCGGACCAACCCCCCCAAAACAAACAAACAAACAAAAATAATTAAACAGAAACGTTAAAACTAAGCCCCTCAATATATGTAACAAAATACATTCAAAAATATGGTGATCTAACCGTGTGCGTCTAAAGCTTATTAAAGAATTTATACCAGCATTATTAGCATCTGGGAAAATCAGTGATTGAAGGCAGCTTGGAATGATTATGTTTTCACTAATTTTCTGAACATAAGGATTGAAGGAGCTTGGCATATCTCAGTTGGTAACTTATTCCGAAGACTGGAGGCGACCAGAGAAAAGAGGCAATTCTTTGTCATCACCTTTTTTTGGCACTCCTTGGTGTTACCATTTCGACTGAGAAGAGCTGGTGAATCAGGTGGCTGCTTTCTGAGAGAGATATTCTGAAACATCTTAAGGTTCTGAACCATTAAGGGTTTTATAGGTCATAACTAGCACCTTGAATTAAGCACAGAAACTAACAGACAGCCAATGAAGGCACACTAAGACTGTCAGTTTGGTTTTATAGCCTCTTTCTGCCACCTTAAATAAATTACAGTATTTGCCAGACATCACTCTGCGCATTTCAAGGGAGCATTCCTCCATCTGCTTTCTAGATTCCTTCTTAATTGCTTCCTCGACCTCAGTGTTTCCTGTCTGAGGAAGTGGGTTTGTCCATGAAACGTCATGTTCAAATATAGTAGTTCTTTAAGGTGCCATAATGTTTTTGTTCTTATTTTATTTTTATTTTATTTTTTTCTGACATGCTGGCATAGACTAACACAGATACCTATTTTTTTTAAAAAACAGTTTGTCCATAAATTATGAGAAATGTTGCACTTGTATACCGCCCTATTCCCACAAGTGCAATAAATAAATAAATAAATAAATAAATAATAAATAAACTCTGCATTGTTTAGGAATCATCGTGTCTACTACTACTGGGGTCACCTCTGAATACCAACGGTGACCTGGGCTTCAGTAGGGATGCCAACCAGATCAACCAGAAATCTTCCCAAGGATATTCTGGAATCTGATAGGCTCCATCAGTCTTTGGGGGGTGGGCCAGAGGAACACTGGTGTGTGTAAACAGTCCAAATTTCAGCAGGACCACATTTACCACATTCATACCATCTTCTATTTTTCTAGATATGAACACCAGGTTCCCGGTGTGCTGTGCCACATGTGGAGTACCCAAGATATGTTGGGGCAGGCCCATCGATGTCATGATGTCAATGAACTCCAAGGGGCAGGCCAACCTATATCTCTAAAGGAATGTTAAAATTCCCCATATGTTAAAGTCCGGAGGATTTCAACAGCTTTTGTGAGACAAAGTCTGACAGCTATGGTAAGGAAAGTGTTGGACCCTGGGGAATATAGCACACCAAGGACTCACTCTGTCCCATTGGTCCATCATTCCAGGCCTGGGCTTGAATGGGTAGAGACCCTGATGACCTTAACAATTTCTTAAGGAGTATGGCAACATTCCTTCACCACCCCTCTGATCTGCCATGATACTGGTTGGAATACCCTGGCAGGCATATCCTGGAAAGGGCAACTCCACCTTCCATTCCCCACCCAGGTCAGTCTTTCCATCTACTAAAAGTCCACAAATCAATTCATAATTATTTTGGACTAACCTGGCATTTAGCAGCAACATGATCAGACCAATCAATCAGCTGGTAAGAGTATATTTATTCTGCCAGATGAGGGGAGAATCAGAGAATAGGACAAATCTATTAAACATCTAGAATCTGCTCTCCTATAGGAACAGCTATCTAGCTGTTCCCTATAGCAAGCAAAAATGATTTGTTCTTGCTTTGTTGATTATGCTCCAATCATAGCATACTTAGCGACTGAAGTGAGTGCAATGATATGTAGCATCAATTACATTCTCCCCAGACTTACTGCAGTAGCAAACAGACAAACATGGACAAAGAGTGGTGGTGGACTATTGCTGTAGTTAATTGCTGGTTCCTCAGTATAGCTATTACCATTAATATAAAGCTAAGACAATCACAGGGATGAGTGGTCTTACAATATAAAACATCAAAAGCTGCTCTCAAAATTACCATTTGTATTTCTTTATCATACAGTAAATGGGTCTTCATTTTCAGTATGGGGAAATGGAAAAATCAAAAGAGAAAACATTAACAAACTGCTTTAAAATGCCTGCTTAAAATGCAACACCAAAACTCAATCAATTCTTTTCATCACTGTTACTGGAAAGAAAAAAAAATACTTCTCTAATAATTTCTTTCATGTTGTATTGATTTCAACAGTGATTTTTTTTTCAGAAATGAGAGTAATTTGGGCTTGTTTGCAGCAATAAGGGGAGGGCTAAGAGGAAAAATGATAGGTTCATTGGGGTCACAGTATGCCAAAAACCATCTGTTATGTAGGTTTATTACATGTAAAACATGGACTTGATATTTCACAAATCAGAAATCCACAAATATTTTTGTTAACTCTTCATCAGAGGGTGTATGAGCAAGGAGCCAACAAGAACAACAGGCATTATGGTGAAATCAGAATGCTGGATACACCACAACAAAAATTTCAGCTCAGATTTCATCAACTTGACTTACATTTTATTGTTGTAATTAGTGTTAATGAAGTGAAATTCATAATGATATGATTAGGAAAGCTACTTTCTCCAGCTTATATTGCACAGTTAATTTATATTCTCTGAAAAGTTATTCTCTGGTCTGAAGTGATATTCTGCACAAGTGCCATGCCCAACAAGAAAGAAAAGGCAAAGTAGAAAATAGAAAGGACAGCAGCAGAATCCCAGATGGAACACCAACATAAAAAGGGGTGGGTCTAGTTTAGATAGAAAGGCTTAGCTTGAGATTCTCCAGCTATACTCTGGGATACAGCCTTGACAAATGCATTATTTCCTACATCACCCATAGTTTAATTGACTTGCTCTCCGCGGTATTAATCTCTGCTGTGCACTATGTCCCCTATAAAAAGCTGCTTTGGTTTGGCTCAAGACTAGTTTTATTCTCAAATCCAAACTCTCTGTAAAAGCCTTAAGTCTAAGAATTTTGTTCTTTGGGGACCTTTTCTGTTAAAAGTGTTGTGAATAATTCTTTTCCTTTTTGCCACTGCCAGTTACAGTACCTCCTCCCTGAAGCACAAAACATTTTTCCCTCTTCTGAATTCCCACAGCATTCCTCTGCAGTTCACAGCAAAAGCAGACAATGACGGGATGGATAAAGTGGCAAGCTGATTATTCTTTTTTTTTTCTCTGAGAGAAACTCTGTGGCTTCACCAGAAGGGCAAAACCTCAGGTAATCTATTCAATTCCCACCATGCAATGGTAGGGAAAAAATAATTCACAGCAATTTTAAGACTAAATCTCTGACAGGAGTACATATCTCAGACCCAGAGCATTAACAATCAGCTGCAATTTTAAGAGGCCTCCAAATCCATGACCCTACTTAGTGTCTCCAGAAAAGCCAGCGGCAAATCCTCATCTGGAAAAGACAACTTTCCCCGCCTTGCAGACAGCGGGAGTTGCTGCAGCCTAGCCTCCTGAAGCTTCTCCATTCAGACAGCACAAGAAGTCTGAATAGAATAAATCGGCAGCAATGATTGTGTAGTTGTAGGGAGATGGCATTGTGAGCCAGGCTTGATACCAGCATGGCCCTGTTTATTTATTTTATTTTATTTATTTATTTACGGCCAATGGCCAAAATATGGCCCTGTTTATATCATCCCACTTTGGTGGTGCCTAAAGGAATAGCTGTTTTCTTTTGCTCAGTTGCCTCTGTGGACAACAGGCCTACCTCTTCATGAAGCAAGACAAAAAATCCCCTCCTACTCCCAGTTTATGCTCCCAGGCTCCATGCCCAACAGCTGGAGCACACTTCTGCTGTCACCTGGTTGTTGGAACTCTGTACCCACTGTCAGCTGCCTAGATGCCCTGAGTACCTATCTGATCTCGCCTGATCTTGGAAGCTAAGCAGAGTCGGCCCTGGCTAGTACTTGGATGGGCGACCACCAGGAAATACCAGGAGCTGTAGGTGCCTGGAGTAGGAACTGGCAAGCCAGTCCAGTATTCCTGTCAAGAAAACTCCATGGACATGGGATCACAAAGAGTCAGCCGTGACTGTAATGATACAACAACAACAACCCACTCAGCTAAAGTAACCTTTTAAACTACTCATCCCCACTTTCCAGAGACACGCAAAACTACGGCCCTGCACAATGAACATCGTTTGAGTTATGCAGAAAAAGTTGTCCGGAAGGGAGGAAGACTGAACAGTCAGTATTCAGAAGTTGACTAGCTTATTCCAGCACTCACCTGATAACTATTCAGTACGACTCTCAAAGCACAAAAAATAACTGCAGGAGTTAAACGTAGGCTTTGCCTATTATCCAGTTGGCTGGATTTTATTTAGGCATGCTCATGCCAGATCAGACCACTTTAATTAAAAAAGAAAAGAAAACATTAACAAGTGAGTCTCTAGCCCTTAAAGATTCAAATATTGAAGTCAAAATGCACAACCATCGTTTCAGCCAATTGCATTATGAGACATGAGCCTTTAATTTTGGTTAATCAGGGAATGAAGCCATCTACAGCTGGTTCTTGTGCTGGGGATGCTGGTCAGTGGAATCTTTAATTACCGGAAGTCACCACCAATGGGATAAATTTTGTTGGTAGCAGCAATTATCAAAAATTAAAGACTTCCTGCCTATCCCATGACCTATAACAGCTTCTTCTCAATAAAAGGGAGCCTAAGAAATCCGCAGGACCTTAGGCAGAACATTTTAATTTCTGAAAAAACACCACCACCACCATTACCACATCATCATCATCATCATCATCATCATCATCATCATCATCATCATCA
>JAHTLZ010000129.1:51779306-51794388 GCA_023846285.1 Phrynocephalus versicolor
CATCATCATCATCATCATCATCATCATCATCATCATCATCATCATCATCATCATCCATTGTATGCTGTATCAGCTATGCTGCTGAATTATACCCATGGGAGATTTCTGAGGTAATGTATTCTCATGGATGTAAAAAATGATGCCAATAAACCACAACATTCTTATGGGAATATTACCACAATCCCCTGTGCATTCCTGAAAGGTATTAATTGCTTTGAGAGCACTAAGTATGTAAGGGGTAAAAGGAACAATGCTGCACAAGGAAGAAAAAAAACCCATGCACATCATTTTTAGGTTTTCTATCTGTTCTTGGTCTAAGGATGATGTTCCAGTTATTTTCTGTTCAACAGGTGAACAACGTCATGGAGTCCAGGACCAATTTTCTGTCCTTAGCACTTACCACAGGTCATTCGAGAGGCTACTTAAAGCTTGGGAACTACTCTTCTAGCAGATGCTCTGGCAGACCCTCTCAGAAAGCTCTACTGCTGTGCCACACATTGGGTGCTGATAGGGGTGAGGCTGACAAGATTCCAGAGGGAAAAGGAGCAAAAACTGAAAGAAACCAAAGTAGATGGACTGGATGACAGTAGAAAAGATGAGGTTGTCCAAAGGTACAGAAAGGGAAGGGAAGGAGGGAAAGCACAACAGGGGAATAAGCATCGTCTTCATCAAAGGGAGGGAAGACGTAAAAATGTGTGAGAAAACTGTTCTGTAGTCTAGCTGCTGTTATTTCGCATCTTACAGCAAGAGGTAAGGTGGAATGTGTTGCTAAATCTGAGGAAAGGATTGACAGATGTCATACGATCACATACAGACACCCAACAAGAAAAGAAGAGTAGGGGAGGAATATCGTGTTTTCCAGGAGAATTGTTTTTGTCACAAGGCCCTGAACAAGTCCCAAATGCAGGCCTCAATGCAAAAAACAAAGCAAAACAAAACAAAACAAAAAGGCACCTGTCTCTCTTATAGTGTCATGAAGAAAACTGATTCAGCCTTTCAAAAAACCTCTGGTTCACATATGTAGGGTATTTTGTTTCTGTATCCAGTATTCAAAATGCTATGAAGCATTAAAAAAGGTTGCAGTGAAGATAGTCTTCTACTACAGGCTCCCCCCTCTTGTGCTCACTGCCATTCACACAGAGTCACTAACCAAGGGAAAATCCCAGAACATGACTCCTTTCCCCCCATCCGTTAACCACTTCTCACCACCCCCACACAAGTAATTAACAGGACTATTTTCAACAAGTTCTTTGGGTATCAATTGTTCAGAAAATATGAATGATCATCAAGTGATGGATTGAAACCTCTACTTCAGGGGAACCAATTGACCAAGGCTGATGCAAAAAGTGGCACTTGAACTGATTGCTAGATGTGTGTGGAAAAGGTCAGTTTTAGATTATGGGTTTTGTATATTCAAAGGAAGAAGGTCTTACCTCTTTTTTACCACCAGTAAAATGGCCTGATGATAAAGGTCTTGGCCTGCTTGTGGAAGGATAGCAAATATGGGGCCTGACCTCCTGTGGGAGGGAGTTGCTCGGAAACCGACTCTTTGAACCTGTGGCTTATAAACAAACTCCAGCTTTCTGCTGAGGCTTCGAAGGCGTAAACCATCAAGGCGAATTCCTGGGTTCTATAAACATACCAAAACTTACCAAAACAAATGACTTCTCTGAAGGCAAAATAAGATAAAATGAAGGTGTATTTCTAACCAAAAGTATAAAGTAGAATAGATCTAAAAAGATTCAAAGTAGATTCAAAATGTAAGAATATTTGCCCTAAAAATAAAAAATACTAATCTAAGTAACCTTTCCTAACTATTTACTGGAATCCATGGCTTATCTAAATAATTCTAAACTCTCACTAATGAAGAATCATGATGAAGTGAAGCAAAAGCTAGGCAAAAGAATAATGATGATACTAATTGTGAATCTTCTTTCTGTGATGATGAGAACCACTTGTTTTTCCATCCATGTGATGCTGAAATATCCAATAAGCATTCAGAGTCCAAGCTTCTAGAAACTTATGTTTTGACTAACTTACACATCCCTTAGATAAAGTTTAATGCAGAGTGAAAACTGTGCTGCTAATATCAGACTAAGAATATGACTCTGTGTCCTATCACCCTTAATTTCCTTACAGGAGTTTCAAAGTCTGGGAGGAGCAACATAGAAGGCCCTCTCCTGTCTCTTCATCAGATGCACCATGAAGATGGTAGGACTGAGAGAAAGGCCTCTGCTGAAGACCTTAGCACAGGAGCTGGCTCATACTGGGACCCAGGCTACTTAGGGCTATATAGATTAAAACAAGCATTTTGAATTGGGGGACAGCCAGAGGAGCTGCTGTGTCAAGGGTGTTATGTGATCTCTGTAACCAGTCCCAGATAGCATTTTGCATTTTGGACCTTCTGATGTTTCCTGAGAAGTTCCATGAGTAGTCACACATACAGCATGTTACATTAATCCAACCGGGCTGTGGCTAGGGCATATGTCACAACAGCCTGATCAGACCTCTCAAGAAATGGACGTAGCTGGCATACTAGTTTTGATCATGCAAATGCACTCTTGGCTACTGCTGAGACCTGGACATTCAGGCTTAATGATGAATCCAGGAGTACCCTCGAGCTATGTACCTTTTATAATGGAAAAGTAATCCCATCCAGTACATGTAAGCACCCTATTCGACTTACCAGAAGCACCTCTGTCTTATGGGGTTATTTCAATTTGTTCACTATCATCTGGTTCAATACTGATACCAATATAGGAGAGGTAGAGTGGGGTGTCATCTGTATGCCAGTGACACTGAATCCCAAAGCTCCAGATAATCTCTCCCAGTGGTTTCACATAGATCATCTTTTCTTCTCTAGTACTACCCAGTGCTAGAGCCACTTGAACTTTTGTGTGCCCAGAAGTAGAGCGTATTGGAAATGAAATACATAGACATAAGTGCTGGAAAGAATATCAAATATTAGCAAGATTAACCCATTGCTAAAGCAAACAGCCTCTAATAATGGCTTTTAGTCTGAATCATTCATTTCTCAGTCTTGGAAATGTTACTATTTTGACTGCATCTCCCAGAATCCACTCAGCAGCATTTGGGCACTCACTTTTTCTACAATTCTCAGCAAGAAGAGTAGCGTCAGTAGAACTGTGACAAAGAAGGAATCCCCCCCCCCCAAAGTTAAGCTTTGGCATTTTTATTAATGTGTTCTGCTTATATACCGCCCCATAGCTCTTCAAGCACTCTCTGGGCGGTTTACAATTTTTAATTATGCAGGCTACACAATATGCTTTTAAAAGAGATGTAATTGTTCTTAATTTGCTTGAGGAGATCTTCCACCACTCCTGTTTGCTAGGTTCTGGATGGGGATAAATCATTGTGATTTTTAAAGCAAACCATAATGTGATAACTAACAGGTGAAATCTCTCAAAATTTGGCACAGTGCTAGAGCAGACAGTCTCCTGCCACTATACCAAATTTTGTGCTGATTCAAAGCCTGGTTTTTGTGTTAGAATGTTTTCTTTGGGCTGCCTGCCTTGTTAGATTTACATGATAGAAAGCTGTTATTTTAAGCTATGTAAATATCATGACTGGGTGAGTACCTAGTCATAATATCATTTCTCCACTCCAGAGTCCTAGTCCGCCACTCTATCCACTATACCACATTGAGTATCCCAAGTCAAATTAGTATATATTTATATCCAGCTTTTCTGCCTTGAAGCATTTTAATACTGTAATATTATAATTAGCTTAATTAAGCATTAATTTTAAAAAGAGGCTGCTCTTTAATCTACCTAGGTTTGTAAGCCATTTATAAGGTATTTGCAAGTCTTATTATACAAAAGGAACATTTTAGGGATTTTCATAGAGGTAGCTATTTTACACTGTTTTATCAAGAAACAAGAGAAAAACAAAGAATGAAATGGTATTGCAGTACTGTACCTTAAAGACAAAAAAACATTTATTTTGGTGTGAGCATTTGTGGATACAATTCAATTCTTTAGATACATGGAGGAATCCCTATAGTTCAGAGTCTTGAATTTGGGTGACTAGATTTGAGAATTTCATACTACATATTTAAAAGAGGAAAAGTTGATTTTCCATTCTTGAACAAAGCTAAAATGGCACACAGATCATGGACTCAAAATTCCTAGGCCATTCTGATTAAGCTCTGGATTTTACTCTGCCCCTGAATCCTACCATGTACATCAAGGTCAGTAGTTAATTGATGTGACCTTTACTGCGTACCTTTTGGATATCTGATTTTTGTCTAGCTTATCTAATCCTGTTAATAAATATTATTGGATAAGCATTCCAGATTGAGCCTTGGGATTATTCTTTAGCCTGCCACTGTGCCTTCTGGTGCTTGACAATTATACTTCATATTATAAAATGATATTTTTAGCAGATCATAAAAGCTGTGAGGCTCAGTTTAAATACCTGCGTGAAATTGACTTTTTCAGATCTAGATAACCAGATATTACTATATGTACTATTATTTATACAATAAGATGTTGTTGTATATATTATTATGTGCTATCAAGTCTGACTTCATGGCAATCCTGGTGGAGTTTTGGGGGTAGGAGAGGTTTTTAAGGAGAGGTTTTATCATTGCAGTCATTTATCATTTGTAATCTAAACATATGAGCACACACACACCCAGTATAACATGCCCATTCCTTCTCCAAGCAGATGAAGATCTTTCTCTTCAGGGGAGCTTTCCCTGATTGGGGTTTTTAAGTGGACTGTTGTGTGTTACTGCTTTGAATGTGCCTTGGTTTTGCCTATGTTTTTTATTATGGTATTTGTTTGATCCTTTTTAGTATTTGCATATTCACTGTTATTAGCTTTAATATTGTCTTTAAAAGATGTAACCTGCCTTGGGTCCTTTCTATGAGAAAGGTACGGTAAAAATATTTTAAATAAATATATAATAAATAAGCATCCATTTCATTAGCATGTCTTCATCTTCTGATCTTTGACATTCATGTTGTTCTCTCATAAATACCTCTTCCCAAGGAAGCTAGTTCTATAGCCTAGTGTTCACATCGGCCTGTATCCTGCTGAATTTAGATGCACATGGAGTTCCTGCAGTGGAAGCTGCATCATCAATCTGACGAGGTGCTGGTTCCTCACAACCAGCCACATGACTAAGCTCCTTGTAAGATCACTGTGGCAGATTCTGCAGCTCAAGTTCGGTGCATATAAATACTGCATGTGCTCACCTTCTATAAAATGCTGTCAGCCAGTCCAGTCACATAAGAGGTCATATATACATTGTGAATCAAGTGCAGGTTATTGGATGAACATATTTCTCTTCCATATTCATCTTACTTGCCCACCATGCATGACAAGGGAATGCATCACATAAAAATCTAGATTGATACAAATTAATATGGGATGATTTGACTAATTAGCGTTTTCAAATGACAATTAATCTTGTGGGGAGCTCCGAGTGTCATGTGATAAAGGATATAATGTAATTACACTGACATTACGAGTACAACTAAATCTAGCACAGCCTTGCAGCCTTGCTCTGACCCATCCAGCTTGTCAGGTGACCTCTCATTACACTATATGCCAATCACAATTATTTTAACAATGGATCCTCTGTCCATAATGGGCAATTTGAGATTGTGGGTTTTAAATATTTACATTTTCTGCTTTCTAAGTTTAATTGGTTTGAATATTTCAAAATTTTAACATATATTATAGTCAATCATGTAATTGCACTTAGGATGAGCAATAATTACACAGAATACATACAAAGCCAACAGCTTGCAGCAATTTCTCTCACAGCTGTGTCAAAGTATTTTATTTACAGAAACTAGATGGTAGCGTAGGCAGCAATTCCACAGGCCATGCACAAATTTATACTAACAGGGAATAACATTTCTGACATAATGGCTGTGTAAAAATAACTACACTGGATTATACTGTACCTGTTTTCCTTCTTAGCAAACCCTACATATTTCGCTATAAACATACACATTCTCAGTCCTTTATCTTTTGTAGGATATGTTAAAAACCAACAAGTCCCCCTTATAATAGCTCTGTAGCAGTGTACTATCACAACATTTAGAATCACAAACATCGTAGAATGGAATGAAAAATCACATTCTCAATTCTTCAATGGTTATTTTATATGCTAAATAATGTTTCAAGATTTTTCTAAAAGTGTGAATCACATGACTAGCATAAAACCAAGGCTTATTTATTATGACATTGAATAGCATTAAAAATAGCTTGAACGCTAGGAGCTGCTTTATATAACTTTTGTACAGTACTCCTCATTGTATAATTAAATTTGATAGATGGATTACTTGTTACCCTCTACACCCTATAAAGATCAGTGGTCATCTTTTCATATACTATACATATTTACTTTAAAGTTGTGTTAAATAAACTTTTTAATTTTTTTTGTTGAGTTAGATTGTTCTACTTTGGAAAAGATAATACAGTGGTACCTTGTACAAAGGTATTAGTTCATTCCAAATGAAATTATATTATGCAATTTTTCCTTTATACAAATTTTGCATAGGAATGCATTGAAAACAAAGTATTTCCTAATCGCGACCATTTTTATGTTGTATGAATTAGCCCGATAGACGATTCTGTTAAGCAAATTTCCCTTATCTCCGGATTTTTTTTATATTATACAGATTTTATGTTATACAAGCCATTTGTTATATGAGGGTCCACTGTAATGCTAGGAAAGGTCAAATGCAGTGGGGGGGAACAAAGACCAAATATGAGATGGATTGACTCCCTAAAAGAACCCACAGGCTTGAATTTGCATGAACTGAGCAGGGTTGCTGAAGAAAAGACATTTGGGAGATTGCTTACTCATGGAGTCACTGTAAGTTAGAGATGACTTGGAGGCACATAACAACAATAAATAAGCACATGCAAGATCTAAAACTGTGCTTCTGAACTGAATGGAATGAATTTAGTGTGAGAACTCAGGATGATGCTACATTACTCTTGTTTGCTATCAAAGGCAAATGGCCTCTTGCCATCAATTGCCCCAAGGACCTACTCCTTAGTAGCTATTTTTTGGTATCATTTAGAATGTTTTTATAAATGCAATTTGTTCTTACTTTTAAGCTACTTTGGAAAGACTTCTTTTTTCTTGAAAGGCAAAGATGTAAGTAATAATAGAAAGGAAGGAAGGTTTTCTTGTTTTACATGGAAGCCTTGCTTCAACAACTAAATATAACAGAAATATTCTTCAGTCATGCAGTAAGGAGATGTCACTAAACACAAGCTCACGTACAAGAAAGAACAGTGTGGGGTCTGCAAGCATCTTCTGTAATTAACATGAAAATTTTATTATTCATTGCATTGCACATGCCCTAACTTTTGTAAACCGCCCAGAGTGACCATTGGCCAGATGGTGCAGTATAAAAATCAAATCAAATCAAATCAAATAAATAAATAAATAAATAATAAAATAAAAAGAGTTTTTAGCTGCAGTAATGAACTGGATGAGGATGAACACATTGAAATTAAACCCAGACAAGACAGAGGCGCTGCTGGTCAGTCAAAAGGGAGAACAAGGGATAGGGATGCAACCTGTACTGGATCGGGTCACTCTCCAATTGAAAAAAGGTACACAGCTTTGGGGTGCTGCTGGATCGATCCTTGAGCCTTGATGCCCAGATCACAGTGGTGGCCAGATCCGCATTTGCAAAATTAAAGCTAGTACGCCAGTTATGCCCGTTCCTTGAGAAACCATCTCTGGCCATTGTGACACATGCCCTATTGACGTCCCGGCTGGACTACTGTAATGCACCAATGAAAAGTCTCAGGAAACTTCAATGGGTCCAAAATGCAGGAGCCAGATTGCTGACTATGGTGCGTCACAGAGATCACATCACATTCCTATTAAAAGCAGCTCCACTGACTGACAATCAGCTATCAAGCACAATTCAAAGTGTTGACCTTAACTTACAAAGCACTGTACGACTTGGGTCCTAGCTACCTTAAAGATTGAATCTCATAGTATGAACTAGATTGGGTGCTAAGGTCATCAGGAGAGGCCCTTCTCTCCATCCCACCACCCTCAGAAGTACGTCTTGTGGGAACACATGAAAAGGCCTTCTCTGTTGCTGCTCCTAGACTTTGGAACTCCTTCCCACTAGAGGCCAGGACTGCCTCATCCCTGCTGTCTTTCCGGAAACAGGAAAAGACCTTTCTTTTCAGGGAAGCTTTCCCTGAATGATGGACTACCATACATGGATTCTCAGATTTGTATTTATAGCCACTTCTAACTTTGTGCTTGTATCTCTCCTTGTGTGATTACACTGACACTATGTTATCATTATCCCATTCCTCATAACTTTTAGATGGTCTACCACACATGATTACATGGAATGTATACTCTTTTCCTAATTAATCACATTCTCTTTTAGCTTTAATGTTGTCTTCTAATGCTGTAAGATACCCCTCAATTCCCTGCTCTTAAATTTGAATATGTCTTAATTGTACTGCACTGTACATTGTTCCTCATTAATGTAAGCTGCCTTGGGTCCTTTTCCAAAGAGAAAGGTGGGGTAAAAATACTCATAAATAAATAAATATAAATCTAAGGGTGCATTCACACACAAGCATATAGTGCTGGAGCATATATGAAAAAAATCATGGCTTCACCATCTTTTTTATATAAAAAGTACTCTTTCACTAGATGACACGTGCAGTCTTGTCAACTGAAATCAAGTGATGATATCACTCTGCTCATCTCATTGGTTTAATTCATTAGATAGGAAGCAGACCCTTGATAGATTCTGTAGGCAAGGATGAAGCAGGTTACACTCTAGTGCTTTTCACCATGAATATATAGTTCCTAGGTAAAATAGTGCACTCCATTTCCTTTTTCCAAAATAAATCTGCAGAATAGTTTAACCCCTAATGAGATATATCTGGCTGTCCATTTCTAGATTTAGGAGGATTTGTTGACTGTCTATTCAGGAATAAGACAACAGCCACAATTCATTCTGTATGTAAGAATAGCCCAGCTCTTGCCCTTCAGAGCTTTCAGATGCATCTATCACCAGCTCACCCAACCTTAACCACAGCAGCGCTCAACTGTTCACATCTTACAAGTTTTCAGAAAACCGAGCCTGTTCCAGTGAACACATTCCAAACAATAATTTAGAAGTGGTAAATACCAGTTTATTAAAACATGAAAGGAAAGCACTTACGAACATTGTTCCAAGACCAACATGAAGCACCATGGTCAGGACCCCAAATCTCCCCTATTTCCCCCCTCAGTCCAAAGCTAATACTAAATGTCTCAACAAAGCTAACTGAGCCTGAATAGGTAGCATATAAAACTATCTGCGCAATGCAAAAGCAGCCTTTGGAATCATTTGAATGAATGTGACTACTGAAACCATGTCTTTTGTCCAAGGGAAATCCATAGCAACTACAGCACACCATAGAATGGGCTATGATTCAGCAACCCCAATTAGTCCAAACAAACACGCAAACTAAGGCAGGAAAATGTCCCAAAACACAGACGGTTGTGCAAGCTTTAGAGAAAATATCTTCTTCATGTGAAAGATACAAGAGTTAAGCAGGATGGGGGAAATGCAACTGGGAAGTGTGAGGAGGCTGGTTCTTTATATTCTTATTCTCTACAAGTTGTTACAGTGAGCAATACTAGAAGTTTGCTGTAGGTAACAGAACATAGTTTGATTATGTGATAATACTGTTGGATATTAACTGCTGATAGCCCCCACTTGGTGTGGAATTAGTAGAAATCTTTGATGCAAGTCTTCTGTGGATTCATAGATGCATCTATCTTGTTTGGACTCAGAAGCTCCTTAGTTAGTGGAAGATGGATAATTGCAAGGGAGTTTTCACAATATCTCTGCTGAAACTAAAATATGACTTAGAGAAGAGAAACTATGTCACCTCTTTGATTTGATGGTGTTCAGTATCCAGTGGGATAAACTCCTCCCTTGTTGGCTATAGGTATCCACAAGTTTGAACAAAAGCAAGGATAGCTGTGTGTGTGTTGTGTCATTACAGTCTTGACCGATTCTCCGTGACCTCATGCCCATGGAGTTTTCTTGGTAGGAATACTGGAGTGGTTTGCCAGTTCCTACTCCAGGCACCTACAGCACCTGGTATTCCCCAGTGGTCACCCATCCAAGTACTACCCAGGCCCAACCCTGCTTAGCTTCCGAAATCAGGCGAGATCATGCTTAGGGCATCTAGGCAGCTCAAGGATAGCTATGTTGGCATAAAACAAATCCTAGAGTACATATAATGACACCTTTATTAGTCAATCCATATTGGTTTTTCAAAAATAAAAATGCAGAAAACCACTACTGAATCCTGGCCTCTTCTCCATGGACTGCCAAAGTCATTAGCTCTCAAAATTGGCTGGGCTCCTTTAAGAATAAAGAGTCTGCTTACTACAGGTGAGGATAGTAACCCAGAGTAACTATAGTTCTTATTTAAGGAAGGTTCAGTCTGGATTTCTTTCCTGTTGGAGCAAAATTCAAATTTGCTTTGCCTAATTATCTGGAATTATCTGGGGTGGTACCTTTGTTGACTGATCAAAGCTTGATCTTTGCTATATGCAAATTTACTTACAGTAAATGTTCTGCTTTCCTTCAATGGCCTTATTAAAACTTGCCTTTTTCTTCTTCAGACGTGGTAAATTTGAGACTGCCCTCTCATCATCTGACTTTGAGCTGAAGAAGCGTAATGGCTGCTTAACCTACTTGTAAAAATTAGAACTTGAACTTGGAATTGTGCTATCTTGTCTTCCAGCAGGACATCAGGTTGGAGTCAGGACATGTGCTATATTGATCCTAGAATACGGGATAACACAATTTCAAGTTCAGGATCCAATTTTGCTCTTAAGCAATAAGCTGTATTTGGTTCCTTCAAAGTAAGCATTCATGGCTCCAAGCTGATTCAGCACCACTAGCACAGGCACAATAGCCCCATGCAAAGCTGCTTGTTTATTTAAGGTTCTGAAGTGCTATCAATGGAAAAAAAGACTGATACAGGATGATGTAAGAGCTGGGGCAAGAAGGTTTTAACTTGTCATCTCCACATATGGTAGGTACCTTTGAGAAAACAGAGGCATAATGTATAATTACCATATACTTTGATCTCAGTGACAATTGCATTTCTTTGGTGCATGTGTGCAAGGCATGAAGTGAGTTAAGTTCTGGAAACCCTCTGTAGCTGCAGCTCCCTTCTCTAGAGATTAATCTAGGTGTGGGCAAGGTCTTCAGTTCACAAATTTCCTCAGTAGGTGGCACTGAATAAATTCGCCCTTATGTGATAATCAATGGAATACGCCTCCACTGAAGTCTAGAATTCCTATAAGATTTTTTTTTTGTATAGTCAGTCTCCATATTGCAATCATTTAACTTTTATGGGTTCCACCACTTTTAATAGAGGCCACAAAAGCAGCATTTTTCCGAAGACTTCAAGAATCAATCATGGCCAGAAAAATCTCTTATTGATGGGAATTAGTCTCCGTTCCATTAATCATGGGCTGATCTTTGAGCATACTTGCAATACGAATAAAGACTGTAAAATTTATCCCAATGGTCTCCTTTTTCAACAAGCTGAAGTATACAATCCTGAGCAAAAGTTTTCCCTTGGTTAATAGGTTAGATACATGGTCTTGGGGCTATTCTGAAGTACAGGCAATAGATGCTTTCTTTAGCATGAGAACTAGAGGGGGACCAATCCAGTATTAACCTTATTTTGTATTTAAATGATGCAGCCAATCTGTTTGCAACAAATACTTGTAAATTATCCCAATACAGCATTGTATTTTCAGTAGGTAGCACACAGATATAAGACCTGCCTGGTTATCTCAAGGGAGTTAGGTCTCATATTCCCCCTCAAAGCCTATATTGAAAAAATGTGTACAAAGGCAACTCCTTACTAAAACCCAAAGCATAAATTTGATATAAAGCAGCAGTCCAGGATAATAGCACTCAAGGGATGTGGCACAGACAGCAAAGCCCTATAATAAATAGCTTCTGAAAGCTAATGCCAGGTTTGATCCACACTGTCTCTGGGGCTGCTTATCATTATTATCATCAGATTATTATGTGCGTTGTTTTACAGGAAACTAGCTAAAGATGGCTGTTAAAACTATTTCCAATAATGGATTACAAGGCCAGTATTTTGGGGCTATTTCAGTCTCAATCCTGATCAGCTTTTGTTGATTTATAACACTGCCACCTACTTTAAGAGCCTGTAGTCAATTGTATCATACAGGCTGTAATGAAGACAACCCACCAGTTTCCAGTCAAAGGCAAGTTGTACTACAGAACAGTACGAAGTACAGCTAACACAGAGAGGGGTCCATATGGGCTTCTGCTGTGCAAAACACATATGGAGTAAAGTCTGTTGCAAACCAACATCAACTTGGGAAATTTTTACTATGCTAAGAAGTATTTGCTGCAGATGGTCTGACATTCTAACTGAGCTGCTTTCAGAACATCCTACAAACAACTTCCATAAAGAATCCAAACCAGCCCTGAAGTCTAGCAGATCTTCACAGGGAACAATAAGCACTACCAAGATAAAGCAGGCTAATGTGTCCACTATGACCTACTATTCAGAGACATTTGCTGAGATACAGCAGGCCAATTAGAGCCCAAGCCCACTAGAATATTTTCCCAACTACCTGTATCTTTTGTGTCAGTTCAATAACCTATGGACATGTACAATATTTCCACCTTGAGCCTGCAGTTACACTGCATAATAACCATCCACTTTGTATGTTCACAGAACAGGAAAGATTAAGAACGAACCGCTTTTGTTTAGATTCACTGGGAAATGGAGGTAAAAACTATGCCTTTCTGGAAAGAAATATACAGTCATTTGCATTTTTTGCATCCAACCCAATAGGAAGTGTCACAGTCACAAGTTGAATGCAAGGAGGCTTCAGCTGGGCTGAGATGCTAAACCATTTGTTAACAATACCCCTTCTGATTTTGCATTCCTCCAGTTTCTTCTGAGTACTTCCAGTAGATAATTTTATTTACTCTCAAACCATTTCTATTATTGAACAATCAACAACCAGTTCCTTGGTTCTTTGTGTTCATTATTTTGAATTATGGTGAAAACCCATTTAAAGATTGGTAAATTTTGCTATCTCTAATATTGGATTCCCAGTAACTATGCCCAAGTAACAACTGTTGCAGATGCACTTCTCTACTTAGCCCACCCACCCATCTCCATAAATTTCTATATCGCTAGATGCACACGAGCACACACACAAGAACATAAGAAGAGGCGTGCTGGATCAGGCTAAAGGCCCATCTAATCCAGCTTCCTGTATCTCACAGGGGCCCCACCAAATGTGTCCGGGAGTGCATGAGACTAAATATCTGTCTCTTCATACGACTCCCCTGCATCTGGTCCTTGAAGCACCCCGGTTTTAAGCCTGGAGATTACACATCTCCATCATGGTTTGTAACCTGTGATGGACTTTTCCTCCAGGAATCTGTCCAATCCCCTTTTGAAGGCGTCCAGGCTAGATGGCATCACCACATCTTGTGGCAGGGAGTTCTACAGACTAATAACACGCTGGGTAAAAAAAAATATTTTGTCTGTTCTCACTCTCCCAACCCTCAGTTTGAGTGGATGTCCCCTAGATCTAGTATTTTGTGAGATGGAGAAGAGCATCCCTCTATCCACTTTACACATGCCCTGCATTATTTTGTATGTCTCAATCATATCCCCTCTCAGGTGCTTTTTTCCAGACTAAAGAGCCCCAAGTGCTTTAGCCTTTCCTCATAAGGGAAGTCCCCCAGGCCAGTAATAATTTTAGTCACTTTCTTCTACACCTTTTCCAGTTCCACTATGTCTTTTTGAGATGTGGTGACTAGAATTGTACACAATACTCCAGGTGTGGCCCTACTATCGTTTTGTACAGTGGCATTGTAACACACACACACACACACACACACACACAAGCTTACAAAACAGTATCTGCTTTTGGGCAATATCATATATTTACATTTGGGCAATATCTATTATTTACATTATATTACATATTTTGCAGGGTTTAGCCTTTTTTAAAAAACAAAACTTAGATTAGGACATGAGAGGAGTACATTATTTTATAGAGATAATAGCGAAGATGTAGCCTGTGTGTATAATGTATTGCAAAACAGCAGAGTCAGAACAGAATGTTTAATCTGCCCTTGAGTTCACAAATGTAACATATTAATCTCACAGTGTTAGGGCTGTTTGTAGAGCTAATGTGACCCAGTAAATGCAGTACAGGACTTAGATATATGAATGCAAGGTTGTTCAGCCCTTGCAGTCATGAATAGAACTGGTGCTTTTGGAGAATCACTAGAGCTGCTTCAGTTTTAACACAGTGAATAAGATAATGCTAAATGATCAAAGCTGTGAAAGGCAACAAAAGTATTTTCCCGACCACAAAAATAATAGCAAGACATGCTGTGTACTTGATGTGCAAAACAGACAATTTAGAACAGCGAGAATGTTTATAAAAAGGGACCTAATGAACAAACCACATTTTATTGTGTTCCATGTTAGCAAAACTTTGACAAGCCAAATTGTTTTCCTGTAGCATTCACAATACTATAGTCTGGTCATGAGGGCCATAAGTGGTCAAGGCAACTGAAGGATTTTACATCAATTGCAAGAAGTACATCTTGCAGTAAAAGCTGTTGGTAGGAGCTCTGCTTGCATGCAGGGAGACAATAGAGCTATTAATCTATATTCTGTGCATGATTTTACAAGCATTCTTCCTCACTCTATTTGTTCTGTGCTCCTCCCTGTTGTGCCTTGGTTTTCCCACCCCTTCATTTATTTCAGCTCTCTTCTGCAGAATAGGATGCTGCCAAGCCAATGAGCTATGCACGAGTAATGTCTGAATTATCTGTGGCTTGAATGATAAATCCTTTTGGCACTCAGGGTGCCCTAGATGTCCAAACTACCTTGTCTCAACTCTGGCCATCTGAGAGTTTTGAATTTATACTGGTGTGTGCAACTTTTTCTGTATTTGTGTGTGTGTGTGTGTGTGTGTGTGTGTGTGTGTGTGTGTGTGTGTGTGTGTGTG
>JAHTLZ010000129.1:51794398-51838031 GCA_023846285.1 Phrynocephalus versicolor
GTGTGTGTGTGTGTGTGTGTGTGTGTGTGTGTGTGTGTGTGTGTGTGTGAGAGAGAGAGAGAGAGAGAGAGAGAGAGAGAGAGAGAGATGCAATGTGAAACTCTGTGTTGCTCTGAAGGATTGTTTTTTATTATTAGAATCCAGATGGTGCCTCTATAGTATAATAAAGCACTCAGAATGAGGTAGGGTTAAACATACTCCCATTACATCTTCCTAGCAGAGCCACAAGATGCAGAAGGACAACCAAATCTCTCCCTAAGGCGAATTCTGATAAAAGGAAATTAACACAACTAAAAAGACAGTAATAGTTTAAAAAAACAAACAACAAAAACCAAGTATATCTCATAAACTCTGGCACACAACCACTACCGCTAGAATGTACAACACAGAATTCTAATATGTGAAGTTCCCTGGAAGAAACACATTATCTAAAACCAAGACCAGCAACCACAAGTATCTGTTGAAATACAGTTTTGCAAAAATGCAAATATTTTTTTTTCCTGTACTGTCCATCAGACGGATGGTCATTCAGGATGGTGCACAGCAGTGACAACAACACACAATACAATAAACATAACTAACAATTTAACTGAGGTTGAAATGAAGATTACATTTACATTTTAAAACAGGTGGAAGTTAAAGAGGATAGGCTAATAGACTGAGAGGGTTATTCAGGTGGGATTTTTTGAAAAGCCTGCCAGAACAATGTTTTCAAAATGTTCTGCTTATAGTGATTAAAGAACTCTCTGGACAGTTTACAATTTAATTATGCAGGCTACACACTGCCCTTCCAGCAAGCTTTTACCGACCTCGTAAGGATGGAAGTCTGATACCTGGAATTGAACCCCAGGTCATGAACACAGTTTTCACTGCAGTGCAGCAATTTAACCACTGCACCCACCACAAGGGGATTTGTAAAAAAAAGCCAGAGAGGAGTTCTGATGAATTTCGGGTGGGGCCACATTCCAAAACTAAGGAACAACCACCGAGAAGGCCCATTTCCTTGGTTTCTTCTGTCCCCAGCTATCCAGCCGGGGATTTGTAAAACTAGTAGCAACTTGATGCTGATACAGAAACAGACCAATAATCTGTATCTCAGAGATATGCTGGGATTATTAACTCCTTTAGTTAATCTAGTCACCATATTCTGGATTTGTTGACGTTTCCAGACCAGTCTCAGGAGCAATCCCACATAGAAGGCATTCCAGTAATCTCCTCTTGAGACGACTGAAGTGTGGGTCAATGTGGTGAGGGACTTGGTTTCAAGGTAGGGATGCAGTTGTGCTGTCTTCCAAAGAACATCAAGCATTTAAATCAAGGTAAGAGACAATATTTTGACACTATTACACCACTAAGCCTCACTGCCATTTTAAAAAACTTCCTATGAAAATATGTTCTGCAAGTTCTCTTGTATCTTTAATGGGACTTTTGCCATGTTTTGGCCCTTCTCAGATGTTATAGGCCAGAGTATTTTTTCCTTTTCTTTCCAAAACTGGCAGCCATAAGAACAGCTCAGACAATGGCAAAACTACCACTAGAGAGTGCGAAGAAGTATTTTTTTAAAAATAGATGGAAGATATTTGTGGGGGCAAAGAAGCAGGGGCAGCCGTCTATGGTCCAGGGATAGAAATACTGTATGTAGTTCTGAAGTTATCTAGCCCCTTCCCATTTTTCTATGATTCTATATCCCAAGTTGGTCTGAACTCCCACACCTCTTGTTGGTTAGACTTTGGAAGATTTGCTCATTTGCATGTTCATACTGGTAGCAGATCCTTCCTCACTGAACAGGCTTCAGCTGGATGGGGACTACTCTTGCTTATCCTTTTTTTCACTATTGGAGACAGACATAACAATGATGCTCCTGGTCAGTCAAAGCACAGACCAGAAAAAAGGGTTTCAGCATATGCCAGATGGGATTATGTTGCCCCTGAAACTAAGATCCACAGCTTGGGTGTGTTGCTGGATGCTTGTAGCTTGGTAGTGGTCAGAAATATGTTTGCACATTTAAACCTAGTGTGCCAGCAGTGTCTGTTCCTGGAGATGTCTGATCTGACCACACTGACACATAGCTTGTTTATACCCTGCATGGATTCTGTAATGCAATTTACACTGGATACCTTTCAAAACTGCTCACAAACTTCAGCAGGTCCAAAATGCTGTGCCAAGAAGCCCACTGGGACTGGTTATAGGAGAATGGACATTCCTGTTACAGCAGCTTCATGGGCTATTGGTCCATTCTTGAACACAAATCAAAGTGTTGCTTAATCCATAAATCCTTGAAGGTTAGTATTTACAACACTCCCTTCTTTAATACAGTTTTAGAAGAGGTCGCCATTTTGTCAGTGGTAGCATACAAAGCAAAAACAAAAGCCTAATGTTATTTATTAAAAACCTAATCATCTCTGAGTCTTAAACATGCTGGAAATTCCCTCACATTTGACTCAGTATAAAAAGCAAACAGATACTAAATATTCCCTATTTTTATTTGATTTAACTTTATGTATTTATTTATTTGACTTTTACACTAGCCCTAGGGCTACTCTGGATGGTTTACAACATAAAGTTTCAACATAACAATAACAACTGTTAAACAACAAAAATACAAACAGCATAATGAAACAAATTATAACCAAATAAATCAACAATAAACTAAAATAGGAATAGAAATAACCAAGTATTTGATCAAATAACAACAAAATGAAAGATATTTAAAACAATTTACCCAACATTTCTTTAGAAGTAAGCCATTTGGCAACAATCTACAATGGTCAGATTACTCTTCAACATGGTATTGTCTCAAAATTGTCAAGTTTCTGTACATCTATCTATAGCTGCATCCTGCTACAGAATGAGGGGACAAAAGACTGTGCGTCTATCATTCCTTTCCTCAGTCAATCTTCTCATCAAGCTTCACAACCTCATGGGTTACCAAAACTGCACTGATTGGCAATGGGGTATGGAATCTCGTGCTTTTGTCTCACCAGCACCTGATGATTTCAAACACTGATGAAGGGTTAGTTTTGTCTGCAGAAAATAACAACAGAAGAAGGCTGGTTCTTGCAGCATGATTTCCCTCTTCCACCCCTCAACATCCTTGGCTTAGACTGCAATCTTTATACTGCAAGTCTACTTTTTCAAAGGAGAGTGCTAATCTTGGGTGAGGAAGTCTCACATATACCCTGACATGACACTAGTCCTAAACAACCAGCCCAAAAAACCCAGACCCAATAGATTGGGGGGAGGCACAGGACCTAAAACTATCCTTCCTTACTACTGTTGCTTTGGTGGGCATGCAGACAAGTCTTTCTCCTGGATACTCGAATGAACAGTTCAGCATCATTCCAGAGAGGAGATAACTGCTACAACAGCATTCAAAGTGTCAAGTGGAGATCTTGCTGTTGTAATAATAGGCATCATGTGGCAAAAAGAAGGATTGACTTCTCAGTATTGCTCTGATTGCTATTGATTGATTGATTGATTGATTGATTTTAGAATGTTTTTACCCTGCCCTTTTCTCCTTGGAAAAGGACCCAAGGTAGCTTACAGTAATGAGGGATAATATAAATACACATGGCAGTCCATCGTTCAGGGAAAACTTGCCTGAAGAGAAAGGTCTTTGCCTGCTTCCGGAAGGTCAACAGAGATGAGGCAGTCCTGGCTTCTAGTGGAAGGGAGTTCCAGAGTCTGGGTGCAGCAGTCAAGAAGGCCCTTTCATGGGTTCCCACAAGACATACCTATGAGGGTCGCAGGATGCAGAGAAGGGCCTCTCCTGATGACCTTAACACCCGAGTTGGTTCATACTGTGAGATTTGATCTTTTGAGGTAGCTAGGACCCAGGTCATATAGTGCTTTGTAGGTCAAGGTCAGCACCTTGAATTGTGCTTGATAGCTGATTGGCAGCCAGTGGAGCTGTTTTAGTAGGGGTATAATGTACCCCGCCCCAGTCAGCAGTCTGGCTGCTGCATTTTAGACGCACTGAAGTTTCCTGAGACTTTTCATCGGTAACAAAAAGAGAAATGCGAATAGAGCGCATTACATTAGTCTAGCCGGGACATCACTAGGGCATGTGTTACCATGCCAGCACAGACATTGGAATCTTAGTGTGCCTTAAGATCATGCTAAATTGGTATTCTGAACTGGGATATTATGAAATTTCATGACATTGCCACCAGGTGTAATTGTGAATGGTATATTTAACGTAAACAGCACATATTACTTTAAAGGCTAGTTTTCAGCTTCTCTTAATAGCCTGAATATATTTTTTCATAACTAAATAACTACAACACATCATATAACTGTAACTATTGGTAGAACCAACATTTATAATTAATGGTTTCTTATGTAAGAGAGCTTTGTTGTCCATATTCATATGCACCCCTAGTGATCCTGTTCTAGGCAATTATATGAGACAGTGAGGATATCATCTTAGGTGAGGATATCATCAGCGGACTAAGGGTCCGAAAACTGTTGGCTGCAAAGTTGGCAGCTTGACGGTTCGAATCCCAGGTGCCATGCAGCAAAGCGAGCTGCTGCTGATAACCCCAGCTCCTGCCAAACTAGCAGTTCGAAAGCATGTAAATGCAAGTAGATAAACAGGTACTGCCCTAAAAGCAGGAAGGTAAATCAGCTTTTCCTTACAGCCATGCTGGCCATGTTGCCATGGACTTGCACAACACTGGCTCTTTGGTTTGAATACAGAGATGAGCACTGCCCCTAGAGTCGGACACGACTAGCATGCATGTGTGTGTGTGGGGGGAACCTTTACCATTACCTTTTTTTTTTTTAACGAGAGACAATATATAGTTGAGCCATTGTGGCTGGCATGGCATTAGAGGTAGAGCTGAGAAGCTGCCAGGGTCATGACCTCTTAAGAAGCTTACTACAAGGGCTTCAACTAATCTCAACTTTCACTTGCCATAGGGCTCAGCCAGTTCAAAGCACTGTCTATAAAGTGCTAGGCCTTCCATCACTATCTTCCATCATCACTTCAATGTGCTTCATAAGAGTATTGTTTCATAAAATATGTCTGAGTTCCAGGCTCCATTGCTAAAGCTGTCTTTGGAGGCTACTAGAAAAAAATACACCCATATATATACCCCCACCCCCCCAGGGCCCAGCTCTTAATATAGCCTTATGTTCCTTAGCCACAAATCCTATATAGCATGCACCATGCATGTCAGCTGTGTGGAGTAATATAGTTAAAGTTCTTATTATATCTACTCTGTAGACAGAAGACTGGCCTGTAGTCAGAGCTATGTGAGCGTGTGGTTCAAACAAAAACACACAAAACGCCCTAGGACCTAGATATCTGAGACCGCCTTCTTCCATATGAATCTACCCGGCAATTAAGATCTAGACAGGGAGCCCTCCTGAGAGAGCCATCCCTCAAGGAGGTGAAAGGGATGGCTTGTAGGTCTAGGCTGGGCCTTTTCGGAAGCTGCCCCCAGGCTATGGAATGCCCTCCCAAGTGACATCTGCCTGGGGCCAACACTGATGACATTTAGGCCCCAGGTAAAAACCTTCCAGTTTCTGAAGATTTTTTTTAACTGACATAACATAGATTGTGGGTCCTGGTGGCAATTTTAGTGTTTTGTGTTTAAATGTTTTTATTGTTTTTAATTTTCCATTGCCTTTTTAATGTTCTAACTGTTTTAACTGTTCATTTTAATTGTAAGCCGCCCAGAGACCTTTGGGTAGTGGGTGGCATATAAGTTGTATAAATAAATAAATAAATAAATAAATAAATAAATAAATATGCTGAGTGTCAACAATATTCTTGGCACGAACAAGACAGGCAAAGCTGTTGAGTGTAGACTTTTTGTTACTAAGGTTTTTGGAACATTTAAAGTTGTCAGGAAAATGGACATTTTCAATTATTTATTGTAGGTTGTAACCAAGAAGCTATTTTCTTCCTATAGAAGCAGATGTCTGAAACCAATGGAAAACTATAAACAATGTGTTTTTTTTTTCTTGAATGTCCAGGAAAACACATGGGTATGTTCTGGCCTTGTATAAAATTTTAACTTCTACTCAGAAAAATATCCTTATATTTGCAGATTCTATGTAAAAATAATTGAGGATGGGAGCTGATGGGCCCTAATGGTTATCCTTTAAAAACGAAATGTCATTAGACTGTTCTGTTTACAATGGCACAGGAAAGAATTTACTCCTTGCAAACCATTAAATCTGTTTCTTCCTTCCTTTTCCTCTCACCATATCCCTCAAAACCAATGAATGCAGATGAAAAAACAAAAACACTTTGCTAGTGAACTACGGAGAAAAGGTTTCAATAGGACTGGTATTAACTGTGCAGATCTCCGACCTTCTATTTATATCTAGGATAATTGGTGAGTAGAAATATTTGCAATGCTAATTTTATTCTATTAAGAACAAACCCAGGGTCTCCACAATGCACTTTAATGGTTGCTCTTAAGTTACTTCCCCCTCCCATCTCTTTCTTCTTATCAAGTGTTTCCTCTCTACAGATTAATAAGTTCTGAAACAATGAACTCAGTGTGTTATTGCTCCATTATTACAGAGCATAGTGTAGCAACAGAAAGTTGACATTACCTATCCTGAGGAGAGAGAAAAAACAAAAACATTCAGAGGAGGCTGAATAGACTAGCAAAATGAATTTAAAAGAGTGGCAAATATTTGCAGATAATCAACACAGAGCAATGTGTGTCAAGAAACCGCAACTGAACCAAAGCCCTAGAAATATGTCAAATATGGTAATGAGCTGAGTGACACAATTTTCCTATAAAATGTGACTGAGCTGTGAATCAGGAACATTGGCATTTGAATCTTGCCACTATTAAGAAACCATGACTTGGTCGTAGGAAAGCCACTGTTTTCTCAGACGCCTTTCTGCAATATTGAGATAAATACTCCAAAGCCACATGAAAACATTCTTCTAAGAATTGCAGTACACTGTATGTGTCTAGCACTGGCCATTCACAGTGTTAATGTGACCATATATACTAGGGCCCTTTCGGGAAGAAAGGCAGGATAGAAATATTTTAAACAAACGAACAGAACTCTAGATGATTATTTGGAGAGAAGCTTAGTAACTCACATCTAAGTTATTCAAACATGTTACATGTGGCCTACTTTGGAAAATGGTTACAGAAATATCAGGTAGAGAAGAACAAAATAATAGTTTGTTTGAACACATTACTTACATGCTGCTGCATGAATTGTAGTGATCACCCCAAGCCCATTGAAACTGTTTTGAAAAACTTGCAACAAAGGTTGCCTTGAACAACTTGCAACAAGTTGCCTTGAACAACTTGCAACAAAAGTTAACATAAACTTAGGAACACTACTTCTTCAAATGTTAATGCTTGCGTGTTAAGATCCTCTTCCAAGGGTTTTCCCCCCTGTGTCCTACCATCCACAGTGGTGCACTAGTCAGCTACCTGAGAAAGTGTCTTCCTTTTCTCTCCAGCAGAATTGCTTTCGTTATGGAGAGCAATCTTTCCATTTCAGATAGATGGGTAAAAATTTCCTTGTACAGAAAGTACAAGATATATTGAAAAGTCCTCCAGCTTTTCATTCATACAGCATTGGGGTAAAGTACCTTAATAAATATGGCAACTATGTAGAAACCTAACCTGATAGCAATTGCATGGGTTGCTATTTATATCAACAAATATGCTACTGTCTGTATTTGTAGAATAGATAATGAAAGCAAAGGCTTTTTAATATACCCTCATTAATCATCAGTTTGTTGATTTGCCTTAAATTTTATTGATAACTTTTCAAAATGTATTCAATTTTTTGGTAATTATGACTGTCTGCTAATTGATTATTGTATTGGGCTTGTAAGTATTGCAAGTTGCTCTGTAGACAGTCACATAGTATCTAAATTTAATCAATGAACAATATGCATTTTTCTCCCTATGTCTGCTTTGGACTATATTCAAATAATGAAAAGAACAGCCTAGTCTAAAGAGAATATACTTTTTAAAGACTCAACACAGAGAAGTAGATACAACTCATAAAATGATCTTAAATCATGAGTATCAAACCAATATGAATGAACCCTCAAACTAATTACATATACTTAACTTAATGTTTCACTTCCATTTAGTTTTGATTAATACAGTCAGATTTCATCCTCCAGCACTCATAACCAAAAACTTAATATTACATATGCCATCATCCATGCAGTTTTCTCTTAACCAAAGTAATGTCAACACTATGGTTTGCAAATATAACATATTTACTAATTCAACAAATCATTTGCTAGACAATAAAGTCTCATTCAGCTATGAAGCAGCTACAAAAGATCCTTGACCTTTTCTGGTGTGCATTGAAGAGGAAGGTCAAGATCAGCCATAGTATGGTATTCCTAATTACTGTATATAAATGAGAAAGGTGGACAATAAACAAAGCTGACAGGAAGCAAATGATTCATCTAAAATGTGGTGTTGGAGAAGAGCATTACAAATACAATAGATCACCCAGAAGGCTAATTGTGTTTTAAATCAAATTAAGCCTGAACTCTTAAAAGAAACTAAAATGACTCAACTGAGGCTATTACACTTTGATTATATCATGAGAAGAAAAGATTCAATGGAAAAGATTATAATGTGAGGGAAAATGAAATGTAGTGTGAAAAGGGGAAGACCACTATAATGACTGACTCATTAAAGGAAACCACAGTATTTGGTTTGCAAGACCTGACCTGTTAATACTAAGTGTTTTTAAAAAGGACTAAGGTCACTGATTCATAAGAGCCCTGTAAGTTAAAAGCAGTTTGATGTCACATAGTAACAGCCACCACCATGCTTTAGTGAACATGATAAATTCCAAACCTTCCTCAAATTTTGATGAAGCAGTGCAGTTTTGATTTCAACTCCTTTTCCAAGTTTCTGGGACATCTCATCACTAAGCTTGTCTCTCTCTTTCCCATTGAAATGAAGCTAAATAAGTGGAGGTCTCTTCAAATGTAAGTGGAGGTCTCTTCAAATGTTGCTTGCCATTTAACTCCCTTGTTGAGTACCAAGTGAAGTCAGACTACTTCTCATATTTTCCCCAAAGGAGCTGGGCACAGAATTATCTTTGCTCAGGACGGAAGCCCTTTCTTCTGATAAATATGGGGTAAACACAATGAGCAGAATTTCGAGCTGGTATCACAACGAGGCAAAAACTGCAAGCACTTCACTGAATAAATAATAAGTGCTTTAAATACATATTCACAAGAAATAATTAATTTGACTGTCATCATCACACAGTGAGAGAGGATCTGTTCACCATACTTCTTGACATCTGCTTAGAGCTTGTTTGGCACTATGCTGCAATTCAAAACAGAGAAAGTAGTATTTTGCCTAGCTAGATGACTGCCTATCCCAGAATCTTGTGTATGCTAATTCAAAAGCCAGTACATCCTGAGGTCACATTCCCATTCATTCAAGCTAGGAATTCTGCCAGGAATAGATGCTTGCCACTTCTTTAACTTGTTGATTACAAAAATCGAGAACACAGAGAAAAAAGTGTGCTGCTGTAATCAACACGCCCAGTGTTGATTACAGTGTTGATTATCTCTACAGTGGACCCTTGTATAACAAACAGCTTGTATAACATAAAATTTGTACAACATAAAAAATTCCGGAGATAGGGGAAATTTGCTTAACATAATCGCCTATGGGAAGAATCCGTACAACATAAAAATAGCATTACTCTGTTTTCAATGCATTCCTATGGGAATTTGTATAAAGGAAAATTTGCTTAACATAATTTCATTTGGAATGAATTAATTCCTTTATACAAGGTACCACTGTACTGCACTGCTGTCCTAGCTGGCCACGATGTTAGTTTCCATCACTCATAACTTTTACATGGAATTTTACTCTCTTTTTAACCGTGCACGTTTTCTTGTAGCTTTACTTTAATGTTGTCTATTAATGCTATAAGTCAGATGTCCCTCAATCCCCTCTTCTCAACACCTGAACATGTCTTAATTGTACTGGACTGTACATTATCCCTCATTACTTTAAGCTGCCTTGGGTCCTTTTCCAAGGAGAAAGGCGGGGCAAAAAATACTCTAAAATAAATAAATAAATTTGTCTTCAGATGTACCACTGTATTTCTAACTGGTCACCATAAGAAAAATGCTTAACAACTTCTTTCTAAGTTTATTTCTTCTCCTTCTTCCTTTTCCTATTTTTCTTTTGTACTGAGTAATTTACATTTTAAGCCTTGGGGGCAGTGACTAGCTTCTTTTTAGTGATCTGCTCTTTTTACTTTAAAGCATTCTTCAGTTGCAAAGCCTTACATAAGACATTTGGAAGCCTTTACAGCTGAAGAATGCTTTAAAGTAAAACTGTTTTAAATTTTAAAAAATTAATAACATGCACACATCAGATACACTAATGCAGTGGTTCCCAACCTGGCGGTCGGGACCCCTTTGGGGGTCGAACGACCATTTCACAGGGCTCACCATGAACCAGTGAAGAAAAAGGCACAAACGGCTTGCGACTAGAGGAGGAGAGGGGAGGAAGGAGGGGGGAAGAGTGAGCTACAGCTTGATAGGTTGGAGGGGATGTCAGTCAATGGCACCGGAGGCTGTGATTTGCTGAGGATGGCTGTGCAGGCATGTCCAAACTTTGGCCCTCCTGATGTTTTGGACCACAACCCCCAGAATTCCATGCCTGTATTTCCAAAGGCAAAGGATTGTGGGAGCTGTGGTCCAAAACATCTGGAGGGATGAAGTTTGGACATGCCTGCTGTAGAGGGAACTTCTCTATGGCACTTGCGGCAGTGGCCTGCCAAAGGGTGCTTGTGACCTCTTCCAAGCAGGGCAAGGAGTCACCACAACATGAGGAACTGTATTAAAGGGTCGCGGCATTAGGAAGGTTGAGAACCACTGCCTAACAGAAAGCTCATTATTTGAGCTTCTGTCTCTGTGCAGGTACCAATTCAGAGGGCTATCAGCATACTTGGAGTTAACTCCAAGGTACACACAAGCAGTTTTTTAATTTCATTTTTTACCCAAACCCGAAAAAACAACAGCAAAAGAGATTAATATCTTAATACACCATGGCAGCTGATTATCCCTTCTAGACATGGCACACTGCCTCAGGTATTAGTGAGCAACTCCTAGGAAAGAAAAGCCCCTTCCCTTTTTACTTGTACAGAAAATACTCCTGTCAAGTCCTGTGGGAAGCACTTGCCTTGTGAACTAATTTATGTTTCTAGAAGTGCTAATTGACTCTCAGGGAAGACCTCTGCCCCCCTCTCCAACTGTTTTAGGAGTAGGGGGTGGAAATGAATTTTCAAAGACAAAGCTTGAGCCTTTTCTTCATTGCTGCACCACTAAAATTGGCAGTATGAATTAGGGGTCTGTGAGATCTATAAAAACAGGCAAGATGGTGCATGTGGCAGAAGCACAGCCAGCCCATGCTCTTAGGAATGGAGAGAGTATCCTGGAAGGAGGGAATAGCTGACTGGCAAGATGGAACACTGAAGAGGAGCAAGCTATACATTTGGTTGTAGCTGCCACTTGTTTGATGATATTCATGAATTCATCCTGTTCAATACAATTGGGATCCTTTTTAAAAACATAACTCTAACAATATTTGACCTCAAACCAATCTTCAACTTAAAAATACTGCAGCGTTCTGACCCACATATTTGTCAAGATGTTCACAGGGCTTGCCAAAGATCAACATTCCCACCTACATTCCTGAGCTCTTATGGCTCCCTTGCTTTCCTTCTAATGTACTTGCACAAGCTGTTCACAGTTGGTCAAGTACACAAGATTCTCTAATCTTTGTCATCAAAGTATTGTAGATAGAGTAAGACTGCAAAAAGAACCTAAGAAGAAAATATAAATCACTACACTTTTATACCTCATCTCCTCTGAACTCTATTAAAAGTATTGTGACAAGAGATGGGCACGAACCATGTTTGCGCCTGGTTTGGTGCAATGCCTGCACAGATGTTCCAGGGACGCTGCAAGATTCCTCCCCTGCTTGCTTGGGTGATCGCCTACTCACCAGCAGCAGCATGCTTCTCTCCTCTCCCTCCTTGTGTGATCATCCAGTCACTGGTAGCAGCACAAGTTTCCCTGCCTCTCATCCTCATCTGACTGAAATATCGCCCAGAGAAGGAGAATGAGGGAAGCGTGCTGTTGTTGGTGAGTGGGGGATCATCCAAGGAGGCAGAAGGAGGTGCACTGCTGCTGGTGGTGGGCAAACCCCCAGAGGAGGTGGGGAAGAGAAATGTATGCTGTATGCAGAACACCTGTACAGGTTCCATGCTGAAGTGAGACAAGCAGTAGTTTGCACCCATCTCTAACAGTAGCTTGTGCCCATTTCTAACACCTGTGGTGAGATACTCTGCTGAATAGGCATGGGGTTTAAAAAAAAATTCTGGGCCACAAATCCCTTAATTTTCCATTCTGGGAGTTGTACTTGAAATACAAACATCTCTAAACAGCCAGTGTGGCTCACCTAGAAGAAAGGCCTAAACTGAAAGGTTTTGTGGCCTAGCTAGGCCTGGTTCCACCTAGTTTGTTGTTCAGAAATTGATGTCTGTAGGTGACTGTGCATCAGATAGAACTCCTAGGAAAAAATTATAATCCATAAAATAAAATAAAAACCCCATATCACTGAATTACATGGCATTTATGATACTTTGCTATCATAAAAAGAAAGCCTTTATCATTTCCTTCTAGGGCTAATCTTTCAAATAATGAGCAGTTAACAAGTGATTCTAGGCTGAGGATACAGTATCTGCAAGGCAGACCAGGGGAAACACTGCCATGTAAATCTTTATAGAACTTTGTAACTCTTTTTTCTATTACTTAGCCACAAGAGTTACAAAATTCCATAAAGATTTACATGGTAGTGTTTCCCCTGGTCTTAGCCATTAGTGCAAGATGCTGCTCTGTGTATGCAGCCAAAACAGAAGTTGAAAAAAAACAACTTTTCTTGGACTACTTGAATCCGCCAGCCCTCATGGCCATTGGACCTGGGGACTGGAGGATTCTGGGCGCTGTAGTCAACATAGTTTCTTCAGACTCTCCGACAAATACGACAGTGGTGTTTATGGAAGAACAGCATGATTTACATGAAATGTGCAAAATGAGGAATGGGACTGAACATGTAGGAGCTAGCAATTCAATATAAAACAGAGAAATTATGAGAACATGTCCCTGTCTAAGAGAAATGGAAAAAAACCTTTCCAAGGAGCAAAACAGTACATGGAACCCTCAGGCAAATGCTTATCTGAGCTGGTTTTAAAACCTTGCCTGATAAGCCTATTATCTTCTGAAGCTGCCAAGAGAGTGTCTGAGGCCCAAGAGTGGAAACCCAGAGAGGATATTCCATTTCAAAAACATTTATGCACACCATCAATATTTCCCACGATTACCTAAAGGTCATCTGACAAATGCTGGCGAGCTTTTAATAAAAAAAAATCTAGATCAATCTTTGATTCAGTAGCACTTGCTGTATATGATTATTTAAAACATTTATTTCCTCGTGATGCCACTTCCTGACAATTCCTTGGCTCAGTTTAATAACATCTGTAAACGTTTTGAGTTTATTATGTCACTATCAAATATTTCAGAATTAACATATTCATTCTGCAACTGCAGTGGAGAAGAACTACACTGAATCCCAGAGACTGAGTTTTAGATGGAGGATAAACTGGCACTGACAAGCACAGCTCCGCCAGGTGAACAGCAGATGTTAGGGAACACAATTCAGTTCACTTTAGACAATTCAACAGCCTAGTTTGTGAGGGATTAAAATCATACCATTAACAAAAGAGAAGCTGGGTGTGCAGCCAATGCTTATCTTTGCAGACACAACATTAGGTAACTGCCTGTGGATAATATTTCAATGTATGTTATGTATGCCTTCCTGAGCCCACTGTCAAGAGAGACAAAAAGAGAGAAAGAGAGAGAGAGGAAGAAATTTATATAAATAAAAATAAAAATAATATATTTTTATATAAATATAAATCCATTGTTTGCCCAACACTCTCGAGCATAGACACAGCCCTTGATTGCCCTCCAGACTGTCTGTGGACAATTATACAGTTAGAGCAATGGAAAAGCCTTCGATTCCGTTCCATTCCCCCCCCACACACACACACACTTTGGTACACACACTCACAATACACACATAATTGTTCTAATTTTTTTCCTAGTTCCTTTAGGGAAAGAGAATATTTCTCTTTTAAAAAGGTATTAATAACCCTCTGGCAATTCCATTTATCTCTACAGCACAGTGATTCTGAAAAGTGGGGGAGGGAGCCCAGTGAGCATCTTCTGAGACAATCAGAACTACGAATGTACATTACACGCACACACATGCACACACCAACACACACATACTTCCTCCTCTCTGTTTCCAAAGCTGAGACAAGACAAACACAAAACATCAGATGACACTTTCATAAATATTGAACTGCAGATACCCTGTAATAATGCAGTTAACAACATGAATATTTTATTTATGCAATAGACAGGAGGGATGCACTGATTTATTTGCTTGAGCTAAAAGGTTCTGAAGCACTGCTGGAGCAGTCAAACAAGAAGGGTTAATACTATATTTTAAAGTAAAATCAATCAGATGTGGGTATTGCTCACTTCCTTCGTTTCCATGCATTCTCTCTATTGCCTGTTCTGAAAACCTAGAAATTTTCAGTTTTTAAGTTTCTCATTACTTCATCCTTATTACATAATTAGAAACCATGTCAGCATTTTCCAGGAATAAAACAAACAAATTGAGAAACAGCCAGCCTCTCTCGCTCTGCATGTTTTAACCTCCTTTTTCACAGCCTGAACAAAATAATCCCCAGGAGCAGCCAGCAGTCATGCTCTTCTTGATTTCTTATCATTCATAGATTTCCCCCAAGAGAGCAGTAGACTTCCTATTAGAGCTCAGTATTCTGCGGCTCCATGTTCATCCATATGCTGGTATGTGCTGTATTTTTGCATTAAATATCTGTCCCATGTCAAACAATCATGTCCATTTTTTTCTCTTATCTCCCCTGCCCCCAAGGGTGTTTGTGTAAAAACAACCAGGTGTTTGTTAGGTTATTTATCACCTATCCTTCTTATCAATTTTTTCAGGGACTCTGAGAAAGTGAGAAAAACAAATCCTAAACGTAATAAAATAAAACTATCCACATTCACAGGAGAGCAAAAATATTCAGAAAAGCTACATAAAATAGAGGCCTTTTTCTAAGCTCGAAGCTGCTCAATTGATTTGAATTATTTCTGAATATCACTGTTTAAATGTGAATAGAATCCTCCTGTGTGCAGTAAGCAAAGGCAATTGAGAGTTTATACATACTGCAGTCAAAGACATACAGAAGCTTTCCTCTATTAACACAGTACATGGAAATATCTTCTCTTAGCTCATGGCAGGGTGCCTGAATACTTCAGTCTGCTGCTCAGTCATCAGAGCAGAAGGAATGGATGGAGCTATGGAACCAGGTCTTGGCTCATGCCGTTACATGGGCTGATACAGTCGTTAGGAGAGTTATAAATTCTGGTTTGCTTGCTAGCCCTTTGCCTGTGCTTACAAACTATGTGTAAAAGACTGGCAAGTATCAGTATAAAAAAGTTCAACACATCTACTTAAAAGCAGACATTTGGAAGCAAACTGCACACTGAATCCCATATTAAATTAGTAGGGAAGGCAGAAATGTAAGTGCCTATCAGCAGAAGTAATGTGCAGTGTTCTCAAATACAAGACTGAAGCAGCATCTCTAGATAGATACAAGCTCAGGAAGGTACTGCCAATGTCTTTTGTTTTCAGTCCTTGTCAGTTACCCAACATTGGGCATTCATTCACTTCTGGCTCTATTTCTATTTTAAATCTAGGGATATTTTTGTGCTCTTTCATTTTAATGGAAATAAAGTATTCACATTATGCCTTAGTTCCCATGAGGTAAATTGTGTATGACTTTAAACACATTAGACATAGAGTTGGCTGTGAGGTAACAGGCAGCTGAGGGAAGGAATACCTCATGGGCACGATTGCTGTTGCCAAGACCCTGTGGGAGAAAAACATGCAACAGGGCTGGCAAGCAATGGATGGTTGACTAAACAGCCACCAAGAAATGAAACATCTCTCTGCCAAATGCCCACCTTACCCAATTATCTCACTAAGTGAAGTTGCTCTCTGTGTGAAAAGGCTCTCTGTTTTCCCCAGGAATTCTAGGTCTGAATTAACCCAATTTGCAGGGTTTCAATTAGGGATGAGCAAAATGCCACAGATTTAAGGAAGTGACTCCATCTGAATCTCCCTGGATAGGCCCGCAATTACTTTTCAACTCTGTTTCCTTTTTTGAACTTTGTATTTATTGACTAACTGTATTTTATACCCTTTTCTTTAAAGATCAAAGAAGTAAAGTAGTTCCATTTTATTTCTGTACTGCATAGAACTGGCTCAATGCTGCCTGCATCAACGAGGCGGTAAAACTACAGGAGTGGGAAAGCCAGTGGACACAAAACTAGAGAGAGATAGAGAAAAGAGAGAGATGTGCACATACAAAATATATACACATAAACAGAAATGAATTTTTAAAAGATATCTCCTTTTTCAAGTGATTACTTCTAATACAGAGTGGGACACCCTATTATGGAAAACCATACTTAAGTAAGGTATGGTCCTCAGCTAGTGTCCTAAATCAAGACAGGGGAAGCACACCTATGAATAGGCATGTCTGCTTCCTCAGATCTATTATCAGAACCTATGAGTTCTGATTTGTTATTCAAGCATGAAAAACAAGGTGACTCAATGTACCTGGGTCAGGATCCCAATGATGAGTCTATTAACCTTCTGTCAAATGTCACATCTGGAACAGTCAAGATGCCAACCATGTTGAAAAGAGAGGACCTAAGTCCCCATGGGACAGAGAATTATATTTCAAGAGGTAGCTGTTTGACCTAGCATTAAATGTTTCACCTATAAGTTCAGATTATGCATTTTAGATGACACACTGGTTGTCTCACTGCTAATGGACCCTGGTAAATCATTCAAAAACATACCTGAATACCTAGCGCATTTATACTCTGATTTTTAAAAAGGCCTTCATTTACTCAATTGTATTTTAAAACAGATATTCAGCTCACTGGGGTGGGGGAGAGGTGAGCATTGTTTACCTAGAGAATGTTTTAGAACTATGGTGCAATATACTCACTGAAACAACAACTTGGATTGAGGGAGTACAAGAAACACTTACCAAATTTGCTAATGATACGTAATTCAGTAGACAGCTAATACCTGTCAAAATTCAAAAAGATCTTAATAGGCTTGAACACTTGGCTGAAAACAACAGAATGAGATATGTCTGTGAAGATTCTCAGTCATCCAGGTGAGTTTATTTGGAAGTTGAGTCATGGCAACTGGACTTCTTTTCTTGAGAGACTGAAATGTTTCACTGCTCATCCAAACAGCTTCATCAGAATGAGATGTAACAGGGGATAAGTGCAAAGTACTGCATATGGGCAGAAACCCCCAGCCAAATGCACAGTTAAAAGATCTGTCATTCAAGCTTGGTTCAGTATTACTACAAGTTAGCAGGATCTTAGAATTATTGTAGAGCAACATTGTAATGTAGCTGCAAAAAAGGCAAATATGGTTTTAAGATGCATTAAATGCATAGTCTCCAGATCCCATGTGGTCTACTTTGCACTGTTAGGCTTCGCCTAGAGTACTGTGTCCAGTTCTTGACACCACACTTCAACAAGGATGGCAACAAATTGCAGCAAGTTTAGAGAAGGGCAACAATGATTATCAGGGGACTGTGAGAAAAGACTGAATGAAAAAATAATGTGAAAAAAGGATTGTGGGAGACATGATAACACTTTTTAAATACTTGAAAGGTATACAGAGGAGGCACAAGATCTGTTCTCGGTCATCTCAGAGTGCAGCATATATAATAATAGCCTCAAGCTACAAGAAGCCTGGTTTAGGCTGAATATCAGGAAAATCATTGTAAATGTTGGAGCATTAGAGCAATAGAACAATTACCCACCCACCTCCAAGAGGTGGTGAGCACTTGGAGACATTCAGTTGGACAACCATCTGCCATATCTGCTTTGATTTGGATTCCTGCATTGAGTAAAGAATTGGATGCCAATGGCTTTATAGGGCCATTCCAATTATTCTCTGATTAATTATTCTATGATAATAACACAAACAGATCTGAACAATATCCATTTAAAAAGTGATACATTTTAAAAAAATAGTCAAGTGCATGAATGTGTCTTTGCTCAAAGTTATGGTTTTGAGCAGCTGGAGCAGCAGAGGAACTAAGCATACTTATTATGGAGGATTTTGAAGCAACAACATTATTTGGATGCATTATTTGGATGCAATTGTAAAAAGCTAGCCACTTTGACAGATTGTAGATTGTCTGTGATAAAGATACCATTGTTTCTGATAAGGTACACCACTCATAAACTCCTCCTTCCACTGAGGAACTCAGAATGCTAATCTATTTGGACAACCTCATTTGAAAGCTCGTTTATTCAGACAACCTTTGTGAGTTTTGGATACCGACTTGGCTTCTGTTATTCAGTAATATCACTGCTTTCAGACAATTGATATGGTCAGTTCTCAGTAAGTGCCAGCTTTCACTGAAACCAATTATCTACCGAAGAAGGAGAAGCAGCAGCAGCAGGAGCAGCAAATAAAAAAAGTTGGAGGTCTCTGTGCTTTTGCAACACCAAGTAAATTCAATTTGATAAATACTGACCCAAAACATTTTTATAGTAGGTTTCTCACTTAAGCCTTTTTCATATCTTCTGAACATCGTACAATGCACACAGCTAGAATTCCTCTTCTCTAAGTTATTTCCCAATTTGGGCAGCACGTAACAACCACCTCAAAGTGGATTTTATGTTGTTTTTACTCCTTCTGCAGCAACAGAAGAAAGGTGCAACCTGAAGAAAGAATGCATTTTCTTCTCCAATGCCTTTTTAGTTCATCTGTCTTTGCAAAATAAAATTCATTGATATTTTAAAAGGGAAACAACAGAATTTGCTCTCTAAAACAGGGACACATTTTTATTCACTATGCCTTTTTGGTTTTCATATTCATACCACACAGATGTGACTCATATTTAACTCAGCATTTCTCCCCTTAAATTCTCAGTTTGACTTGACCAGGAAAAGTATGTTGCTTATATACCACAGCACAGTGCTTAAAGCACTCAAAAAACCAACAAAGTTAACTTGAGCTGTAAATGAAGGATAAGAAATGTATTTTTGGGCTGTGTGACTCTGAAATTTGCACATGTCCATGATTGCTCTCTCTCTCTCTCTCTCTCTCTCCATTTTCTCTACCATACACAGATTTGCATAACTATACAAATTTACCCTGAGGAAGCACAAATCCATCTTTATAATTAAGCAATAGAAAGACAATGAAAAACAATCACACAACCAAATACAGCAACATGAGAGACAGAAGAGACAAGTAAGAACAGTTAGGCCACCAAAGAAAACCTATAGGATATAATACTATTAGCAACGTCCTGTCATGATATTTGTACAGTACATTATAGTAATATGAGCCCTGGGAAAACTCCCCAATATTTTTCAAGGGTACAGGGTTGTATCTGAACCTAAAACAGGGACAGGAAGCAATCATATGTTTCTGACACCTGATCTGGGATAAGCTGGGTGCAAAGTTATGCAGCTGAATTTTCCCCAATGTTAAACAGATCAAGGTGGGAAGGGCATTTTTCCATGCAACTAGCATACCTTGATAACGTTGTCAGAAAAATTAGTGGAAAGTGTTATAAAACACAGAATTATTCTGGGAAAGAGTCAGTATGGCTTCTGAAAAAATGCCTTTTGGAACTGCTAATTATAATCATGCAGACAAGAAATCCAACAAGCATGGGTGTCCAGAATCTTGACAGTTATTTATGCCAATGCTAGTGCAATAGGACAAATCATAGCAGTAAGTTGGCACTAGTTACAGGCTTGTGTATCAGTTTGACTTGACATGCAACCAGAAATATCAGGAATCTATTTAACTAGTGGCCATTCATTGCTGCAATTTACGCCATTACACTTATGCTGACATAAATAGCCAATAAGATTCTGGCCTATATCCAAAACATGAGATAGGAAATGAGAGGATGAATATTTACAACAGAGCAGGGCCCAGAATCTATGGCCTTTCAGATGTTATTGAATTCTAACACCCATCACTCATCACATGACAAACAGCTGCGTGTTAGAGTTTATTAACATATGGAAAACCATAGCTGCTTCTTCCTGTAACACAAAAAAAGAAAGCTCCTTCCCACAGGTATCTGTACTGGATATAGTGCTCTTTAGTAACTTTACCAATAATCTGGAAACAGAAGTGTGTATCCAGTGTTCAGGTGTGCAGATGATATGAAATTATTCAGGATTGGAAACATCCATATAGATTACCAAGACTTTCAAGAGCATCAGTTCTGAATGGATAAATGGTGAAACAGCAGCAAAAGAGGCACATGAGAAACAGCCTATGAAAAGTGCTGCAACACTGGAAAGGAAAAAAAAATCACATATGTAAGAATGGGGACTAAACTGCCTAATCAGGCAAAAACCCTTGGGGGTCCTGGTGGCTAGCTCAATGAAAATGTTAACTCAGTGTGCAGCAGGTGTGAAATATTGCAAATTTCATGCTAGTGATCATTAGATTGCAGATAAAACTGTCAGTCCCATTATGTTCATATACAAATCTATGGTTGCACACACATTTGAAATACTGTGTGACTCTCCATATAACAGTAAACCATCATTTATAGCTACATGCACACACAGGTAGGCATCTGTGCAGAACGTTTGGCACAGCATGAGTACTCTGCTCAGCTCTCAGACAGCCAGGAAGAGAACTATGCTTCCAGGCTGGGGTGTGGAATCGGGTGGACTTTAGAGGTATCCTACAATTGGTCAAACCACCTGATGAACAATTGAACTAAGTTCTGGATCTGTCTTTCTCTGTCCCTCTCTTTTACCATTTGTTTGGCAAATGACTTTCTAAAATCCTGTTCTTCGCATAACAAAATAAAAATCCATGTTAGTAAAAATTGAAACATGAAGAATTCCTCCTGCTTTTTTGTGAGAGAAGCAGGGGGGTGAGCACGGAACCCCAGCACATTGCTTAGTCTCTATCCCAGCTTTGCAAGTAATCCTATATTATTGTTTAGCACTACATGGGAATGGCCCATTTCAAAGAGAACTGGAAGGGTGAAAAAAAGAGTAACCACAGAGATCAAAGCATTTGGAGCAGCCTTGTGACAAGGAACAACAAACACATTTATGGCGTTTACCCATTTCATTGTGAAACAAGTGAGACTACAGTATGATGAACCTTGTATTGTTGCCCATTATCCTTTCTTGTAACAGTTAGATCCTGGGGTTATCCAATTCTATGGGTTATCTATACATACAGGACAGATATTACACTGTTTACTTACAAAATGCATCATTTATGAAATTTGCAACCACAAAACATAATCATGGCCCCTAGCTTAAATGACTTTAAATGGAGATTAAACAATTTCAAGGAGGATGAGCCAAATTCATGGAGGATTAGCCACAAAGAGTATATAGATCCTTCAGATTCATAGGTTGTGTGACATAATACAACTGCTAGAAACATGTTCTTTCAAACACTGATCTTAACAGAGGTTTCTGATTTGTCATTCTTAGGTGGAAGGACACTGAACAAGACAGCACTTTAGTCTGATGTAGCAGAGTTATTGTATTTTTACATTCAAGTGCCAGAGGGTTTGTCTACATGGTTTGAAATGATCTGGGTGGGTCAGGCTAAGCAGGGTTGCTAGGAGATCTGGGATACCATTTGGTGCACATTCAAATGCCATATGGACCTCAAGAGACACTTTCTGGCTTACAGCCACTTCAGGATATTAGCAACTTAAACAATTCCTTGGCTCCTTCGAGGGGCTGAGAAAGTTAAAGAAATATTAAAGTGTGCATTGTGACAGTGAATATTCACTGCACTACTTAAAATTAAAATTAAAAAACAAGTGAAAAGTGTCCTCCCAGAAGCTCTTTTTCTTGGTCCAGTAGGCAGCCTGCCTGCATCCAAAATGAGCAGAAATTCAGGAAGATGCTTTCCTTTGTCTTTTATTTTTGCATCCAGCGACACTGCCCTAATTTAGACTCTTAAGAATTTCCATTCACTTCCTTAGTCATGTCACAGAGTACATCTTAATAGCCTGAAGTGGCTATCTTATTAAGCCACTGCACAAAACTGAAAAATTAAGAGAAAAATTTGCTTTGGGTCCATTTACAGCAATTATGTGTGCTGGAAAGGGACAAAAGACAGAGTGATCCTACACACTTCCACACAGTAGAAGACCTTGATAAGGGCTCAGACATGTGTAGACAGGACTGCTCTAGAGGCAGGCTGGTTAACTCTAGCAAAGATGTCATCTAATTACCAGCTTTAAGAGAGAACCAGTCCATCATTACAGTGAATTAGACAGCAGCTAAATGTCTGTTTAGTCAACCTGTCAGTTTTAGCTGTAAATATGAGAAAGCCAGCCTGAAATGCACACTGCTACTCAAATGCAAAAGTGCAAACATCTGTACAATTTCATATAGATATAAAATTATGTGGTGGTTTATTTACATTTGGATAAAAAGGGTCATTTTTACATAACTATGTGGAACATGTTTAACCGCCTCATAAACAGGCTTTGTGGTTTTTGTACCCTGATTGCTGTGCACACTGGTCATCACTGACGTACTTTAATGCAATTAAAAATTTAGAAGGGCTCCTTCCTTCCTTCCTTCCTTCCTTCCTTCCTTCCTTCCTTCCTTCCTTCCTTCCATCTATGTAGTCTCAAGTACTCCCTGAGAAGAGCAATGCTAACATTTTTTTAAAAAATAAAGATACCTCATCCACCTGGTGATTTTCACTTTCCAGGTTACCAAAGCAACAACATAAATGTAAGGGAAGTAGAAATGATCATCTGAATCAGGCAGCACCACAGATAGAATGCAAGAAATATGCACTTTAAAACCTCTTCAAGGATGCATTCTTTGGCTAAGCCTGCACTGTATTGCACAATGAGCTTATTTTGTTACCAGAAAATGAACCATGGGGGAGGGGGGATAAAGCATCCAGATTCCAGACCCATACTCTGCTGTGGCTTCTCATTAGCAATATTCCACTTGCACATATTATGGAATGGGAGCTTTCAGTGTCAAAATCAAGTATTTGCATCAAAGCAATTCTGGAGCACTATTATTCAGATTCAGAAGAAAGAACGGGAGACTACAGGCACTGACCACTGGAACTTTTCTGCATGGCTTGGTGCTTTATTTGAAAACATGAAATTCCAAACTATCAATGACTCTAGGCTGTAGTTATAGCATAATTCCTTTCTCACTTTGTTTGTGAAGATTCTCAGTCATCCAGGTGAGTTTATCTGGAAGTTGAGTCATGGCTACTGGACTTCTTTTTTTGAGAGATAGAAATGTTTCGCTGTTCATCCAAACAGCTTCACCGGTCTGAATACAGCTAGTGCTAGTACTCCATCTTATAGTCAGCTTTGACCTCTTGTCACCCTTGTTTTTCTTGCACTCAACATGCAAAGTGCATTCCTCCCTCTGTCTCCCTGGTTGGTCTTTGACATCCATGCAGTGCATCAGTCCAGTCACTTGTTCACCTTCCATATAGCAATTTCTCCACTTGCAAGAGTCCCCAGTCTCTTATACTGGCTTGGAAGTGGGAAATCATAAAAAGTAATGCAATATAACTCCAAGTTAATGTAACTAAAATAATTTTAAAACAACCCTTAACAAACCAGCAAAAAACCACCAGCCTAGTCAATCTAATATCTAGAATAAGAACAGTAAAGCCATCCCTACATAAAAGTTAACAATATTGCTGCGTTAAAGGCTATTTAAGCAAAATATTTAAATTTCTGTTAGCAGCATAATCCATCCTGCTGCGTTAGCTTCACTGCCTAGCAAATACTAATTACAGGGATCAAACTATTAGTTATGGCTAACCTTGGCTTGCTATCAACTACTGCAGGACTTACTACATGAACCCTTTTTGTTTATAATTAACCCTATCATCAATAGGTCAATACCATGAGAAAAGTGGAGGCTCTTTTTGACAGCAATTCAAGAAAGCAAGTTGGGCTTACTCTCAGGAGTCCCCTTAAGCTGTATTGCTGTAAAGTACACTCATTGCTATAAATTTGTAGGAATGCTACATTGTTAACTCCACAGTGGTTTGGTCACATAAGCCTAGTACAAAGCTAGGGTTCTCATAAGTGATACAGAATCAGATGCAGATATATCTGAGAATAGAAGAGCATTTAAACAAGAATGTATTTTAATTTATTTATCTTTAGATATAAACATATCCTAGGTATATACTGGAACTGAGTAATGTGCACCTGCAAATTTATTTTCATTTACTTATTTTTAGCTGCATATCAATCAGTACAGTGGTACCTTGTATAACGTAATTAATTCGTTCCAAATTAAATTACGTTATACAAGTTTTATGTTGTACGAATTGTAATTTCCCATAGGAATGCATTGAAACTGGATTTAATCCGTTTCAATGCATTCCTATGGGGGTGTTTTTTGGGCGACGGGGGGCGGTTTTTTTGGGCGACAGGGGCGGGCGGGCAGTGGACCCCGTGCAGGTCCCAGGTAAGGGTGCCCCTCCCCAGCTCACCCCCCCTCCATATCTGCCGTCCCTCCTCTCCCCTCCCTCCTTCCCTCTTTCCCCGGCCGGCCGCAGGTGGTCGGACGGAGGTGGTCGCGGGGGTGGGGGGAGGGAGTGGGGTGGGCCACTTGGCCTGGGGCGGGGGGGGCTTGGGGGACCGCGCCGGGAATTCCCCCCTCACCTGTTGCCGGAGCCCCCGAGGGGGGGAGGGCAGGAGGGCGCACCAGCGGCGGACTTTGTTCTGAGGGGGGGAGGGTGGCGGATTTCCCCCCCCACACCCGCTGGCTCGGCGCGCGCGCACGCACGCACACGCACACGCACACACACACACACACACACACACACACACACGGGCGGCGGCAGCACTTCCAAAGCCCCCGCCAGCCACCGGCCCGTTCCCGCCTCTCTCTCTCTCTCTCTCTCTCTCTCTCTCTCTCACACACACACACACACACACACACACACACACACACACCGTGGTGGCGGCGGCGCTTCCAAAGCCCCCGCCAGCCACCGGCCCGTTCCCGCCTCTCTCTCTCTCTCTCTCTCTCTCTCTCACACACACACACACACACACACACACACACACACACACACACACACACACACACACACACACCTACCTCCGGAGGAGGCGCCCCGGCCCCGGGAGGAGGAGGCGCCGCGGGGGCCGAGCGGGGGCCAGGGGAGTCCGGCGGCGAGAAGGGGCGCCCTCCTCCTCCTCCTCCTCCTCGGCGGGGCGGCTCCGATGGGGGGCTGCCGGGCACCGGCCACGCCGAGGGGGACCCCATGCGCCTCCCGGCCCCGGGGCTGCTGCAGCCGCCTCCTCCTCCTGCAGCCCGGCGGCGGGTGGGGGTGGTGGAGGGAAGGGAAGGTGGGGGTGGGGGGAGAAAGCCAGGTCAGGCCAACCATGCCTGGGGAGGGGGGGAGGGGAGGGGGAGGGAGAACACGGGGCGCCCCTTCCCCCACCAGACGCACACGCACACGCCCACTCAGCCCCGTTGAGCAGCCCGTTGAGGGAAGGGGGAAGGAGGGGGGGCAAAAAAAAATTTCGTTGTACGGATTTTTCGTTATGCAAGTCCTACGTTGTACGAGGTATGACTGTATGTGCGTGGATCTGCACCTGAGTGCATATTTCTTTGAGGCAGTTCTAAAGTGTATATCATGATATGCAACACTATATACACCTCATCAACAGAGGTGGTGCTTTTGCACTGAATGGATTCTCACCTTCAAATTTGGCGGGAATCCTTATGAGGTAGCCTTGTTGGAACCCACCCTCCTTGGAACTTTGCAAGCCTCAATGAATCTGGATTTTTTTTTTTGCAGTACATTAAAGTATATTCTTTCCTCCTCATCAGAGAAACAGTTTGTTCCATCTTTACTGATTTGGGGCTTTCACTCCCATAATTTTGCCTATGAGGTTCCCATTAAATTATGGGATGTAACTCCATTAAATGCTAAAGTTCCATCCCTACATGCTGGCCCTAAAGATGAAGACTCCTGCAAGCATGCTGCTCCCTGTTACTGGATTCTGTGTACAATCCTCAGCCTAAGGATGATCCCTTGAAATGGCAAGATTTTTCTGGCACAACTAGATCCTGTACCATTGGCTGATGATAGCTTGGGCCTCTCCATGAACTCCCACTTTTCAATATGCTTTGTACGCATGATGTTGACTGCAACACAGCACCAAAATACTGTTAATTTGGAGTATGAGCGTTACTAAATATACAGTCCCCTTAGATTCCTGTGTTTGAATATTTAAAAACATGTGCTGAAATTATCTTAAATATAAGTTAATTAAATTTTGTGTATGTGTTTTTGTGGGAAAATGTAGCAAGGGAAAGAGAGGCAAGAAGCAAGATAGGCCTGTAAACAAATAAGAAGCAGAATTAAATTAATTTGAAACTATAATGTAGTGCAGTGGACAGAACAATGGACTGGGACTCGGAGGACCCCGTTCAAATTCCAGCTTGGCCATGAAAAGATGGCAATTTTAAGTGGTTCTTAAATACCTACCATACCCTGAAAAACCTATTATAGTTGCTATAAGAGAGATTAATTGGACATCACGTAACAAACCTTTTAAAACATTTGCCTTGAGTAGGAAGAATGAAAAGGCTTTACTTGATGAAAATTAAGCCAAATGTAAAAAGAAATGCATGGAATAATATTACCATGCACAGTACGTGCCTCCTTGACAGGGGATGGAATCAGTGATCCGTAGGGTCCCTTCTAGCTCTGGTGATGATGATCATCCTCTGTTTGTAACAGAAAATTAAACATGACTGATTTAGCTGTGAATAGTCAGAAGCAAAGTAGGAGATGAAAGAGATATAGATGGTTGACTTGAAACAGCACTTTAGAAGAGAGACAAGGCTTATAATTTTAACCTTTAGCATTCTAGCCACTCTGTGGCACAGATAAAATTTTACTAGCTTTAATAGGAGGGTGAAGAATAATAAACTTAGCCTACATGGACTGTTTCCACAAAATAATAATAAATAGGGGACTAAGGAAACCCAAAAGGGACTATTTAAGACAACAACATATCAAAATCAGAAACTGTAAGCTATTCAACTTCAAGTGGAGAAGGTGAGCATGAAGCAGTAGTGCTGAATAAGCCTCTTGACTAGTCACAAATTCAGTGGCAGGGGAAAATGAAAGACAGACAGGAAAAGAGGAACACTGACAACGTTTGTCTAGAGATTTCATCTCATCAAATACACTTTCTAACTAGTCCACAGCTACTATTGTTCTACGAACCATGGTATTTCACAAACAGTCAGTAGAATTTTTAAAGTGACACAGTCTGATTGTATAGAAGACCAATGCCCTGTGGATGTCCATAGTGAGGAGCAACTTTTCCAAATCTGCAGCAGATGATAGGAAGAATGTAGGAAGTACCAACAGATGATCTAGGAGAAAACTGGAAACTACTTTAGGTAGGAAAGAAAGATCAGAGAACATTGTTACCTTGTTCTTACAAAATTGAAGGGAGGGAGAGTCATGCTGGACAGCACACAGTCCACAATCTTGTACGTCAGTAATCTTAGGTCTGAGGTTGCTATAGAATCAATTGACATTTTATGAACAAGCACTAAAATAAGTCACCACTGAGGCATTGGGGTTCTGATGTCTGGGCAAACATTCTACAGACTAAGCTGCTTGAATTAGTGAAATGTTTCAATCTCATAAGAAAAGAAATCCATTTGCCACGATTCAGCTCCCAGATAATCTCACCCTGATGATGAAGAATCTTCACAGACATAATCTATAGGCTCTTCAGAAAAGTCTTCTAGACTGGGTTTCTGAAGAAGCAAGAAGCTAAAGAATCTGATCTTGGCAATATGTTACTGTCACTGATAAGAGTAGTTTTATCAAATACTGTGATTCCCCTTTCTTCTTAAGGTGTAGTAACTTGCTAACTGTGCTTACGTTGGGTGAGGGAAAGGATTTCTGTAGGGATTTTGAAAAACTGATGAATTTCCTGAAGAGTTAGGCTGGTGGATGGCTTTTTCAGTTCAAGCAGGATTCTAATTTAAATGAATTCTCCAGGCTGCTAGCCTCAGCCAGACTACGTTTGGGTGACAAACCATCTGTATAGTCTAATTACATCTGGGATTAACAGGAAATGAAACATATCCATTGTCAATGTGTCTCAGGGTTCCAAAGCCAGGGCTGGAGTGGCCACCACGGGGCAACTAGTATTGCCTTGGCCTTGTCATGGCAGAGTTCCACTATGACTCTGAACAGCAGAGGTATTGTGTCCAACCTGTCTTAAGAGCATCTTCTCATGAGTTCTTCCCTTGATCTGCTCAAGAAAAGCACCCTTTGCATTTCTTGTCGGCTCTGGTTGCAAACAAGTTCAACTGTGGGTGACCCCCAACAACTGCCTATGTCACTGAATACATTCAGAGACAATTCCCATCTATGAGTCAGAATCTTCTGCCTACTAAAAAGTTTACCCTCTTGTTATTTCTCTCTGCTACGTGGATGGATATTGGGCATACCTGTTCTTGCAGGCATCGTTTCCAGAATTGCACCGCTAGATATAAGAGAGGCATTGAATGTGCTTCGCCTTGTTCATTTATATAATAAGTAGTGGTCATATTGTTTATGGCCACTTCTACTACTTTTCCTACAACTAGTTATTCAAATGCCTAAACACTAGCATTTCCAGTTTATATATATGCAGCTTTCATTCACCTTTGAACCAGTAAGAGGGCATCTGGCATCAAAGACTCTCTGTGCTTAATCTTCAGTGTTGAGGATCTAGCATGCTAATGTTGGGTAAAAGGAACTGGAGATATCAAACCAACTGCAATTGGTCTGGCAATATTTCTTTGGATCCTTTTCTGCCAGTTCCAGAGCCTTTAAAAGTGGTTGTGATTTGTGAGTGATTGGATTGTTGGGATTGTCAGTTGTTTCAGTTTTGGAGACTCTGAGGTAGAAACTGACAGAGAGTAATTGGCAGGGCAGACTAAGCAATGTAGCATCTTGGTGTCACGTGATTTCAAACAAACTCTCTGAAAAGACACCTCGGTTTTTGTGAAAAATTGCTACTATTGACAGATTTGGCAGTTCTGTGTTTGATGTACCTCACCTAGGCGATAAAGGAACTTAGTGGCCATTGACGAAAGGCATTTTGTTGGCACAAGAGATACACTTTTAAAATGGGCTTGTTAGGCCCATAGAAAGGCAAGAAGGTTGCAAATGTCAAAGCAATGGATAAACTTTTCTTGTAGGTCAACAAAGAGGAAGACAAAGAAGGAAAAGAAATATAGATAAAAAAGTACAAAGCTATTTACCAACTTTGACAAGCAGAACAGACTCTAGAGAAGCTCCCAAGCTGTTATCTCAGTAGTTGAGGTGGGGGGGGGGAGAGATTGAGAATTAGATACAGGGTTGGGGGCAATGCACAGTGGACGGATCTAGATGTTTTCAAAGATGTAAACAATGGCCTGAAAGGAACCCAAACTGTATGATTCACAACATTTGTACAGAACAACCCTATAAATCAAATAGACAGACTGTTCAAAATAGGAAAATAAGGAGCTGCATCAGTTTAGATGTAATGAGTAGAGCTGGGCATGAATTGTAGTTTGCGTTTTGGCCAAGTTGAGTATGTCACCTGCAAAGGTGTTCTGTGGACGCTGCACACTCCCCTCTTCTGACTCCTCTGCATGCTTGCCCCTTCCCTAGGTGAGGAGCGCTTCCCTCTTGGCCTCTTCAGCATGACTGCCCACTCACTTATTGAAATGCGTGCTTCCCTCCTCCACCTCCTTTGGCAGCTGCCCACTCTGGTCATTGGAGGAGGTGGAGGGGAAACACATGTTGTGATTGGCAAGTGAACAGTCACACAAAGGAGGTGTGCAGTGAAGCATGCTTCGCCCAGGGAATGGACACATATGCTGAATAGGCAGGAGAGAGGAGTACATGGTGCTTCTGGATCACCATACCAAACGGGGCTGAACCACAAATTGTGGTTCATGTCCATCTCTTATAATGAGTATGAATGAAGAGATTGTAAACAACCTCCTGGGAGCAAGAACATGCTTATAGATAATTGCTCCAGAAGCCTAAGCATTACAATACTCTCATGTTTTTATTCTGGAATTCCAAGAAAAACACACACACACAAACCCCAAAGCAGACAGTACGTTCATTTCCAACGCTCTATTAGACAGCTGTTCTAAAAAATAACTGGCTCTTTTCAGTTACTCTCAAGCTGATCTGCTACTTTAAAAGTACCACCTGTCCCTCAAGGCTTTTCATTGTTCTGCAAGCATATGTAATGTGTTTTTGGTGGCAAACAGGATGAGTCTTTTGAGAAGCTGCACCAGCTGTAATTAAAGCAGAGTACATCCTACAATTTCTTCCATGTAGAACACGGCTCATGTACATGTTGAAGTGAAGTTTAGTGTTCAACTTTCAAAGAAGAGTTGTCACAGGATGACAGGCATAAGCTCCTGAGATGGGTTTTTTCTGCTATTTGTATAATACAATAAATATAAAGCACCGGTAGTTGAGAATATAACACACCAATTAGAACAGCAGTTGTGAAGGAAATATTCCACAGTCCTGTCCTGATATTACACAGGAAATACAAAAGTTAAAATCAGTTACCAATATACACACTGGATAACAATTGCTATACCATCCAAAACTGTCATCTTGGTGAAAAGCAGAGATGCTGTAAACAGGAGGAAAAGAACATGCAAGATGGTGGTGTTGGTGACAATGACAACAAAAGTGGCTTCTCTAGACTCATTTGACTAACTGACTTACTTCTTTAAAAGTAATTCCAGGCCTAAATGCTAAAACTATAAAGGAGCGAGATAGCAAGCATTACACCAAAATGGTATTATGTGGTTGAACCTTTTCACAGTAGAAGCAATTCATAAGGTAATTATAGGACACCCCCTCCCATTCACACGACAGCAAGCAAACACCGACATGCTGTACCTTTGAATTACAACCAGGAATATGAAAAGGAACTGTGTTTTTAATCCAGTACTTTTTGTTTGATACAACCAATTCAATTTATTTCCAGAATCCAGGGATTAATTATGTTCTAATCCTACGTTCCAGCATATGTGGGTGGGTATGTTTGCTTGTGTGTATGTGGTGTGTGTGTGTGTGTGTGTGTGTGTGTGTGTGTGTGTGTGTGAGAGAGAGAGAGAGAGAGAGAGAGAGAGAGAGAGAGAGAGAGAGAGAGTACAGAACACAGAATTCATTTGCATGGATCAGTAAAGATAGCTACATTTCATCATATGAAAGTGCCAAAATCCGTATTAAGCTAATACCTTTACGAGGCCACTTCTGCAGTGCTTAAGCTTTTGAGTTTTTCTACAGTTTGACACCAGGCAGATGGTAAATGAAAGCAACAACAACAAAAGGACTTGTGCTGAAGCTGAGCAGTCTAAGTTACCATATTGAGATGAAGGAGACACAAGGCAACTGGAGACATTCAAATTAGCTTGCTCTCAGGTGCTACGATATTGAGCTATTGTTTCACTGACAAAGGCAGAGGAGAAGTTGAAGGAATGTGGAAAAGGCTATCTTTTAACATCAGCAGCGCAAATAGTAGCAAGTGTGATGCTGCAACTGGCCAGACACACTCAGTATTCTTTCCTTCACAAGCCAACCCTGCAGCTGCCATTAAGGACTTCTACGTATGCTCCAACTAAATGGCTGCTCACAGCAGTCCACTAAATCTCTACTTTTTTCTCAGCAGGGAAACAGGTTCAGACTCTAGTGCCCCTACTGTATTGCCTTGAATACAGACACTACTGTCAAAGACCTGCACTTTGAGTTACAGAGCTCCCTGAAATGTAAGAGTGACACACATTCTGCCTGAGATTTCCCTTCAAAACAGAACCAGTGAGAGAATCAAACAGCTGTCAGTGATCTAAGAATGTATGGGAACACGCATTCTCCATTCATTCCTCATTCTGTACTGCAATATGGAGTTGGACATTGAGCAGGAAGACTTAAATTAAAATTCCATCTCAAAAACTATGGTACATTAACTTGGGACTGGACACACTGTGTGTGGTTGACTGTCACTCTGAGCCAGCTTCAGCATTATGAGTGCCAGTGAGTCTCAATTTTTCACATGCCATAAATTTCCCTACTATACCATGCTGAATACATATGATTGTGCCTAATTTCAAGAGCTAAGTAGGATACAACCTGGTTAGTGCTTGGATGGGAGATTCACCAAGACCTCCAGAGAGAACGAAGAAAGAATTATTTCTGGCCACTGCCAGTCAGAGTTGTCCTTATTGGGTTGGACAAGGCCATTGTTGTAATTTGATATACTGTAGTGTAAGGTAACTTCCTCTGTTCCTATGCTCTGGGGCACAACTACAAGGAGATTGGAAACTGTAATTTTAGCTCAACCACAGTTCCATGTACTGTGGAAATGATGCCTTTTATGAATATTCTAAGGTATGATGAGTAGAAATACTGATTTAAGTTGGCTTGTTTGAACAGACAAATTTAAGACTAACTATCATTTTGGGGGGTTTATCTGTTAAGATTCTTGAGTCATCCAGGTGAGGTTATCTGGAAGCTGAATCATGGCAACTGGACTTCTTAAACGTTTTGCTACTCTTCCAAGTAGCTTCTTCAGTCCTTTCTCAGACTGAGGAAGCTACTTGAATGAGTAGCAAAATATTTCAACCTAACAAGAAAAGAAGTCCAGTTGCCATGATTTAACTTTCAGATTTCTTGGGTCTAGTTATCAGGAGAAGGTGCATTTAAGAAAAAAACGGGAATTCTTCCTTCTACTTGCAATGGAGAAGAGTGAGTCTATAGGTCATACATTTTTTTCTTTGCAATACTAAACCAAGAATGGGCAATATGGGGCCCTGCAGGAACCAAATGTGAGTCCTAGCTCCCCCTTAAATCAAAGTCTTCTAAATGTCATAGTAGTTAACTCTGCCATGTTTTAATGCACTAACATCTTTGTCTCATACCAAAAGGTTTTGTAAGATAATAACAATACTGGATCCAACTTGATAGAGCTTGAACATAACTCACCAAGCTTAGCAGTTTCTTAAATGTCTGGATGACTGATACAATTTCACAGGATGCCAAAGCTGAAGATAAAGGACTGGAAACACTAACACAATACACAGATCTGGCAATTGAAACATGCCACTTGTGGACGAAACACACTTCTGTGGTCCCCATTGTCATCAAGAAGTTTCACATAGTATTATAAGCAGCTGCAGATCTCAGAAATAACACCATCAGAACAACAAAAATGTAATATTAGGAACAGCATAATACTGCACCAATATTTAACAGATACGTACTTAGGGTTTTGTTTAAAATTTGTATCTGTTATATAATACAGTAGCAGTTTATTTTTTAAATAATCTCGATTTGATTGTGCCTGGTATTTTTAACAACAACAAATATTTTTAGGTGAGTGGAGCAAGTAGAACTAGTCTCCAATCTCTCTCTCACTCTCCTCTCTCTCTCCTGTGTGTGTCTCTCTCTTTGTGTGTCTCTCTCTCCTCTCTCTCTCTCTCTCTGTGTATGTGTGTATGTGTGTGTGTATGTGTGTGTGTGTGTGTGTGAGAGAGAGAGAGAGAGAGAGAGAGATGAACCTTCCTTATAACGATTTTTACCCAAATAAAAATAATTATAATTTATATTTATTTATTTATTTATTGCATTTACATCCTCACTGATCTTTTTGGGAACATACAGATTGGAATTAAAGCAAGCTATTAACATAGGCTATCTAAACCCCCCAAATTTGTAAAGATTTGTAAAGTCCCTTGCCCAGTGTCTTCTATAGTGGATAGAGTAATAGAGGACTCAGGAGACCTGGATTCAAATCTTCACTTTGTCATGGAATCTCCCTGTGGTGGGGGTGGAACTGGTAAAACCACATTTTATATATATCATTCTTCTTCAAAGCTCTATTAGTGTCACCACAAATCAGTTCCAACGTATAACGGCATATAACAACACATAACATATACATTACTGGAAGGCAAATTATTGCCATCAATTCTGGGCCTGTTTAGAATTACAATTCCAGTCACTCTAGTCAGCATAGCCAAAGGTTAGATGGCTGGGCAATGTGCTTCAGTAATATCTGGAGGGCCACTGTTTGCATGGTCTTAGCGTAACTTGTCCCTTTGCCTCAATTCTGTAAACTGGATTACTAATGAACAGTTTATCTTTATTTAGCCCCCACACTGCTATATTCTGGACCATGTTTCTACATATTAAAACATGACAGAATATTTTTATAACCAGTGCTATACTTTAACCTTGTATGGCCTTTCATGGAGATTAAAAATGAAACATCCCTTTCCCACAGAGCTTCCAGTCCCAGTGCACGAAGAACAGAAGAAACAAGCAGACAAAGACGAGGACAAATGTTACAATGAACAGCAGTATTATTTTGGTATGCTTTTTAAAGGCAAACATACCATGGACTTAGGAGAATCCAAAAGAGCAGGTAAGAACATTGGTACATAGAAAAATATAACCTAAAGTCCAGTGAACCCAAAGCAGGAAAGAAATAAAGCATGCAGAAGAACAAATGAGGAGATAAGTTGTGTGTGTGAGTGCAAATGGGAAACATCAGAGAAGGTGAGGCCAAGGCAAGCTAAAAGTAGAGCACAGCTTTGCCTGAGGGACCCGATATTCTTAGTCATGTGTCAAGCACAGATTAGTGACATAACCACTATGTTTTTTCTATGAACATAACCACTATGCAGGGCAATGAACAGTGAAAATTTGGCACAAATATGAATAAAGCTGTAATAAATCCTTGTAACTCATATCTGTTTGACAATTATCACTTATACTTCCATAAAAATCGCTCTTCAGCCTTCAGCACAGGGTAATAACATTTCTATCAGGAGAATTCTATAATTCTTCTCTATGAGGGAAGAGGACTGTGTTTTGTGTATGTATTTGGATACATATTTGTTTGTAAAGTCTGACACCTGAACCAGCACAGTCCCTTGGTGTAAGGAATCTTTTCCCCCCCTCCTAGGTAGCATCAAACCTGGGACTTCTAGCTCACAGTTCATTTACTCTACTCTGTCCCTAACACACTGCCAAATTTTCTGTGCTTCCTAAACACAACCAGGAAACGGTGTTTTTCCAAAGGATCAGCTTGTTCTCTCAAGATGTATCCTTTCCCAGTACAAAGCCAAATGCTTCAACAACTGCCATCGGATTTGCAAAGTTAAATTTGATGAGTGAATGTACAGAAGACTGTTGAATGAATCTTAAATCAAAGAATTTCACTTTATGAATAAAGATCAGATGCAAATGTATCAATTCTTTATACTAGACATACTAGTGGATCTACAGATGTGTTCGAACTTGTGCCAGGTCAGAAGATTCAGTAGTCCTTGATCTATACACAACAGGCTAGCACTGAATAACAATTTCCATCATTCTTGATCACCTTGGTAGAGATCCTGAAGCAGATAGAGGTTGCTGAGCTGTTCATGCTCTCGTCTTTATTTTACTCTGACAAGGCTATGACACCCTGAAGAGTGGGACTAGAACGGGCATATTTACTTCTGCTTTAGACTTCTTTTTATTATTATTAAATTTGACAACATGCTGTCAGTGAACCATATGGCACAATAAATTACACATGCACATAAATGCATAGATACCTGCTTCTTTCTACTTCCTCTTAGATTCTTCCAAAATTTAAGGAAATCTTCCCTTTTATGCCAGGAGAGAACAAATCCTGAGAGGTACCTTGCATAAAGTATTAAGTCTCTTTTGGTGGAGAATAATTCTTCTGTCTCTCAAAATGTACATATATTCCCTATGCTCGAGGTGGCACTGCAACCCTTTTTGCCCCCAAGTGAACTTAGTGGGTGAATACATGGACATTTAGCCCATTGTACGGAAGAGCTGGTTTATCCTAAACCTGGTGACCAGATCATGTCTTTGCTAGAGTGAACCAGCCCACCCTCAGAGCATTCCGACCTGTACCTTTCTGACTTGAATCAGTGGCTTCTACCTCTTTTTTAGTGCAGGTACAATCACTCTGTTTGGTTCATTTCCAGCTTGTGTTGTCACTGGAAATGAATCAAAATGAGCTAGCAAACTGAAGCGTCCTCGTTCCATTTGTCTGCTGGTTTTCAATCACCTCCTATCTTTAGTGAAATTAAACACTTAATAAGGGATAATCGGAAAATTAAAAACTTATTTTCTCTGCTCAGGGAGCAGAGGGGGGAGGAAGCAAAAAAAAAAAAGCCAATTAGGCCAGCACTGATGCATTTTACCTGTTAGAGGGTTTTTTTTTAATGAAAGCTTGCTCCCTGAAGCAGGAGGAGAAAGGAAGTGGGAAGGTGTTTCTCCTGTTTCTTTACAGCTTTTCTGTGCCAAGCAAAGCTTGTTGGCTTAATGTAAAGAAAATAATTTCCCAACTTGCCTCCCCCTGTTTCTTCCTGGTTACAGGAGGAGGCCTTCATTTTTTTTTCTCCAGTGGAGGTACAGTGGACCAAATAGGGTCACTATGCCATCTGAATTCAAAGATGCATAGAGGATCTTCATCCAACCTTGTTTTTGTTGTTCAGTCGTGACCCCATGGACCAGAGCTCGACAGGCCTTCCTGTCTTCCACTGCCTCCCACAGTTTAGTCAAATCCATATCGATGACACCATCCAACCATCTCATTCTCTGCCATCCTCTTTCCTTTTGCTTTCCCAACATCAGAGACTTTTCCTCTCTCCTCATGAGGTGGCCAAAGTACTGGAGACTCAGCTTCAAAACCTGTCCTTCCAGTGCGCATTTGTGGTTTATTTCTTTCAGGATGGACAGGTTTGATCTCCTTGCAGTCCAGGGGACTCTCAAGACTCTCCTCCAGCACCACAGCTCAAAAGCATCAATTTTGCGGTGATGTGACACTATTTAGCCCTAACAGGCCCATTCCATGCAAGCCATGAAGCCAAATTCTTACTATGATGAGGCCAGTAGCTTTTACATGCCGTAAGTTGTTGTTGATGTATAAGTTTTGGCATTGTTTCTTTTTCAGGAAAAAAATGGAAGTACTGTCACTGCTTCTGTTATACCCCAGGCAGCTCATGGCAATGAAAAAGAAGACATGGGGTGAAGCCTACCTGTGGAGCAGCATAGTATGGCTGCGAAGGACAAAGAGAATCATTTCAACCCTATGCATCTATGCTTACCCAAGATAAAGATGGAAGTAGGGATGTATATATGCACATGTATATATAGCTGGCTGGATAGTTCAGTGAAATGCCTGGTGTGCCAGACCTGGGAGTTAGAATTCCCCATCATGTCTCCCAGAAGAAAAGCCAGACTGTGTATCCTCGTGTGAACTAAATGGTGCCAGAGCTCCCCCAGAAGAAAGGACTATTAAACCACTTTTGAGCAACTTCACACTCAGAGAAGCCTGGAAATGATGTCATTATATCAGGATCAACTTAACAACTCATAAACGAAGGAAATGTAGCTGCTGAACAGAATGTTTTCTTCTTCTAAATTTAAAAACAAACAAACCTATTTTTGGGTTCTTAGTTAAAATACCTTAACCTAACTGTTTATTAACCTCAGGCTATGAGATACGATACACGTGCTTTGTGATAATACACAACCAGCTTTTATTCTGCTCACTTGACTGCACATGTTTCTCCTGTAGCTAGAGCACAGTGACAATGTACCCAGAGACAGGTAATGGAAATTCTTCAGGTCATTTCAACCTGACATAAACAAAGGCCAACAGGATCTGAGCAGCAGTCATACTAAATCCAGTTACAACCAGTAGGTACAATTTAACCCTCTTCTCTCCTCACCCCAATACATACACACATATAAAACTCCTACCAACAGCTAGACGGACTGCCTGAACCTATGCAGATTGTACTGAAGCAAGCTATATGCCTTCCTTACTGAACTATTCTAAGATCATAATAATCTGTTCATATAAAACAGTGAACGATATGATAGAGGACAGTGGGTGATGCATCATGGTCCTTTGATTTTTTTTTACAACACTCTCCTTCCGCTTGACCCTTCTTCCAAGGTGTGCTCTGAAAGAGTGAAAGGAAAAGCCACCTGCATTCACCTAAAGGTTTCTTTAACTACTACCTTCTGGGCTCAAAAGTACTTGCATATTCAGAGCACACAAAATCCAATTACCTGCCCCCAGGAATGAAACTACAAAGGATTTCAGGCCCTTGAATGGAATCTGAGTTTCACAAACACTACTCTCAAATATGGAGAATTTGTTACAGGTTTTAAAGCACTTGTTTCCTAGATTTCAAATTGATGGACCCTCTCCTGCTCCTCTTCAGTTTGATCTTCTTAAGCCTGGAAGTTATGTCTTTATCTGCTGTGAAAATATTTTATCAGGGTAATCTGGTTACGAATATTTACACAATTTGCCCAAAATTCCCTCATTACAGCTGTCATTCTCAATTATTCACAGGTAGTGGTACATGCAGTTTCCGTGGAAACCAGCAGCTCACAGTTAACAGATGTACAGTCAATTGTAGGCAATGGGTACTCAAGCAAAACTGGTGGACTTATAATTATGTTGGTGTTTGACCATATCAAATCTACAAATAGCAAAAATGGGGAGTCCATTTCAAACTCTTATTTGCAAATCATTGAGAAAATGTCTTAACTCTGGCTGTGGGAAAATGAAATCCTAGTTTTATTTCATTTGTTGGGTATCTCAGAAACACGCAATAAATGTAATGAAGAGGCTGTAATGTTTATGACACATCACATTTTTCACATTTAACAGTCATTTCCTGCATTTACAATTGGAAATAAAATCTCCCATAACTGATTCAGTGTAAATTTTGCATGTTTCACTATGACTATGTAGTGAAAGCACTTAGGCCAATTGCTTCAGGTACTACATAAGGAAATATCTGAGTCACCAGAAGATTTTCATGTACTCTAGTAACAGTCGAAAGATGGTTCTCCATAGGTAGAAGAAATGAGTACTTCTGCCACTGTGCCAGTCAGAATGCAGGGTGGCAAAATCTCATATTTGAATGCACTGCTATAGCAAAAACTCACAACCAGTGGAAAACTAACTCCACATAGAGTGACCCAAAACAGGAAGGGCAACAGCTCAGGACCAGAATAATCAGCAGTGTACCTTCATTTGAAGGACAAAGGACATTCATTCAAAGATGAGAGATGATGTACACATATTAGACAGAAAAGATAGGTGGTTTGAGAGAGAGGTCGGGGAAGCCATCCATGTATGTATTGAAAGCCCCTCTCTCAAAAGAGGTGGGGACTCAAGCACAGTCTGTCTGCTGCTAATGCTGCCCTTTCATTGATCCCAAATCTCAAATCAGAAGCACTTCACACCTCCGCCTGGAACAGCTAATGACCCATACTTAATGGGTGATGGTAAGGGTTGCATAGGTGGGATTTTCATGCAGCCCAGGCCATTGTACATCTAATGAGCCTATTCAAGCCATTGTCTACCTAATGAGCCTATTCAGACCAGAACTATATAAACTGGAAGCCTGGCCATTAATGTTCCTCAGACTGACAAAGCTGCTTTGGATGAGTAGCTAAATGTTTCACTCTCACAAGACAAGAAGTCTAGTTGTTGTGACTTAACTTCCAAATAACCTCACCTGAATGACTGAGAATCTTCACAGACATAGTGCTTTAATAAAGCATATATTCATGAACTGACCAGTCTGATTGAAACAAGCTAAAATGTCTATGTTTCTGCCACCCACAGTCTACGAGCTGAGAATCTAAAATGGCTCTTGGCACTTGGAGTGCAACACATGTTTGATACTGAGAGCCCTTCTTAAATAATTTACACTTTGAGAGTGCTCAGATGTGTCCTTCTGATTCATCTGCACATTGTAATTTCTACAGGAGTCACAACTTAATGAATCATCAATTGTGACAAGATCAATGAACCAAACCTAACAACAAACTAAAGTTAGTAAATTCATGCCTGGGGCAAGAGAGCTGCTTTTTAAAAGCCTCCATCATTTTTAGTATCTAATTAATAAAGACAGGGCTCCTGCTGCTGCCTTCTTCTCTTGCTTGCTCCTGAGAGAGACAGAGTGAAGGTAAGGGGTGTGTGTGTTCCGTTTTATTGCATGTGTATCTTGACACTAGTCCTTTGATCAGTGACAATGTCTGCATCAGCATGACAAGTACACGAAAGATACATACTGTATTGCATTATGGGAAGCAGATTCTATACCAACATGATGAATTCTCAGCACATCTTACAAGAAAATATTTTCAGGTACAGTTGGACGGAATAGTTCAAAGAATAGAAAGACAATAAAACATTTTCAGTCAGCAGAATCCACACTCTAGATATTTAAAAAAACTGGCACACACAGAGATCATTCAATGGTATTTCAGAAAATACCATTGCAAAAGCAATACTCTTCTTTTTAAGGAGTATTTATAGGAAGAAGATGGTGGTGGTGATTTTCTCATGACATGAACTGGCATCCTTGTGAAATAACAGGCCAAAATCCTATTATAGGCGTAATGTAAATAATATAGCTTTTGGTGGTACACTGCTGTTAGTTACAAATTCAGTGTCAACTTTCTCTGTTGCATAGATATTCATGCAACTCAGTGTGCAAGAAATGTTGGCAGAACTAGTGTTGCTTAGTATAAGAAAATTCTTAAGTTTCAATCTGATCTCAGCGAGCAAATAAAAAAATCCCTACCATGATTTTTAGGATTGTGTGTGTCCACACTAAGCCAGTTTGCATGTATCCCCAGAGAATCCTAGCAGGGATTCTTTATTTTCTAGCTAGATATGGATTGAATGTTACAAATTTTCTTAACTTAAGCAATAGGATTTCAGCCATTATCTCTACACTAACTTTGTAACTTGTCACCATTTGGCACCAATTTTATGCCACTGACAATAGGATTTTGGTCACAGAATTGATCAGAAGACATTCAACAACCTATTGGCGCATAATAGGTCAGAGCTGGGCGGGACAGTAGAACAGCAGGTGATCAACATTACTGCAGTCCTGTACTTGAAAGTGACAAAGGCACACATTATCATTCAGAGTAATCTCTGCCTATAAGTGAACACCACTATTGTACAGCTGGGGCAGGGGGTCCATGTAACTATTTCATGTCATGTGATAAGAGTTATTATAGTCAGATAACTTTTCACGGATACATTAATTCCTAAATCAACACTAATATACTGCATGTCCATAACAAAAGGAAAAGGAATCAACTTACTGGGTCCGCTGATTGTTGCCAGAGTGGTGCCAGGTGAAAACAAAAGGTAATGGCAACCGCCACATGCATTGGGAAACCTGAACAACAATGCCATGTGCAAGGACCTGGCCAATGAGAAGGCCCGGGCGGAACCATGTGGCGTGGGTCAATCCGGGCCTCTTGGAGAGTGTGACAATTTAAATAAATTTAAATAAATGAACAAAGGCTACCTCATGGGTTTCTATGTCCTCTGTAATTCAAGAGAACTCTTTCTGTAGTGCTAGGATTCAATGGCTGGGCTGGTGGTGACAGGGAATGAGAAATCAAATGTGCTGGATTTGAATATGTTCATTGCTCTAGAGCAGTGGTTCCCAACTTTGAGTCTCCAGATTTTCTTGGATGACAACTCCAAGAAAACCTGGCCAGCACAGCTAGTGGCAAAGGCTTCTGGGAGTTTTTGTCCAAGAATATCTGGGGACCAAAGATTTAGAACTACTGCTCATGAGTCTCAGATCTTTGCCCCCCCCCCAGTGATATGATTTTATATAAGTCTATCATGGTTATCTCTGAGTATTTTGCTATTTAAAAAACTTAAACTGTCTTCTGTTTGAAATTCAAAAGTGAATTTCTGGATGCTTCATTCCATTATGCTGTTAGGAGTACTGGTGAGTCACATAGTTATGGTAAGGGCTAGGGTTATACCTTGATACAGAATATACCTTGATACGGAAAAATATATATGCACATAGATCCTTCACATTAAGTGTCTTTTTTCTGACAATAGTTACAGACACATTAAAAAGTATGTATAGATACCACTAAAATAATACTACTTATCCATAAACATGATTTTTTTATCTGATCCACTCTTAACATTATGTGGAAAGACAAGGTGCTATTTAAGTACTGTATCTCTTTTTTGAGAGTCACAAAAATATACCCAGTTTTCTATTTGACCCTACAAAACTGTTTGAAAGCACATTTTAAAAGTGTTGTGGGCTATCAGAAATGCATGTGCAACCATGTATATACTATCAGAAATGTGTATGCAACCTTGTTCTATTGGTTAATAATGATATTTCTAACAGCAATGCCTGAGAGTCCTTCCCTTGCTAGCAATATGTACTGCGCACCATATATGGAAGCAAAGCCTTCCCAACTTGAAAGCCCCATATGTTTTGGGCTGTAATTTCCAGAATCTCTCACCATTGGACGTGTAGGCAGGCCTGATGGAATATGCAGTCAAAAACTTGGTGGCTTCTAGATTGGGGAAGGCTGGTACAATATTCAGTCCAATACCAGGAGTGTGTATTTCTTCTTTCTTTCTTGACTACACCCCCTAGAATGCTAGTACAGTTCCACGAGGCAAAATTTTGTGAGTTCCAGCCCAAAGAGCCATCCCTACAGATACCTATGTTCTGTTCACCTTGATCAAAGTCTAATTAATCCTTTGATGCTGGGTGGTATTGAATCCTCAGTTCCAGGGATAGTAAGACCACAATTCCCAGAAAGGACTGTAGTGGGAACTGAGACCTCAATGCCACCCACTTTCCCAATATTATTTTACCTATTTATTTATATAATTCCGAAGCTGCCTTTTCCCCTTTGGGAGACCCAAGACCCACAACAGCTAAAACTGTTCAACAATCAACAGTTTCAAAATACCTTAGAAATACCATATATCAAAACTAGGATCAAAATACTTTAAAAACATTTTTTAAATTTTAAACATTTCTAAATTTAATAAACAGAGCACTTCTGAGCCACTTATTCCCTGCCTGGGAGGACAAGAAGGGCCAACCTTAGGGTAGCACTTTCCAAAGCCTGGAAGCAACCACTGAGAAAGCCCTCTCTTTTGTCCTTAGCAGTCAACCTTAGAAGGGTAGTGGAATCTGGCTTCCCCAGAAAATCTTAAAAGCTGAGAAGCTGACTCAAGCCATATTGGGTTTTATAGGCAATAATTAGCATTTTAAATTGGGCCTGGCACACTGGCAGTCATTAAACGTGCTGTAACAAGCGGCTTATATGCTGTAAAACTGGACCTCTTAAAATGCATGTTTTTGATTAGACCTTCATCCAGGTGAACAAAATATAAGTGTCTGTAACTATGGTTGGAAATTCCACAGTTATAATATGGAGAGTTATAGGTGAACTACAGTCAAGGAAAGAAAGAAAGAAAGAAAGAAAGAAAGAAAGAAAGAAAGAAAGAA
>JAHTLZ010000129.1:51838161-51867083 GCA_023846285.1 Phrynocephalus versicolor
TGTATAGAGTATGTGGTCTATGGAGCCCCAGAATGAATCATCTGGTTCAAGGTACTGGTTGGTTTATAAAACCCTCCATGGTTTGGGACCTGAGTACCTGGCAGAGTGCATTTCTCAAAGATCTATGCTGACCCGGCCCACCAGAGCATCACTGGCACTCTCGTTCTGGGTGGCCCCTAAGACTGCCACCTGTAATCAGGCCTTCTTGGTGGCCAGCCTGGTCATATGAAATAAACTTCCTAGTGAGATTCGCCAAGCTGAGTCCCTATAATCATTTTTAAAAGCCTTGAAAACCTGGCTATTTAAAGAAGCATAATGTGGTCACTAATGTGTTTTAATTGTTTACCCCTGTGGGGTTTTTTTTGCCTCTTGCCAAGTTTTTTTCTTTTTATTTTTATTGTTTTTAATCTATCTAATCTTTGATTGTTTTTGTTTATTTATTCATTATTTGACTGTTGATTGACTTGACTAATTTAGTCATTTAGTATATTTTATTTGGTGATTCGCTCTTCAATGTAAACTGCCTAGAGATTCTTTGTGAAAATTAATGCGGTATAGAAATATAATAAATAAAATCTGAGTTTCCATTATTTCTTATGGGGAAATTTGCTTTGATATACAAGTGCTTTGGTTTACAAGCATGTTTCCGGAATTGATTATGCTCATAAACCAAGGTATTAATGTATATTCTACAGTCTATGGTTCCATGTTCACTAACAACTAGGTAAAAAGAGATGGAAGGATCTTTAATCAAAATTTAATGGAATCTTGAATCAAAGAAATCCATACTGCTTAGATATTCAGCATGAATATCTAACAGGAGAGTTGACAGACTTTGTCCTGGATACCTCAAAGCCACTTTTACAAAAGAAGTGTATTCTTCACCCTGCTGCTAGACTGCCAGGAGGAGATAGGAACCTCATTGTATTGTCTGGAAAGCAAAGTGCACCATCTGGTATGCGTAAGTTAGCTTTTCCAGTTACTTATGAATCACGCATTCAGAAATTTTCAGTGCTCCATATACTATCCCCCAATTATACTACCTGTTTTCGTTTTACTCTGTCCTACTTACTCTCTCTATATATTTTTACCTGGTTGCTTTTGAACTTTTCAACTATGGCCTGTAGAATATGGTTGTCTAAAAGAAATGTATCCCTAATTATTTATTTTGCTCTTTGTACTTCCTCCTTGCTTGTAACTGCGACTGCACATTATCAGAAAGAGAATTTAGAAGATTCACCCTCCTGCAGCAGAACTGGAGAGGCTTGGGCCCTCCTAATATTGTTAATTCTCATTAACCCCCACCAGCACGATTAATGCTCAAATTGCAGTCCAACAGCAATTGGAGGGACAGCAATCGCCACTTGTCAGACTCTCTTTCATATTTCTGGAGTCCATTTCCCCAGAATTATCAAAGATTCTACAGGCAGAATTATGCATAAAGCCCTACAGAACAGGGTGAATTGAAATAAATGATTTTTTAAAAAAATCCAATTGATTTAAATCATGATTTAAATCTTTTAAAAAGCAATTTATTTATATGATCAAAATATCTGATTTTTAAATATTTAAATTATGATCCATCCTACTACTGAGCGTGTTCCCTGAAGTATTCCCGAGAAGCAATATTGGAACTTTTTAAAGAAAAAAGGCCAAAGAAGTTAATACAGTATCAGAGGTAAGGTCTCTTTTATGGGGGGGGGGGGAAGAGAAATTTAAGGGTCTTCAGACTTCTGTTTGTGGGCTGAAACTCCAAGGGTTCTGTCTGAGTAATGTGTAGAGAATGCTAAGGGTTGGTCCAAAACCACAATAAATCATACCCCTGTTGCCAGTGCCTGTCATCTCAACTACCTTAGTTATACCCAACAAGGGCTCAGTACACCTGATAATCCATCTGATTAGTATTCTGATAACTCATCATGTCCTTGGCTGTCAGTGTCCTCATCCAGTCCTGCTTCAAGGGTCCTCTTTTGTATAGAGGAGGACAGCAGAGAGACCAGTCTATAAGATGGGATCTCCAGAGTGCCAAGTGGAATACAACTCGGTGTTCTCCTAGAGGCTCAAGCAACTAGTCCACTGTGAGAATGCAGCAATTCTGACATATTGCAACTTGGGAGGGAGGATTCTGGCAAAGACATTTTGTGGTGAGGGTTTATAAATAAATGTTTCCACAATATGCTGAAGCATATTGCAATTCAGTCTCATACTGTATAAGACAGGATACAGCTCCCCCCCCCCTGAAATGTGAGAATGAGGAATACATCTGATGTTTAAGGTCTACCTCCAAGATTTTGTAAAGGATGCAAATAGAGCAATATGGGGTGGGGGGGGGAGAGAAAGGAAATGTTAAAGAACTTGCTAGCCAGGTTGCTTAGATTTGTACAGCTCCGTAACAGAGGCTGGGTGTGGAATATTGTATCTGTATCAGATTGGCTTGTCTCTTCAGTCAGATAGTACAAGACTAGTTTTTAACACTGAGATCTGACCTTTGCTAATTCTAAAAATAAACCTGGCCTGATTTATAATCTCTGCAGACTACAGTAAAAGATGGAAAATCCATTTTTATGTGCTATGAACTTTCTATGCAATTACTAAATGTCCTTTTTCATTTTTAAGCACTGTATGGCTTCCTGCCCAAGCATCTTATCCTAGACCCACTTCTAGATCTGAGTTTCCCTCCACCACTGACAGCACTGCCCTCTTCATCAGTGCAGTTGAAGCTTGCAGAATACTTGCACACTACATTATAAGGGTCATGAAGATATGCTTGCAGGTGTCAATGTACTGTCCACCAGAACAGAAGATGGAGACTTTCACATTTTAGTTCCTGTGAGCAATTCATGAGCTTGGCTTTCATGCTGGCAACCACCACCACCACCACCACCACCTCACGAGTGAAAGTTGTCTGGTCATGTGAAACTAGTAAAAGTAACAAGACATTTCCGCATTGAAAATATAAAGCGCAAGTGCCCACCTTTAAAATGGAGAAAATCTCAAGAGGACAAATTAACAGTCCAGCCAGTAAAATCTCTGAACAGGCGCATTGCCACTTATTAGATGCAGAATATTTTCTGCAGTTTACATGTTGCTCTAACACTTTCCAGACTGTATTGAAACACTTATCCACGCAGAGGCAGTACAGCTAGGGAAAAAGGCTGCTAGTAACAGTGAGCGCAGTTACCACTTGGTATCAAAGACCGGGGCTTCTCCACCGAGCTTGCTGAGCAAGAAACTTGGAGATATTTCAGTCAAGCTGGGCCAATGCGATAAAGGGATTGAAGCCACAGAGGAAGGATTAGCCTGACAGATGAATACAGTGCAGTTTTTCCATGGCAAAAACTAACCCATCTCATCAAGGAGCTTGAAGATGGTGAAGAGGGGGGTGAGTGGAATCATATCCTACCACATTAGTTTCATTACTACAGAGATCCCTAGGACAAAAGATGATTAAACGACTACTCTGGACCTCTAGCCAAAAGAAGAAGAAAGAAAGAAACTGAGCTGGCAAGGAGCTACCAAACACTTCCTCATAAAAATTTATCTTGAGACTGACTTTTCATTTCACATGGGAACTATCTGTAATGTACAATCACGTTAGGGAAGAAGCTGCAGGGGTAATTAATGGATTCAGAAACCAGAATGCTTTAATGCTCTCAACACTCCGCATATGTTTAATATTGGAAATTCAGTTGAAAGCTTCATTATACAAAAATTTTAGTTATCCATAGTATATTCCTCCCACCTCAAATGATCCATATAAACAACATATTTGTGGATATTCCAGAGACCCATCAAACGAATTAGATAATGCATTTATTCTTTATTCAAAACTATTAATATATACGTAGTGATTTTTACGATCATTCCAAAGTTTATTGTACTCAAATGTTAAAAAGCTTTTCAACAATTCAATTTTTGTACTCCATTTTCCTACTTTTTTAGACCACCATTTGAAGAATATTCTCTTATTCACAGTGAACTCCAATATGATTTATTGTGCTAATATAGAGATTCTATTTGCATAAACCTTGCCTTGAAATAAACCTGAAAGTGTCAATCAAGTCAATGGGAAACAGTGACACAATCTGTTTATTACAACAAAAAGTATATACCTCTATACCCCAGAGCACAGAGAGAACTCCTAATTTCCCTGACCTCCTTGCCCCCTGAAAATGTCAGCCACAGAGTCTGGTGAAACACCAGGAAGAAAAAATTCCAGAACACGGACAAACCGCCCAAAAAACCTCACAACTATCAGATCCCGGTCACAAAAGCCTTCGAGAATACAAAGTACAGTATACAGTGTTACACTAGGCTTGAACATTTTAACTACCTGGACCGCTGTGACAAATCAGGCAATTACTAAGTTACTAGGCAAGCAAACCTTTAAGGGATTGTGGGTGTTGTTGCTTGTTTCTTATTGCCCACAAATGAAGAATATTTGTGAGTAATCACAGAAGATAGCTAGCACACAACTTCATCAGCTAACAAGATGAACTCATTTGCAAGCTTGGGTGAGGGATTAACATAGTCTTGACAGAGTAAAAGGCAGAAGTGTTGCCCACCCCACAAATCTTTTCCATTTTCAGCATTATATCACTGCCTTGTTTTGGCACCCTTGTTAGTAAAGTATGTAGACTCAACAGTACTAAATTATTAATTCTATCTGAAGAAAAAGCAAGCATGACATACATCTGAGTGAGCTGAAGTCATTCATGGGTTATTGGTGTTTGTCTGGATCTTACATTCTGGTTCGTACTTGAGTTTTTTGTTTCTGGCCCTATTGTCTCAATTACTTTCTTGAAGTAGGGGTGCATTCTTGCCAAATTTCTACTCAATGTTCATATAGAAGAGGAAAAAAGGTTAAGATAAAGTTTTTCCCTCTTTCCTGGCAATGAAATTAAAACATTTATGTCATTATTCTACTGATGTGGCATTTCTTCCAATAAAAATTGGCCAATGCAGAATGCTATTGGCTGGTGTTAATGATACTTTAACAATGAATTACCAGTATCTCAAAAGTTCTCTCAAAGTTGCCATTGACCAAAGAATATCCTCATATCAAGGACCTTGCTTTATATAAAACTGAACAGATGCAGTATTTCTGTTTAATGATTTTATTTACCACCAGACATATTTGGCATAAGCATTTTGCTTCATGTAGGATGAAAATGTGATCAATCAGTTTCAAGTCTTGCATGGTTTTCCAAGTCTCACCCATTCTAGAAACCTTAGTGTCAAAACAAGATCCTCAAGTCATTACATGATTCTGAAACCTGTAGCTTTAAAAAGCAATTTAGCATTAGACATTTATGAGAACAGACTTATTATCAATTCTCTGTATGCCAAAACTGTACATCCCCCTACATATTAAAAAGTGAAACAAGTATTCCACCTGTCATAATTAATGTGTATCAGAGTTTATTTAATTACAGGATGAAACTTCAAAGGGCAGGTTACCAATGGTTTATATTCTGTACAGATTTTTAAGACTTGAGAAAGTCAGCCAAATGATTTATGGCTACAGTTTTCTACTAGCAAATTTTCTAGAAACTGTGCCAGATATTATTTAAAAAAAAAACAGATTATCTGAATGTTTTATTCAATGTAATTTGCAATCTGTTTATAATGTTAAAATCAGTCTCATAATACATAATAATTTCCGTATCATTATAAAAATACTGTATAGTGTTTTACCTTGAGTATCTCTAGTGTTATATTACATAGAGTGGGATTGTAGGTGGGGTTTTTTGTTTTTGTTTGTTTTTAAATTATATAGTACAGCGGTACCTTGTATAAAGGTATTAATTCGTTCCAAATGAAATTATGTAAAGCAAATTTTACTTTATATAAATTCCCATAGAAATGCATTGAAAACGGAGTAATCCCATTTTTATGTTGTATGGATTCTCCCCATAGGCAATTATCTTAAGCAAATTTCCCCTATCTCTGGAATTTTTATGTTGTACAGATTTTATGTTATACAAACTGTTTGTTATACAAAGGTCCACTGTACTGTGAATTTCATTGTACATGTTGTGTATGAGTACAGTGAAAATAAATTGTTATTCTATTCTATATTTGTTTTGAGTGGTTTTAGATGGATATTATCATAAATAACCCTTAGAACTTTTGCTATATTAGAGACGAACATAAAGTTGAGGACAACCAAGAAACTTCTTTTGCTTTCCTGCCCATGGAGCCTATATGTGCCTCAACACACTGCCACACAGGGCTAGCAAACATGCTCAGGGAACCATTTAACCTCAGAGGGAAGGAAATATTACTTCCTGAGGGAAACACTGTTATAACCAGCTTTCTGGACAAATCCCATCCATAAGATCAGATTCTTTGTTTATTCAGACACACACACACACAATCATTGAATATGCGGCACTATTCTGAGCAGTTAACAGTATAACAAACCTATTAAACCAAAATTTAACAACCTTTCCAACTAGGCGACAGAGCAAAAGGCAAAATAATTCAAGTGAGGTTGCATTTGAAGGCTTTTCATATGAGCAATGTCTTCAGCAACCTCTTAAAAACGGAGAGGGAGGGGTCTACGTGCAGCTGGACTAGGAGCCATTTCCAACAGCTTAGTGCTACTACTAAGAAGGACTGGCATCCTCTTGTTTGTTTTCCGGCCTCCTTCGGAGTGGCCAACCTTTTGCATTAGGTTTCTTTGTATGTGGTATAAAAATGAATTTGAGCTAGTCCTGTGGGATGGTTCCACTTCTATAGATGTTGTTGTATAAACTGACCAGAAGGGAAAATGATTGTTCTTCCTTCAGCAATTTCAAAACTTCCATATACAGTGGACCCTTGTATAACAAACAGCTTGTATAACATAAAATCTGTACAACATAAAAAATTCCGGAGATAGGGGAAATTTGCTTAACATAATTTCATTTGGAACAAATTAATTCCTTTATACAAGGTACCACTGTATATTTAATCAGGGCCTGGGGCTTTGCCACACTGGTGATATGGGTTAATGACATTCGGAAAAGACACTCTGACAAACAACATTTAAAAACAAACAACATTCAGAACCCCCAAAGTCATGTGATTTTGGCATTATTAGTTTTAAAAAGCCACTACATAGTTTCTTGAAAACAACAACAAAGATTGAGTTACAATCGGAGGAGAATATTTCCATAAATACAAAATAATTTTCTCTACCAAGCAAACTAGCAGCAGAAAGAATTAACAGTTAGAGACCTACAAGGAGTTCACTGTAATGATGCCAACTGTTACCATACTACAGCCACTCCTCACCTAATCACCTACCTCTTTAATGACCACTCAGACTTACAACCAGCAGTGGCCACCATCCCTGCCTAATTGCCACCACAGGAAGAACCTGCAGTTATCACCCACAGGGACTGGGCCAAAGCTTCCAACTTGATTCTGTTTGCTTTGATGTACCTTGTCAAAAGCTCAGATGGGAAGAAGTGGGGCTACATCATCCCTGCCCTGCCTTCCTCCCCCTCTACTGCTTCCAAAGGTCTAGGGAGGAGAATGACCCAAGTGGGGTCAAGCATCTGCCACCTCCACCTTTATTTCCCCCTCTTTTTTGTTCTGCTGCTTCTGTGGCCTTGCAGAGAGCCTCCCCTCTCTGGCCTGCCTGCAAGGACAGCACCCCAAGAAATCTGCCTTAAGCTCCTCAACAACCAATTAACTTAATGACCTAGTTGTAGGAATGGAACTCTATCCTTAAGTGAGGAGTGCCTGTATAATCACATCTGGTAAACGCTGCAACAATCCTTTCATATTTTACAGCTTGTGATGCAAGCCAGAAAAAAGAAATTGTTAATCAATAATAATGGTGTGGAGGGTTTTTGGCTTTAAGACAGGAAGGAAGGGAAATACTTAAATGCTTTTTTCCACCAATATTAGAGGTGGTGTATGAGTCAGAAGGTTCCCGTTGATTCTATCTTGGCTTCTGATCAGCAGTTGAATCTGTCCCCACTCTCCCCCATCAAGAGAATGTGAAGGCTCTAAAGGTGCTCAACAATTCTAGGGAGAAAGAACGGATACGGATGAGAACAGCTTGGCAAGAAGAAGCATAAACCTTCTTTCCGAGTGGTGTGTCAGTAGTTCCAGACCTTAGCACAACGTAGGGAGGTGGGTTTAAAACTCCCTTCCCACACACAAACACATGATAACAATATATTGAAGAAGTCAGGATGAGATATACATGCAAGCTGACCCCTCAAACAGAAGGGAGAGCATCTGAGAGCTATAGTTTCTTTCTTCCTTTTTCTTCAGAGAAATATATTCCTAGGGATGGACATTTAAGACATATCATATACTATACCTTACATCTCAACCAACCTCCTGATGTGTGAGCACCCTTTGCTCTTTCTGGGGATGAGGTTGAGAAGGGTGATATCAACTGCTTAAGCAGAAGGAAGAAGCTGCATTCTTCCCTGAACACCTGGGATTCCATAATGTAGACTCATTCCCTCTGCAACCAATTTCTCAGCTTTGCTCTAAATTGTGCATTTTACCCAGCACATTTTCTGCCCTCTACATGTACATGATAGGATTCAATGACACCAGATATTCTGAAAGTCCTGGCCTAGACAGTTTGTTTCCTTTTAAAGGAGATGATGGATTGATGATAGAGAGACGTCTTTCAAAGGGCACTGGCCACAACAAGTTAGCAAGCCTTCATTGTTAAAATGAAGTGTTTATATCAGGAGTGGAAAACTGTTCATAGTTGTTAGAGCAGTTAAATAATTGTGCAAAACAACAAGCATCCAGGTTAATAAAGAAATCAAGGAAGCAGGTTTTTCTTCAATTTGGCAGACAAACAGCATCACTATATAAGTTCCCAGCTGCCATGTCCATGAACATGCATACATATACACATGCATACAAGAGAAAGGTTATGAAATATATTCAACCTGTGTTCAAAGTATATCTCCTCTTCCTTCCTTCTTCTCTTTCTCACCTAGTTAATTAGTTAAATGCTATCAAGTCATAACTGACTCCACGGCTTGGGACCTGAATACCTGTCGGAGCGTATCTCCCAGAGGTCAGCTGGGACCAGACCCACTAGAATGGCGCAGGCGCGCTCACTTAGAGTGGCCACTCCCAGGGAGGCGCGGAAATCGCTCACGTGTAACCACGCCTTCTCTGTGGTGGGGCCCACGTTGTGGAATCATCTTCCTAATGAGCTGCGCCTTGTACTGTCCCTGCCCGCCTTCAAAAAGGCTTTGAAAACCTACCTTTTTAAAAGCAAAAGCAAAGCAAAGTGTTCTGCTTATATACCGCCCCATACCACTTTTTTAAGTAGTCTCTGGGTGGTTTACAATTTTAATTACAGTGTGCAGGCTACACATTGCCCCCCCCAGCAAGTTGGGTACTCATTTTACCGACCATGGAAGGATGGAAGGCTGAGTGAACCTTGAGCCTGCTACCTGGGATTGAACCCCAGGTTGTGAGCACAGTTTTACCTGCAGTACAGGCATTTAACCACTGCGCCACGAGGCTCCTTAAGGAGGCATATGGTGACCTTTTCACTTTTTTTTTTTTTTGCCCACGCCGCCTCTTGTAGAGGGTTTTCCCCTCTTTCTTTTATTAGTTTTTTGTCTCCCATTTCTTTTACTTGTTATATATTGTTATATATTGTTGTTTTATCCTCATCTTGTAAACCGCCCAGAGTTCCTTCTGGAAGATGGGCAGTATAAAAATGCAACAAATTAATTAATTAATTAATTCACGGTGAGTGAGATACTTAAGGACTGGTTTTATTCATTCTACTTTTCCTAGTGAGTTTCCATATCTGACCTGCGATTTGAACCTAGGCTCCAGAGTCTTAAACTTTTACTCTATCCACTACTACACCATACTGGGTAATCCTCTTTGCTACATACCCTTTTAAAAACTGCATATTGAAGGAATATTTAATTTCTTTGATACTGACCCACAGTATATTTTTCACAGACTAACCTTGGAAGTAAATTAGGGTATTAAAATGAATGGAAATTAAGTAATTGAAGGGAAATTTGTTTTGGACCTGAGGATTAATTAATTAAGAGGAGCCATTGATTTGCAGTGATTTGTGGGTGGGTTGCAAATTAATTGGTGAATTTTGGTGACTTCAGAGGGAAATTTGTTTGTACATATTTAGTAAAATTTAGATAATTCTGGTATTTATACATTTTCATCACTACATTACTACATTAAATAAATTACTACATTAGCATTACTTTTTAATCTTCCTGAAAAATGCTGTCATATCCAGAAAATGTTGGGGCAGTTTTACAGGTCTGTGCCCCAGTTTTTTAATCACCTAGTAACACCCATACCTGTGCTGAAAAACAAAACAAAAATGAGCTCACACCACTGAAGTTTTTAATTGCAACTTTGAGATGCTTCAGGGGATTATAAGAGGCAGCTTTAGGGATTGCTAAATGATCCATTATTTTGATGCAACTAAGTGCTACACTCTTAACTGAGCTCTGTCTAATGTATAAGTACCAAAAGAAAAAAAAACAAAAGAAGTAATATTGCCATATTACTTTAAGACTAACAAAATCTACTTCACTGTGAACTTTCACTGATTAAATTCTACTTTTTCAGACATCAGTATATTAACTATTGGCTAAACTAAAGGAAAAATACAAGCCCTGAGCTTTTAGGTTTGAATAAATTATATTAAAGCCAATGACTTTTTAATAACAAATATTTAATACTGAATTTTTCTACTGAGCCAGCTGCAATTTTTTACATTCCACACTTTGCCAAGCTTCCTAGCTGTTAGATTACAAAATTATGGGTGATTTATTTAAACTGGAAATAACTTAAATCTATATTCCATTTCTATTCTTGATAGAACTGTTTTGTTCCCTCCAGTTGTTCCCTGACAGTCTGGAGTAGTCTGCCTGTGCACATGAACATTTCATATAGAAGTCAGAAGTAATATTCACTGATGGATATACAGGACCCCAGTATCCGCTAGGGATTGGTTCCAGGCCTACCCGTGGATAATGAAATCTGTGGATAAGAGAGAACACCAACACCAACACCCCAACTGCTGTTTTGTGACAGTAGCTTGTTTCTGGCTGCAGTTTTGAGACATTAGCTTGCTTTCTGGCTGCAGTTTTGAGACAGTAGCTTGATTTATGGCTGCTGTTTGTGACAGTAGCTTGCTTTACACTGCTGTTTTATGAGAGCAGGTTGCTTTACAGCTGCTGTCTGTAACAGTAGCTTGCTTTGCTGCTGCTGAATTATTTATTTAATTTTTTCTGCAAACTGTGGATAACTGAATCAGTGGATAATGAATAAGTGGATATGGGGGTCTTACTGTACCCACTTTTTGTAAATCTGTCTAACCTCCTATGCATGGCAACTAAACTTGTAGTTATCCACTTCTGTTAGCAATGTACTCTGTGAAAACTTATTATCAGACTGCTGATGGTAGCTGACATACTTAATAAAAACATCTCTTTAATCAGAAATCTGGGATGGAAATATTTTCTCAGACACCCTAGGTTTCTGTGTGGGGGGTTAGTTTCAGTTTAATCCCACCATTCAGGAACATAAAAAAACCTAAGCTAGATAGGCCTCTGGCCTAACTGTTCCTGCATTTTGTCTCCCACAGCATCCAATCAGATCCCAGGCTCCAGAAACCCCAAAACCATCAAAGACAAGAAGAAAGCCTTTGGATTTGATTTAGTCATACAAGTTATTGGAAGACCTTTGTAGCCTTGTCATTTACAAGATCCTTCAGAAGTGTTGTGCTAGTTGTGAGCATAGAATTGCAAACTGAGCTGATTTGGGTACTCTGTAACCAAACTTTCAACCGAATCTCATGAATGTTTATTCAGATGCAAGTCCTGCTGCTTTTGCTCAGAGTCTGCAGTCTTAGTAACATAAAAAGGAGTTGCTTCAGCAGGTGTTTCTCCTGCCCAATACAATCCATGAACCTAACACTTCAAAACCCATCACAATTATAAGGACAGAGGCCAAGATACCACTACTTAGGTAGTTTCTCGAGTTATGCATCATGGTTAGAGCGGCAACACTTAGAAAGCAAGCATGAGGTCACGTTCTTAGACATGCTTACAATCCTATACCGTTTTAAGTAATCCAGAATTTACCCCTGAGTAAATATTCACAGAACTGCCTAAAAGCCATTTATGATCTCTGTTTTTTTTCTTTCTCTCTCTCTCTCTCTCTTTGGCTGCGATCTCACCTGGTTTTGATCCTGATATTCTGAAGGTCCAGGTTTTCCTCTTCATCCCATCACGTGATTTCTTACGTGGGTCAGGAGTTCCCACGTACAAAGCTGATTATTTTTATTTTAAAGTGCAGTTCAGCTCCCTTGGCCAGTAGGTGGCGCTAGCATTTTAAAAAATGGACCACTTTCTGGGGGAAATTAAATCAAAGGACACCGGAAGGAGCTTCCTGTTTCTCCGAAGTTGCCTGGGAATTTTAAAAACCAGTGCCGATCAGCTGGTTGGTGCTCTGAGAAAAAAAGAAGAAGGAAAGAAACCCGGATCATCTGCATGGTCCCACGATGTCTGCCTCCTTAAAAGGTGGATTTTTAAGTGAGGCAGAAAATTCCCTCCTTCTTTGGTAAGTCAAAGAAACCTCTCTTAAAGGGGCATTACCGGGTTTTCTTTTTTTTTTTGTTTTTTTTCAAAAAGCCCAGTGGCCGTGGGGATGGCATTTTTGGGCACGATTTATTTAGGAATTTAAACTGCTTTTAAAGGGATGTGGGATCAGGGCCTTTGTTTGGCCACATGCTTGGTGTTTCACCAGATGGGTATTTTGGAATATATCAGCATGCATGAAGTCAATAATACCAAGTCTCATTTCATGTTTGGATTTACAGTACGTTGATTACATTCACCTGCTCTTGTATAAGCTGCCAACAGTCTGCCAACATTTAATGGCTCAATGTAATTAAGAACTCTGTCTGACTTTAAAAATCCAGCACCAGTTGTGCAGCACACTTTCTTAACTGCAGCCTGTAGACAAGATTTCATAAACACCATCAATGAATCACCCAGTATTTCCTCAGGGAAATATATATATATATACATGGTGGTGCAGATACTTATTTTGTTTTTGTATTTTTATAAAAATCAAGTAGAGTTTTATCCACTTTCTCTGAAGAAATTTTTTTGATTGCCACAGGCCACGATAAGAATGTGTAATTGCAAATACCTGCATCAACAAGAGCCAGTTAAAACAAGTACCATACCTATGCCTCCTATACCTTTCAGTTGAAGCAGGGGGAATGTTTGCATGAAAAATTCTTCCTATGGAGAAGACAGTGAAGCAAAGTGCTGTGCAGAAACTGTCCTGCAGCTGTAGAGATGATAGCATACAGCAAGGATGTATGGTTTTTAAAAATATTTCTGGTCAAATTTCCTGTACTCAGGATCATCTGGGTTCTGCAAAGATTACCAAAACCTCTTAGCACACATAAAACTTTGAAAATGAGTGTGTGTGTGGCAGTTGTGGTGGTTGTTAAACGGTAACAATGGTGTGTATGTCTGTAACCTATTTAGAAGATGAACTGCTACTCCTTGAGGCTTCCAGGAGCAGCGATTCATCTTTTTTCTGGAACAAGAAGGATTCTAGGGAAGTCTGGGAGATCAGAGACTTTAAAAAAACCCAGATGTGTGGGCCACATGCAGCCCTTGGCCTATTCCTGGCATTTAGCTTGGCAGAACTTTTATAAGGTGTTGCTTTCTATAGTAAAGAAAAGTGTTCTGCTCTGCCTTTTCCTGGAAAATGTCATTGTGATTTTCTTGCAAATGTTGAACACAAAATGGTCATAATATTACTGACACACTGCAGTTAGCCAGAGAGAGCATACTACAGTACAACGTCACATGAGAGCAGACTCATGAAGCATACTATTTCAAGCAGCAAATGGTAGATTTATAGTCTTATTTTCTCTGGAAATTAATTTTCTAAGGTAGTGTATTTTCACTTTGTGCATGCAAGCCTGTGGTTCTGGAAGAACAAATAAGCCCTTGGTTACTATGCAGGTTCCCATGGTTTGGTCTGTCAGTCACCAATGACTGTCAACATCTGCATCCATCTCAAATTATTTTGCCACCTGTAGTCTTTGCTGAAGTATAGAAACATTGTGGGACAGGAGTCAGAATGAAGGACGTGGACTTATGATGCCCTTTCTGAAATCTACAGTCGCCCATAAAACTTACTTGCCTGCATTCTGGAAAGTGACTGCCAATTGGCAGTACTGTAATTAACAACAATGGGATTACATGTAGTCTCAATCATCATCACCATCATCATCATCATCCGGCACGGTGGGCCCTTCGCAGAGCCTGAGCCTCAGGCTTCTGCTGCTGCTGCTGCTGGCCGCGCTCGAGCTGCTCCGCACCACCGCATCACGCTCAGTCCTGTGGGCAGGTTCAGTTTTTCCCCAAGCAGCGGCAGCAGAAGCACCATTGGTGCCTCTTCCTCCTTTGTCTCTCTCACAGCCCCTCATTTGTGAGTTGGAAGGTCTGCCCTGCAGGCTTCAACTCGCACATATTTTCCCTCGCTGGCCGCCAGAGCCACAGCACCACACTCAGGGTGGGCACGGGGTGGTTCAGGGAAGGAGGAGATGATAGAGGACTGTTCCTAGGCCCAGCCTGCTCCCTGGCTGCTGTGCCACACCTCCCTGGTCTGCTTGCACAATGGTATGAGCCAGAACACTCCAAGCCATCGCTCTAGCAACAGTGCTCCCTTTCCCATATCCACCTCCTCCTCCTCTTGCAAGCCTGGCAGAATTAACCCTTGTCCTGCCACATTCCGCCTGAAATCAATGGGGGCTCGCCTGTTTGCATTTCTGCATTTCTGTTCCCCGCAATTATACCTGTACTGTTGTTCGTGTTGTTTTTCCTCTGCATTTTTCTCTGCATTGGAATGGATTGATACATTTTCAATGCATTCCTATGGGAAATCACAATTTGTAAAAAGGTAAATTTGTTTAACAGAATTTCATTTGGAACAAATTAATTCCTTTATACAAGGTATAATGAGTTAGTCGAATATACTTTAAGGAATTTTTTTCTCCTTTAATCTAGGTTCTGACATCAAGAGATTCACTGAATATTAATTTTTAAGATGTCCTTTAAAACTTTCCAGCTTCAAAAAACATGTTGAATGAATCTGGTTGAAAACACCAGTTCATGGCATTTCCCCCAATGGAAATGGTTGGTCCATTAGGAAGTCATTTAAACAGTAATAACACAAAGAAATTGCAAAATTTGAGTTGATAAATTATATAAAACTGTCAACACTACTTTCTGCAGGAGAAATATAACACTAAACATTTTCCAGTTGGAAAAGATACCCAGATTTTATTGTTTTCATCTTTAAAAACTCATGTCATAATTAAATAGAAACACAGCAAAATAATGCTATACAGTGGTACCTCTGATAACAAATTTGTTATCAAAAAATATGTTAACAAATTTGTTATAAAAATACATTAGCAATTTGTTGTCTAAAAAAATATGTTATCTGAAACGCGGTTTCCTATTGAAATGAATGGGAAACTGATTAATCCATTTGAGAGGTCCGAAAGAGGCAAAAAAGCTGGGTATTTTTTCAAGACCTCTTTACAATGTGCACTTTAAAGGCTTCTACAGCTGGAACACCACCACCCCAACACACCCCCTGCAAAGCAATGAAAACATGGAGAAAAGAAAACGGCAAGATTACACCAGCCTTTTCCCATTAAATATTTAATGGAAAGCAGTCCAAAGATCAATAAAACCAAACTAAAAAAAAAAGAAAAACACGGATGACCCAGTCCCTCCTTCCAAATGCACAGAAAAAAGCCACAAGGATTCTTTGCAAACCCAAACTCAGCTCACCCTCCATTTTAAAATGCAGAGCAATGAGAAGAAAAAAACCATGAGAATTCTCTGCAAACTCAAACTCAGCTCACCCTCTGTTTTAAAATGGAAAACAATGAGAAGAAAAAAGCCATGAGGATTCTTTGCAAATAACAACTCAGCTCACCTTCTGTTTTAAAATGGAAAGCAATGAAAAGAAAGAAGTCATGAGGATTCTTTGCAAACCACAACTCAGCTCACCCTCCATTTTAAAATGGAAAGCAATGGAAATGGACAGGAAAAAGCAAGAAAACCTCACCTCCCTACCTTTCCAAGTTCAAAAGGTCCAAATCTCTCAGCAAAAAAGGTTCCAAATGGCTCCAAAACACCATGGAAAACGCTCTAACTCCTCCCACAGACTACGGGGAGTGCAATGCATCCTGGGTACACTTTTTTTGCAACACCTTATGAAACATTCGTTATCCAAGGCAGCCCATAGGGGGCATTCGCTATCAGAGGCAGCCCTATATCTGGAAATTTCTATTTGTTATCCAAAAATGCGTTATCAGGGGCATTCGTTATCCGAGGTATTACAGATCTGGAATAAATATCAAGGATACATACCAAGATCACAAACATTTTGTAAAATGTGGGAACCTTCCTTTGAAGGGTGTGTTTCCGAAGGGACGACAGTGATTCTGCACATGCTCCTGGTGCTGACGTGGCACACCTGGAAAGGAGGTGACCTTCTATTTCCCCTGACCTTTTGCTTAGAGGCCGTGCCAAAGGGCAACTATCTGAGCAATTGTTTCTGTAAATGGTCCAATGTCTTGCTAGTAAACATTGATAAGAGAATAAAAACGGAGCCTTCTGGTTGGAACGACGCAATCTGTGCATGTGTGCCTTCTCCACTAGCTGGAAAAGGGACTTGTCTGTGTCTGTCCGTTTTTTGCTCTGCGGCCAAGATCCTCACAGAAAAACTTTAAGTCATTCACCTGAAATATAAATGATTTGGCTGTATGTGGAAGGACTTCAGTATCACTGTAAACCAGAATACACCTAAGCAACAGGATATTTTACACATTACTTTTTGGAAAGGTAACATGTGAAGCTTTAAAACAGAAATGTAAAATGAGAACAGTTGTAGGCTGTATTGGGCTGATTTCTAGAATGCCTGTATAACATAAAAGAATATGAAATCTGAAAACTCTCTCCCCTTTAGAAAAGTGACATTTCTTTTCATCTTAGCATTATGTGTAATGTTAATTTACTAGTTTTTGCTTACAGACAGCATTCAGATATAAGCCTCTCCCCTTAATTACTCTGATTTTTATAACAAAAACTCTTTTCTTGGCAAGAACATGAAAAAGAAAATGAGATAAACATGAGCCAGACTCCCCTCTTCTTAGTTATTCCTTCATAGCTAACTAAGCATAAATAGGGATTAAATACAGCTAACTTTTGTTTACTGTTGAAATGTGGAACCTAATATTAGATGAAAATTTCCAAAGGACATATTGTCTTAGGGCTTGGGAGATCCAGGTCTCTGCAGAAATCATTTGTAACCGTTAAATGCTTTATCATTCACTGCATTTCAAACTGGATAACTCCAGGAACTGGGGTGGAGCCAGCAGATGGTGACAGAAATTAAACTCATGACATGGTTCAATAATCAATAACCCCTGGATAAGCAGAAGGGGCCCTCTCCTTCCTTATTCTGCACAATGTACCCTTGCTAGATTTGCTCCAAGTCCTTATTCTACTTTCAGTTTCCAATATCCTCCTAGGGCTAGGCAAAGTCAAGTGGCAGACTTATCGAGACTCGAAGCTCTTCCAAGAACAGATTCAAGACCATGCAACTTCACACTTTAACAAAGGGGCTGGCAGACATAAACACATTTTTGCAAATCACTGGGGGAACCACTGCTCAGCTGGTCCAGAACTATGGAGCCAAGGCCAGAGGCAGCTATGCAAATATAGCACAAATGAAAAGAGAGAGACAGCATTGTTACTCTCATTAAGATAACTTTAAAAAAGGAAAATTAAGTTATATATATATAAACTATGTATTGTCTGAACTTGACACAATATGCTTGAGGCTATTGAGAGAGTAAAGGTTACCCACATTGCATTGAAGTTTAAATTGCCAGAGTCTTTGTTCATGACTAATAATACCCTTATAAGAAATCAAGATTGTAAAAGAAATATGTACTTTCCAGAGCCTAAGAGGTAAAGGGCTAGTTCCCTTTCCTTGACAGGGTTGCTACTAGTTCCCATCCGAGATAATCACAAAGAGAATGCAGATTATACAAAAAGGGGATGGTTGTCAATCCATTCTGGTCTCTACCCTGCCCAACAAGGGGGGTATAAACAAGTGACTCAGTTTGGTGCAGTGTAGAAAACATTGTAGCACTGTTATCTCAATGCAGCCTGCAGAATCTCCTTATTTAAAAGGTTCTATAATGCACAGTGTAATCCTCATTTCTACAGCTCAATCACGTATTTATTAATTTGCGACACCAAGTGCCCACTAACTGTCCCTGGAGCCTTTCCTGTGAATGCGTGTGTACCACTTTATTGATTTTAGTCCCTTTTTGCTCACTTTGCTCAAAGCCTTCCTCTGCTAGGCATGCAAGAGTATTTCTGTGCTGCTGCAGGTCATAATTGAAAAAGACAGAAATGCTCAATATGGCTCATGCATTATTCAACTTTTCAGCTGCCCAAGAGAAAAAGAGGAGAAGTGTTTGCATGTCTACCTCCCCTGCTATGAACAGAAGAAATAATTTTCAATTATACTAAGTGTATGCAGCTCTGTTCACTGACAGAATCTGGAGTCAGGACCATGAAGGTTGAGAATGAAGGAGAGCAGAGGGAAGTAACTACTAAAGAACATTTGCTTGTGTTTGGATTCTTGGTTCCAGTTTCCATCTTAAATATTTCCCAAATGGAATACTACAGCAAGCAGAATGAACGCCACAATTCATGGCGGAAATCAAGGACCAATATTAAGGCTGTTGAATTAATATTACTGAAGCCAAATAAGCTCTGGCTGTGAACTTGTGACTTTAATGCAAAGTCCTATGGGAGAGTGGGGGACCTGAAAATATTTTTGCAGCAAATATTTATGATAATGTGTATGAAAGACAGGACTTTACCAAAAGCTAGACACCTTCTGAAAGAAAATAAATTCCAACATTTCTTCTGTTTACACAGGAAGACAACCCAGAGACGTTTAACATTCAAACCTGGAGCAATAAGAGAGAGACTCACTGCAGCAATTGTACCCTTACTTACAATTCAGGACCAAATTTCATTATGTACTGAATCAACAGTTTTATTTTCTCTGTTCTTCAAGGGGTCAGCCAAAGCCTGCCACCCCACAGCTGCAGAAACATGTTTAAAAGGCCATTTGGTGTCTTTAAGGCTTAAGCTCCTCAGCTTCAACCACATGTAAATCCTTAAATGTACCAAATCCCTATGGAAATAAACCCCACATGCTACAGCAAAGTTTCTGACTGGGTAGATCATGAGAAACTATGGGTTGTTACGAAATAAAAGGCTGTGCATCAACACTTGATTGTCATGATCTGCACTGTGGACAAGAAGCTATGGTTAGGACACAATATGGGGACACAGAATGGGTTCCTGTAGGCAAAGGTGTCAGACAAGGGTGCATTTTATTCCCTTATCTGTTCAGTCTGTATACAGCAGAATGGGTTCCTGTAGGCAAAGGTTTCAGACAAGGGTGCATTTTATTCCCTTATCTGTTCATTCTGTATACAGCAGATATGCTAAAAGCCAGACTAGGTTCAGATGAAGAAGGAATGAATATTGGTGGAAGAAACATCAATAATTTAAGAGATGCAGATTACAAAAATCTTATTTCAGAAAAATGCAATGATTTTAAATGGCTTTAGAGAAAGTGAAAAAAGAATCTGCCAGAGCAGAACAGAAATTGAACACTAAGAACAGTTCTCCTCTTGGTCATTGTGGCATTGAGAATAAAGCTCTAGAATTTTATTTAAAAAATTATAATCAGCTGCAGATCTCTGAAATAATACCATCAGCACAATAAAAAAAAATCAATAAGAAGCACAGCATAATACTGCACGGAAATTTAACATATATTTAGGTGTTTGGTTAAAACTTGTATCTGTTATATACTTCCAGTTAATGTTTTTATAATTCTGATTGACTAGGCCTGGTATTTTTGGACAATGACAACAACAGAAAATTGTCTTTCTTACTGTTCAAAGAAGGTAAAAATAGATGCCATTAAATAGACTGAAGGAAAAAGGAATATGGTATACAGTGGAACCTTGACTTACATGCCGTTTGGCTTACAGCATATTTGACTTGCAGCAAGAAGGGGCCTGTTTGACTTACGCTGCAGGCTCTGACTTACAGCTCGGACCCTGGCGCAAGGCCCTGGAATCGGGCAGCAGCCATAACCCAGCATCGCAGGTGCTGCCTCCAAACTGTTCCTACCTTCTTCCTCTCCTCCGGCAGTGGTGGCTTCGGTGAGGCCAGCTCCGAGCACCTGGAGCTGGTCCTCGCCCTCGCCGAAGCTGCTGCTGCCACCAGAGGAGAAGAAGGGCCGGGAGCTAGGGGCTGGCCTCGCTGGTTAGACAGTCAGCTCAGTCTTGTAAAAAATCTGGCTGTAGAATTCTGGTCCACAATGGAAGCATTTTAGTTGGGGAGCTGTACAGTTATGGGACTCTAATGGTAAGCATAGGGTTGTTCAGAACTTGGAACGTCAGGTTAAAAATCAGTAAAACTTAAATGTTAGACATGGTTGCTATGCACATTAAAAAGTGGAGGCTTATAACTTGTGGACTATAATCCCCACTGCCTCCTCCTCTCTTTGAAGAGACATTTCATTTACATCCCCGGAAGGAATCTCCTATCCCAGTCAAATTTGTGTTAAATTGCTTTTTTCGAGGGTCTTTTTCATCATCTGGAATGGATTAATCCAGTTTCCCATTACTTTCTATGGAAAAAGTTCGTTTGACTTAAGGCACGTTTGACTTATGTCTAGACCTCCGGAACGGATTAAGGACGTAAGTCAAGGTTCCACTGTACAGTGGTCCCCCGCCCTTTCGCGGTTCTGGTCCCGCAGTCCCGCTATATCGTGGGACTACAGCACCAGGAAAGGGCTTGAGGGAGGGGGGATTGCATACCAGCCGCCCGCGCCTCCTAGGAGGTCCGGGCAAGCAGCGTGCAATTGCAAAGGTGCTTTCAGCTGCGGAGCCCCTGCGCTGGGCTCCCCAGCCAAAGCGCCTTTGTCCGATCGCACACCACCCGGCCCGACCTCCCGGGAGGTCGGAGCAAGCAGCGCGCGATTGCAAAGGCGCTTCCGGCCATGGAGCCCCAGCGCTGGGCTCCGCGGTGGGAAGCACCTTTGTCCGATCATGCTCCGCTTGCCCCGACCTCCTGGGAGGTCGGCACAAGCGGCACGTGCAATTGCCCCCCGCCCCGCCCCCACTCGCTTCCGCATATCGCGGATTTTCATGTATCGCGGGTGGGGTGGGTCCCTAACCTCCGCGATCGGCGGGGGGGGGTTACTGTATTTCAGAAGAATTACACAACTTGAACACTGAGAATGAAGAAATTAAAATAGTAGACAATTTCGTGTACTTTGGTTCAGTCAGAAATCTAAAGGGAGACTGAAGCGAAGAAATATGAAGAGGTCTGAGCCTTGGAAGGGTAGCAGTGAAGAAAACAGAAAAGACCATCAACTGCAAGGATGTGTTGCTGGAGACCAATGCCAATATTAAACACACTCTTGTACAGTGATGCTTCGAATTACTATTGCCCATAATTACGAAATATTCAAGTTACGAAGGGAAATCCATGGGTATGGGGAATATTCAAGATACAAAAATGTAGCCTTTTTTCGTGCAACGAAAAGGAAATGGAATGTAAAGGTTCCTTTTTAAAATGGTTTCTGCTTGTTTGCAATTGCAATACTGCCATCCACTACAGTACTGCAATTACAAACAAGAAGGAGCCATTTTGAAAAGGGAAGCTGCAACACGGGGCTTCTGTTTTCAATGACCTGGTCAAATTGCCCATTTTGGAGCCATTCTCGAAATATTTGGCACCATTTTAGGGACTTTTTGGAACTGTTTTGGTGGATTTCTCAAGTGGTTGAAAGGTAGGGAGCTGATCTGTCATTTGCACGCCTGTTACTGTGTATTTTGCTTTCTGTGGGAGGGGTGTGATTTCCCAATTGGAATTAATTAATCCATTTCCAATGCATTCCTATGGGAAACTGCATTTCAAGATACAAAAATTTCAAGTTAAGAAAATGCCATTGGAACTGATTAATTTCATAATTTGTGGCATCACTGTACATAAGTGTCAGGTCCCTGCCAGAACCCATTCTGGACACTGACGAGTTAATGGCTGAGGAACTCCCAGATGAACCATCAGGGCTGTCAGTTCTTCCAGCAGCTGTGCAGGAAAGTGATTCAGCATCTTCAGGGGATTCTACACCTTCTCAGAGAGCTGCTGGCTGCAGACAGCAAAGACTTATTACCAAGAGGAATAGGGATAGGCTGTATTTGAGTAGAAAGCATTTACGCTCACAGAGTCCTGAGTATTGACAGAATGGGTCTTCAGGGAAGTGGGAGTTGCTCTCTGGAGACATAAAACAAGCACCCAGAGTTATGGTAATTTGTGGGAGCAACAAGTCAACTCGACCTGCTTCTGCCTTCCTGCTGTGATTCCTGACCTCTTTTGGATCCTTGTTCCTGACTGACAGCCCTGGACTACATTTCTTGACCCTGGACTTTGTCACTTCTTGAACCTGGCGTAAGCTACCGTTTGCATTTCGGCTTTTGACGTCTGGACCATTTATCTTGGACTCTGTTTTGTCTTCTGGCTCAACATGACTCTAGCTGTGTGTATTTCTGGACTCTGCTTGACTCCTGCCTTGCTATATTGTTGTCTTGACTCTGAGCTTGGAGTAAAAACTCTGAACTTACCTGTGTGTGGGTCTGGGGGTTCTGACAACGGGTATGAAAGCTGGACAGTCAAGAAAGCTGACAGGAAAAATTGTTTGAAATAAGGAAATGGAAGAGAAAGCTTTGCAAGTACCCTGGACTGCCAGAAAGATGAACAAATGGGTTCTAGAAAATCAAATGGAGGCAAAAATTATGAAAGTGAGGCTATCCTACTTTGGGTACATCATTAGAAGGCAAGAGTCTCTGTAAAAGACAGTGTTGGTAAAGGCTGAAGACAGCAGGAAAAGAGGAAGAACAAATGCAAGATGGATCAGCTCTCTAAAGGAAGGCACAGGCTCATGTTTATATGAACTGAGAAGGACTGTTGGGGACAGGATTTTTTTTTTTTTTTGCTCATCCATAGGTTGCATAAATCAGTAGTGACTCGACAGAACCATAACAACAAACCCCGCATTGCATATGATCATTAATACAAAACACAAGCCACTGTTAAATATACTGTATTTATCTGGTAAATATTAATATGGGACTAATCCAAGCCTACCCTCAACAGAATAGCTTTGACAATATGACCCATAGAATTTGGTAATCATTTGTACATAGAAGCATACTCATAAGTACACAGTAAACATGATACAATTCTGCTATGCAACCATAGTTAAGGAGTGCTGCAAAAGATTTGCCTACAAACAAATCCCTTGTTGAAACTTTTTTTAGGAGATCCTTATTCTACAGGTAGACATTTCAGCTGGGAAGACAAAACTTTTGAAGAGAAAGTTTAAGTCTTTCCAATTTCTTGAAACATATTTAAGTAGCAGTTTAGAGGATGCCAAGTAGTCAACAAATATATTAAAGAAGAGCAGCTAGTATAAAGACTATAAAATATTTTGGAACAGGCACTTGTTATTTAGCTCTCTAATATACAGAGGCTTATACTAATACTGTACTGTTGTAAGCTTATGAAACCTTACGAAACTTAACGAAACAGCAAACAGTGCGTTGTCAAGAAATGAAACGGAACACCATTTTTTGTTTTGGAAATGAAACGATTCATCCTAGCCTCTTGATCCAGCCGTATTTTTAAACTGATTGATTTGTTTTCCTTTCTTCCCATGCCTCAGCTGTTGAGATAGCTTATCTCTGATCTTGATGTGCCTGAAACTAGGCAGGAGCTGAGCTGTTCTCTTTGCTGGCTGTGTCTGCAAGTTGATTTAAACTGATTGTTTTCCTTTCCTTTTTAAGTAAGGATGTGGAGATTTTTAAAAAATATTTTCTTTCCTTTCCTCGCTGCACCACAGATCAGCTGTGTTTATCTCCCCGATCTCTCCATGCAGCAGCTAGCTATTAGGTTTCTAGCTTGTTTACAGAGGGTTCATTGAATGAAAGCAAATGGATTGGAGGGTTTGAGGGTCTTTGATTTAGGGCAGTGGGCTCCCTGTTAAATAAAAAAAGGAAAGCTCCCCATTATTTATAGCCTTGCAAAGCATTTCGTTTCATGATGAAAATTCTTTTTAAAAATCCATTATTAATGAAATGAAATGAAATGAAGACTGAAACGAAAGATACACTATTTCTGTGTTGTGTCAATCTCTACTGTAAATCTATCATATACTACAGGCTTATCTTACCCGTGTAATAATCAACGCACAATTTTTTTGTTAGGAACCCCCCCAGGTAGATTTTTAAAAATGACTTTTTTTCATTCATTTAGTGTAGAAGCAGGCAACTAAGGCCATCCAGATCTTTTCTATTCCAACACCCATAAACCCTGGCTATACTAATGGAGGAGCAAGGAGTAGGCCACATTAGGGTTAATGGCAGGTTAAAAGCTGAAAATATCTATAACAGCATGGTTGCCCACTCTGATGTTCTCCACAACATAAAACTTCACCATGGGCTGTTATAATAATTAAATTTAAAAATGTTTACATTTAAATTAAAACTTGTTATACAGAATAATATATATACTTAATACTTTGAAAAAAATCTTTCTATTTCAGGCCTATTAAAACTTATTCTGAGAGAACAACATATCCAAGTTATTTCCAGACCACCTTTGAAATCATTAACCAAATATTGTCAGAGAAGCAGGATATCAGCAGAAGAAAATAAAACAAAGGAGCGAAGAAAAGAAAAGCAGGCATATAACCTATTCTTTCCACCCTGTACACCATCCCTTTTACCTTGTCCAATTAAGAGAACAATTTTAAGGGGATGATCCCTCAGTATGGAATGCTCTGCCACAGGAGCATTCAGTTTATCCCAAGTCTTGCTGTCCCCCCCCCCCAACAGAATGAAAAATGCGAGGAAGCCGGGAATCTGTTTTTCTCCTTGCACTTAGGTGTGCAACAGATGTGTAGAAGAAAGGTTTAAAGAGTTTAGATGGCCTTGGCAGCAGTCAGTCCTCTTCAGGCAAGTTTTTCCTTAATGACTGGTTGTTCAGGAGGGGTTTTAAATGGATCATTGTGCTCCATTTTAATATTTGTTTTAATATTGATTTTATTACCATTTGAATATAATATTTGTTTGGTACTTTTTAAATATGTGTATATTTCTAACTTGTAGCATTTAAATACTGTTTTATAATGTTAAGCTGCCTTGGGTTCTTGTGGGAAGAAAGGTGAAATAGAAATAGTTTAAATAAATAAACCCTATGTTAAATAAATAAATGTATACATGCATACACACATACACACGCATGCATGCATGCATGCACACACACACATACATACATATACATACACACACACACACACATACATACATGCATACACGCATACAAACACACACACATACACAGACACACATGCATGTATGCATACATACATACATATATACATACATACATACAGTGTGAGAGCATCGAAGAACCCAGGGTTGAAAAGGAAATTCCAGCAGAATATATGCCCCTGCAGAGCAAGTTCAGCTCCAAAGAATCCTCTGGGTTAGCTCAGTCATTCAGTGCCCAACCAAACTTCTCAAAACTATAATCATATTAATGCCACATTGCCAAAGCAGCAGCTCAGTGAACTATGGACCTTTCAAGATTCTGGAAACAGCGTGTGTTCTGCAGCCTACGTACACACTAACTCAGAAAATTGCTTATTTTGAACATAAAGATGAACAGCTGTAAGTCCTAGATCAATAAAGTCATGGTGGCAGCATTTTTTTCTTAGGAGTGATGAAAGCTGGGCAGCCATTTAAGCTCCAAGTGATTGCAACTGAAGAAGTGGTTACCTGGAGGCTATGGCAATAAGCTGCGGACGAACAACAAGTTTTTGGGGTTAGTTTTGGGTAACTGTTGGATTCAGAAGCCACTTCTAATTTCTAAATAGTAGTCCAGGTGCCAGAAACACCCATATGCCTAAAATGTGAAATTCCCCTCACGTCCTTGAGATAGTGCAGGTAATATTTCTGAGTAAAAAAGGGGTGTGTGTGTAGAAGGTGCAGATGGGCATAATGTGGCATTTTACCCATCCATTAGACAGGGAAGACATAGAGCTACTTAAAAAGTATTGCACTGCATTTCCAATCATATATACAATCTTGTAACAAAAATTTTACTCCAAACATGTTTTATATAGCCTCCTAGTGCTTAAGGCATTCTCTTCTTGGTTTGCAATCTAATTATGGAGACTACACATTACCACTCCACCCACCCCAATGAAATAGGTACTTAATTAGCCATCTTCAGGAAAGCTGAATCAGTCTTGACCTGGCTACCTGAGCCTGTTGGGATGGAATTCAGGTCGTTAGCAGAGTCTTGACTGCAGTACTGTGGTTCAACCACTATGCCATAAGGGTCATGCAATGCTATTTGTAAAAATATTACATGATTTGATATTTTAAAAATACATAAAATATTGACCCTTGAAGAAAGAAAATAGTGAAAAAGAAGGCGTGTAATCAATAGCATATCTGAAGGTCCAGCCTGTTCAACAGGAATAACGAGCAACAGCATGCAGTGTCTACTCAGATCAAAGCAGCTAAAAGAGGCTCTCTCCTACCTTCCAACACTGTCAGTTTGGCACTCGTGTTTATCTCCCCAACGCTGTTGGTAGCCATGCACTCATAAATTGCTTCATCCCGAAGGACACGAAGAGGCTGAATACGTAGCACTGATCCAGAGCCATCATCAAATTCAATAACCTTCACACAAAAAGGGAGAAGAAATTTGTTACCAATTGTTTGCAGGTATCAATCCACAGAAGACCATGGATCTTGTGTACATGTGATTTTGTGAAACTGAGAAAGGGTGCAAAAAATAGGACATCCTCTTAGCTCTCCATTTTTCAGTTATGGCTTTAGTTTTAGAAGAGGTAGCATGTTACTCTATGATAACATATCCAGCAAAAACAAATGAAAAATGAAAAATACAAAATAAAAAATGTTGTGACACCTTAAAACTAATTGCTGGGTTTTAAAATACAGTGGTACCTCAGATAATGACTTAAATTCGTTCTCCAAGGATGGTCGTTATCTGAAATGGTGTTTCCCATTGAAATGAATGGGAAACCTATTAATCCATTCCGGAGGTCCAGGGAAAAAGGAAAAAAAGCCTTCCCCCCCCCACCGAGACCTCTTTACAAGGTGCACTTTCAAAGTGCACTCCTCCCCCTCCTTGCCCACCTCCATCCTCCCTAGGGCCCCCACCTCTCCTCCTTTGCCACTGCTGCTGCTGGGGTACAAAGTTATTGCCTTCTTTATTTTTGTTTTGTTATTGCCTGATACTCCAACAGTCTTCTTAATCAAAGTTGAGGGTTCAATAAACACAGTCCTTAATACTAACAAAGATTAAATCTAACCAGGATGTTACTGTTACACAACGATTTCACAAAGTGTTCTGCTTATATTCCACGCTTAGTGCTAAAGCACTCTGTGGGTGGTTTACAATTTCATTGTGCTGGCTACACATTGCCTGCCCAGCAAGCTGGGTACTCATTTTACCGACGAAGGATGGAAGGCTGAGTCAACCATGAGCCAGCTACCTGGCATTGAAACACAGGTTGTGACCATAGTTTTATCTGTAGTACAGGCATTTAACCACTGTGCCACGAGGCTTTTACAATTTACCCCTATGTCCAGAATTTGAAAATGAAGATTCAAAACTTTGTTTGCAACCCTGATCAACAGTCAATCCTTGTGAACATTTATAGTTGATTGTCTAAGAATTAACTCAGTGATATATTAATGAAATCAACTGATATTTAACATATGTTTCAAAACTTGCTGAAATCTGGATATACAGTAAAAACAATATTTCCTGCGATAAAGCCACATTAAGGAGATATTGCTTAGATTCAGAATTAAAGTATGTATTTGAATAAAACCCTTTACAAGTGGTAGATCAGCATAAATACAACACGAGTACACTCACAAATTTAACTGTAAGTTTTGTCATAAAATACCAACCCATAGAGCAATGAGAAAATTTGCTAGGCTACCACAAAGTTATCTATGAATTGCTCCTTAATGGCAACGAATGCAAATCATCAGGCACAAGACTAAATTAATTCCAGATTAATCTAAATTCAATTTATAAAAAGAAGAATGAGGAAAGGAAATACCATTAAGATTTATTACATTACGTTAATATGTTTTCCTTTATTATACTATAAAAACTCCAGCAAAAAGCTGTGGTAAAAATTTGAGGAAATGCATTTAGATCTCAAAAGATTTAATTTTCCCATAAGAGAATAGCCCAACCCCACCTTGAAGAATCTTTAGTCTTGGCCTTTGGTAAGTCTAAAAATCATAAGAACATGAATCTGATCAAGGGCCTATATCAGTGATGGTGAACCTTTTAGAGACTGAGTGCCCAAACTGTGATTTAAAATCCACTAATTTTTCGCAAAGTGCCAATACAGCAATTTAACCTGAATACAGGTGGTTGTGAAGGGGCGATGTCGGGTGGCCATAGAAAGGGCTCAGAGTGCCACCTTTGGCACCTGTGACATAGGTTCACCAACACTGGCCTATATAGACCAGTACTGTTCTCTCAGTGGACCACAAGATGTCCATGGGAAGCCACAAGCAGAACACAACAGCACCCTTTTAGCTGCACTCCTCAGGAAATTGCATGCATGTATGTATGTATGTATGTATGTATGTATGTATGTATGTATGTATG
>JAHTLZ010000129.1:51876255-51890125 GCA_023846285.1 Phrynocephalus versicolor
TGTGTGTGTGTGTGTGTGTGTGTGTGTGTGTGTGTGTTTCCCCAAGGTACACACATACACACACATTCTTATGTGGTCTGAAAAGGGAAAGAAGATGCCCATTTGTTTACTTTCAAGACAGACATCTACACAAAGAGTGCCTAGTAATGGAATGCTTCTAGGTCAATGCATCTGCAGCTTCCCTACAGGTATATCATCCGGAGAAACCTGGGTGGGAGGTAGATGCTTTACTTAATGGCATTCCTTTTTTAAAAGTTTTTATTGAGACAAAATACAAAAACTACGAACTACAAAATACAAATTACAAAAAACAACAACGAAAGTGCACCCTTCCACCAGCGGGACCATTCTTCTTATTTTCTTTCTTTATCCTCCCCTCTAGAACAGAACTGATTGTTGCATGGAAGCTTTATCCTTATCTCTTATCAGCACATATTCAATAAATCTACCCCAAATATCATAAAAGATATCTTTTAAACTTTCCTTTCTTGATCTTTAAATTACATGTCAATTTAACATTTAGAGCAATATTCCACATTTCATCATTCCATTCATCTAAATATAGTTCATGTTTGGATTTCCAATTTCTAGCCATTATTGATCTAGCCACTGTCGATTTATAATTAATTCTCTAGTTTCAAAATCATAATTATTGTCAGCAAAATTTTCAGAATTGGGCTCTATATTCCTTTCTAATGTATCACTTAATTCTTTAAAAATACATTTCCAATTTTTAATATATTTTTGCATCCCCACCACAAATGAAAAAATGTACCAACCTCTTTATCACATTTCCAACAAAGCTTTGAGAAATTAACATTCATTTTATTCAATCACTGGTGTCAAATGCCAACTTAAACCTATTTTAAAAAATATTCCCTTTATTCTGACTAACATAGTTCTAAGTATTCTCATTCTGCATATTCTAGCCTTATCTTCATCTTTTATTTCTTTTTAAAGTCCTATTTCCAAACTACAGTAACTTCAATCCAATTCCTTCACTATTTATATCTTCTAGATCCAAAATTATTTCATTACCTTTTGCTGAGTCCTCCTGAATGTCTTCATACAACAATAAAAATTGTTCATATTTTGAATATTCTCTACATTTCTTACATTTCTTTATCCAAGGATTTGTCCATTTCTCTAATTTCATATAATTAAACCAGGATATGTCCCTATGCTGAAGAACTTCTTTCATTTGTACCTCCCCCCTCATTTTGCCTATCCAATTCTTCAATCTAATCACTTGTTTTTTCCTTAATAGTTTTTAAAAGCTTTCAGATTTCTAGAGAAGTTCTCTATTTCAGTTACTGATCTTAATGGTGAATCTAAGGGACATATTCTTATGTATATACCAAGCACTTAACATAGATCTAAGAAAGGGGTTATTAATATCACTTAATTTCGATTCCCTAATAGTGCCAAATAATTTTTTTAGTATTATCTTTTATTTCCAATGATTTCATTTTCTACCATATTACTGATTTGTCAAATAGTATTTTTTTTTACATTTGGCAAACCTATACCTCTTTTACTTTGAGCCTTATACCAATATATTTTATTTATTCTAGATTTTTTAACACTATTACAGTAACTATTAATCAGATCATGCCAAAATTAAAATCAGCCATAGTTAGCTGTACCAGAAGCATCATAAACAAAAAAATTAGCTTTGGTCAAATTTTCAATTTCATCAATGCAATCTTTCCAAACCAAGAAAGTTTCAAACTAGAATATTCTTGCATTTTATACTTAATTTCTTTTTTTAGTTTATTATAATTATATTCCTTTAATTTTGGTGTATCCTTTACTAAATCTATATGTAGATACTGAATTGGTTTACTTATCTTACGCCTGTAATTATGGGCATTCCTAGATGGGTAAGTGAGGAGGAATTAAAGAGCCTTTTAATGACGGTGAAAGAGGAGAGTGAAAAAGATGGGCTGAAGCTCAACATCAAAAAAACTAAGATCATGGCCACCGGTACCATCACCTCCTGGCAAATAGAAGGGGAAGAAATGGAGGCAATGACAGAGTTTATTTTCTTGGGCTCTTTGATCACTGCAGATAGCGACTGTAGCAACGAAATAAAAAAACGCCTGCTTCTTGGGAGGAAAGCAATGGCAAACCTAGATAGCATCCTAAAGAGCAAAGACATCACTTTGTCAACTAAGGTCAGGATAGTCAAAGCTATGGTTTTTCCAGTAGTGATGTATGGAAGTGAAAGCTGGACTATAAAGAAGGCTGATCGCCGCAGAATTGATGCTTTTGAGCTGTGGTGCTGGAGGAGAGTCTTGAGAGTCCCCTGGACTGCAAGGAGATCAAACCTATCCATCCTGAAAGAAATCAACCCTGAATGTTCACTGGAAGGACAGATTTTGAAGCTGAGGCTCCAGTACTTTGGCCACCTCATGAGGAGAGAGGAGTCCTTGGAAAAGTCCCTGATGTTGGGAAAGATTGAAGGCAAAAGGAAAAGAGGACATCAGAGAATGAGATGGTTGGACGGTGTCATCAATGCAACCAATATGGATTTGACAAAACTCCGGGAGGCAGTGGAAGATAGGAAGGGCTGGCGAACTCTGGTCCATGGGGTCACGAAGAGTCGGACATGACTGAACGACTGAACAACAACAGATGGGTATTAACCCCATCGGGTATTGCAGGATGGTAAGAGAAAAGATTTTGACCAGACTGAGACAAAGGTTCTCTTGGTCAAGGATGCTTACAGATGGAAAACATTATTGTAAAATGTGTCCAGAATCTCAACATTCCCATAATAAACTTTGCATTGGTGCTCCTCTTATTCCCATGCCTTCAGATTACAGACTATTTTATCAGATTTGCCTTTTCAGGAAAGCTATCCCTGAATGAAGGACTACCTACTGTGTGACTTTTATATCGATGCATGATTATATTGACTGTTTTGATAATAACACCAGTGTTTTCCATGTTAGTTTCTACTCCTCATATTGTATCTGGAAGTTGAGTCATGGCAACTGTACTACTATTACTACTACTACTTTCTACCCCCACCCCACAAGATCTTGCGAAAATTTAAAATCACCCATAGTTAGCCGTACCAGAAGCATCATAAACAGAAAAATTAGCTTTGGTAACATTTTCATTTTCATCAATGCAATCTTTCTAAACCAAGAAAATTTCAAACTAAACTGTATATTTTAAAAAGTTCGGTTGCCATGAACTCTACTTCCAGATAAACTCACCTGGATGACTGAGTGTAGTATATATGTATGTCTATGAACACTAAACTGTATATATGCATACTACATATGTATAAGCTTTTGTAGAACTGCAGAGCTGTCATGAAATACTGCCTGAAATAAGCAAATTTGTGAATTGTGTATGTAGCATGTTTTTAACTATAACCAAATATTGCTATTTTAAAATATTAAGCTTATTTCTATTTAAGCTTATGTATTTTATGCAAAGGTAAATTTAGTGAGTATAGAGACAGGCAGTCAAGTCTACCTGTTCCCTACCAGATGGGCCAGGATAGGTGAAATGCTAAGGTGATCACGACACCAGTAAAAATATCCATTTTGTAATGGGATGTAAAATAAATGCTGATTACACAGAATATATAATGTTGCAAAGTACAGTTAATGCCTCAGGCCAACAACCTTCTGTAATCTGACTCATCCAAACTGATACTGCTGCTAAATCTTTCCCTTTCTTCCTTCATTGCAACTTTACCAATCAAGCTAATTGATTATACCAGAAAGCCATCATCATGGGCTTCTGGCTTTTTGTAATGCAAAAATCTTCCCAGGTATTATTCTAAGATAAGGACTCAGTTTCTAATTATATGAATTGTAGCTGTGAAATGTAACATTTTATGGACAGCTGAACATTGTCTTAAACTGCAGGCTAAGACATAAGGTTTAGGTCACCAAGTTCCACTGCCAGAATAAGCTTTGTTTAATTTATATTTAGCCAGTTTGAGATGGGGAAGCACAGATAAGTGATTTGAATACAATGAGACAAAGAAACAAGAAAAATAAATGCAAAACAAATGAAGTAAGAATGTGTCCTGTCTCATGAGCACAAAACAGATTGAGAGACATGTGAAAGAATGCAAAATGACCGTGGTCTTCTCATATGCGTAAGGTAAGCTTTCCCCACAGACATTCTGCATTTAAACTAAGGTCTATTATCTAACCATCACTATGGAAAGAGATGTGAATTTCCATCTTAGATTTTATTATTTATATTTCACTTGTCAACAGCAGCTGCCAATGTTACAACAAAAGAGACATATGCATTGATGACATGTGTCCCTTGTTCTGTCATGTGTTAGACATACATGACAGAACAAGGAAATCCCTTCCACTTAAGTGAATGAGTCAAGGACAACACAGTATACTAATACAATGCCCTTAAAAACAATTGCCCTTAAAAACATTGCCCTTAAAAACAATATATTAATTACCTAAGACATTGCAATCAAAAGGCCTTACTAACAGAGCTTTCATTAAACCAACCAAAATTAAAGTAAGCATTCAGATCTAATGCAGATTTAATGTTACCCATTCCTAAAGGATGAAAAATAGGCCCTTGATCAGAAGCTTTTCTGCTTATAGCCCCATACATGATTTGATTATACCTAATAATATGACGGGTTATAGTTGAAGTAAGAATAGGATGACTATAAAAGCCCCATCTAAAAATATCAGTCCTCCTCCCCCCAGAAATCACGTAGATCTTCATGCATTGAGGATGAAAATCTGTAGTGGATTCTTTGAGCACATTTAGCTTAATATGCAAACAAAGCTCCTGTGAGGTGAAATCTGCCTTATCACACGCTTACAGAATGCTATTCTGACCTTCATACCTTTGTATTCAACACACAAAGGTTGAACAGATACCTGGTAGGTGGGAATATTCTTGGGCTGCAGAGTTGACATAAAACCCAATGTACTCATCACAGAAGTGGCTGTCCATGTATTTGAATAAGGGTTATTCCCCACCAGTTCTAGTTCTAATTACTGTACCCAATTTTATAACCCAAGAATAGTTGGAAATCCTGGGAATCTTAAACTTAAAAAGTTTAACCAAAGGAAAGATTTCCCTACATGTTCTTTTGAGTTGCTTTAATGTTAGAATAGAAATCATAAATATCTTCTAATTCTAACTACTGTATTTTGGTTTTTCTTCTCTCATTTTTTAAGCCTAGAACACCTCACTGGGGTGGTAGGTTAAAATGCATTTCTCCAGCATGAGATCAGTAGGATTTCCTCATAAAGAGCTTCTAATTTAAAGCGCAAAACAGTAGGATGGCTATTAAAATGTTTCTTTGGCCAGTAACTTTTTCTGAACTTATTTGGAAAGCCGGTTTATTGCTGTAGTGCCTGAGGCATTCTTCTCAGCAGGATCTGACCCCAAGTCCAACAGCTTCTTGCAGGCAGGGTTAACATTCAAACCCACACTTTCTCATTTACAACTTTCTTGAAAATGTCAAAATTATTAAATGGCATTGCAATGTTCAAAAAGTCCAGACCAGAGACAGCCAGGGAAAGAGGTAGAGTGAAAATTTCTAACTTGAATAAAGACAGAGCTGAATGCTCCAGTTTGAAAAAAGAAACATGAAAATTAATTTTGCTAGCATGCTTGCCACACTGAACACCATATTCTTTTGCACAAAAGGATTAAAATGTTTTAATCCCCTTTTGCAAGCAGCGCCTTCTTGATGCAGCAAGTTCAAAGGCCTTGCCAGTGTAAATTCTTTAAAGTAGAAGGTTGGGAATTAAAGTGAGCTCAACCTTCCTTTTACAGATAAACACAAGCAAATTATTACTTAGCCTTTCAACCCCCTACAAATTCCACTATAAACAATCTCATTAAGGATACCTGTTAGGGTAACAAACAGTTTTTTGACTATTAGGAATGGCAATGGGGATGAAAGTACATTTCTTTTTTAATGATAGTTGTGCATTGTGTTCTGAATTTGATCTTACACTCATCTATGTGGTAAGTGGACAGAATCCTAACAATAATGAGTACATTCCGGCTTTTCCATTATGTAAGTCATTTGTCTTTATTTGTATTTGTAAAACTGTTTCCCCATGCACAGAGTTCTCAGCATAGCATCTGCAGGCAAACAAAAGATCCTTTTCATGTAACCAAGATGCCAAGTTTCAATTCCTGGCCAAGAAATCTAAGAAACACTCGTAAAATACATACAGTGAAGTTAAGCCAGTTATTCTCTGATAATTTCATATAAAGGAATCTGAGCTGTGCTCCAATGTAATCATCTTTCTTCAGCTTTCAAAAAGGTGGAACTGGTAAGGGATCTTATAGTCCAAGAGTATGTAAGATACTAACCATGTTCTCTTAGTATAATTTTGAAAGCCATTTTGGTCTTCTGACTACCTGTTTGACATGTCAACTGGAGCATCACTGATTTGCATACCACTTTTGCAATGTAATTACCAGTGGTTTTTGGAAAGTTTAGATTTTAATCAAGTTTGTTCAAACTACTGAGAAAGCTAATAATGACTTTTTAAGCACAGAGTGAGTGCCAAGCTGATATTTAAAGTTTGTTACTATCTGCTGTCAAGCTGTAGTTCATGGCAACACTAATATGGTTCACAAGTTATGTAAAATATTTAAGAAGTGATTTTACAAATGCTACTCCCTCCCAGAAAATTCCATGGCTGGGTAGGGATTTGAACTGAAGTTCCCTAAGTTCTAGTAGTCCATCACTTTATCCACTACACCACACTGGCTCTTAAGTACCAGAACAATAGCCACATTTGGAAATGCCATAGGGGCATTTGCTCTACAGTCCCTTAACCAGTCATATATTGTAGCTCCAAACAAATCAGTGCAAATAAAGACATAATCTGGGAGGGAGCTTTCAACATGTCTTCTGCGTTTATTATTTAATTTAAGTCCTTTGAAACTAATTTAGCTCATTTGTTTAAAAAAATCAAATTGCATTTCAATTAACATTTTGCTTTAAAGTTATAACTTATTTATTCTGCGTTGTCAAGTTACTTCTGACGAATGCACACCCTTTGAATGAGCGATCTCCAAAAATGACCTGTCCTCAACATCCCTGTTTAGCACCTGCAGGGTCAAGCCTATGTGACTCAGTGGTGTCCAAACTTCGGCTCTCCAGAAATTCTGGACCACAGCTTCCACAGTCCTTTGTCATTGGCAATACAGGCTTGGAATTCTGGGAGTTGTGGTCCAAAACATCTGGAGGGCCAAAGTTTGGACATGCGTGATTTAGGGAATCAGCTCATCTCATGTTTAGTCTTCTTCTTGCCTTCCTGCTTTGCACCCTTTTCAGAATTATTGACTTTTCCAGAGAATCTTGCCTTCTCATGATGTGCCCAAAGTAGGCCAGCCTCAGCTTCATCTTTTTCTCTCCAGAGATAATTCAGGGTTGATTTGATTTAGGATCCACTTGTTTGTCTTTCTGGCAATCCAGGTTATCTGTAAAGCTCTCCTTTGGTACAACATTTCAAATCAATAGTTTTTTCCTGTCAGGTTTGGCTTGAATGAGGGTCAGGGAAGCCATTCATGTGAGTATTGGTGTTAAAACTTCATTCCCGGTTCCGGGAGGGGGATGAGATATATGGACATCAAGTGAGCAGGCAAATTTTTAAATCTAGGAAACCCTCAAATGCTGAACTTAAGTGATGTGATCTGGGTAAATGTATGTTCAGAAACAAATGCAAAGAAGTGACCAGTGCAGAAAGATGGGAGACAGAACACAAGGGAGAGATACCATGAAAACGATTAATGTTTGGGAAAAGGCAATGAACTGCAAAGAGTCTAATGACTGCAAAGTCTTATAAATATGATTTTGCTTAGCCCTTTCTCTTACAGAAGCACTTGGCCTGGTATTCCAAAAGGAGTTAACAGGAGAGCAAATGTTTTATTGAGAATAATTCCTTTTACACCGATCCTACATTCAGCTAAATGGGGATGACAGAGTTCCTAGGGGCTCCGTCATCTTTCCAGTACAACAGAGATGCTGTATTGCATCATAGAAAACCTGGTAGTAATGGTCCTGGATGCACATTTAGCTATCAGGCAGTAACAAATAAAAGGAAGTGCAATCATACATGGTACAACATGACATAACCTTAATCGCACAGTCCTCAGTGCATCACTGCTATTAATTGCAATGTGGCAACAACAGAGACTGGTCCCTACATTGCTTGTTGCTGTTCCCAAATGTCCCTGGAAATTTTAAGTACATTAGGAGCACTTTTTATTTTTTTGAAATTTTATTTAGACTTTAATAAATATATATTTTAATATATTTCTTTACCCTTCTGTGAGGAGAGAGATGGCGCTCCTGAACTGAAAGGAAGTGAGCTGTTTGGTGATGCGGCCGATCAAGAAAGAGAAGAGAAAGAAATGAATGAGAAAGTGAATATAAGTACACGAGAGATGCAGGGAATGAGTATGGAACAGCAGGGAGAAGGCGGAAAGCAGAGTCAGCAGGGAGGGGGAGAGGAACGGAGCGGGATGTGTGAGGTGTTCTGCATTGCCGAGGCAACGGATGACGGATGGGTGGAGAAGGGAGAGGAGGAGGACAGTCGGGAAAAGGCAGTTAGGGAGGTTGGTACCCAAACGGAAGGGCTAGATGTGAAAGGATATGCCGGGAGGTACCAAGTAAAGGAACCAGAGGAATTTTCATGGTCCGTGCAAGTGAAACCTCTGAGGTGGTCAGAAACCTCAGAGAAATTCAGGTCTGACTGGCAGAAGGTACGGCCAGACAATCCCGTAGCCCAATGGGCCAAACACCCATGTTGTGGGACCCAGTGTTTGGGTCGGGGTTTGAGCACTCCCCACATTACTAGTTAGAGAGCAAGAGTTAAGCCAATTACCAGATAATATAGTTTATGAAGAACCTTTATTTGAAGATTTAAATGTTAAACCGTTCACTCCGTTAACTTGTAACTATGAAGAAAGAGCCTACAGTTTCACAGATGAGGTACGAAATAAAAATCCTTTTGATGTTCAGTTGAAAAATGACTCTTGACTCATTTGTGGATCAGCACCGCCAGGTGACAGAACCGAACCTTTACACCTTCTTCCCTTCCAGCCTACCTTTCTCATTCCTCGTGGCAGAATCATATCCGAATTCTTAAGAGGCTTTTCTTAGAAAATTATAGCCATATTCCAAGTATATTATAAAATTTAATAAATCCTGTATACATTTGGGGAGTCCCTTATTATGTATTCCATTCTTATAAACAGTAAAAGGTTGTTAGTCAGTTGTTAAATAATCCAAATGTTTTAGCCCTTTAGCTTGTAGTTGAGTGGTTTATTTGTCCTGCAATGATACCTACCATACTTTAGATAACCATATTATGATTGATACTCTCTGCATGCTTTTCCACCCTTTGGCTAAGTCTGTCTTGCTGCTACTAGAAGATACAGTAGACTATTAAGGATTTATGTAAAATGGATTCAGTCTTCCCTAAGAAAAAGGTAAGAAGTGCTAATTCTAGGGATTTAGTAAGCAAATGATTTGTGCTTTTATTTCATTAAACACCTGTTCTCAAAACTGGTCTACTTTTTTGCAGTCCCACCACAGGTGTTGAAATGATCTCTCACACTTACAGCCTCTCCACACTTACGTGACATTGCAGGGTTGATAAATGAGAGCTGAAGTGAGGTCAAATGCCATGTTTGGAGTATTTTCAATGCAATCTCCCTAGCAGTAGCAGAGACCCCCAACCTTTGTATGGAGATTTTGCAGACATTTTTGACCACTTCTCTTCATTGATTTTAATAATTCAATCATGTTTCCACATTTTCTATAATTGCATGATGAGCCTAGATCTACTTCAGTCAACAACGAATCGAAGTTTTGACGCTGCTCCTTTATTTATTTCAGCTTGCGAATGGACAAGATCTTCCAGGGAGTGAGGAACCTTGTGGGCTATTTCATGATGGTGGCTTATTAGGTAACTTATTTGATACAATGTTAGCCACAATATACCCCACTCTTTGAAGTGGTCCCTCCACAAATCTCAGGGAAGAGGTTGTTGATTGGCACAGAATTCTGCTAAGATCAAAATTTTTGAAAATTATCTGGGTTAAAAACTTCAACTCTAAGAAATTTGGATGATAAGAGGATTTGTATTAGATGGGGTATACCTAGAAGGAACATCTTTCTTTGTTTCTAAAGCTGCACTACAGGATATAACCGCCCAGAATTCCATTGGAAGACAAGTGGGGTAGAAATACAAATAAATAAAAACAAAGTGCTAATGCAAGAGCACTTTTCTATTGGAGCTGGTTGCCTCCTACCCACAGGCTTCAGGTCAGACAATTAATTTTGAAGGATTTAAAGCTGGGTGGATAGTTTGGTGGTTTAGGTATCTGGTGGTGGAGCCAGAGGCTTGGAGTTCAATTCCCTAGTGTGCATCCTGTAAGTACAGTCAGCCTATGAAGCTTTGGGCAAGCTGCACAGCCTTGGGGTGACTTCAAAAGAAGGGAATGGTAAATCATGCCTGAGTACTCTTTACTAGGAAAACACTTGATAAGGGTCACAATTAGTAAGAATTGACATGAAAGTACATTATTATTATTATTATTATTATTATTATTATTATTATTATTATTATTATTATTATAATTATTATTATTATTATTATTATTATTATTATTATTATTATTATTATTATTATTGTTGTTGTTGTTGTTGTTGTTGTTGTTGTTGTTGTTGTTGTTGTTGTGACCACTACCCAGTGTAGATGGAATTTAGGGACTTCCCAGATTAAACTGCTGCTTAGGCCACAGTTTAAAAAGCCCTGTCCTGTCCAACAAAACCTTCAGTTTTGTTCTTTGGGCATACGTTCCATTCCATTCTGAGATGCACAGAAGGTTTGTTGGTCTGTCAAAAATACTTAAATCTTCCTATTTTCCAAATCGCCCCTGGCAGGCAGAAGAACCCATGACTGTAGTGAGACAGGATTACCACATGGCTGAAGAAATATAGTTCGAGTTGGTGTTTATATAATTAAGGCACAAGAACAACTTTCAAATAAGAAGACTTTCCAGGAAAATAAAGAGAAAGATTGCACATACTATATGACATTTTAGCTTCTGTTCAGGCAATAAACTTCCTCTAAACCTGTCTTGGTTACACACACTTTGTATTTTTGCCTAGATTCTGAGCAAATTCACCAGAGAAATATATTTACAAAATGGTAAGACCTCCATGTAGAAAGTATAGAAAATAATCAGAGTAATTAAAAGGCAAAAACTGAAAGTACAGAACAGTGTATGAAAACACTAAACATAACATATACTGTATATAGATTTATACATAAGCCATAGGTGTACAATAATAGAAATGTATGGCTTCTTGTATATGCGCAGTCTGTGTTTCACAAAGATATGTCTTTACTCAACTTCAAAGAACACCAGAAGTCTGTTGAATCAAGCACTGGACCTCTCCCATGACTTGCCCATTTCATAAGTCTTTTTCAAATAGCTCCTCAGTGTTTTTTCTTTTAACTCTCCCACTGTAACTCTTAATGATTCTCTTATTGGCAAGAATGGTAGTACCTGGACAAACACTGAGGAGAAACTACAGGAGTGGAAGGAATATACCAGAGCATCTCTTTAAGGATGACAGAAGTACTGACCAAGGTGTCAAGTTAGATGATGGTGTAGATAGAACATGCCATTAAATTATTGAGGTGTGGCAAAACCACAGGCTCTGATGAAATATATATGGAAGTTTTAAAATTGCTTAAGGAAGAACAATCCCTTTCCCCTCTGGTCAATTTGTATAAAAGCATCTACAGAAGTGGAAGCAGCCCACAGGACTGGCTCAAATCCACTTTTATACCACTTACAAAGAAACCTAATGCAAAAAGTTGTAATGAATCCCAGACAATCAGTTTGTCACATCCTGAAGTTATTTTTAAAAGTCCCGCATTTAAGAATACTGTATATGGGATGAGTGAAGACCGCATTGGAGATATCCAATTTGTATTCAGGAACAGATTTGGAACTCAAGGGGCTTTATTTAGTTTTCAAATACTAGTTCAGCAATGTCTCAGTATCAGTGTTGATACTTTTGTTTGCTTCATTGATTATGAAAAAGTATTTGACTCAGTTAAACATGATAAATTTATTAATGATCTTCAAGAACTGGGCTTGGACAATATCGGATTGATTGAGAACCGAATTTGAATCAGCATGCTGATGCCTGGATAGATGGTCAGATATCAGAAGAGGAGTGAATTACAAAAGGTGTCCATCAAGGTTTTATTATCTCACCTCTGCTTTTTAATATCTTTTCACAAAGAATTTTTCAGGATACTCTTGAAGGAAAGAACCAAGGTGTTAAGGTGAATGGAGTTCTTGTTAGTAACATTAATGAATGAATGAATGAATGAATGAATTAAATTTATATACCGCTCTATCTAGCTACATGGCTACTCTGGGTGGTATGTCATTAGATATGCTGATGACATTTTCCTGCTTGCAACTACTGTAGTTTGGATAGGATAGGAATCTTTATTGTCATTGCCCCCTTGCAGGAACAACCAAATTTTGTTTGGCATATTTTGCAAGGATTATTGGATTGTGACTTAATGAAGACAAAATAGATGGTTATCAGTAAAAACAAAATGGTACAAAGAACCTTCTCAAGATTGGCACTGATATAATTGAGAAAGTATAATCTTATAAATACTTAGGATGCTATGCAAAGGATAACTGGCATTTTCATATGAAATTTGTAGTAGAATTGAACAAGTTAGAAATTCATTCCAGAAAATGAGGAAAGTCTTGCCTAAATACCTGAATATGTTGATCTTATGTATTTAGTATACTTCTCTATGATGCTGAAACTTGAACCCTTACAGACACATCATGCAGGAAGCTGGAAGCATTTGAAATCCAGACATACAGATGAAATCTGAAGATAACTTGGCCAGAGTCACTAATGTGGCTGTATTACAGTGCATGAATAAAGAGCTAGAAATTCTCCATACCATAAAGAGAAGAAAATTACAATATTTCAGTAACATTGTACAATCTGCAGCAGGTTATCCTTTCAGGAAAAATAGATGGGAAGTATGCTCGGTGGCACAGAAGAAGCAATTCTGGCTTAAGAATTTAATTTTAAGCCATGGTTCACAGTGGGCACAGCTTCTCTGTTTAGAAAAAACAGATTGTGCTACTGATTGCCAATGTTCTATGAGGACATGGCACTTAAAGAAGAACTATAATTCAACTTTTAACTCAGCAACTATATTATTCACTTCTTTCACTGGCTTCTCCTTCTACCACTCATATCTTACTGTGAGGTAAAGAGTTTCATGGTCTAATTAAACCGCAGTACTGTATCCCAACATGGCTTGGGATAAGTTTAATTCAAGTACCATATCGCTCTATATGAGCCTTCTTGGCTTTTAAGATCTTCTGAGAAGGCCCTTCTCTTTGGTGAAGATATGCAACAGGGCCTTCTTAGTGGCTGCTTTAAAGTTTTGGAAGGGGATGCGCAATGGAGAGAGGCTGGCCTTCAACCCTCTTGTCCTTACTTCATCAGGCAAAGACCTTTGCTTTTAGGCAGAGTTTTAAGCAATAAGTGGGGGGATTAAATAGTGTTAATCATGTGTTATCAAGTTAATTCTGAATTATGGCAACACTTTTCAGGATGTCCCACATAGAGAATACATAGAAATATTCATCTGGAGGCATGCAGGGACCGTGCAGCTTGCCCGAGGCCACCCCTACTCACAGGAGTATAGTAGAGACTCAAACACTCAATGAGTATGTCTCTCCATCTCTCTCTCCCTCTCTCCCTCTCCCTCTCTCTCTCTCTCTCTCTCTCTCTCTCTCTCTCTCTCTCTCTCTC
>JAHTLZ010000129.1:51892273-51905841 GCA_023846285.1 Phrynocephalus versicolor
ACATACATACATACATACATACATACATACATACATACATACATACAGTGGTAAACACCTTCCCTTTTCTCACACATGGAGCTTACACTTGAGTCAAATAACAAACTAGAGCTTCTTGTTCTTATTACTCTCTTGTTGGAGGATGGACACAATCATTACTATCTCAACTTAGGATGTGGCAACTCTAAACAGTAATCTTCTGTTTCACCCAGACCAGTCTCCAAGGGTTTTCAGGTAATGCATTCCTTTCACTCCTCCACTGCTTTCACCATTCATTTCACCTTGAAATAACTATCTCTACTCTAAAAATCTTACATCACATATTTTCTGGGTTCTTGTTCTTTATTCATTATTATTTGTAGTTCTTGAATGGCCATGGCCACTTTGTCAATTTTGAAAAACAACCACCACCTCATAGCATCCTGCAATAAATCAGTATTCCAAATTATTCTACCCTTTTAGTGTTTTAAGTGCTATGGGGGATATATAAGCAGCTTGCAAAGCTTTCTGTCTCAAAGTCCACAATTCCCCATCGTACAGTAAAACTAAGAATACATAGCACTGCCGGGGTCCCAGTTCTTGTGGTCATGCATGCTCCCTAAATCTGCAGGACACAACTAAAAAGAGCAAGCACTCAACATAGGATTCACTAGATTCCTACAACAAAGTAAAATCTTTCAGAAAATACCAGAGTTCTGATAGAAATTTTCTTTCTGATTAAAATAAATATGTACAATCCAATTTTGACATGAGTTGCTGTTATCAACATGGTTTAATTGTATTTTAATAGGTACTCAGAACTTCAACGCCAATGGAAGTCACCATTACTCAATCAGTCTGAGTGAAGCACATTGGCAATTTTGACCAAAACTTGAATGTAACACAAAGGGAAAGACTGAAATAGAGGGTGAGTACTTCATTTTCCACCATTTAAAAAACCCGTGTAAATTTGGATCCATTTGAAAGCAAGCAGATTGGCAGTCCTTAATCAGTATGATGTTTCATGCTATTAACTCAACAGATGTCATTTTTATCATTAATAGCATTTTGAGGCTTATAATGCTAGAAATATTTTTGTAACACTAATATTCCTCTTTAATAATAAATAACTATAAGATTATGACAGTCATCATATACTCTAATCTCATTTATCAGATTCAGTAAAAAGGAGATTAGAAATGGAGAAACAAACCTGAAGTAATCAGAATACAGACTAGAATTCTAACAACTCTTTCACACCTTAATTTGTCAAAATTTATCTTTCTTGCTCAGTTGAATAAATCCTTCCAATTAATCTGTCTATATATATAATATTTAATATGATATTAGGTTACATTATTACGATTAGAGAACTCTAACTTTTTCAAAGTATCTAAGCCTTACTGGCTGTTGAGAGCAGCAGAAACTGAACTAATGCTATTAACAGGTATCTTTCCTGTGCTTTGTGCTTTAGTTGCATTTTTCCAAAAGAAAAACAGATTGCTGAAAAGAATGTACGCATCTTTAGAGTATTTTGTCCAGTGTTCTAGACAAAGTTTCAGCTCCTCACAATTACAGTACAACTTGGTGTTACAAGCCTATGCAAAATTTTAGTATCATCTATAGGAATATCTGGAACTTGAGTCATGGCAACTGAACTTCTTTTTCTTGAGAGATTGAAACTTTTGCAGTTCACGTTTCAATCTCTCAAGAAAAAGAAGTCCAGTTGCCATGACTCAAGTTCCAGATAAACTCACCTGGATGACTAGGAATCTTCTCAGACATATCTAAAAGAAAAAGCAAATACAAATTTTTGAAATAAAGACATAAGTCGGCAATCCAGATTCCTAGCTGTATAGAACTAACAATTCTATGCAGCATACGAAAAGCAACAGAATCCTAATAAAGAAACTTTTGAGATAGAAAAAGGAACCACTTGTGATGCTTAAGCTTCCATGAAATTCCTGCCTTCATTGAATCTGTGACCACAGAATTTGCTTATCTAACTCACAGGGGTCTTGAAGCAGAAATACAATTTTGTCATGCTATTAGAAGGCTATGCTGTTAATGTACGGGCAAGCATTTTAACTGGCTCTACAGCACATGTTTTTCCTCTTGCTTTAAATGGCTGGAAGAAAAACATAAATTTCAAGATGGAAGTGTGAAAACACACCATACTGCCAGCTAAACAGCTGCTTCCTTGAATTCCACTAAAAACAAATGTAAGTGATGGTCCCTTAAGTGATTTGTGATGTTTCTAACGCTAATGCCCAGTGAACCATTCACAGCTCTAGATCTGCATTTACCTGAGACCTTTTGTAGTGAAACTTTCATGATATTTACTGTTGTGATGCAGAAGACACATATGGCGTTTTGGAGGGCACTCCCCTGCACCCCTCACCCACCAAAAAGAAAGGAAAAGGAAAAGGAACAAGATATGAACAGTAATTCCATTCAATTTTTAATCTTATACACACGAATGCATTGAAAGGTGGCAGGGTGCACTTCACTGCAAATACACAGGCTTTCCAAATGTATATAATTTTAAAAGCTACTTATATTTGCACACAGTGGCCCTGAATCACTTTCATAAGACACTAAAATTCCCACTGTGTAAACTTCTCCAATCCAATCCACTCCGAATTCAGTAACAGCACATCAGCCAGAGTCTGGGCTTTATCTTACAGACTCCTGTGATCATTATTAACAACATTACCAGCCACTTTTGTTTTGCTAATTTGGTGCTTCACCTACGAATAAGTGAACTTCATGGAGTAAATTACACACACAATATAAGTGCTGTTCTTATTATATTAACAGGCACCCATGTATGTAATTCATCCAGTGTGGCTTCTGAGTATATCCACATTGCACTTAACTCCATTAGGCAATGCTGCGCTGGCATTCAACCAAGCACACTTAAAAGGCTCCTTTGGGAAGTCAGGTGAATTGAATTTACCAAGAGAGATGGCACAAAAATTACAATTTTTAAAAAAAGGTATGTAAATGCTTTTAATTGAAAAGGAAGATCACATGTTTCCTTGAAACATAACAGGCCCATGATGGCAGAAATAACTTGCAAGATTTTGGACACTGCTTACTGGGTAGTTTTCATATACAACAGACATCTCAACAACAGGATATTTCTTTCCTATGTGTAGTGTAGCATGAATACTACATGAAAAATTTCAAGAGATTGAATGTCACCTCCAGTCTAAAAGAATGGGAACAAACATTGGTTGAATATTCTAAGGAAAAAGAGTGGTAGAAATCAGAAACAGTTTCCTTGCTGAGCTTAGGGAGTCAGTGAATTCATCGATTCTGACAAGAAAATAATATAAACTCTCAGAAGCTAGTAGATGGGTGCATTTTCATCTGCAGTTCTTCAGCCTGCATATATTCTGTTGAAGACTTCACTACAAAATTGGCTTAGGTGTGTTTTGTTTGCTTGCTTGGTAATTGGATTCACCTTGCAGTTTGTTAAAACCTGGGCTCACAGTCTCCTCTCAGCAAAATTTAAAAGGACAGCACTCAGGAGAATCAGCAACCTTGCCTCCTCACCACTCATCCTGCCACAAGACTGTGTGTGCTTTAGCATCAGAAGATTGAGTCTGTAGGTAAAGCAAATGGGGGTGCTGTTGAACTGCAAGACATATTTTGAAAGGGTCATTATCTACAGGAGGATTCAGCCAAGATGTAATTGCACATTTTCCTTCTCATCTTAGTACCCTTAAATATAAAATGGAAGAAACAGAGTAATTTACCTTCTCAGTTACTGTTGCTCTAAGTAAAAGAATTTGACTGGGTTTCTGACAGTGAAGTAATAACAGTAACAGGCAAATTAGTTCTACATAGAAATTAGTACTTGTACTCTCCCCAAGGAAATAAAAGAAAGGTTTGGAGTAGTTACCAAACTCATGGGATCTCCTTTGGGTATTAAAACAACAATGATTATAATAGCTAAATAATTCTGTGCAAGATATCATCCTTGAAGATGATATTATAATCCAAATCTATGCTATAATTCAATGGCAGTAATACATCTTCAAACGTGAACAGTGAATGCACAAAGTGGTCAATTCTCTTTTGTTCCAAACACTTTAACTGATACCAGTCCCCCACCTGAAACATAGCAGTTTGATGCTGCTATGTTAAGGAGGGGGGATGTAATGGTTAAAGCCTCTTTGTACTGTAGTAAAATATTTGGTTAAAGCCTCTTTGGTTAAAGCCTCTTTGTACTGTAGTAAAATATTTATTGTTGGTAATTCACCTGTATGTTCAAAAAAAAATCATAGAATAACGGTGCTGGAAGGGGTCAATAAGGCTATCAAGTCCAATGCTCTGTTCCATGTAGAAACTAAAATCAAAATATATCTGACAGATGGTTGTCTTATTTTATATTGAACACTACAGGTGCTGCAATCCAGAGCACCTCCTGAAACTACAGGTTCCATTATTATGCTGCTTTAGGAGCTTTTCCCTGCTTTTGAACCAAAATCTACTGTCACACAGAGGAGAGGTGGGACCTGGGCATGTAATCATGGACTTAAGTCAGGCATGTCCAAACTTGGGCCCTCCTGATGTTTTGGACCACAACTCCAAGAATTCCAAGTCTGTATTTCCAATGGCAAAGGACTATGGGAACTGTGGTCCAAAACATCTGGAGGGCCGAAGTTTGGAAATGCCTGACTTAAGTTAAAGGAAACCAGAGTATTTGAAGAATGCTATCTTATATACCCTCAGTCTTCTTTTTCCAAGGCTAAATATGCCCAGTTATTTCAGTCTTTCCTCAAAGAGTTGCTCTTCAGCCCCATGATAATCCTTGTTACTCCCCTCTGAAGTTATTCCAGTTTGTTGGCATGGTTTTAAAGTGCAGAGTCCAAAACAAGGCACAGTACTCAAAACCAATACTGAATAGAAGGGAACTTGTGTGGTGCAACCCATCACTTGCCAGCAGTCCATCTCCCAGAAAGCATAGCCCATGGTCCTAAAATTCAAATCCCTTACACCAGCAGCGCCTTTCTACTCCTCTTCCAAGTACTGATAGGATGGATGAGAAGGTTATTTTGGGCCCAAAAGTCCTTATGTTTCTTTTCCAGATCTTCAAAGTCTGATGGAGTTTCCTTGTAGTTTGTCCTGGCTGTATTTTCTGTTTACATATGAGTGAGAAGAAAGGGATATGCATCTGAGGGTTTTATGAGAGATGGCAATCTCTTGCTTTCCTAATCTATCCTCCTGGGAGACAGAATACCTGGCGGGCCCATAGATTATCCTGACATACAGTATGCCCCCCTTATCTGCTGGATCATTATCCGCTGATTCACTTATCCACAGATTGAGGGGGGAAATATTTTAAAAATAATTCAGTAGTCGTAAAACAGTAGATGCAACACTGGCAGTGAAGAGGGTGATTTCATCAGTAAGCTTTCTTTTTTATTTTTCCCTCCTTGCCGCCACAAGCCCCACCCCCCTGAGGCCAACTGATGAGCCCGGCGGTGAAGAAGGCGGTGGTGAGGAAGGCTTGACATCAGTAAGTTTTCTTTTGTTTTCTTCCCTTCTTGCCGCTGCCACCCCACCGTCTGCCAGGCGCTGAGCCCAACAGCAAAGAGCACAGCTAGCTGGCACTGGCGGCAGCGAGGGAAAACAAAACAAAAGAAAGCTTATCAATGCCATTGCCAAGCCCTCCTCCCGCCACCGCACTATCAAGCATTTGGGGGGTGTTGGGGTTGAAAGTGCTCACCCAGCACCCCACCAACCCTGTTGCCACAGATTTAGCTATCCATGGGGGTCCAGATGGTACAGCAGTCATAATGTATTTCAGTTTCAATCCCATGCAGCAGGGAATATCCAACTAGAATTGCTGCTTGTTCTTTTTTTTTTTAAGAGTGTGGGTGACTCTACTTGGCCGAGTTTCACTATTTCTCATGTCTTCCATCTGGGTCTCCTGTATATCTTCCTCTGCATGCTATCTACCCAACTCTTCTTCAAGAATCTGAAAGTGGTTTTGCAGTTCCACTGGTAAAAGTGTCCCCCTTTGCACTATGACTCTTTTCTATGGTGCTTCCTTCACTACATATGTTCTGTCCTCACAGTTTTCCTCCTCTGTTTTGTCTTACTATTCTTCCACCACCCTTGGCTGCTGCTGCTCAAGAGTTCTGCCTATGTAAACTTCTATTATTGTTCCAGTTCTTTCATGTTTTCTTCTAACACTGTTACTGCTTTATACTTACTGCACATGTGTGCTGTGCTGTACTCAGGTGCAAAGGTAAACGTTACACACAATTTGCAGGTAACCTGTAACATGTCTCTTCCCTTCACAATCCCTGCTCCTATTTGTTTCTGGGTGCCTTTTCCTTTGTCTCATCTGTCTTGAAGGATACCAGGAAAATCCATCAATATATATCAAGAAATCAAAAGGTTTTTTTAGGGGTCTTCATTAAAATCCTTTTACCACTCCTTGCTTGCTTGCTCCTTTGGGTCTGTTTCAGTTTTTATTCCCGTGCTATGCTCTTTTAGGAGTCATTTAACAGAAAGGACCTCCCACTATTCACAGCTACTATTTATTTATTTATTTATTTATTTATTTATTTATTTATTTATTTATTTATTTATTTATTTATTTATTTATTTATTTATTTATTTATTTATTTATTAGATTTATATACTGTGCCATCTAGCAACAAGGCCACTCTGGGTGGTTTACAGAAATACAGCAAAATACAAAGATACAAAAGATAAACATTATGCAATAAATAAACAGCACAACATAAAACTTAATAACCATAACTAAGTCAAAGTTGAGATGCTTCAAACAGGAAGAATGTGTTAAGGGCAAGGTCAGAGGAGACTTTTCAAGGACTGCAAAACTGAGTTTTCCCCCAAACCATTATGCCATAATGCACCACTGTATTAGGAAACCATATTATTAGTGGTCAGGAGAGCCCTAAGTGTTTTTTGAAAGGGCAAAGGATTCAATGATCAGGAAAATGCAAGCAAGCTCCATGCAGAGCAGAATGCCATTCTCTTGCACTTTTGAGATGCATACTCCCCCCTCCCCAGCTCAGATGAAAAAATCATTTTAACATTCTTGTGTGTAAAAGAAATAGAGGGGACAGAGGAAACCTGTTACATAAGGCACACAAGCATGGGCATACACACAACAGAATATCTGCTGTTGTGGCCAGAATACAAAGTGTTACAAAACTACTTGTGAGAGCTCAGAGGGGTGGGATGCCCTCTAAGAGTACTTAACCAACAATCAGAACCTGCTTGGTGTACAGAAAAATAGGCACATGACCAAATTCTCTCTCTCTTTCATCTTTATGCTGTTGTCTCCCTCCTGCTCCTTTTTGTCTCTTCTTCCAATATACCCTTTGGTTGTGGGCAAGCTCTTGTCCAGATCTTTAAGAGAAAAGCAAACAAAAGCTTTCAAAAGAAAGGTTTCCTTTTGTATTTTATTTTTTTAAGTGGTGCAGTAAATATTCCCTATAGTTCAATAAAAAATTGTTCACTTCCCCGGCCCCTATATGGAGGCAAGGAAGTGATTAATTTGCCAATTCATTAAAATGCTGACAAAGGCCGCAGACCAAATAGGGCTGCTTGAGGTCCATATGCACCAAATATGATACTGGACCTCATAGTAACCCCATTTAGCCCAATCCAGCCCATTCCTTTCACAGTGTGTGGATAAATTCCATGTTACTCCTCTATGTGCCTTGCAGTCTCTGACATAAGGTTTACAGCTAAAAACCTTCACATATAGTTTAGGGGAAAGCATCTCCTCATCAAGCTTACTGCATTTTGAAAGTATTTCCAAGTACCAAGTCAACAGGGTAAGTCACCTTTCAATGGTGCTGTAGTTATATCTGCACTTAGTAGGTACTCTCAGTTCTACAGGGCTATACACAAATGTCTTTAACTGTTCAATAACCATGCCTTCTCCTCTCATGAAGAGATGGCTTTGACCTGAAAGCATCTTAGAAGCCTTTAAAGGAAGACACAGACGAGCAATGCAGAGACAGCAAAAGCAAATGTTAAGTACCATCTGTTTTGACATGGCAATTGAGCAGCACTCTATACAGCAACAGAACCAGCTGCCTTAAAAAAAACTCTCTTGGTTGGCTGCTAATTTAACAGTCCCAAAGTGAAAGTACAAGAAGCAAAAAGGAAATGTTCAGTTCTTGAAATGTGCTAGTAACCACATGCCCAAATGATTTCCGCGATTGAAAACTTAACACTAGAAAAAATTTCACTGACAGAAGAGAGAAAAAAGTGACCCTTCACGATTATACCTGCTCTGTCTTTGAGTAAAGATCCTAGTTTGTCACAGAAATAATTGCAAGATTTTATTTGACAGACATATTGGGAAGAAGGAAAGTGTATAATGCTCTGTGCACTTTATTGTTTGGTAGTCTTTTAAATTCTATTGCTTTCAGTCACAAAAAATGTCCCCACTTTCATATCCATTTGAATGTTCAATAGTTCATGGATTTAATGGACTGAACTGTTACTAGTACACATGGCAACTAAGAAAGAACAGGACAGAGAAACAATTGTATGGGTTCTGGTTACTCTTGTATCAGACAAGCTACATGGTTGGTTCCTGATGTTAGTAGAGAAAATAGAAAAACCCTGTTGTCTGAGGTTGAAACATACTGAGAGGTAGTTTCAGTAGACATACACAAACTGTAAAAATGATGGATAAATCTCGTTGGACCCTGCCATCTGATTTTACCCATACTATGTCTCATGACACTAATGTCAGCTGGAAGTGACCCCAAGAGTCATTAACACAAGACCCCTGTGGCATCTCATTTGCCACCTTTCTTCAGGATGACAAACCACTGGTGAGCACTCCTGAGATGCAGCACATCAGACACTTACAAATCCATCTAACAGAGGCATTATCTAGCCTGCATTTTATCATATTGATTGCAATAATATCATGCTGGACCCTTTCAAAAGCCTTGCTAATATCAAAGTAAACAATATCCACAGCACTCCCCTCATTTAACAAACTAATGATTCTACCAAAAACAGAGAAGTAAGATTAGTCTAACACAACTTGTTTTTGAGAAATCCATTCTGGGTCTTGGAAGTCGTGCATGATTTTCTAAGTACTCACATATTATTTAATAATCTGTTCTAGAATGTTTCCTAGTATAGATGTCAAATTGACCCATCTGTAATGGGAAGATGGCACAATATTTGCTTCCTTCCAGTCTTCAGGGACCTCACCTGTTCTCTAACAGTTCTCAAATATTATAAGCAGAGGCTCCAATATTAAATCTGCCAAGTTCCTTTAATACTCTAGGATGCAGTTCATCTGGCCCAGGAGATCTGAATTCATTTAGAGTAGCTAGATGTTTCCATACCACCTCTTAAGCTATTTTGGGAAGAAGCCCCCCTCACTTCCTCCTCCTTTCTACCTGTGCTAGGTTGAACTCTGTTTTTCCTTTAGCAAAAGTCAGGGGGGAAGCAATTCTTCCTTCCATCTGTTCCCATTAGTATTTCTCCAGTCCTGCCATGCAGTGAATGTAGTGTTTCCTCATTCTCTTTCTTTAAGCATAGATGGAAAACCAGTAACTTCTCTTGAGAAGACAATTCGGCTTCCACAAGAGTCAAAATTGTATGCACAGACAGTAATACCCTAAAGTTACTGGACCACACAAAGGTTAACACTGTACATATGACCCAAATAAAAGCTACTTTCCAGTGGTGTTTCCTCTGACACTTTTGTTGTCTCTCTGTGTGAATTCTACAGCCACATGGACAAGCTCACTTTACTGGGCTACAGCAACTGCTTCTTGGTATGATTTTGCTGCTCTCCTCCTACCAAGTGTTGGATGCCAGTAGTACTATCCTGACTTTGGAGGCAGCATTTCTAAGAAAGATGTTGCCTTGCACCCAAACCAGTCCTGACAAGGTCCTTCAACCAATATGTTCTTTTGCTTATGCCTTACTGTATTTATTTTCCCATTTAATTCGCTTTGAATGGTCAGCTATAGAAATACGTATCTCTTGTTTCTCATCACATGACCACAGTATTTTAGCTTTTTTAATTTCAAGTATTTCATGATTTGTTATCCTTTGTTAATCTACTGTATTGCCTCTTCTTTGGTCATCCTCTTGATCCAAGAAATTCTGGGCATCCTGGAGCTTGTTCATATTTTACAAATTTCTATCATTTGGACTGTACAGACACTAACCTTTGCAACAATCGCCTATGTTAAAAACTCTAACCCCATCCCCATCTAGTAGAACAGTGAATGCACAAAATTGGCTTTAGCAACTGCAATACATGATAATGTTTGCTTTGTAGAATTCAGAAAATATCTACTAACCTCTTATGGTAATAAAAGAAAAGCAGTAGGGTGGTGTAACATCTTCTGAAAACATACTGAACATGTTTCTAGTGGAGGGTCAGAAAAATCTCTTGCTGTTTGTGTTTTTGAAGAACCTACCCCCACCCCCACACCAATCACTTCATTATGTTGTGGTAATCATAGTACAACTGTGCATCACAGTGTGCCATACAGAGGATAAAACTGTTACAAAGTTGCAACATCAACACCAACAAAACAAAGTACTATACTAGCAAAAGTATACAATTTTACTAATACTGTATATGAAATGTCTATCAAGATAGTAAACCAGATTAAAAGCATGCAGAAATGTAGCATGCCAAATGAATGGTATTTCATTTCTATCTTAGGTTCTTGTTAAACTACACTAAGACATGTTAGTCAAAAAAATTGTTCCAGATGCTACTGCATGTGTTTGGAGTGTTTGGAGCCTTGTGGCGCAGTGGTTAAATGCCTGCACTGCAGGTAAAAGCTGTGCTGATGACCTGGGTTCAATCCCTGGTAGCAGGCTCAAGGTTCACTCAGCCTTCCATCCTTCCGAGGTCCCAGCTTGTGATGGGGGGCAATGTGTAGCCTGCACACTGTAATTAAAAAAATTTTAAACCACCCAGAGACTACTTGTAGTGGTATGGGGCAGTATATAAGCAGAACACTTTTGCTTGCTTGCTTGCCTCATTTTACTGAGGAGGCTAATGGAGGCCAAACCAACTTGAGGCTGTTTGTGTCATCTTGTTCTCTGGCCTGTCTAGCTGCTTGTCTGTGTCAGCTTTTTCAGAGAGGGCCAAGTCCTATACACAGTCCTAGCAATTACTAAATGAAAGGTCCTTTCTGTCTTCAGAATGATTCCTGTCTTAGCGCTCCAAGCAACAAAATGAAGTCCTTAAAAGCAAGAAGTTTGCAAACATAGATTAAGATGTACCAAAGATAGGTGCAAATGTTTTTAACCCCCTTTAGTTCTTTCTGAACCTAGGACCCAAAGTGTATTGCTCAGTGATAATGTACCATATGTGGTCTCAGTTCCATTTCCAAAAGAATTCAAATCCCTCCCCCAAATCATAGGACTTGTTGGGCTATTTCAGATTTTTAGCTTTCAATAGATTATTTTTAAATCATGTGTCTGTTTGAATATGCCTTGGGAAATACGATTTTACTTCAGAATGCTTTATATTTTGAGAGACATACCAAGAAGCATGGAGAAACAAGGTATAAATTTTTAAATGAATGAGAAAAAATGGCAGTAAAAAAACAAATTATACTATAGAAAACAAATGTGAAAGAGCTATATATATGTTTGTCAATACCTCAAAAGAAATTCAGATTTACTGCTATATTTTAGAAAGGCAGCCTGTGTGAATCTGTAAACTAGGCAGGTTTAAAAATAAGTTTTTTTGCCAAAAGAAATCAAAATTAATATTTATTACAGAAAGGCACACAATAACTTCTTGATGATTACAATAAGATGTCAGACAGAAAGAGCTAATTTAATACTTTGCCCAGAATCGAACTTCTAAAACATTTCCACTCTCTTTCAAAAGAGAATGAGTTTAACCCTTTTTATATATCAAGAAAATACGTGAAACAATGTTTTTTTTTCTTGCTCTAGAAGTCATCAAGACTACCATAATCTTTGCTAAACTAACTCAGCATACCAGCTATGGCAATCATTAGAGTTATAATTTAGGTCAGAATAGGTTTATAGGATCTATTTTTTAAAATTAAAATCCTAAGAGCCACTTACCAGAGACAGGTGTAAATTACTAGGGCTACAGGGAAGAGCCACAGTGGCTACTTATTGTAACCCCATTATCCAACTGCCCTAAATATAAATAGGACATGTGAGTCACGGTGCATTAAATATTCTAATACAAAACCTGCAAAGTGGCCAGGAGATCTGCACTAAACCTAGCCAAAGCCAAACAATGCATACTCACATTACACAAAAGGGGAACATTGAAGGTAGGGGGTAAATGATTAATTAAAGCAAGTAATAGAGGAATCTCTCCCCTCAGTTTTGTTTGCAATCATTAAACTACTGGGAGTCAGAAACCAATGTTGATAAACACTGAAGCCCATTGTTATCAGTGGGGACAAAAGAACAGGGATCAATGGTTGGAGGAGTTGAAGGCAAGAGTCTGATGTACTTATAAGAAATAGCACCCAGTCTCTGTCTCTTTGACATAGGCACGGGCATAGACAGGTACCCAAAAGCAGGCAGCCAGCTATTCACACATACAGAGTACCTCTGCCTTTATTAAAGAGACAAGCAGGAGTGTGTTTGCTGAGGTTAGTCCGAGCATGAGGTAAGGCAGAGCCCCACCTGTTCTAAGTGGTAAACAATCACTGATTGGAGATACAGTGATCCCCCGCCTATCGCTTGGGTTAGGGACCTGACCTGACCCGCGATAACTGAAAATCCGCAATATGCAGATGCAACTCGAGTCAGGCCTGGGGGGGGGGGGTTCCTAGCAGGGGGCTCTTGTACTTTCTGGTAAACCGGAAATCATTTCTGAGGCCTCCAACAGGCCTAGAAAGGCTCTCAGAGGCCTCAGAACTGATTTTCAGCAATCCGGAAGTCACATCCGGTTCGCAGGGAGGCCCTTTTGGGGTCTCCAAAAGGCCCAGGTAGGCCTTCACAGGCCTGTTCGGGACAGCTCGTCCTGTGGTAATTATGGGAGGCTTGAAACAGGACTTTCCCCCCTTACCCTAGGGGGCCTTTTTTCATATACTGCAGTCCCGCGATATAGCAGGACCGCAATATATGAACTGTATGCTGCAAATCACTAGCTGCCTTACCGTGATCCTTTTTAGGGCTTTCTAGGTAGAGGGTACTCTGAAGTAGCTTTTGTGAATTTGTTGGGCTATTTGGCCGTGTTCTGGAACTTTTTCTTCCTGACATTTCAACAGCCTCTGTGGCCGGCACAGAGTCTGGCGAAATGTCTCGAAGAAAAACTTCCAGAACACGGCCAAACAGCCTGAAAAGCTCACAACAGCTATCAGATCCCAGCTGTGAATGCCTTCGAGAATACATTACTCAGAAGTAGTTTACTATTCCTTTCCTCTGAGGTCATCCTGAGAATGTGCAGCCAGCCCAAAACCAAGGCTCTTCTTGTGAAAAGGAACTGAATTCCTAGACTCTGGCTCTGCAGCCAGATACCTAACTCACTGAGCTATCCAGCCTTTGGTGTGTGTGTGTGTGTGTGTGTGTGTGTGTGTGTGTGTGTGTGT
>JAHTLZ010000129.1:51905851-51920463 GCA_023846285.1 Phrynocephalus versicolor
AGCGGTGTGTGTGTGTGTGTGTGTGTGTGTGTGTGTGTGTGTGTGTGTGTGTGTGTGGTCATTACAGTTGTGACTGACTCTTCGTAACTCCATCTCCATGGAGTTTTCTTGACAGGGATACTGGAGTGGCTTGCCAGTTCCTACTTCAGGGACCTACAAGCACCTGGTATTCCCCTGGTGGTCTCCCATCCAAGTACTAACCAGGGCCGACCCTGCTTAGCTTTCGAAATCAGGCGAGATCAGATGTGCTTAGGCCGGGCATCTGGCCTAGATGACCTTAAACCACATACTTATATACTGTTTTTTCCTGAAGTGAGTGAAAGCTTTAACTTTCACCTGAGAAGTGGGGGAGGGGGAGGAGGGGAGAGAGAGGCAGGTAACAAAAATGATGTGTATTATGAACCTTTACATTACAAGTTAGGTAAAGGTTGTTCCAGATAATATTAAGCAGAATACATTACTGAACCCCAGTTCCATGAGCTCAAGTGTAAATAACATCAAACTGCAATTTGTGATGAAAATAAAAATGGAACTTTTATTTATTTGCCTAAGTTATTTTTATCCTGCCGTTCTCCTAGGCAGGGTAAAAATATCTTAGGCAGTTTACAACACTGAAGGACAATATGTATATTCGGAGACAATGAGTACACAACAGTTAACAAAATTAGATACAATATTTGAAGCTAAGAAGCAACAAGTGTGAAAAGGCATCTTGCATTGTTAAAAGGCAGTATTAAAGCAAGGAACAATAAGTAAACAACTGAAGAGAAACAAAACCCACTCTAAGAGATTATATACAAAAACTGGAAAGCACAACTAGTGTAATTAATCCAGTCCCAGAAGTAATGCATGGCAATCCATCACTTAATAATTAGCTAATTACTAAGTGAAGGCTTGCCTGAACAGAAAGGTCTTTGCCTGATTGCAGAAGGACAGCAAAGATGGGGCATGTCTGGCCTCATGTGGGAGGGAGTTCCAGAATCTTGGAAGGCCCTCTCATATGTACTCATCTGACGCACCTCTGAAGGTGGAGGTGGAGGAACAGAAAGAAAGGCCTTTCCAGATGATCTTAGTACTTGAGCTGGCTCATAATGGGGGTGGGGAATATAGCCTATGATATAGCTTAGCAGTAGGCTAATTAGGGCTTTATTTGTTAAAACCAACACTTTGAATTGTGCTCTGTAAATGATTGGCAGCCAGTGCCATAACTCATAAGCATAAGAGTTATGAAGGCAGCAAGGGAAGTATGATCATACAAGTTTAAAGCTCATGATAGACTGTGGAAGACTGACCTAAAGTGAGATTGAGATGCATAGATATGCAAGGGACAATGGATCAGCAATAATTATTTCAGGTTTCCCAAGACTATCTGGGCATTATGCACCATGTAAATTTAAATCATGAAAAAAGTATCCAAATATGTAGATGTATTTATGCACCATACCTTGGCTCTTTGGGCATGAAATCCATCCAAGAGAAAAAAGAGCTACTCTAAGCAACATTCACCATCTGATTTACCATATAAATATTCACAACCCCTTTGAAAATAGTAGTTACAAGTGCATGAACTAAAAATTAAGTGGAGAAAGCATAGCCAAATTTGAATGGAAAAATATTTTAAAAATTAAGTTTTAAAAAACTTTTAAGAAAATTTAAGACATCTTAAAGAGGATGAAATAAACTGTATACTGGACACCAAGAAAGACACTCCTTCAAAAGTATAAAGGGAGATGTTCTCCATACAACATATAATTAGCATGCAGTTTTATAAAGTACAGTACTGATAAGCACTGGGTTTTGTGTTGTTGTTTTTAAAGAACTAAACAAATTCACAGGGGATTCTTCTATAAATGAATGCAAATTACAGCAGTTAAAACTAATTTTAAAAATTCAGATTATCATAAATTGCAAAGTAGTGCACAACAGAGGACAGTTCTCTCTATTTATCCTGTGTGAACTTCCCAGAGGACTTGACTATCCACCCTGGAGACAAAATGCTGGAATAAATGAAAATCTAAGAGGATTGATGTGGAAAACATAAGAAGACATAAGTAAACTTCAGATAAGGAAAAGACAGCCTCTTTAAAAATAATAATAATCTCAAACTCTGTTGCTAACTTCAGGAGAGGCGTTTCTCACTATCCTATCATCTTCAAATATGAGTCTGATGGAGACATAGAAAAGGGCCTTCTCTGTTGCTGCTCCCAGATTCTGGAACTCCCTCCCACAGTAGGCCAGGTTGGCCACATTGGCGGTTACTTCACATCCATTTTGTCTCTGTAACTGTTGTGCTTTGGACCGGTATAAAAAAATCTTACTTCGCGTCTGTTGCGCAACAGATGAAATTTGTTTCGACCATGCCCCCGCAGAGGGATACTGCACCTGGTGCTGGGCTGGGGTATTCTCTTGTCATGGTTAGTTCCCGGTTCCTGTTCCGAGACAAGGGACCCTGTGGTAACAACTGCCATGCAACAACCAGTGTCCACCTAGTGGTCAGTGGCTGAAGCGGCTTTTGACATTAGTTTCCCTACAGGAAACACCATGCAGTATAAATGTTTATTAAAGAAAGTACTAAAAACTCTGTAGCATTGACGTGTAAATCCCGGAAGACCAGTAAATCAAAATATCAAAAAAGTTTTATTTACGATATTTTAAAAAGGGTTAAAAAAGCAAGACTAATTCAGAATTTGTCACAGAACACGAGACAAGTTATCACGACCATGAGAAAACAGAAACAGCGACTCAACAGGGACAAAACCACGTTTTCGCGACCAATGCTGTCACGGTACAAAACTAGTCACGGAACAAGGAAGGACGTGAAGTAACCCTGACTGTTGTTGCCCTAAGCAGGCTAAGACCTTTGTCTTCAAGCAAGCCTTCCCACAGTGGAGGGTTACCTGAGAGTGGTTTTGTAGATAGACTGTCATGCATTACTATTTTGATTAGGATATCAGTACTAGTTTTGTTTACCATTTTCAGAGTGTACAGTATTTAATAGTGTCTTTTAATTATGTATGCTGACTCTTTATATTCATATTTCTTAACTTTAAATATGTAAAACCTCCATTGTACACTCACTGTTCTTGGGTTCTTTTTAAGGAGAAAGGTGGCGTAAAAACAAACAAACAAGCAAACAAGCAAACATGGAAGACCTTCAATGTTACTTTTCTCACATTTGTGTTCTTAAAATATTATGATGGGCAAAATGGCTGGTTGTTTGAGTCATGGTTTTCAAAATAGCTCCTTCAGGAAGCTTTGGCAAGCATACTTGAGGCTCTGTAAGATATTAGTCTTTGGCCATTCCCTAACACTTTGAAAATGGGAGTATGAGAGATAACATGGGAAACAGCACTTAGTGTAATGTAGCATATTCATGCCCCTTCATATCTGTCCCTTTTATAGAGACATTTTAATAGCTAACAGGTGCTCCTTGGAAATCTATGAATAATTACATTTTCAAGTATAATTTTAGTTCTTCATGTGATAATTTTTCAGGTAATAATATAAAGCCAAAATTACAAAGCCAAAACACAACAAACCCATGTGGGCAATCCACTTCATTAGTAGTAAAGATTTGAATTCCAACCACCCCCACACACCCAAAAGCATTTATACTCATGGACATGGGTTGAACTCAGGCATAGACAAATACAGCTTCATTTTATAGTCAGTTCTAAACCTAAGACCTACCATCTCAATACATGGTAGTTTCTGTCCCTGCACAGCACTCAGCTCTACAAACAAGAAGTTATTTGCTGAAATAGTACAAAAACACAGCAGAAATGTATCTGTTTTCCTGCTATTTACTGACTTAGATGTCTTCTCCCAAGAGAGTTGACTACCTAAACTACATTTTTAAAATAGTTAATTAAATGGTATCTGGGGGCAGACTATTCATTCTTCTTAGCTAACTTAGGAGCATTCACACTGATGCAAAATACATGCAATGTCATTTTCATTTGATGCTCTGTGAAAAGTACTGACTGTGTACCTTCAGGGTCTGCAGAAGAGCAGGGGACTACATAGCATGCAAATACCTCCAGGGAGATCTGGCACTTCTGAAACATTAATCAAGAGCAAAGACAGTAACATTTCCATATGTCATGCAGCACTGAGCCACTGCATCTTATTTAATTTAAAGCAGTGAGACTGACAAAAGGGAAAGGGGTGTGATTTAAATGTTAACTTTCTTCTACCACCTACTCTGTGGGCTGAGGTGCCCCAGCTCCCTAGATGCATAGAAAACAACAATCATAGAAAAAATATGTTGTATCCAAGCACATCAGCCCATGGTTCAGTTTCATTAAAATGGCACTCACACTAAACAAAGGGTAGTATCCAAATATTCCATTTAGGTATGTAACAAGGCAAGGAGGCAGGTCAATCCCCCCTTCTTTCCCCACCGTAGTCCCTCCAGATAGATTAAAAACTACAGTGGCATTCCCATGGGTTTCAAGCACAATGTTTAAAGTGCAGGGGGCTGCTTCTCAAAGAGGGGGAAAAATCTTCTAGGCAGTGCTTGGAACAATCTGCCTTAATCAACATAGTCAATGGTTGAGGGATCATTAGAAGATATAGACCAACAGACACTTATTACTACCTTTTTTGCATATAATGTCTACTGCATGCACTTGCATGACATGGCCTTCAAGACTGTGACCTATGAACTGAGATTCAAACTAGCAATAGCAGAACTGTGCTAAGGCTAGAGAAAGGAAATGAGGTGATCTTTCTGTCTGTTCTTCCTCCACCCCAGCAAAAGCTGAAGCAAAGTATTGGAAAACCCTCCAGAATAACAAGGGAGGTGGCCCAAATGGCTACCCAGGTTAGGTGCAACTGGCAAGGATAACTTCCATCAGGACCTCCAATGGATCCCAGTCTTTCCCACAAACAAAAGAGTCCTTCCACCCACAAAAAGCAATAGACTTAGTTAATATTTCTCCCATGTAATAAACAGGAAACAAAATAAAACCCACATACAAAATAAAGGGGGGAAACCCCTGGGTCAATGACCTACCTACCTACCTACTTACTTACTTACTTATCTATCTATCTATCTATCTATCTACCTACCTACCTACCTACCTCCCGTCTTTCAGAGGAACGCCAGGCGGTTTACAACATTAAAAAGCAAGCAATAAATAACAACAATGCAACTAAGATATTCTGGAAATTCTTGCAATTGAGAAAGGCAAGTAGGGCCAGAAAATGCAAAATATGTGTATTTATAGAATACTATACTTTGTTTAGTTATATTTTATATGCAATCAGTTTTACTAAGTGATAAGGAAAGAGACTGCTCCCTGTGTCCATTGAAGATATCTGTATCAAAGCTTTATGGGAATATCTGCCAATCTGTTAAAGAATCAACAAAAAGTCCAGGAGGAAGCTGGAACACTGAAAGGGTTCGTTCCAACTTGGATCTAAATCAGAAAGTTCTTGTTCCTTATCTTGCTCTGTTCCAGGCAATACTCCATCGTTGCCAGCGCTTCCCATCGCCTGTACTGATGCTAAAAGAATGGGTGTCCTATTTGCATGGGCAGCCTGGGAGTGTCTCAATATCAGTGCTATTCCAAAAACAGACCTGGATAAGTAAGTCGGGGTTAAATACCCAAGAGAAGGTAAAAAAAGCTGGTTCAGCACACACCCAGTATGGAAAGTGTCCCAGGTAAACTAATGGCTCTATTTATTTTGAATCTCAGTGAGAGTATGTACTGTATTATATAAATCCAGGATGGAATAAGGATTTTAATTTTATAACAGTTAGTTAACCTATATTTGTGTCTAGGTGCTGAGTCTCTGAAAAAGAACCAGCACAGGAAATGCGATTGAGACTGAATTTTTCTTACTGAAGACAGTTTCCAAGTGGCTGCGACCCTGTTCTGTACTAGTGAACAGAACTACAGACCAACCACATGCAAGTACCGATATCAAATGGGGGTGACTCAAAACCAATATGCTACCCAGAAGTATTTCATTGTATGTAAGATATAAAGAAACCTTTCTTCCATAAGAAGGCAGAGTATTACAGAGAAGAGAAAACACAGGAGCAATTATTTTCTATTCGTGACTATATAAAAAGCAGATCTTGCGAAACAGCATTAAAGAGCAGCATTCTGACCTATCTTGTCTTTCTGTGGTCTTCTGGATATAATAATTTAACATGCTGATTGTAAAAACTGTAAAGGCTTTAACTGTTATGTAATGCAGGGGGAAAATCCCACAGTTTCTCCATAACTGTAAAATGCTCTTCTCCAGAGGTATGTCAGGCTAAGCCGACACAAGATAATTTTACCCTGATATGTGTTAAAATTGTTTTATATGGTATATTGCCCCAAATCTTGTGAAGGGCAAACCAGAAACTGAACTTAATAAAGGAAAGAGACACAGAATCTGAGTTCAGTTTCCCACTGAGCTATTAAATTCACTCAGTAACCCTGAGCTAATCACCCTCTCTCAGCTTGACTTTTAGGATTAGAATAAGAAAAGTATGGAAGAAAAGAGCCATGCGTACCCCTTGGAGGTACAAATGTAATGAATAAATTAAAAAGGGGGTATACAATTCTGTGGGAAAGTCACCATCTGCAATTGGCTAATCTGCTGTGGTATTATGGAATTTTCATGAACAGTCCAACTGGAAGAGAAATTAAGAATCATAGTATGCTTACAGCATATATGACTTCAGAAAAAGGAAAATAATGCCCCTTTGGATGGAATTAGAATCCTAGAAGCAGAAAGAGTTGCAGTGGGAGGTTGTGAGATCAGATACAACTACAGGATGGGGTGATGGGACAAAAGAGAATTCCAAGTGAGCAGTTTTCAAAGTGGTGATGTATTAGTCTGTTTCAGAATGTGTAACAAACTACAACACAAAGAAAAATCCTGGGGTATCATGAAGACTTCACTGATTTGTTTCAGTATGAGCTTTCATAAATTACAACCCACTCCCTCAGTAATTGGAGAAATGGATTTTAATCCATGGAAATTTGTGTTGAAGTAAATCTTCAGTTTGTAATTTTGTTTTATCAATATTATGTATTTCTTTAGAGGGAGAATACTGAATACTCCAGTTCCATGCAAATCTACAGTTGAACCCATAACCATATCTTGTGCATCATCTGCCTTGGCTCCACACAAGCTTAAGTACCATAAATCACTTTGTCCCCTTCTCTCACTTTTACCCCTTTTATCTTCTGGCATGTTCCTTCCATGTTATATGAAGATATATTCTCACCAAATACAATACTGACTTCTCAGCAAAACCTTTTCTAGCTATCCCACCTTCACTATTTGAATCTGCCAGCACCCCATCACTATTTATCATATCCCCCCATTAAACATACACTTCTTGACATTCAGTAATGAAGTCTGCAAACTCCCCTTGGTATGAATTACATCTTTTTGGTACCATAGATAGAAGATGTAACATATGACTCCTAAACATATAAGATATTGTGATTTCAACGAACAGATGTGATATAAAAAGATGGCAAAGCTAAAACGTTACTCAAGTCCGTGGGAACAGAAAATCTGCACCAAAACCTTTTTGCTCCTGTTATGGTATCTTTGCTGTGGTTCTCAGTTGTGAGATCAGAATGGTTGCAGATTTTTAAAATGTGACCATGGGAACATCCAATCTGGGACATCAATCATGTGACTGCTCCGGGGGTGATCCGGATCAAAGTTTGCTGCGGATTTTAGTGGTCGTGTGAAAGCAGCCTTAGTCTCTTGCATAAGGACCAAACAAAGAGCAAAAACAAAACAAAACCCTCCCATAGCTTCAATCATGTGTTTTGTTACTGATACAGTAACAACAGATTTGAAGTAAAAGCTACCAGATGCTTTCAAGTCTTGAAGATTAACAGAACAAAACTTGCAGAAATTAGAACCTATTTCATTAGACACATCTGTAGAAACTGGCTTTGGTTTGCACAAGCTTATGCCACACATATGCATAAACCAATAGTTCTTAAGGCACCACAATAATGTTAGTTTTGTTGCAACAGACCAAAATGACTGCCCATCTGGAAAATACTAAATCATTCAATTATTTCACAATCAAACAGCGAACAAACTGTTGCACTTACAAGCAAAACAAGATTATGTTTTCTTCCACAGCTGACAATCTTGAACAGTAAGCAAGATTCAACCATCTACACAAGTTTCATTTATGTCTGCCGTGGCCTTACACTACCAACCTGTCGATAACAGTTCATTTTAAAAACAGTAACAAGGTAGTGATTAATTTATGCATCTGAGACTAGCACAATAGTTGAACTGATGTTGAGACATCAGTTGATGTTCAGACTCTCCTGATTTCAACCCTGTAAACCTTGTAAAGATTCCACCTCCTGGGCTCAGGGGAAATAGGATCTTTAGCAAGATAACACTGTAGCCTAATCTGATTAGCCCCAGAGACTGCAGATAAATGTAACAAAGAACAGCCGGACACCAGCTGTAAACCCAATCCAGTCAAGTAAATCAAGCAGCTGCCCTGAAAAGCTCAGCATCTGGGGCCTGTCACATGCAATGCTTTTAGGGAAATGACAGACTCTCAGTTCTCACATTAGACATGGAAAAATGTGTTAATCTGTTTACCTTAAATGGATTTACCTCAGCCAGAGTTAAAAGGGATTGATGCTAGAAAAATACATTGCCAAAGCAGTAGCTGAGGACAAGAGCTATGTGCTAATGTTAACCTTACTGAGTCTACTGTCTACTCATTTGGCAAGGTCATAGAAATCCATATTGTGAGGGTTCTTGCTTCTCCCAGGCAACCCGCCCTTCAGGTTCCAGTAAAGACGCATTTTTGAAAGAATGCCAGCACCCCATCACTCTTCCACAACAAGGGAGGTCCTCTTCTTAATAACAGTTCCAACATCTTTAACATCAACAGTAAATAGATTGTTCTTAGATTCATAACATGGAGTAAACACAGAAAAATCTGGACCCCCTCCTACTTTTGGGGAGATTTGATTCCACCACTTTCCTTCCCATCCTTCTCGTAGAGGTTCGGCTCCCCCACTTGCACCCCAACCTCCGAAGTGAGTTTGGGCCCAGGACGCCTCTGGTACCGGGATTTGAAGAGATAGTTGTCTCTCAAAGTCAGACCCCTCCTGGTACACATCTTCCCGGTCCTTTCCTCCTCCTCCTCCAGCTTGGCTAGCCATTGTTCCCAGGCCAGTTCCCGCCTGATCTCCTTTCGCTTACGGTTGTATTCACGGGCCTCCCGTTCACCCCAATAAGAGCAGCCTTGGTGATGGGCACGTCTTCTGTAGCTTTCAGCCTCGGGTTTTGGCATCATCATCTGCTCCCAGTCGGCCGTCCATGGGTTTTCCATCCAAACCCAGTCCCAGTCTGGGGCAAGACACGTGGCGTTCCCTTTTTACACTGTCCAAACCCCACCTCCACCACAGCTGATTAGTTCGGGTTTCCCACCTTTTCTGGCTCCTTCTCTGTCTTAACCGGGGCCTTAGCCCTTCCCTCCTCTTTTTCCTTTTCCAGTATCTTCAGGGAGTCATTAAACTGTTTCCACAGCATCTCTCGTTCTTGTGTTTCTCTGTCCTGAGTGGCTGTACGCTCCTCCCTCATCCTTTGCTTCTCCAACCACTCTTCCCTCTCTTTCTCTTCTAGGGCAGGTGTCACTCTCCTGCTCACAGCCCCTTCAGGGTGGCTTCCCTCACACATATATTAAATGTAATTAAACAATGATACAAAACATTAAATGTAAGGTCATAAATAACCATTGTCTAGGCAACAGCCTGACTTCTTTAGCTGTTTCGTAGGTAACCTATGGTTTCTTATCCTCCCATTTTGAATACCTGAGACCAAGTAGAAATGTTGAAAATCATCATATCTTAAACATAAATGATGCTATTTTTGTGGAGACAATTTATTTATTTATTTATTTATTTATTTATTTATTTATTTATTTATTTATTTTAGGGTATTTTTACCCCACCTTTCTCCTTGAAAAGGAGCCAAGGCGGCTTACAGTACTGAGGGATAATATACAGTCCAGTACAATTAAGACATATTCAAGTATTGAGAACAGGGAACTGAGGGATATCATACAGCATCAAAAGACAACATTACATTAAAGCTACCAGAGAACATGCACAGTTAAAAAGAGAGTAAAATTCTACGTAAAGTTATGAGTGAGGGAAACTAACACTGAGGACATAGTGTCAATGCAGTCGCACAAAGTCTATAAACACAAAGTCTATGTGTTCATGTATGATAGATTCATATAAAAGTCACATAATAGGTAGTCCATCATTCAGGGAAAGCTTCCTGAAGAGAAGGGTCTTTGCTTGTTTCCAGAAAGATATAAGAGATGGGGCAGTCCTGACCATGACACTGGAACAATTTACAAGGCACTCCTTGTCCTTTAACATGGCATTTGGTGTTGTCATTCTGGGTCTCTGGTTCCAATGATGTTTCCATGTAACTTTTATGGGTGACTGGAATCTGGCAGTCTCACAGCTGGTACACTAATATCTGTGTTTTTATTTGTTTGTTTGTTTGTTTGACTTTTATATCACCCATCTAGCCCTAGGGCTACTCTGGGCGGTTTACAACATGAAATCACATGACAAGGTAACAAAGGAATACATTTAAAAAACCAAAATACAAGGAGCATAATAAAACAAAATATACATTTTCACGGGTATGGATGAAGGTTGGGTGCCAGACATTGGATAATGTCCATGGTATATTCAAAAGCATCTGAGATATAACTTGGGGTTTCCTAGAGGACAGCCTAGAGGAATCTAGGCCCCAAAATAAGTAACTGAGGAGGAGTCCCCTACAAGGTATTATATAAATATTTTAGGTAATAAAAGAAAAGACAAGAAGGGGAGTTAAAAATAAATAAAAATCTTGCCCTCCAACTTACAGTATTTTTCCGGTGTATAAAACTATATTTTTGTCTAAAATGATTAGATTAAAAATTGAGGGTCATCTTATACATGGAAGTAAGCAAAAGAGAATTGTGTGATTGCAAAACTGTAATTTTGGGTTGAGAAAATGGGGCCGTCATATACATGGTAATGTATTATAGATTGGAAAAATAAAGTATCTCTTTATCAATTATCCCTTTTTCCTCATCCTCCTATCTTCTACTGGCTTGCTTTATAGCAGACTAGGGGGTGGGGTAGTATTAGGATGAATGTTTCCTGGAAAATAATGGTAGCTAATATCTATCACACTACATGTGTATGTGCACAAGATAAAAGATCCAACAGTCTTGCTTTGCAAATATGCTAGTGTTGATTATCATCACCTTAGAGCTGCAGGGACCCAGCCCCTATCAAGGAGGACAAGTGGGGAACTGAACTCCTAACCTCTGACTCCACAGACAGATGTCTAACCCCTAAGCTATCCTCCAGCTCAGTCAATGACTGGAAGGGAGGAGCTACAAAAGGAGGCACCTATCTCCATATAAACAACACTGTGCTTCAAGTCCATATATGGCTGCAGTTTGTGCAAAGCAAACCAATAGTGGGTGGCCACTCATACAAAAAGGGGGGGCTTAAGAAGGCATCAGTTTGAATAGAATTCTATATGCTGATTTATAACGCCACAGAAGAAACTGTTCACATGTCTGAGATAGGCTGTGACCTCTGTGTGTGCTGAATCTGTTGTCCACACGGATGAAGAATTTCAGGGTCCCTGATCTCTTTCTTTTTGCCACTTTAAATTAGTCTTGAAATAGAGAGTTCTTCATATGGAGGTCATCTTCAAATGGAGGACCTGTCCTTCTTTATGCATATTGTCTACCATATGAAGCAGGCTTTGGAAGTCAACTGGCCTTAGCATATTGTAGCAAAAGAATACACTTTTATTCGAGCCCTTGAGCACAAAAAAGCCCCAGTATTAAATAAAAGCACATTTCGTTTTCTGGCTATGAAGCCATTTTTCTAAAGAAACACTAGATCAGAAAAACTGAATTATTCAGACTGTCACTTTTCTGATAAATGCTAAATCTAACAAACATCTATTTTAATCCTGGCCATTTCTCACACTATTAACAATTCCTTAGAGACAGTCAATGCACTTATGATCACTCTGTAATCTCATTTTAAAAGCAGAACTACATCATCTGAAATCCTTGTATTGATCTTTACCGTTTCCAAAAACTAATAATAATTTGGATTAACATTTATTCTTCTTACTTAGACAAGGAAATGCTTTCCTTTTATCCTGCTTTGACTATCTGCACTGTAACATGCAACTACAATAACATTTTATTTGTATGGTATTGTTTTTAAAAAAGTAAAACATTTTTATTCTGTATTTTCATCGAAGCTTGTGCTTTAAAAAAATTATTTCAGTAGCAGTAAGTTAACAACTAGGAAGAAGAAAAAAACAGATACTACCAAGAAGTATCTACAACAGCTACAATAGAATAGTAATGACTATAGAGATAAGTTTACTCTCACTGCAACGCCTCTGGAAAATGACATGTCTTCACCCAAAGGTAAGCATCAGTGACACTACCTAGCCTTCTCTGGATGAGGCATTCCCAATTTTTAAAAGCCTTGCCTTATTTTCTGCTGTCTGCCATACTTCAAAACAGAGAGTACACACATGAGACAGCAGTGCCTTTGCAGAGTACAAAAACTGTAGCCTGTTCATGGTGAAAGCAGAACTTACAACTTCTATACATGCCTTGATTTATTATATGAAACTACCTTTATTGATTTATGCTAACTGATTTCCAGATCAATTCAAACCTCCAACGAGCTTGGGACTTGGTCTTGTCTCGCCCTCAAGAACCTTCTTGCTACAAAGGAGTTTTTGGGCTCATCAGCTGAGAGAGCCCATCTACTTCCAGTATCTACCCTCCAGCCTTAGCAGCATATCCAGTTACTTGTGGCACTCCGGTTTCTTCAAATGAAGCACATATAGGCATTCCTTGTATTTCTTCCTGTTGGCCCTTCCTTGCTCTTGACTTCTTTTAAAAAAATATTATCTTTTCACTTGAGGTTGGCATGAACCTCAGTTTGGAGATTTCCCACCTCTTTGCCGGACGACTCCATTGAATCCTTAGTTGATATCTGGAATGGGGAAAAGGAGCAAAGCCTGATTGCCCTTGAATGCCTCCTTCCTCGAAGTGCAGCCAAACTGGCTGCCTGGTTTATTGGGGAACTGGTAAATATGAAAAGGGTAGTCTGTGAACAGTGAAAGGCCATTGGAAAGCTCCAAGGCAATAGAAGCAGCAAAGAAATCATTTTTCTCTACCACCACTGCTAAGGCATGGAATCACTTAGTGGAGCTTTTCTGAGTAGTCAAGAGTCTGCTACATGCTGACCTATGGGTGGATAACACTGATCATTCTGTAACTCGCTGAGAAGAATTTGCACAACACTTTGCAGCCAAAATCATACAGATGTGGGCTGACCTGGATGCTGCTATTGATCCCGGGCCTATAAATAAAACTGTCCCCATTGCCTTCCCTGTATTAATGGATGAGTTTCAGCTCCTACAGCCTGAGGATGTGGTAAGGACCCTTGGACAGATGAGGGCCACCACATGCCTGTTGGACCCTTGCCCTTCCTGGTTCATAAAAGCTGCCAACGAGGGTCTGCTAGATTGTTTAAGAAGAGTAGTGAATACCTCCTTGCAACAGGGCAGGATTCCGGCATGCTTGTTTAAAAAAACCCTCTTTAGATCCAACAATACTGAACAACTACTGACCTGTATCTAACATCCCATTCCTGGTAAAGTACTAGAGTGGGTTGTGGCCTCGCAGCTCCAGAGGTTTCTGGATGAAATAAACTATCTGGATCCAGCTCAATCTGGCTGCCTTGATAGATGACCTATGCCAGGAAATTGATAGGGGATCTGTGTCCATTTTAATTTTATTGCACCTTTCAGCTGCTTTTCACACTATTGAGCCTTACAGACATCACATTACACCCAAACCAAAGCAGATCCATTGGTTGCCAATCACCTAGACAATTCACAATTCAAGGTACTGACTTTAACCTACAAAGCACAAAATTGCCTGGGTTCAAGCTACTTCAAAGAACGAATCTCACAATACAAACTGGCTTGGGTTCTAAGATCATCAGGAGAAGCCTTTCTCTCCATTCCACCACCTTCACAGGTACGCCTAAAAAGAACACATGAAAGGACCTTCTCTGTTGCTGCTCCCAGACTTTGGAACTCCCTCCCATTGGAGGCTAGGACTGCCCCGTGTCTGCTGTCTTTCCAGAAGCAGGCAAAGACCTTCCTCTTCAGGCAAGCTTTCCCTGAACGAGGGACTACCTACTATGTTACTTTCCACCCCTCATAATGGATGTTTCTTTTCTTTTTTCATGTTCTTTGTAGGTCTATTGTTCCCTTTTAATGTTTTAAGATGCCTCTTTTAATTCCCTGTTCTTAACTTGAATACAGTAGTACCTTGTATAACGTAATTAATTCGTTCCAAATTAAATTACGTTATACAAATTTTACGTTGTACACATTGAAATTTCCCATAGGAATGCATTGAAAACAGATTTAATCCGTTCCAATGCATACCCAAGATCAGGGCTGTCCAATGTGCCGCTGCCATGGAGCTTGTGGGGGGGGGGGGAGGGAGTTCCTCCAATGCTGCTGCCCGA
>JAHTLZ010000129.1:51920705-51933358 GCA_023846285.1 Phrynocephalus versicolor
GTGTGTGTGTGTGTGTGTGTGTGTAAGGGAAATGCCTTCCAACTGTGTGGGGAGAAGGGAACGGGGCTGGCCAGGGGGGTTGGCCAGGGGGGCTAGCCAGAACGGCTTTCCACCCCTCTAATGGAGAGAGAAAGGGAAGCGCCCGATCCCGGCGGCCGCTCGCCTTCCCTCTCTCTCTCTCTCCCTCTCTCTCTCTCAGGCGTTCTTGCTCTCGTTCTCGCTCTCTTCCACCGCCTCCCTCTCCTCCTTCTCAGAGCCAGAGGTGTGTGTGCGTGCGCGCGCGCGCGCGCGTGTGTGTAAAAGGGAAATGCCTTCCAACTGTGCGGGGAGAAGGGAAGGGGGCTGGCCAGGGGGGCTCTGGATTTTTTTTCATTGTACAAATTTTTCGTTATACAAACCTTCTGTTATACGAGGTATGACTGTATGTCTTAAATGTTCCGGTCTGTGTATTGCTGCTCATTATTGTACGCCGCCTTGGGTCCGTTCCCAAGGAGAAAGGTGGGGTAAAATATTCAAAATACTGTAAATAAATAAATACACACAGCACTACAAGCAAAATATTCCCATCTTTCAAAGCCCTAAAATGTATACATTGCACTGTGAGAAAATTGGCATCTCCTGATTGGTTCTCTCACTTCTGATATCATTCAACCAATCTCTTTACTGTTGGATATTGTTCGGCAGACTATAAAAGTGTGTATATATTTGTCACACACACACATTGTATGCGCCAGAAGCTTAGATGTAGTGCTGGAAAGTGGTGCTTAGTTTGCAGCCTTTTGTTCTTCTGCTTGAAAATGTGAAAAGCAGAGTCGGGTGCAGTTCAGAGGTTCATGTTAGTTTATACTCATGGCAACAAAGGTGTTGCACATTCCCTTCGACATCCTCCCCTTCCCATGACCCACTCACAGTTGGAGTGTGCTTCTTTCTTCCTCCTCCTTGGCTGTTTGACCAGTCCCAGCAAGAGCACAGGATTACCTGTCCTGCCTCCTTTTCTGAGTAGGCAGTCAGGCAAGTTGGTGGGGCAGGAAAACCCATGCTCCTGCCAGAGACTAGCTGAACAACTGAAGAGGAGGAAAAGAGGAGCATGCTCCAGTTGGGGAGTGGGGGATCCTAGGCAGGGAGGAAAAGGAAGGGAACATGTAGCCCCTGGTGATGCCATGCGTATCAACCAGCATGAATCTCCGAACCAAGGTTTGTCCACATCTCTACTTTTCACATTTCCAAGCAACCACCACCTTCCAACACTCCATTTAAACCTCTGCCACATGTAATGTGTGTGGTGTTAACGTTATTGGGTTATGGAGGGTGGGACTGTTTTGCTTCTTACTGTAGATTTAGATTGTTTGTGTGCGTGTTGCATGCGTGTATCAATGGTGAATACCTTTGGTGACATTTATTGTGCTTTGTAAAAATACATGTGTCTTTTGGCATTCACCTCTGAATTTTGCTCATTTTTTTGCTCATTGATTCTCATGGTATTCTGTGTCTAGTTGTGTCTTCATGGTAATCATTTAGTGACATTCCAAATAAAACTGTTTTAAAATTCCAAATCTGCCCCACTGTCCTGGAAAACACCACTGAACTACTTTTAGTACCCTGACTTAACTAATTCTTTAAAATAGCCAAGTATCAGGTGAGGTTATACCAGTTTTTTTTTCCATTCCTCAATTTGCTTTTGTTTCCACCATTCCCAGATGACATACTTCATGTTTCACAAAATTATGGGCTCATTTTTCCATCTTTTGTCTTGAACAGTTGTTGAATTTCCACAAATGGAATGCTCCTATGCATTATTGCACGCACCAACGTATTAGGTGAAAACTAGGAAACATTTGAGACAGGACTGATGAATCAGCACTTCCACCATCCATCATGAGCCGCATGTAAGTGCCTTCTGTTATCGAGTCTGGCTCCATGCAGAACCCAAGAGCTTCCAGTCAAAATATTTTCCTCTCCCCAAAAGCACAATATGCATTATTCCAACTAGTTTCTTCGTTTTCTTTTTTCTTCTACAAGAACTGACTGCAAGGTCCCCCCCTACTTCACCAAATAGGCAACCTAACAACATGCAAGACAGCAATACTTAATTTTTTGTTCTTTAATACAGTGGGACTTGTGTATCTGTCAGGGATCAGTTCCGATACACCCCCCGTGAATAGTGAAATCCTCGGATAAGAGCAAACAGTCTTATCCAAAGATAATGGTGGCAACAGGGGTGCCGGGGTAAAAGCTTTTGCCCCCAGCCAGCCACCCTCCTCACCACCAAGCCCAGTGGCTAGCCTGTGGGGGAGGCGGTGAGGATTTTCCAATAACCATAAAGAAAAAATACACAATGACTATCAAATGTTTCAGAAGGAACTAAACCACCTTTAAGTAACAATTTAGTCAATTCAGCCAATTTCCTTATTGCATTAAAACAAACAAACTTACTGAGCCTTCTCCTGTAAATTTGGCATTTGACAAATGTTCCCTAATAATACCGATAAATCCCACTATGTTCAGAAAGCACTTCTCTCTAACTTTGTGCCTCCCTGTGTGATGCAACATCAAATCAGAACCAACTTATTCCAAACCTAATAGGTCTTCCAGTATGTGAGATCTATAAGGAGTGCTTTTTATCAGTTTCATCCCACCCCACTATCATTAGTTTTCATGGTTGTGTGGAGATTTGGACCCAGACCTTCTGAGTTCTTGATCCACTGAACCACACTAAGTATATACAGTATCTCTCTAACTTAGCATCTCTTTGAGATGTTTATCTTTTTGATAGAGTAAATGCCCTGTCTCCGCAAATGGTCACTCTGCCAACACTGTGTATAAAACAAGATTACTTGTTTATAATCATACAAATCAACGTGTGCAGTATTCACCTAAATGCTTAAAGGCATCCAATCTGCCAAGATCAAGACACTGATACTTATCAATAAGGTGGACTGAGAAGTTTATGGTGTTGACTATGAAGATGGCTAGGTAAGGAGTCATTATAGAGTGAAGGAAGGAGAAGAACTGTAACTTATTGGATTTTAAGGTGTGCTTAGTTAGAGAGGATGAGATCTGGGGAACAGGGACTTGATAATGTCTGGACCATGTGCAGCAAGGGGGGGGGTCCTTGGGGGAAACACTCTTAACCGTACAGTAGGACCCCGGTATCTGCTGGGGCTTGGTTCCAGGTCTTCCGTGGATAATGAAAACCGTGGATAAGAGAGAATGCCTGCCCACTCACCCCCAAACTGCTGTTTCCTGACAGTAGCTTGATTTATGACTGCTGTTTTGAGACAGTAGCTTGCATTATGGCCGTTGTTTGTGACAGTAGCTTGCTTTACAGATGCTATTTGTGACAATAACTGAATCAGTGGAAATGGGGGTTCTACTGTAGTTCTTTCTGTGAACACCTTGCCCCATCCACTGTTACGTTTTCTTGCTGAGTTCAAACTTGTAGCTACAAACAAACAAACACTTTAAAACACACACACACACACACACACACACACACACACAAGAAATGAAGGGGGGGGGACCCATAAGGACATTTGCCAGGAGGAGATAGGAGTTGTGAGAATTTTTAGATAAGCTTTTGAACAACTACCATTATTAATTCTTTAATTCTATCTATATCTCATTCTTCATAGGGACCCTACACAGGAATGTTAAAGTAACATAAAACAATGAAATGCAATAAGTAAGCATGTAATAAAAGCAATAAACAATAAAACAGTCAATAAACAATAAAACAGTCAGCTGTAAGAATTGATTGCAATAGAAAGAGCGAACCACTTAGAAGCACATGGGTAACAAGATGAGTCATAGCCTGGCGCCAAAGTGACAGTAAAGAACTATATCACATGCTCAACCAAACTGATAGTGAATGCCCTTTGGTTGGCAATGATCTTTTAACAGCAACATCCTTCAAGTAGGCACCCCAAAAAGGAGCAAATCAGTCCTAGCTGATGATGGCTGGATAGTGAACAACTAGTCTCCTATGTCAGGCTAATCTGGACTTCTCCACTTCTTATCTGCTTGCAAGCATGTCTGACTAGCTATATATAGCAAAGAGGACCTTAACAGTGTTTGGCTGCAACAGAATCTTTACTAAACATTGAACACACATACTGTATATACTCGAGTATAAGCCTAGTTTTTCAGCCCTAATTTTGGGCTGAAAAAAGGGGTCCTCGGCTTATATGCGACTGAGCCACTGAGACAAGTTTGGGTCAGTGGCTAAAAGTCATTTTAAACATTGTGCGCCACTTCTCCTGATCCCCCATGTTTAAAATGACTTTTTAAAAGGTCATTTTAAAACAATGTTTAAAATGACTTTTAGCCACCAACTCAAGCACTTGCCTCGGTGGCTAAAAGTCATTTTAAACATCACACACACACCCAGCTCACAAAGGAGTTGCCAGGCCCTGCTGCATTTCCCACCCTAGGCTTATACTTGAGTCAATAAATTTTCCCAGGTTTTTGGGTTTAAATTAGGGCCCCCGGCTTATACTTGAGTTGCCTTATACTTGAGTATATATGGTACATTGTGTTTGCAAAGGAAGGGAGGGAGGAAGGAAGGTAAACCTAACATTTGTTTTCTCTAGAGAAGAGCATCCCTTGATGCTGCCACTTACACTTAAAATAATGCTAAGTGGATAAATACAGCAAGTCAAGGGTGGGATGAAGAATCCACCAAAATGATTATCTACCTTTAAAGCTGTCCTGAAAAAGGTACTGTGATGGCGAACAATCCGTATGGAGGTGTGCATAGGAACTGCAAAGATGAACAGGCAGCCATAATACTCTTGTGGGCAAGCAAGGTATCTTTGGAAGGTGGAAAAAAGGGAGCCAGAGTATAATGAGGCAATGTGTCTGGAATGTTTAAATATCACATATTGATTTGAATTAAACATCCAAATCCATGTCTACTTCAGCCATTATCAATCGTCTTCCACAGACCATTAATCTGCTTAGTGTGATAAAAACAAAACATTCTTATGTATATAAAAGAGTCTCACTTTTGATCTAGTGTTAGATACAATCTGAATAGAACATAAAGTAGGTAGATATAGGACTCTGAAGAGACATTATCAAGTAATGTGTCACAAATTGCTCAGTGTTTCAAGAGCTTTCATGTCCTACCAATGGAAAACATAGTGATTAGTGCTGGAATCTGGGAACATCCCATTCCAGCTAAGTAGTGTGTCCAGTCTTGCAAGTCTCAGCAGCAGTCCCAAACAGAGAAGACTGCGAATAATGAGCCTACTTCCATGAGAGAGACTCTTGGAAATACTCCTTTAAACCTGGCCCAGTCTGGTGCCTCTAGGACCCAGGGGAGCCATTTCATATCATATGAATTTTTTAAAAAGTTTTCATAAGAAACAAAACAAAACAAAACGGGGTGAGCATGAAACGAAACAAAATGAAACATTATTTTACCATTTCATGCCCTTTCCTACAGGAAACGGTATAAAAACCCTGAATGTCAACATCATATCATATCCATATCCACGTGGCAACATATGATCATGTCATATTCCTAGCAATTCTTAGGGTTCTATGCCCCATCCTTTAGATTCAAGCAACCATTTGATATTCATTTGATAATTTGTGTTGTTTGATAAAAATGTACTGGACAGCATGAAATTTATGAGCAAAATGATTATTTGCTAAGAGCTTTACAGTTGCAATTGCTGGGTTTAGTTTTGTTCTTATATGCTCTGCAACACCCACCCCCACCCCCACTCCTGGAGAAATAACTCTTTCTGTGACTAAGAGTTGCTGTGACCAATTTGTGCTCGGGTCAGATTCAGGGTTCCCTTACATCAGGGGTGTACAAACTTTTTGCAAGGAGGGCCAGACTTGGCAAGGTGAAAATGTGAGGGGGGCGACCATTCAGCCCCGTTTGGCCCCCGGGCTGGACTTTGGACAAGTCTCTATAACATGCAAGGAGGCAGGGAGGACACTGCAGCAACAGAGCCAGGGGTGGGTAGGCTGGGAACATGGCTGGGGGGGGGGGGGGTTGCACAGAGACAGGGAGGGCAGGCAAACTGTAAAACTGCAAGCTGATGCCTCTATCTGGTATGGGGAGGGGCCAGCTGGTGAGGATGCATGGCAGGCTGAGCCTGTGGGGAGAAGAGGCCGCGGGATGCTCAGAATTTGAAAACAGGCCGCATTTGGCCCCCGGGCCTGACTTTGGACATGCCTGCCTTACACTCATGTCCTCTCAAAACATCTGTGGATTCATAAACACACCTAGAAAGCACCGGTAACACAATTTCCAATACTCTTGCATGTGGTGATGGCTAGGATTTATAGAATGAGTGGTTAAAAATACCAGTATTCAAAATGTCCATCACTTCACCTTCTTCCTCAAAGGTAAGAAGACCATGTGCACTGAATTGGTGTTTCGGGTTTCAACAGTTAAAATGCATCTCCACATAGAAAAATATAAGAGATCCTCAGCAGAACACCAAAGAAATAACTCCAATGCCATCATAGCATTTGACAGAAATATTTTTAGGATTTCACTAATACGCATTTTAGCAGAAGCATGTCTTCTTTATGTATCATCAAGTCCCCCCAGATTTTCTTATAAAATTCATCTTTATTCATATTTAAGTACAACAAATGGGGAAAAGGGCAAAGAAGGTAGCCTGGTTAGCGTCAATCTCATTCAAAGCAAGATGCAGCTCTTGTGACACAAGGAGATTAGAGATTGACCCTAGGCAGCCTTACAAATGCAATTTTGAAACTTAATTGCCTGCTTGTCAACCAATATAGTCATGCCCCACTATACAGTGGTACCTCGGTTTAAGTAATTCATTTGTTTTCCGGGCCATTTCCTATTCCCCCAAAAAATTGTAAACCAAAATATGGTTTTCCATAGGAATGCATTGAAAACCAATTACTGCAATCCATTCTGGAGGTCAGGAAAAAAGGCAAACCGGGACATCCCATTTTAATTTTTTTAAAAAACCAAGACATTCCTATTTTCAATAATTGCTTTTCTCAACCCAATTTTTTATTAACCGAGGCATTCTTAAATTGAAGTACCACGGTATATCGCAGGACCGCAGTATACGAAGACAAGGGCTCCTGGGGCAAGCTGCATGAGCTTGTTTGGGATGCCTGCACTTACCCCAGGCCTGGCACTGTAGCATCAGCGAACCAGAAGTCACTTCCAAAAAAACGGAAACCATTACTGGGGCCTCCAACAAGCCCAGGAAGCCTGTCGGAGGCCCGTTCGGTTCAGCACCAGGCCTGGGGAAACTGCAGGAGGCCCAAAACAGCCCTCCCCCAGTCCTGACCCAACCTAACATCTCCATAACATGGATTTCCCTTTATCGCAGGTCGGGTCAGTTCCTAACCCCCACGATAAACAGGGGATTATTGTATTCTAAAAATTAAGGGATAAGACCAACACATACAGGCACAACTGCACTTCAAATATGTTTTGGTCGTAAGAATAGCACTGCAAGACTATCCCTATTTCCTAGTGCACCTGCTCAGTCTATAAAACATATGGACCAGAGAAGGAGTCAATGAGTTCAAATATTACTTAGCCACAGTAATGTGCAACAGCGATAAGCCGTATGGATCTTTACAAATTTATTGTAAAACAAGCTTTTCTGAACCAGAGCCCACTTAGCCAGATGAATGGATATGCTAAAGTGACAATAAATGTCTATCTACATCACACACACAAACATATTAGCTTCAAGAAGTATTACCTTCAGGAAACAAATTTATAATCTGTAAGAATTTGTAAGGACAGCATTTGTTTTGCTATGAATATTCAATCTAGAGAAATCTTTGTGTGTATTTTTTGAATGGAAAAGGGTTCAAGTAATGTATGTCTTACTATGGCCAGCATTCCACAATATGGCAGAAACAGTTGGCAGAAACTATTTCTGCCAGTCCCTCTTTGGTACCTTAATATATAATAATACTTTGGTTTAAGAATAACTTGGTTTAAGAGCATATTGCAAGACAAGCAAACATTTCTTCTAAATTTTGCCTTGATCAACAAGCAATGTCGTGCAATACAAGTACCTGGAGAAAGTCACATGATTGTAAGTGAGCAAATGGTGGCTATCTCTCTTTCTCTCCACCTGCTGGGTTGTGGTTGATTGTCTGGAACATTCCATCACAGGCAGCCTCCAAAGTAGAGGAGGAAAGAGGAATGGAGGGTTCCCTTGCACCAGCCAGGAATGTTTTCAAAGGTAAGTGCAGGTTAGAGATATTTATTTTCGTTAACTTGTTTTCAACATCCTTATTTTTCAAACCACTTCTATTTATGGGGTAGCCAGTCAAGTGTGCATATGACTGCAAATTGCATTTTATTATTGTCACATTAAAATCACCAAGTAAAATCCAGTTCTTAGACCCAAGCAGAGCTGACACTGTAGCCAGGTTCCTAAACCATAGTGTGGATGTGCACTTCTAGCCAACTGATTTTGTGAATTTTGGCATTTTGTGCATACAGTATATGGTCTATGGGACCACAAAATGAATCATTTAAGTTTCCATTATTTCTTATAGGGTAGTTTGTTTTAATATCAGAGTGTTTTGGTTTACAAGCATGTTTCTGGAACAAATTATGCTAGTAAATCAAGGAGGTTTACTGTCCACCATGTACTATCATGATGGATTATGAACTGTCTAAGGCAGCCTTTGAGTGCTACAGGAAATAAAATCCCTGAGCATGGGTCAGGTTGGAAAACAGTACCTGTGAAAGGGATCTGGGAGTCTTGATGGACCACAAATTGAACACGAGTCAGCAGTGTGATGCAGTGTCCAGGAAAGCCAATGCAATTCTTGGCTGCATCAACAGAACCATGGTGTCTACATCAAGAGAAGTGATAGTACCACTCTATTCAGCTCTGGTCAGACCCCACCTGGAGTACTGTGTCCAGTTCTGTGTGCCTCAATTTAAAAAGGATGTTGACAACCCTGGGCGGGTACAGAGGAGGGCAACCAGGATGGTTGAAAGTCTGGAAGAAATGTCTTATAAGGAACGGCTTAGGGAACTGGGAATGTTTAGCCTTTCAAAAAGAAGGCTGAGGGGGGGATATGATAGCTATGTTTAAATATTTGAAAGTATCACACACACACATGTCGTATTGAAGAGGGAACAGGTTTGCTTTCCATGGCTTCAGAAACTAGGACTCGGGGCAATGGTTTCAAACTACAGGAAAAGAGATGGCATCTAAAAATAGATGCCATTTGAACATTAGGAAGAACTTCATGACAGTTACAGCTGTCTGGCAGTGGAATATGCTGCCACGGAGGGTGGTGGAGTCTCCTTCTTTGGAGGTTTTTAAGCAGAGGCTGGATGGCCAACTGTTGGAAATATTGTGATGTGGTTCCTGCATGCCAGGTGATTGGACTGGATGGCCCTTGAGGTCTCTTCCAACTCTATGATTCTATGATTCTATGGGTCCATACCAAAAGCAATATAGTTCCAGTATAACAGAATGTTCCACTATTCAAGATAACACTTCTGTACTACCATTTTCTTTGATTTTGCATGATATTGATAAGGTTGAGAAAAGTCAAATTATTATTTGATTCGATAATATAAGCATTGTGTTATTAAAATATTAACAGATCCTGACTGTGACTATTAGATGCACTCCCCTGAGGAAACAGGAAATCTCACTGACCCATCTTCTCTGCAGCTAAGGGTTGGCATGACCGCAGAAGATAAGTTTCCATGAGAACGAACATTTTTGTGGTTAGCTAGGATCAATAAACAAACTTGAGTTATCAACAACTGGGTGAAAGGTCAGGTCATTCTTAGGTAAAATGGCTTTTGATGGTCAACTAGGTATGAGCGAAGAACACATGCAAGAGATGACACGTGCAGGATGCTCAAGTTTGTAGTCACAGAGAAGGGTTTAGAACAATGATGAGAGGCCATTTGGGGTCTGTCCAGACCAGCAATGCTTGATCTGATGGATCAACTTAGGCTGTCCTGGAACCTTAAGCAAAAGGCTTAAGAATTTTTTACTAATTTTACATGTGTTCTGTGTACTACTTACTTGCTTCATTTACTATATACTTTCTGTCTGTATTTCTGTGACTGTCTAATAAACCCTTGCTATTGAACTAACTCTCTGTGTGGCATTTTTTGAGGAACCGCCAATTCTTTATCAATATAAATGGAGTACTGTATGATAAAGCCAATTGTTTGTTGAAGTCTGCTTTCTCTTCTGAAATCTTCTGAGCAGCGCTGAAATCAACAGATAGCAATGACCCATAGTCTACTAGTAGTGCATCTTATGTTATCACCACCAAATAATTATAATATACTATCCACTTTATCATTAGCTCTAACAGGCTGAACAGAATGCACCTTCTGCTGATAATTTAGTCTTCTGAAGCCGTATACACACAGAACCTAAATTGCCCCTCCTCCACCTACTTAAATGGAAAAATTAGAATTGGAAATTTTGCTGGTCATATGTTACTATAACCTATCCCACATTCATCAAAGGCATCTGCTCTTACTAGACACTATGCGAATCCTGGGTCTCCTGGGAAAAACAAGTTTTCCCACATTGCAGAAACTTTTATTAATCATCACAACAACTTGATGTCACATATGCAGTATTTGTTTTGCAAAAGAAGTCTTGTTGAAATTGCTCTCTTTAAAGCCATCTGTCAGATTTTAGTCACAGCATCTATTTCTACAGAAAACATCAGGGTAATGTCAGAACTGTGTGAGCTTTAACAGAGCCAAGCTTTATAAAATGTGTTTTGCATGTTCCCTTTAAATATGGAAAAAATTTGCTTTAAAAACTCTCATGCCATTCTGGATAAGTAGAAACTCTAAATCTGGCACTGTAAAGATAGTACTGGTATTTATTTATTTATTGTTGTATTCTTCTGATAATCAATGGGCTGTTCATATTCAGTTGCCATTTCCTCCACTGCAAAGCTATGTTCAGAAAAGAATTTTACCCATGGAGGAATTAGGTAAGGAACAATCACTTTTAAATGTTCTGCAGAACTCCAGTCTTGCTTTGCACATAATCATGAAAGATAGATTCATTACTCACTTCTAAACATAAAGTACTTTTTCCAAAACCAGTGCATTTCTATTTTAAAGCTCACAACAACATTTCAGTTCTCCTTTTGGTCATTGTGGCATTGAGAATAAAGCTCTAGAATTTTATAAAAAAATTATAATCAGCTGCAGATCTCTGAAATAATACCATCAACACAATAAAAAAAATCAATAAAAAGCACAGCATAATACTGTACGGAAATTTAACATATATTTAGGTGTTTGGTTAAAACTTGTATCTGTTATATACTTCCAGTTAATGTTTTTATAATTTTGATTGACTAGGCCTGGTATTTTTGGACAATGACAACAACAGAAAATTGTCTTTCTTACTGTTCAAAGGTAAAAATAGATGCCATTAAATAGAGTGAAGGAAAAAGGAATATGGTATACAGTGGAACCTTGACTTACATGCTGCTTGACTTGCATCATATTTGACTTGCATCAAGAAGGGGCCTGTTTGACTTGAGTCGCAGGCTTTGACTTACAGCACGGAGCCCCGGCGTAAGGCACTGGAATTGGGCGGCAGCCACAACCCAGCATCGCGGCTGCTGCCTCCAAACTGCTCCTGCCTTCTTCCTGTCCTCCGGCAGCGGCAGCGGCGGCTTCGGCGAGGCCAGCTCCGCGCACCTGGAGCTGGTCCTCGGCCTCGCTGAAGCCGCCATTGCCAACAGAGGAGAAGAAAGGCCAGGAGCTCGGGGCTGGGGTTAGACAGTCGGCTCAGTCTTGTAAAAAACCTGGCTGCAGAAGTCTGGTCCACAATGGAAGCATTTTAGTTGGGGAGCTGTACAGTTATGGGACTCTAATGGTAAGCATAGGGTTGTTCAGAACTTGGAACGTCAGGTTAAAAATCAGTAAAACTTAAATGTTAGACATTGTTGCTATGAACATTAAAAAGTGGAGGTATATAACTTGTGGACTATAATTCCACTGCCTCCTCCTCTCTTTGAAGAGACATTTCATTTACATCCCCGGAAGGAATCTCCTATCCCAGTCAAATTTGTGTTAAATTGCTGTTTTCGGGGGTCTTTTTCATCATCTGGAACGGATTAATCCACTTTCCCATTACTTTCTATGGGAAAAGTTCATTTGACTTAAGTCTAGACCTCTGGAACGGTTTAATGACGTAAGTCAAGGTTCCACTGTATTTGCTAATGTATTTCAGCATGAGCTTTTGTCATCAGATTTTTACAGCTTTCACGCACAGAAAGCTGAGCACTGCAAACCGTAAAACCTTATACAACTTTCATTCTTAAGGATGCCACAAGATTCCTTCCAACTTCTTTTTCTTATGGTAAGGCAGACTCATAGCGGCAACGATATGAATATTTAGCATGGAGGTAAAACACAAAATAAGAAAAATATAAATATTATCTGCTCCACCCTTAAAAAATAACATTCACTTGAACAACTATTACTCTTGATATAGTACCCTTTACTCTGCAACATTTCCTCTACTGTCCTTTTTCAAAAGCATACTAGAAAATTATCTCCTGAAAGTTGATTTTACCAATAATACAGTTTCATGCACATCACCCTGCAGAAACATGCATCCATAGCTAGCTATTTATAATTATCAAATCTAAATAGTATG
>JAHTLZ010000129.1:51933368-51972590 GCA_023846285.1 Phrynocephalus versicolor
ATCCATCAACTCCGATTAAGGCCTCCTTTTCCTGATCCCCTTAGTGAGAGGGTGGGAGCATCCTCAGTTCTTTTTGAAATATCAGTTAAGAACTTTCATACAATTGCCTTTCTTCCCATCTCTTCCATTTTCCTGTGGTGAGAAAGTAGCAGAGCTGCAGAGCACATGTCTTCTATAAGTGATATCTATTGTTTAATACTGTTGTTTATTAGTTCCATTTCATCTTGTCAGCAATATGGCATGGTAGCAAAAAAGCCAAGGCTACATCCGTAGAAGTATATTGTCCACATCAAAAAGAAATAATGCTACCATTCTACTCTACTCTGCTTTGGTCAGATCCCACCTAGAATACTGTATCCATTTCTGGACACCACAGTTCAAGAACAATATTGAGAAGCTCACTGCCATAGTATTTCTCCATAGTACATCCCCACATTTTGACTCATCATCCATCCACTCCGATTAAGGCTCAGTTAAGACTGTAATGACACAACAACAACAATAAAGATGTATATTGTGGAAAATGAGTATTAGGTTTACCAGTACCACCCTCAATGAACTTCCGTGGCCAAGCAAGATTTTGAAACAAAGCCTGCTGAGTCCTAATCCATTGCTGTATTCATTGCACTGGTTCTCAAACACCCATGATACTAACACTAAATCTCCTGTTAATCTCATAAGAGACATCTTGCAAATCAAGAGCCCAGTTTTTTCACAGCAATCGAGGTTGTTAATAACCGAAATACATGAGTTTGTTTATGCACATTTCCCTGCTGAAGGTGACAAGGGGAGTTGTCATGTTTATGAATGTGATAATTCAAATGACACATTAAGCAAATTAAATCTAACTCACAGGTTAACACAGCACTATTAATTATGTGTGATGTTAGAAGCTTAAGGAGTTGATAACTTTAACCAATTATTTTCGGAAGGTGTGAAACATCTATTCCTGGGGGCTAGCCCTGATGTTCCAGTAGTGCAAACTTATGGCATCTTCCACTTTTGCCTTTGCTTATCACTTTCTCCAGCAACTTTTTTATGTCTTCCTTTCATGCAATAATGCATCTGCCATGAATAATTAAGCAATGCATTTACTGCTTGCTGAAAGCCAAATCAATGCTATAAATCAGATCTGGGTTCTACTGCCAAATACAGAGACATACTGTAATCAGTAAACTGCTTCTTCTCAGACTTATTCCTCTACCTTCAATTCTTGTATTTCTACAGTAGTTAATTTATTTTCAGCATTCCAAGAATGGCATTCTTGATTGGATTTTAATCTTTATCCTCAAAGAATAAAGAAAACATAGCTCCTTCTAAATACTTCAGAAATGACCCTCTGCCTTCCCAGTCTTCCTCTTTTATTCTCCTTGACCCTCTCTCTTCCAGCTGTTTCACATCAGGAAAATGCCTCTACTGTACCTTCAGCTGTGTCTGCCTGATCCTGAGAAAACCTACCTTCTGACTGCCTGATACTGGTGTACGCTAGGGGCAGGCAACTACCACCCCTCACAAATACTGTACAAATGCATTTTCTTGCTCAAATATGAATAATCTGTCCTAATCAGTAGGTGTGTTAATGGATCCAAAGTGGATCATTAGGGTTTTCTGAGAGAAGGACCTACTCTTTTCATTGGTTGTCACAAATGGCCAGTTGTTTCTGATTTCTTTGGTGTTTAAAATAGTATTTCTGGCCGATTTTGTAGTAAAAAGGTCCCTAATGCGGGTGTTGTCTTGCTGACCAGTGTATTCTGTGATCCAGTCAGTTAAGCTCATGGGAGATTTCCCACATTTCTGAAGATAAATACCTGCTGTAGAAAGTAAAGAGCTACAAAAACCACAATCTGTATCACTTTGCTAAAGGCTTGCCGCTTTCATGTATATCAAGAGAGAAGAACAATAAAACAACTTTCCATTACCCGAACAGCATCACCTTTTAATTGGAAAAAGGTTTGCAGCGCAATCACTTTACAGAAAACTAAACTACACTGAATACTAGTGTCTCAGGCTTGGCAGAGCAAGCACATTAGAAAACTAATCAAGTTCAGGTACTCAGCCAGCCAGGTCTAGCAAAATGTCAGGGTAGCCATTAAGATGCTGCATGTCTTAATTTGAGAATCTCACCAGTTCACTGAAAGATGCAAAAGCTCAGAATATTTATAAAAGGTCAAAATGTAGAACAGTTTGTCATTAAATTTCCTCACAAAATATGCTCATGCAGAAACAGAACATATAATGCTGCCACTGTTAACTCTGTTAACAAAAAGGAATAAATCCTTAAAGATTCTAATGCTATAGTCTGTGAGAATGGTGTACGCTGCAGCAGTTTTGCCAAACTATTCATAAAATGCTGCTGTACTTCACTCTCATTCCTACAGAAATATAGATTTAAATCTATATGCCATAAAAGAGCATACTGACTACAACTGTTAGGGCTCCCACCCTAACTCCTTAACACTACCCTTCTAATTTGGTTCCTAAGTGGTCACACTTAATTCTGCACAGCCTCACTGTATGAAATAAAACATATTCTTTCAACAATCTATCTGACAACTCAAGTTGTGAGCAACGTGACAGCACAAGTAGCATTGCTATACAATATATGACAAAATGAATGCATTCCAGGCTATTCAAATGGCAAAGAAGCTTTGTTTATAGAATCCATATAATTTTATAACATCACAACATTTAACTTGTAATATTATCATAAGACTAGTAACACCGTTTGACATCCCCACAATTAAAGTAGAAATAACAAGTTCTTACTTTGGGCTAAAAAAATTCTTTTTAGTCCAGAGGTTGAATCTATAAATGGTTGAAACATGAATCTGCTACCTAAGAAAATGCTAAAGGGATATAATAAGGGAAAGAATAACAAATCAGATCCATCCCTGTAACCTCAGTTCTTTCCTCCTGGCATTTACAAAGGTTTAAGTAAATTTGCATTCAGCCACATTTTTCCTTTGTGGTCAAAGAAATACAGGAAGTGTTTGTGGAATTCCACACCAAAATCATTATCTACTGCAAACCCTGGCAAGGATCCAGTAGTAAGTTGCCGCTAGAGCAGACCCACTGCATTAGTAGTGAATGATCAGGTGAGTCCTCCATGTGCTTCATTGATTCAATGGGCCTACAGTAGTAACTGCAACTTACTACTGTATATCAAGCCATTAAATTACATTACTCTATACATAAAAACATAAGAACAAAAGAAGAGCCTTGCTGGAACAGGCCACAGCCCATCCAGTCCAGCATTCTGTCTCACACAGTGGCTCAGCATTTGCTTCAGGATATTCCCAAGCAGATGTCTTCACCTCCTTATGATTCCCCACAAATGGCATTGAGAGATATTCTGCCTCTCTCTCCAACCTGGAGGTTGTCGTTAGGAATCCATAATGATAGCCATTGAGATCCTTGTTCTCCATTAACTTGTCCAATCCTTTTTTAAAGCTGTCAAGGCTGACAGCTGTCAACACTTATTCTGGCAGGGAGCTCCACAGACCAGTGATCCTCTGGGTGAAAAAGTACTTTCTCTTATTTGTTTGACATCTAGAACCCAAAAGTTTCATGGAATGCCCCCTAGTTCTAGTGTTCTACAATAGGGAAAACAGCTTTTCCTTATCTACTTTGTCGACACCATGTATGATTTTATAAACTTCAGTCAGGTTGTTCAAGAATGAAGAGGCCCAGCTGTTGCAGCCTCAGATGGTAAGGAAGGTGTTCCAGTCTCCTAATCATTCTGGTTGCCCTCCTTTGCACTTTTTCTATTTCCATAACATCGTTCTGGAGGTATGGTGACCAGAACTGTACGTAATACTCCAGATGGGGCCTTACCATAGATTTATAAAGAGGCAAAATTACACTTGCTGACTTATTTTCTATACCCTTCTTAATGATCCCTAGCATTGAGTTTGCTTTTTTCACCTTCGTTGAGCTGTCCACCAGGACTCCAAGGTCCCTTTCCTGGTTTGTTGCACAGAGCTCAGACCCCATCAGTTTATAAACGTAATTGGGTTTTTTCTCCCCAACATGCATCAGTCTGCACTTACTAATGTTGAAGCTCATTTGCCACTGGTCTCTCCCCCCCGCCCGAGTCAAGAGATCCCTCTGGGGCTCCCCACAACCTCTCTCATTTTTTACTACCCTGTATAATTTAGTGTTATCGGCAAATTTGGCTACCTTGCTATTTACTCCTACTTCTAGATCATTTATGAAGAAGTTGAAAAGCAGGGGTCCCAATACTGAACCTTGGGGGAACCCATTCTTTACCTCCCTCCACTTGGAGAAGCGTCCATTTAATGCTGCCCTCTGTTTCTTGTCCCTTAGCCAGCTGATGATCCAGGACAAGACCTGCCCCTTGATAACATGACTACCGAATTATTCAAGAGCCTTTGATGTGGGACCTTGTCAAAAGCCTTCTGAAAGTCCAAACAAACAATGTCAACTGGATCTCCCTTATCCACATACTTGCTGACACTCAAAAAGTTCCAGCAGATTAATGAGGCATGATTTGCCCTTGCAAAAACCATGTTGGCTCTCCTTCAACAGTGCCTTCTCTTCTATGTTCCTATTAATTTTACCTTTTAGGATGGATTCCATCACTTTACATGGGACACATGTCAAACTGACCATTCGGTAATTTCCTGGATCACCTCTGGATCCTTTTCTGAAGATTGGTGTTACATTTGCTTCCTTCTAGTCATCAGGCATAAAGATTATATATTTTGGCTAGGACATCAGCAATTTCATCTTTAAGGTCCTTGAGAACTCGTGGATGGATTCCATCTGATCCTGGTGGTTTGTTAGCATTTAATTTAGCAAGACATGGAAGGGTCTCCTCCTTGATTATTTTTATCTGGCTTAATTCTTCAGTTTCCCTCCATACGAAGATAGGCTCTGATTTGGGCATGTGGTCTCTGTCTTCTGCAGTGAATACTGAAGCAAAGAATTCATTGCGTCCCTCTGCAATCTTTGTATCCTTTTTTTAATAATCCCTTGCCTTCCATGGTCGTCTAATGGTCCAATGGCCTTGTCTTGTGGTCACTGTTCCCTTTTAGATCAGTCATATTAACATTTTGCACCAGATCCTGTATATTACTCAGGATCAAGTCAAGGATTCTTGTACCTCTAGTTCCAGGGAACAATCATTTAGCATAGCTAGGAACTTTATCTGTCTATCATATTCTGAACAACATTTCACCCAGTATATGTGAGGGTAATTGAAATCCCCTATTACAAATAGGATTCCCTTCTTGGATGCCTCCTTGACAATATTCTTTAACTGCCAAGTCTCCCACAAGGGGCTTTGGTTGGAGGCCGATAGCATATGCCTACTGTTAAACCATCCTTGTGGCCTGATACTCTTACCCCCAGAGTTTCTAATGATGACTCCAAATCACTTTTTCTAGAGCCCCAGTGTTATCAACCACTCCATCTTGAGTTATTTGTTTTGCTTCTGTGACTTTATCAGAATTGAAAATCTCTGTATCTTCAGAGGTGGAGTCTGTGTAGATAGGTATACTTTTTGGCAAACTGGATAGAATTATGTTGGCAAAATCTTCATCTGAGATATTTTCCCAATCCATTGTGCTTTATAGCTCACAAGAAAGTGTCAATATTGCTTGTAATAGTTTATGCCGCTTAGTTTCCAAACAAGAGAGGTACAGAGGAGAATTAACTAGACTAAATTAAAGCCAAAGCAGCAAGAAACAGCCTTCAAGCATTGTTTTCAAAACATGTGGTTGCTCCAAGGTCAGATGATTTTTTTTTGAGGAAAACAACTTTCCCAACACTGCTCTTACAGTTGGGTCTTTAAAGTCAACATATAAAACATTTTAAATTCAACATATAAAATATTTTTCTACAAGAAGGAAACAATAAGCAGAAAGGCAAGTTCATGAAATAATGTGAAAACAGTCACTTCTTCTGCGCTTATCTTTCAAAAATATTCACCCCCCCTTTTTTTTTTTTTTTTTGCTAAAAGCTTCTTCCTCAGAAGGGGGTTTTAGTGCTTGTTTGAAGGAAAGATTTTCCAGATACCAAGAAGAAGCTTTGCATAGAAAGAGATAGAAACATTCTACTCATGACATGCCAAATATTTACAGCTTTTAATGTCTGGCACTGACAGCTCCACCTTCGCAATAGTGAAGGTCTTCCCCCAGTGGGAGATGAAGCATTTCCGTGCTTCCACAAAGTTCGCCACCACTCCCTTTGTGGTCCACTGTTGCTGCCTCTTCTTTGTTTCCCCTCCAAGGAAACTTTATCCCTATTAGAGTCCATTTATCTGGAGGAATTCAACTTGATAAGCTGGAGTACTTATCAAGTTGTCTCGCCATGGTGTAGCCGGAACCGGAAGTCACCTGGACATTCTAATTCGTATGATTTTATCACTTCTTTGACATGCAAGGCTACACACCACCTCCTGTTTGTCTCTTCCTGTCCTTCCTGTACAGTTTGTAGCCTGGAATGACTATATCCCATTGGTTATCATGCATCCACCAGGTTTCAGTGATGCTAATAGTATCAATATTTTTATCTACTGCCAAGTATTCCAGCTCCCCTATTTTCTTCCAGAGGCTTCTGGCATTTGCATACAAGCATTTATAGATGCTTTTCTGATGCACTCTTTTGAGTCCAGTTGCATCATTAGTCTGCCTCTTGCATCCTTCTGCTAGAGTGCTGGTGACTAGCTCCTTGCTTTGCTCAGTAATTTTTGTATCCTCCTCACTACTCAAGTACACACTTTCCTGAACCGGATGCTACCCAACTCCTATCGGCTTTCCCCCAGTTATCAGTTTAAAAGCTGCTTTGGAGTCTTTTTGATGTTGAGTGCCAGAAATCTGATCCCATCATGGTTCAAGAGTAACCCATCCCTCCAGTTTGTCTCAAAACGTTCTCCAGTTCCTGACAAATCCTCTCGACACCATCACCTCATCCACACATTGAGGCTTCTGAGCTCTGCCTGCTTGGTAGGTCCTGCATGAGGAACAGGCAGCACTTCTGAAAATACTACCTTGGAAGTCTGGGATTCAATCTTCTTCCTTACAACCTGAATTTGGCTTCCAGGACTGACTGCTTTGCCTTCCCAACATCATTAGTACCAACGTGTACCATGACCACTGGCTCCTTCCCAGATTTCTAGATTTCTCGTGATGTTTGCAACCCTAGCACCTGACAGACATAACCATATGGTTATCATGCACATCACAAATCCATCTCTCTGTATTTCTAATAATTGAATCACCTAGTACAAGGAGCCTCTCCCTTGCAATCTGTTCATTTACATGCACCTCATCAACTACATTAAGGGAGAGGTCTTCAGTTTGTTGTTCCTGTTGTTTATCTTCCTGTATCTCATGAAGTGTGATGAAGGAGAGATCCTCAGGTGGAACCAGTTGTTCCTCTGTGCATTCCTCATCAGGTGCAATGAGATAAAGAGCCTCAAATTGATTCTGTAATTTCAGCCTCTCAGAGCAATCCCTTGCCCTTTTACTTCTTCAAGTCACATTCCTCCATGCATCTACCTCCTGAGTTAGTGAACTGACTTCTTCCTCAGAACTGTGACCTGTCTCTTCTTTGTCCAGGATAGTCTGTCCAAGAACAGTTCAAGCTCCTTAATTTGTTGATGGTTAGATATGCGGGCCTCTAGCTGCTGGACCATCTCTTCTAGTAGTGCAACCAGCTTGCAATTGCTGCAAGTGTACTTCTCCACGTGCTTTGGCAAGATCACAAACATGGCACAAGTGTTGCAGGTAACTATAGCTGCTCCCTCAGAATCCATTTTAACGAGAGCAGCATTTTGGGCCTCAAAAATTCTTTTACTACTTTTCTATCTAGTAAGAATGCTTTATATGGTAAGAAATGTTAATGTAGCAATGATAGCAAACTGCAGCATGACTGTAATCTGTCAGCAGTGGACCAAACATATGTACATACAGTACATAATATCTAGAATACTCATACTAGGAACAGAACTGCCTTGCTGACCATAAATGTGTTCCTTATAAATGCTCAGTTTTATTTTTCCCAATCTCCATGGGCATTTATCAAGAAATAACTGAGTTCTTCACTAGAAGCTAAATTGACTGAACAAAGATTCAAGACATTGATCAAAATGGATAATGCAGCCAAGATTTTTTTTAAAAAAAAGACTAAGACTCAAAAGGTAGCTTATGGAGGAGGTAGGCTAGATCCTACAGAGTATGTATGTGTTGCTGGACACCAAGGGCAAATTCATCCATGCGATGGTATTCTTTATTACAACATATAGATGCGAAAGCTAGACAGTGAAGAAAACTGACAGGAAAAATAATGATTAATTTGATTTTTGAAAAAGACAAGACCCTTTCTTTGAAGTTAAGAATTTCATTGGCTTACAAGTCAATTCCTGGCTTTAATCTTAAGGGTCTGGACACACAAACACTCAACAATGGTATTTACTGTTGCATTACTGAAAGCCAGCATGAGGGAGAAGGATCCAGCAATATGGTTAGCTTACCCAGAAGGATGAAAACAGTACACAATGAGTGTAGGTTTTAAACTATTCAAGTTCAAGATTCAGAAACAGCAGCAATTTCTGACCCAGAAACTGCTACTTTCTATGAGATAGATGGTCCACTTTCTATGTATTGCTCTCTCTCTCTCTCCAAAAAGGGTTCATGTTTGTTTTTTATCTATTGTTACATAATCCCATAACATTTTCAAAAATTCAATAAAAATATTTAAAAACAACAAAAATTGATTTTTAAGCTGTCTGGTGTCACATTCCAGGTTGACTGTTGAAGGGTTTAGAATGTGGCAGCAGCTGCAAATATAATTCATTAATCCCTTTTGAGATTACTCCAGCAGTGCCATTGGTGATGATTACTGTGCTTCTGCCAAAAGTTCAATGTGCATCCTAGAGAAGGCCAATAACTAATGAATGGCTTGTAGATGTTAAATGTCTACAGCTAGTGAAGCTTGCACTGTAATTTTCACAAATGAATAACTGATATTGTGGCCAGCCAGGATAGTGCAAAGACATCTACACGATTTATTTATTTATTTATTTATTAAATTTATATACCACTCCATTTAGCTACATGACTACTCTGGGCGGTTTACAAAACTGAACAGAAATCAGACCCACAAACAAAACAATATAATACAATAGATAATCAATCAAATAAGTAAAAACATAGCAACTTAATATATATCAGAACATCGAACAGGAGCAAGATGAGCTACAGACAAAAAGCAAAATAAAATATGGAGTAGCAAATCATTAGTAGAAGAGATTCACACCCAGGGAAAGCCTTTAGATATTAGCCACGTCTTTAGATATTTCTTAAAGACTAGGAGGGAAGATGCCAAACAAATTTTAGGGGGAAGTTAGTTCCAGAGACAAGGGGCCGCCACTAAGAAAAGCCCAATTTCTCATCAAAGATTTATGGGCCTCTTTCAGCAGCGGCACCCTCAAATGTATTGCCTTAGATGATTAAGTGTTATGGGCAGTATTTTGCAGCTGGAACATTTTACAGATAATAAGGTCCTAAACCAGTGGTGGCGAACCTTTGGCACTCCATATGTTTTAGACTACAACTCCCAGAATTCCGGGCCTGTATTGCTAATGACAAAGGAATGTGGGAGTTGTGGTCCAAAACATCTGGAGTGTCGAAGGTTCGCCACTACTGTCCTCAACTATTTAGGGCTTTGTATGTCATTATTAAGACCTTGAAATCAATGCGGAAGCGAATCGGCAGCAGTGCAGCAAAATACATAATTGTATGTACTCAAAGTACATAATTTCAAACAGTATATACTCCTTTCCACTAAACCTGTTGAGTGTTTCCAAAGGTCTCCAAGGTATTGTTATATTCTTAGACCTAATGGCAATTGTGAAAATGAAGCGAAAGCATATCAAATAGTTTTTGACAGCTGAGACCATTTTTATGTTTTGAGAACTTAAGACTGCCAAGGAAGCCCAGTGTTTACTTGGTACTTTTCTTTAAAAACACATATTTCTGTGTACTTGCTTCAGAGTTGAGAGTCCTATGGGATTTCAGAGCAAAACCTACAGATTTATGCAGAACACTCTCAGTGAAATAATGAAAACACCATCTGAATTTGAAAAGTACCATCTTAATACTCACTCATAAGCCACACAAGTGCTCATGTAACATATCTAACCCCACTCAGAAAAAATGAAGAAGTGCTTTGTTTTAGTGGTGAAGTTTCCTTGTCTTAGGGGAAGGGAAAATAGAGAAACACCATGTGAATCAAAAAGAGGTATTGTATCAGTGGTTTTCTACAGCACAACCATCTGTCTCATTGTTTATGACATCGCCAGCCCGTTGCACAATCATCCAATGACTGTTACATATAAATAACTTAATACATATGCTGTGCCTGATATTCAGTGGTGCAGTTTCTAGTTCAAGTCACAGAAGGAAAAAAATGTTCTGCTTTGCAGTATCTAAGAACTCTATGGGGAGTGAAGATCTTCCTCTGGCACCATAAAGAGCTACCACAGTTGCCACCAAATTTAGGTGGTGATGGTAGGTCAATTTTCATAGGAAATTTGGCAGTGCTGCACCCCACATAACTTCTGTTCAATAGGATACCTGAATATGTTGTAAGACTTTGTATACCTATTCTATCTCATGTAATAGCTCTTCTTCAAGAAACATTTTAGAAGAAAATAATGCATCTATTTTGGGTTGGTTTTAGTCACAGATAATGTATCATCACCAGGCTTACGTTACTACAGTGGTACCTCGACTTACAATGCACCCGACATATGAGAAAACCGACTTATGAGCAGAAATCCACTGACAGTTCTCCTTGATGTGTTACGAGCAAAAGATAGGGTTCCTTCGACTTACGAAGAAACCCTATCTTAATGTCTTTGAGCAACCAAGGCAAGCAGCGGTGGCTACGACCACTGCTTGCCTTGGTTGCTCAAAGACATTTTAAGAAACCCACTCCTACCCCCTCAGCCTGCCCAATTGGGGAGGGGAGGGGGTTTTTAATAATGCATTCCAGGCAAGCGGCGGTGGTGGAGCCGTTTGCTTGGCTCGGGGGAGAAGCGGTGAGTTGTTTAAAGCGTTTGAAAGCAGTGAGGGCACCCTAATCCCTGCCTCTGCCACCCTGTCTCCCCTCCCTGCTGCCTGGATCTCTTGGTTGGCAGCCACTGGGTGAGCGATAATGAGGCTGTGGGGTGGCAGATGATCATCTGGATCAGCCATGAACCTTGGCCCTGCTATGGCACATCATGGTCCCAACATTGCTCACCCAGCAGCTGCCAGCTAAAAGTGCTCTGTCATGCCTCTGGTCAGCCATTTCTGGGGCTCCGCACCTTCATTGCCTGGGCTGTGTGGAGGGAGCGAGGCCATCCTGATGCCCACCTCCGTGGCCTCCCCCTCCCCCTCCTCCCCCTCCTCCCCTCCTGGCTGCTTGGATTTTTTGGCTGGCAGCTGCCAGGCGGGCAATGCTGGGACCATGATGTGCTGGAGTAGGGGCAAGTTCCAAGGCTGATCTGGATGATCACCCACGGCATCACAGCCTCAGCATCACTCACCTGGTGGCTGCCAGCCAAGAGATCCAGGCATCTGGGAGGAAGGGAGGAGGTAGCAGAGGTCGGGGTTAGGGGCCCAAAGTGGAAAGGGCTGTTCATGCTTTCTTGGCAATGGCTATTTGTGATGCAAGTCCAGCTCCCACAGGGTGCCCAGCACCACAGGGGAAAAGCTGATGTTGTGTTGTCTGCCCAGCCAACACCAGCTTTCCCCCCTTTGGCGCTGGGAACCCTGCAAGAACTGGGCTTGCATTGCAAAAAAAACACGCTGCCACCAAAGTGGAAAAGAAAAAACTCGCCTTTACTCCCCAATCTTGCCATCATTGCAGCGAGTAAAGTCGGGTGGCTGTTTGCAAAGCCTTTTCCGTGCTTTAAGGCTTCACAAGCAGCTACCCATCTTTGCCTGATTTAAGAGATTAGTGACTTACGAGCGTGCACTTGGAACGAACTAATCTTGTAAACTGGGGCTCCACTGTAATTGATTTCAATAGGTCTGTTCTAAATAGAGGTAAGGTTGGATCCTACCTATTTATGTCAATCATATAGATCTGAAAGAATTTTCTAAGGAAACAAAGAATTATCAGGAAAGAGATGGACAAGCAAAAGGGAAATAATTTACTGGTTTAGAGGAAAAACACATCACTAGATAACCTATAATTCCCTTTACTCTCTTTGCATGCAGAGTTCTTACGGCAGCACTATAAAGAAATAAGTCACTATAAAGAAATAAGATGACAAATGAAAGCATTATAATGAAATAGTGATAGGATATGATATCAATAGTTTATCAAAGGAAGAAAAAGAATTACATTCAAGCATTATAGACCAGAGAACGCCATGTCTGACAGTGAATGAATGGTTTAAGCAAAATAAAACCAAAGATTTATTGCACTGATTATGCAAGCAATCTCAAATACGCTCTGTGGAATACTACTTTTTGTATCACAGATACCTTGCTGGGATTCAAGACTATGCTATGTCCTGCAACTGGAATCTCAGAGTAAATTTCTGTGTTTTGTATTAGTAATGAACTGGATAAGGGTGAACAAATGGTATTAGTGATGAACTGGATAAGGGTGAACAAATTGAAACTTAATCCAAACAAGACAGAGGTGCTTTTGGCAAGCTGAAAGGGAGATCAAGGAATAGGGATGCAACCTGTACTGGATGGGATTGCCCTTCCATTGAAAAAAGAGGTGCACAGTTTGTAGGTGCTACTGGACTCATCATTGTGCCTGGATGTCCAGGTCTCAGCAGTGGCCAGGAGTTCATTTGCACAATTAAAACTAGTGTGTGAGCTACGTATGTTTCTTGAGAGTTCTGTTCTGGTCACTGTGGCTAACATTTATATTTACTTTCTGTCTTAATTACTGCACCATGCTCTACATGGGGCTTCCAATGGAAAGTTTCAAGAAACTTAAGTGAGTACAAAATACAACAGCCAGATTGCTGACTGGGGCTGGTTACAGGGATCACATAACACCCTTGTTGGATCCTATGATACTCCTTACTTACTGGGTCCAAGCTATATCAAGGACCATGCCTCCCTTTATGAACCTGCCAGACTGTTAAGATCATGAGGGGAGGTCATTCTCTTGGTCCCAACCCCACCTTCACAGGTGCATTTGGGGGGACTTGGGAGAGAGTCTTCCCTACTACTCTTCCCAGTTGCTGGCCTCATCTTTACTCTTCTTCTCCAAACAGATGAACGCCATTCTCTGCAGGTAGGCTTTGCCTTAGTGAATGGCTGTCTGAGTGGTATTTTTTTAATGAATTGTTTTACTGTGTTGCTTTTAAATGTATTTTAATACTGATTTTATTTACATTTTAAATATATTAGTTCACTTATATTTTATTTATTTATTTACAGAATTTTTTAGCTGTCTCACTACCAAGTGGTCTCTGGATGTCATACAACAATATATTAAAAATATAAAACAACATGGTAAAAACCATCAAAATAACAAACAGTTTAAAACAATCAATATGCAGATAATAACATCCTGCTGCTTATGAGCCCAGATAAAAAGATCACTATCTAATTAAAATGCCGGCTGAATAGGAAGGTCTTTGCCTGGTGCTGAAAAGCCAACAGCGTTGGCACCAGGTGGATCTCTGTTGGGAGGGCATTCCCAATTTGGGGGACAACAGCCGAGAAGGCCCTGTTTTGACATGCCATAAGTTTGTATACTTACTGTTTTAAGCTTTTAAGCATCGTTATTTTGCACTGCCTTTGGTCCTTTTAAAGGAGAAAGACAGGATAAATTTTAAATAATTTTTTAACAATAATGTTTTTAAAGATGTTTTTAATCAGATAAAAGCATACAAGAATAACAACTCAAATATTGCTAAATAATAACAATCTACAAAAACTCCAATGTTATTCCTACATGTCCTCATTCTGCTCTTTATGATCCAATATGCTGTAGATAAACAGGATAGAATTAATAAATATAAGCCCAAAATAGATTAGCTAGGGATATTCTTCTACTTGCCTCTATCTCAAACTTTTATAGATTGGCATCTAGGGACGCTAAGCTTACAGAAAATTGGCTTTTCCTTGATCTCCCTGCCTATACTGATGAACCAAGAACATTTGAGTAAATATTAATTACAATATGCAGGATTTTCAGAGAGGAAACTTAGATTACACATTAACATGTGATGCAAAGGGACATCTGTAATTAACACATGCAAATCTGTGAGACAAGCTTACCCAGGAAAACAGATAACAATTTTGCAACGTATACAGTAGCACAAGGAATTAAAAACAAGGAAACAAACACTACTATAATAATTATCAATAAATTAAATGTTACAAACACTGTGAATCAAGCCAATAAAATAAGTAAAGAACACAAAACATAAAATGTACTACAAAATAATATGACCTTCCTTCTTAACAGGAAATAGCAGCGCAAGATTTTTGCCGTGGTATAGTCCTTCTGTGTACACTGATATGGGAAATAAATGATCTATGATCTGCATTTGCTAATCCTAGGTTGTTTTGGAGTCCGAATGGTGCTATCCAATGGTTGCCAACAAAAGGGCACATATCTGTTCTTTCCCCTTCCCCTGCATACACAAAAGACAGCTGGAAACAGTTATCCTATGCCCAGGGCCGGCGCTAAGTTTTTTTGCGCCCTAGGTGAGGGGCAGGGGGTGGAGCGGGCGGCGGCGGTGGGGGGGCAGGGCAAGCATCGGTGGGGCGGTGACGGGGGGTGGGGCAGCGATGATGGGCACGGGGGGCAGCGGGAGGACGGCGACAGGCGGCTAGCGGGCAGTGGGGGGAACGGACGGCGGTGGCGAGCGGCGGGGGGCAGCGGTGGGCGACAGGCTGGCCAGCGCCCTTTTTTCATTTTGGTGCCCTAGGCAACTGCCTAGCTCACCTTAATGGACGCGCCGGCCCTGCCTATGCCCACATTTCAACAAATGTCATTCATACTGCTTTATTACTGAATAGTTCGGTGGTTTAGTTTGCAGTGGAAGCAACCTAAACCACTGAAATTGATTCCTTTCTGTACCACCTTGACAGGGGCTAGATTCTATGGTCCACAAGGTCTCTTCCAGGCCAGCAAGTTTTAAGGTGGTGGTGGTGGTGGTGGTGGTGGTTGCTGCCGCCTTCCTGTTTCCCCCTATTATCAGGGAGAATGGCCTGGCACTTATCCTCCAGCACAAGGAAGTCTATTAAAGCCTTGGAAATAGCTGGGTTTTTTTTTTTTGAAGCAGCACATTCATGTTGAATGGATTAGTGTAGTGTCTCTACACTAATCCATTCAACATAATAAACCAGATTAGTGTTTAGGTTTAGGTTTTATTTATGATTTATATACCACCCACTTGTGAAAGCAACTCAAGGTGGTAAACAACAATAAATTAGCATAAAGAATGAATAAAAACAAAAACTATAAAACAAAGAAATCCATATAGGTATAAAAATGCAATATAAAAACACAGACATAAACAAAAATATAGGCGCCCGGCAGATCTAAGCACAAACAACACACTAATCAGCCGAAGGCCCCTTTGTAGATCCAGGTTTTCACTGCTCTCCTGAAGGCAGGAAGGGATTGCACCAGGCTGGCCTCGCTAAGAATGGAGTCCCAGATCACTGGGCCAGCCACAGAAAAGGCCCGGTTCCATGTGTAAGCTTTGCGGGCCTTTCTAGGGTTGGCTACCCGAAGAGCAAGTGCCTGGGAATTCCTAGTGGGTGGGGCATGTTGATCTGGGGGAGATATGCTCCACCAGATACTCAGGACCCAAGCCATGGAGGGTTTTGTAAGCCAAAACCAAAGCCTTGAACCTGATTCAGGAGGCAGTGGGCAACCAATGCAGGTGATCCAGGATAGGGGTGAGTGAGCAAGTCTGTTGGCACCAACCACCAACCTAGCTTCCACATTCTGCACATACTGCAGTTTCTGAATCAGACGCAAGGAAAGCCCCACGTAGAGCGCATTGCAATAGTCAGTGCTGGAGATCACCAGTGCCTGTACAACTGCCCTCAGTAAGTTATCATCCAGGAACAGGCAAATCGGGGCAACCAGCCGAAGTTGGCAAAAGGCCGACCTTGACACGGTTGACACCTGGAATTCCAGGATGGGCGGCGGAGTTGCGAGGACTGTGTGTGCACACATTTGCGTGTGTGCTTCGAAAAGGAGCCCGTGGGGACATGCCTTGGGAAAAAGGAGTCCACAGGCTGTTCAAAGTTCGACAGCCTTGTGTTAGTGCAAAGTAACAATAAACTATTGTAAAAAGAAAAGAAGGTAGTAGTAGGAGTGCTCCCAGGTTAGGAGGTAGGCAGGGACCTGGCGGGAGACTTCTTAGCACCCTACGGGCTACGAGTTGCCCGCGATCGACACATTGTGCAGGCCTGCACATGTTTACCTATTGTTAGATTATTTTGCTGTAAATTAACACTGACCATTGCTCTCCCAATTTTTTTCTCATTCCTGTACCTTTTTAAAGAAAGGTGCATCTTACCCATTCTATCACTAAAATATTTAAATTATATGAGGAAAAACTCATAATCTATATTAAGGAACTACATCAGCTCCAGCAATTACAAGAGCAGCAACAGAAGCCTGCTGATAGGAGAGGGAAAAAAGCAAAGTATTCTGCTTATGTACCGCCCCATACCACTGCAAGTAGTCTCTGGACGGTTTACAGTTTAATTATGCAGGCTACACATTGCTCTGCCCTCCCAGCAAACAGGGTACTCATTTTACCAACCTCGGAAGGATGGAAGGCTGAGTGAACCTTGAGCCAGCTACCTGGGATTGAACCCCAGGTCCTGAGCACAGTTTTACCTGCAGTACAGGCATTTAACCACTGCACCACAAGGCACCCCTTCAGCCCTCTGGCCACCAAATGTTCCTATATCTTAGGGGTTTTCATTTGGTGAAATCACCAGTATGGATGCTGCATACTGCACAAAGCATTGTTTACAATATTAGGAAACAGAATACAAAAGAGATTAATATATACTTTTAGTTCTGTGTTGCAAATGCCAGGTGACAGGTCTGCTCTTTTTACTGAAGCCTCATCCCTGCTTTTTCTCCCAAGAGACACAGTCCCTCCCTAAATAATGTCAAGAAACCAAGTGTAGGTATAATTGAGCAGATCCTGTGTTACTTCACACCTCTATTTATATAAGCTCCACTTTTGTTCCTCTTCCATGCAATGTCATATCTGACCTGGCTTTTCTCTTCAAAGGCTTTGAGATTCTGTTTGAGATAATCTGAAACTCACTTGCCGTGGGGGGTCACAGAGACCTGACCTGAGCTAATGGGAGCCATGCCCCAAACCTCAAACATAAAGCCTAATCAGGTGGGGTTGGGGACAAAACAGTTTCAGTGCCCTCTGCTAAAAGAATTAACTTCCTAGTTTTCAGAAGAAGAGATGCACTGTTTGGAGGAGATTTAGTAAGCAACATATTCCAGAGGCCTGGAAAGAGTGTCTTTTCCTTGACAACTGAAATGAACATTAAATGAAATCCGCAAAGCTATTTTCCTTTGCACAGTCAAGAGCTGACAGAAGGGGAAGCAGAGAGGTCGCACAAAAGGCAAACATGAAGAAGCGGAGGGAGAAAGTGTAGAACAATCATCCTGAAATCGCTTCTAAAATGCTGTAATGGAATTAGGGTCACCCTGACAAAAACAGTGAAATCATAAAAAGTTTAATTCCCCCCCCCCCCCCAAACTCTACAGAGATGATTTTGGAAGCATTCTGTTGAATTAGCATCTGTAAATTAAAGAAGGCTCAGACATGTACCAGCCTGGCCCTCACCATTTATTTTTTCTAGCAATGCTTATGGCATCTTAACTGAATTAAACAGTATGACTTATTCTCTTCTACTGCTCACTGATCCAGTCTTTCTTCCAAATATTATTTATTTATTTTTATTTATTTATTTTTTATTTATTTTAGAGTATTTTACCCCGCCTTTCTCCTTGGAAAAGGACCCAAGTAACACTCTGCTTTTTCAAGAATACCCTACATCTCTATGAAAGTTTATATTTATCCACCATTTAGTGCCAGCCCTACTTAACAACACCCCAGATATCTGTCTTTCTCACCCTGCAATGTATCCTTATAATCACTGCTGCCCTGTTAGCAAGAAAGGAGCACAACAGCAGTAAAAAAAAACACACACTACAATAACAACAATAAAACAGATTCTGAAATTCAGATACCTTTTTGTTTCTGTGTGTTCACAGAAATATGCGTTCAAAGACACACAACAAACCGCATGCATGCGTCATACTTATCGGTCACACTGTACTTTACTTCTACACATAATCTTTTCATAGAGCCCTAGAGCTTAAGTCAGTTATTGGTCTACTCTGAACTACTGCTTTGCTTTGCAAGGAACCCAAAATGTTAATTTGACTTAATATGCCTTATAAGTACTTTCTGGTGGTTCCTGAGCAATAGAGCAAATGTGTCAGCTTCCAATTGGATGGGTGAGATGTGTTTATACTAATTCTAGCTTCATGACCACATGGAAAATGTCTTACTCTAAAATGAATATGGATAAATAATATATGTCCATCTGTTTCTTCGGAGTAACTATTTTACATTGCTATTCATCAGCATATATTATTTCTTGAAATAACAGACAGCCACAACTGGATGATGTTTCTGTGAATTTTTTTTCCTGTAGAACACACAATTTCCATCTCTAGGCAGCATCAGCACTTATCTGGGCAGTTGATTGCTCTGATTCCTGCCTGTCATACAGACAGCAAAGAAAAATGAAATTGCCAATGTTCAACAGTGTTGCCAATTGCTGCTGATGCACTTCCATTCTGTCCCCTAATGCAGTGATTCAAAACAATTTGCTTTGAACAGTATCACCTTTGTTATCAGAGCGCCAGTGAGGAAGGGTAAGGGAAAAATTGGGTTTTAGAATCATACGTCAGGAAACTAACCACCCATCACATGCAACTAAGTCCTGCATTGATCAATATACTCTTGGAAATATGCAAGGTCAATGAGAATGCAGCATCACAAAACTACCCTTATTAAAAAGTACTGTAATTATGTGCAGAAACAAAGTGTGTGTGTGTGTGGGGGGGGGAGATATAGATATCTATGTCCTCCACACATCATGACCATTTAATAGACAACATTTTCCCAAAGCATGAGTGCTAAACACCCATAAAATAGAACAGAAGAAATAATAGTTATACCAATGCAGTGCTAAAGGTGTCTCAAGTCAAGAAATCACTGTGAAGTTCAATCATTTGTGTCAAGTAAGAGACACAATCTTTATGCTGACTTGGTGTATTTTCCTAACAAAATGACACTGTTCACATTATACAGTACTAGCATATAGACATGGGCACGACCTGGCGAAATCCTCGTTTCTGTTTCCGTCCGTCGTTTCCGTTACCTAACGAGGAACGGTAACAAGAATTACTCCGCTCCAGCTCGAACCCGACCCGATAAAGATGAATTGGGTCTGATTTGTCGTTGTCGTTCATGGCATCGTGGCGATCACGCGATGCCAAGCAGCACAGAAAAAAAGTTTTAAAAATTAAAAAAAAAAAACCTGATTCCTGGCCAAAAAAGCAGGCGGAAATATGCCTGCCTCAGTGAGGGCACCTACCAGAGAGGGGTGGTTTCTGGGGGGGGGGGTCCCCGGCCTTCCCCCCTCTCCTTTCCTGGGCTGCTGGTACCAGGCTGGGGGGGCATCCTCGTCGTCTCCATTTGCCATGTGGTGGTGGGGATCCAAAATGGCGACCACAATATTTTTTTTAAAATCGTGGTCCAAAAACCCACTAAAGCACAACAGAAACATGTGAAAATTAGGTATTTTAAATGCCTGAATTTTTATAGTAGCAGCAGTGGGTTTTTCTTGCAATAAAACGTCTCCATTGATTTTATTTTATTTTTATTTTTATTTTTTTACACCTGCGCACGCGCAATGATGGGCTGGCCATGGGATGGGACCATGCAAATTTCTGGAGCCATTCCACCAATCGCATGGCCAGGTTTTGACTGAAACTTCTGGATGTGCCAGAGAGGGCATAAAAAGCCCACCAACCCTAACCCTAACCCTAACCCTAACCCATACGCCAGTACACTGTGTTCTTAGTGGGCCAGAGGCACCCAGAGGTGCAGCCCACTAACCCACCCTAACCTAAACCGTTACCCTAAGCCTAGCCCTTACCCTAACCCCAACCCTAACCCAGATTCGTATGCAAGTACACTTCCCTTCTTAGTGGCTCAGAGTGATGCATCACAAGGTGCCTCCAACTCCAGACCCACTCCCTCCCTAAGCGTAACCTGTACGCCAGTACGCCAGTATGCTTTCCTTCTTAGTGAGTCAGAGAAGCGCCAATGAGGTTCCTCTGACACACTAACCCCCCAACCCTAACATAATGTTCTTAGTGAGACAGAGAAGTGCCGACGAGGTTCCTCTGTCACACTAACAACCCAACATAATGTAAAAATGTATGGTACGCGGCGGCTACGCGTTACGCTTCCCTTCCCTTCTGGGTCAACTCAGAGGCACCCAGAGAGGTGCCTCCCAGAGCCCACCCTAACCCCTACCCCTAAACTACTGTACAAACGACAGACGACAAACAGAAATGACAAATTTTTGAAAAATTTCACGACAAACGGAAACGACCCGAAACGGGCCCATCCCGACAAACGACAACTCGAAACGTAATTTTTTCTGATCATGCCCATCTCTACTAGCATATAACTACATAAGAGAATTTTGGCCATGGAGTAGAAAACTAACGTGTATACTGTACCTTATTTTCAAAACAAAATTAACTCTAGCACTCCAGTCAGTAATTAAAGAAATTCCTTTTGTACCTCTTATTAGTATTAGGGGTATGTTCTTTTGTGTTTTCAGACTTCAAGTCATAGAATTCCCTAAGAAGTCTGGAAATGATGCCCCAGAAACCCAAATTAGCACACCCAAAGATTTTACCTTCCTTCCTAGAGAAGGTGTTTTAAGTTATTTACCTCCAACATCAGCTCCTCCAGTGCTAATTTCTTAACTGGTGAAACTCACCACAGAGGTTTACACTACTGAAATCACACTGGTGTTAAGTCTGTAATAGGTTTCCAGGAATTATTTGTGAAGAAGCCATAAAGGTAAGGTGCTGTATGAAAGCTGAAAAGAGGAACTGTAACCACATACTGACAAACATACAACCATATGGGTGAAACCAGAATCGTTCAGGGTTTTATTTCTGGTAGAACTTGTCAGAATGATATAAAATTAGCTGAGAAAATCATTCATAGCATTACAAAAACTTAAGAATTGGAACTGTGTAAATATCACCCACTCCCCCACGAAAAAAACCCTGTAACTTTGGAATGAATTATATGAATTTATCAATTACATAATTGCATAAAGTTCTGATTATGGCCCCAAAGTGCAACTATGCAGAAAATAGCAGCAAGAGCAATTGGCCCTTATGGATGGGGAAATGAAGCAATACTATGCTCTCCCTGCCAACTGTGTTTCTCAGCACTCCCCTTTATTGCAGATAGCCAGAACCATGCACTTCTCACACACTAGCTGTGGACCAGGGGTGGGGGTGGGGAAAATCACAAGGAATTTATCTCTGACATGAGCAAAGAGAAAGAGACCACATGCACGATTCATATACTGTATGGAGTGGGGATGGAAGTCACCAAGGGCACATTATTAAATATTATGGTCAACAGCTAGGGGACTTGGTCTGTTAGGTACTACCTGAGCAACAAAATTAAACTTAAGATGGGGAGATGTTATCAAAATCCCACAGGGCCAATTCAACATCTGTTCTGGGTTTAAAGCCCTTTCGTACAGAAAGCACAATTCATTAAGGAAATAACTTTTCATGAAAATAATTCTCCATATTTTAACTAAGTTATCCACTTGATATATTCCATGACATTGTCTAAACCAGTAACAAAACTAGACCTTAGTAGTTGTCTCAGTACTAGAATATTTGTTTGTTTGTTTAGTAGTTTCTATACTGCCCGTCTTCCATAGTGGAACTCCGGGGAGTTTGCAACAATCCTATTCAACAATCAATTTAAAAAAACAAAACAAATAGCAAACATATAATTTAGTAATAATAATAATTTAAAAAAACCAAAATAATGCAATAATTAGACAAGATGATAGATTATAAAAAACCCCTAAAAACTAAAAATAACTAAAAAAAAGTGACCAAGTTTTACATATAAAACTGTAACTATTTACATATGCAGCAATGATGGTATAATGAAGTTACATTTAGGCAATGTAAAAATAGGAACCAAACCACTTTACTGGTGTAATCAGAACATTCTATCTTGACTTAAGCAACATTTTGACAAATTTTCACTATTGCATTCTGTTATCTAGCCTAAGTTTTTAAAAGCAACAAGCATCACAGTAGGTTAAAAAGACGAGTTTCATTGTATTCAGTAATGAAAAAATTACTTTTCAAAGACAATAAGAGAAGAAAGTTACTTCTAAAAATTAACTTTCCAACCTCAGCTCAGTATATAAGCTAAAACATATTCAAAAGGAAACACATATATTAAACCCTAAGCGGAAAAGTAGTAGAAAACAAAAAACAAAAAATCATACAAAAATATTCATTAAGAAATCCATCCATCCCCACATATACATACACATATATACAGATGTAAAGAACAAGTATACTCTCCAAGTAAAAAAGGACTAAAACAACTTATTTAACTCATGGATAAGGTAGCTGCTGGAAGTTTCTCTTATGAAGAAGGGATATAAGAAGAAAGAGCTTGGACCTACATAAAAGCATGGACAAAACATGAAAGCCACCTTGGGTCCTTTTCCAAGGAGAAAGGTGGGGTACAAATACTCTAAAATAAATAAAATAATAAATAACATTATTGCTGTTAATACTACAGGGCACAAAGCAGACAAAATAAATGGGATGGGGAGGGGGAAGAATGGGAGCAAGTTGGTAGCAGCAGCTCTTTTAAACTAAGACCTGTTAAAACAGTCTCATAAAGGTAAAGGTAAAGGTCCCCCCACACATGCGTGCTAGTCGCGTCCGACTTTAGGGACAGCGCTCATCTCCACTTAAAGCCAAAGAGCCAGTGTTGTGCAAGTCCTTGGCTATGTGGACAGTATGGCCGAACGCATTTCTGCATATGGAACACTGTTTACCTTCCTGCTTTTTATGACGGCACCTATTTATCTACTTGCATTTACATGCTTTCAAACTGCTAGGTTGGCAGGAGCTGGGGTTAACAGTTGGAGCTCACTTCGTTGCGTGGCACCTGGGATTCGAACCGCCGAGCTGCTGACTTTGCAGCGGAAATATGGCAACAGGAAGAAATTAAGCAATTCAACATGATCTTATAAATGTGTGACTTTTTTCCCTATAGTACCCATGACAGAAACAACCTAATGGCCTACAATTTTCATTTCTTTCATTTCAAATGCAAGTGCTTTGGTACAGTTTAATTTCTGATAATCCAAGTCTCTGGAAACTGTTCACCATTAAATATTTCCATCTGAATGCTACTTACTATCTGCCTCCGTTGTTGACATCAAGCAGCACAGAACTACTGCTGGCACAAAGAATACTGGAATTCTGAAATTAGGCACCATATTCCAAAGTGGAGAAAGTCGCCTTTACTCCAAGGCAAGCAGTCAGTACATCCAGTGTCACAGATGCAGATTTATTCCTAAAAAGCAAAGGAAGAAAAAGAAAAAGGATCAATCACCAGGCAAATCCAAACACATAAAAGGATAATATTGTTGTTCCTCAGTGAACAGGTGCTTTGTGCCACAGTACTGCATGTACTTCATACATTGTGCTAGAAGGAGTTGGGAACTCTGTTGTTTCTGGAGGACAGTTTCTTTTCACAGATTTCTTATCTGTGTGGGGGGGATGGCATTTCTGCACCTCACAATCACAGGTTTTTGACCAATTCACAAATAATTTGAAACTGATTGTCTTGAGACAAGACACAGATTTGGAGAAAGCAGTTTTACAAATGTTCTTGAGGAAGATTCCATTAACAGGTTCATGTCAGATAAACAGCCTGTCAAGAGAAAGAGATAACAACAACAATAACAACAACAACGTAGTCAAGGCTAAAATAGAAAAATCAGCTGAATACCCCACATGTATACCCCACATGTATATTTTTTTAAAGAGGCAGATGAAACTATCGACCATATATTGAGTTGCTGCAAGAAAATTGCTCAGACTGATTACAAACAGCGCCATAATGTAGTTGCTCAAATGATCCACTGGAATTTGTGTCACAACTATCATCTGCCTGTACGAAAGACCTGGTGGATTTATAAGCTTGAAAAAGTGATTGAAAATGAGCATGCAAAATTACTTTGAGACTTCCAAATACAGACAGACAGGGTTTTGGAGCATAATACCCCAGATATTGCAATTGTGAAGAAGAGTGTGGATCATTGATATTGCTATACCAGGTGATAGTAGAGTCACAGAGAAACAACTTGAAAGAATTTCCCGATATCAGGATCTGATAATTGAACTTCAGAGACTCTCGCCTAAAGAGCTAAGCAAGTATTTAGAAGAAATTGGAGTTGACAAAGTCACCATCAGTCAGCTGCAGAAAGCCACCTTACTGGGATTTGCTCGCATAATTCGCTGATACATCACATAGTCCTAAATGCTTGGGAATCATTCGACTAATGATTTGTAATAATCCAGCATAGTTATCTTGTCTGCTGTGTGATAATTTAACAACAACAATAATAGTGGCTATGGTGAAGGCAGGCAAGTCTCAAAGAGGCCCCTCTCAGGCTGTGGCAATCTGAGAGTGCAGCTGGTGAGTGCAGCATAAACCTAGCTGCCGACGCTCCCTGTTCCTTGCCTTAGCAACACTAGACCTTGGACTCCTGAAGCTTTGGCACGTTTACCTTGAACGTTCCTGGAATTCTGTTGCTCTGTATGTTTTCCCATTTGGCATCCCCCTCCCTGTTGGACTGTTTTTGTGCAGATCTTGAACTTGGACTGGCTCACTATATTCTCTGTAGATCTTGAACATGGGCTGGCTGACCACACTCTCTGTCTCAACCCCATCTGTCTTTTGGGAACACCCTGGTCCTGGCCCCTTGCTGATATCCTAGCTGTCGCCCACACTCCAGCCATTACAGCAGGAGGGATCTGGATTGGGTTTTTCACACTGGAGAGAGTAAGGTACCCCCTTCCTGTCACAACTGAAATCCCTCTTTGCTATTTGCTCTCATCATTGATTTAGCCTGTGGATCAACAGCCCTGAAACATTTACTAATCAGTAACATAGCCTGGTACCACCACTCCACCCTGAACACACCAAACTCATCTGAATTTGAAACCTTATCAGGGTTAGATCTAGTTAGTACTTCGATAGGAAATCATTAAGGAATGCTAGGGATTTCCATGCAGTATAATCTGAAAAAGACAGACTACAGTGGTCCCCTGCACTTTCGCGGTTCATATACTGTGCTCCCACTATATTGTGGGACCGCAGTACAGTACAGTGGTACCTTGTATAAAGGAATTAATTCATTCCAAATGAAATTATGTTAAGCAATTTTTCCTTTATACAAATTCCCATAGGAATGCATTGAAAACAGAGTGATCCCATTTTTATGTTGTACAGATTCTCCCCATAGGCAATTATGTTAAGCAAATTTCCCCTATCTCCAGAATGTTTTATGTTGTACAGATTTTATGTTATACAAACTGTTTCTTATACAAGGGTCCACTGTATATGAAAACAGGCCCCTTGGGGTAAGGCCTTTCTAGGCCTGTTGGAGGCATCAGAAATGATTTTCGGTGACCCAGACATCACTTCCGGTTTACCGGATGTCACATCCAGTTTGCAGGGAAGCGCTTTTGGGGCCTCCAGAAGGCCTGGGAAGGCCCTCACTGGCCCATTCGGGGCAGCACCAGGCTGGGGATAAGTACAAGAACTCCCAGTTAGACCCCCCAGGCCTGGCCTGACCTGCACCCGCATATTGCGGTTTTTCAATTATCACGGGTTGGGTTGGGTCCCTAACCCCCACAATAAGCGGGGATGTCACTGTAATGGCCATACTGGATATAAAGCACTCTTACGGTCCTATATTTCAGTTGTAGAAAGTATCTTCTTTTATCTTTAATGATTTGCCCATCTAGTTAAGCCTATTCTTCCAAATAATAGTTTTTTTAAAAGGCAAATTACCCTAGTCAAAGAATGGATTTTTGCCCAAGTACTGGATCTTTCATGCAAGATTATTGAGATAAAGTATTTGCTATCATGGTTTTAGTTTGGATGCCAATAATCAGACCCTACTAAGATGACAACTGGATGACACTTTATAGTCCTTTTGTCTCGGACACCATTTACTGTTCTTTCTACAATCTCTAGGAGTACACCCTCTCATCAATTTAATTTGGAGACTAATCAACTAAAGCTTTAACAGCAGATAAAAATTTATTTTCTAACCACTTAATTGGTGAAGCTAAAATGGAGTGCACACAATCAAAAAATATGCTGGCTCTCTCATTTGTGTGTGCAAGTATTGTTTTCAAAGCTATAGTTTAAGAAAGTTGTTCCTGTTTTACAACAAAAACCAACAAAAAGCCTTCACAAATCATATCAAGAGTTAAAATAGATTGCACTGAAAAAGATCTTTTAACCACTAGCCATATCTCAACAAATTTCACAGTATAGACAGACAGACAGACAGACAGACAGACAGACAGACAGACAGACTGACTCCTGAGTCAGGACAATAAAAATATATCCACATTTTATAAAAGAAAGGAAAATTAATACAGTACTATGTTCTGCCAATGTCTGCACATTTAGATGCCAAGATGACACTACCATTATATGAACAAATCTTTACTCCTAGAACAATTAATTTTCTTGAAACAATCCTTGAATTCACTCAGTTTTTGAGGCAACAACTTACTCCTCAAACTCCAAGCCAAATATAAGTACTGGTCAGAATCCAACTGGGGATTTTTGCTTAGCATAAGTATGTAAATTCTAGTGGCAAATAGTATGTAGCCAGGAATCTTCATGCCAGCCTGCTAGTCTAGCAGCAATTCAGTACTAAAATTTATACAATTACAAATACCAATGTAAATCTGCAACAGGATACTAGCTAAAATGCAAACTGTACATTTAGTAGAATCAGTGATGAGAAGCACACACTCATTTAAATGCACAGTGGCCATCTGTCTGATTGTTATCCAAACCAACCTCAGTTTTTTGCTCTGTCCTACAACTGGCCCAGACTTTGTCGACTCCAAACCAGACCAGATGGCAGATCCACATAAAAGGCCTATTTTAATAAACAGATTTTCCAGCAAGGGAGTAAGAGATCACTTTTCTTTTTAATTTCACAGAACACTGGCTATTTAAATGTGTAAGAATTCAAAATTCGCCCAAATTGTAATATGTAGTATGAATACCTGCAACTATAACATAAAAATGCCTCAAAACTAAGTTTATATGGACAGTTACAGCTGACATTCCAACATGTGTTACATGCTTGGTTCCACTTAACTACCTGGTTTGTTATTAAAATTAAAACTAACAAGTAAAATGGATGAACATGCTCAGTTTTGTCTGAAATTCTGGAATCCGTTTGCTCAAACTGCAAATTATTACAAAAGAGTTTCTTTTACAAACTCTGAAATTTAAAATAATGTCAACTTTCCCCTTATATGAACAGAAAATAAAAAATATGGAGTAAACAAAATATGGAGAAAAGGGTTAGAAATTTAAGCAGAAATTGGCAGTGTCTTTGCGGAACAGAAGTTAAACCTCATTGATATCTCTAAAAAAAGAAGAGTGAAATATCTCCTCAACCATCCTAGTAAGTGGATCAAACTGTGAGGAGGAGGTAGAAAAGTTGAATTAGAACTTGAACAGAAGTCAGGAGGAACAAAGTGTTTGCACAAAAAGAAGCAACACACTAATTAACTTGTCCCATTTTTGAGAGAGAAAATTAGGACATGAACTCTTTTGTGGCAGCTGTTTCACTCCCACAGAAACCATAGGCATTATTTTAACACAGAAGTACCTACACAAACATTTATCATTGGAAGGAGAAAATAAGGATGTTTGGGGTTTTGTTGGGTTTTTTCTTTCTTTTCATTTCTTTTTTCCATTTTCAGGATTGGGGAGGGTCAAAATGTCTGAAAATTCACTTCAATGTGTTAATAATGTTTGCATCGTACTATGTGAGAAATCTGATTTTCTGAGGAGGAGGCAGCAATCTTACACACTTTTTTGTGTCACTGAAAACAACAGTCTTGTTCAAAAAAAATCTGAGGGACATGCAGATTAGTCATTTTATTAATTATTCAGCTTTGACCCAGTAATTAAAAGGCAAAGTTGGGCCATGTGGGGAAAAATGGTGGAACAGGTTTCAATTCCTAACAATGGAATCAGCATTACACTGACTAAATAAAACAAGCACACACAACCACTAAATTAAAACTGTTGATAATACTCATGCTTTGCACAATGAGGGGCACCAATTCAGCAGGAATATTTCCATGATTAAGTTTGGGGATACTGGAAGCAGGAAACGAAAGGGACACAATGAAATAAAATGAAACCAAAACAACACCAACAGAATTATCTGCGATAGGGATGGTTTTCTTTGTGTTATCTTATATATCAACTAATATATTCTTCTAATCCTGACAAACGTTCAACACCACAGGCACAGACATCTCAGACTTATGCACCTTTTCTTCTATGTATATAATATATGTCATATTATAATTCTAATATTATAACCTTCCAACTCAGCTGTTATTGGGCATCCTCACTCAGCACTCCTTAGTATGTGTATTCACAAAAATGCATTCATAAAATGCAATACAAACACTTAAGAGCTTACTAAGTATTAATGACCTGGCATTTAGTTGCCTTCCTCTTTCTTGATTTAAACCTGATAAACTATCATATGTGAAGATATCATACAGTGTAGTAGAAACCATTGCCAGCCCCCAAATATCACTGGAAAACCCTTATGGCCAAGAAAGAAGCATAGGAAGAAGCTAGGCACAGCACACTTGTAACAAGGACCACTGCAAAAGAAACATGACAAATACACTCCTCTCAGAAAGTCCCAGAGTTAAACTTTTTCTGCTTGACATTTTAGTATAAAGCCTGCAGTTGTACAGCTGTGAGATTCACGAAATGCAATACAAACAGTTATAGCAGATACTGTGAGGAAAACAAAGTATTTGTGATGTTTGAGATGCCCTTCAAATACTGTATTAATTCCTGCAGAGATTCTCTTTGCAAAGTTCTTATTGTCCAGCAGGCAAAACCCTCCCCCTGGCTCAAGAGTTTAAAGAGGGCTTGTTAAACAAGAGTGATGCTGGGCTGGCAGGCTACGCACCCTCTTGATTTTCTGAACCCTCCCAAAATCAGGATTGAACACTGGACACCAAAAAGTCCAAAAATTACTGCAGGGAGCCCAGTATTTAGTAAAACACATCCAGCACTTCATCCTTCATCAGGGATTACTTATTGACTGAACCAAAACCACACCTCAAGCAGAAGAAAGTTGCTCAGTCATACAGCAATCCTTTAGCATGGCAGAGACTCATCTGTAGGATGTATGTGTAAGGAATAAAATAAGCTTTCTATTACTGCTTTATTATATTTGATTTCCATTTTGACTTTCGAACCACTACATAAGATTTTCTTCTTTCTGATATGAACACACTAAAAATGTTGCATTGATAAGGATAACAACTAGATAAAAGACAGCATCCATAAAATATATCTGCATTCTAAGCCAAGAACTACTTGTGAAAGCACTGACACTCTGCTACAGTGTGACTAATGGAGGGCGAAGAATTCCACATCCTTTGAAAGAATTGAAGCATTCATAGCAATAACGATATTCCATGTATTACACGGCTCAGTTCAAACATAATGTCAAGCCTCAGTTAATGAACAAACCATGGTAATCTCCGGGGGCCACCTTACCCAATAATAGAAGCGTTGAATTTCTTATATGAAAGTGCTTGACTGTATACCTGGAAACCTAAATCACTGTTTAGAACCTTAATGTTAAGTTATAAACCACTGTTAAACAAATCACAATTCATTTTGCTGGTAAAATGAACTGTAATTTATCAAATGTTCTCTATATCTTAGAAAAGAACATATCTTGGGAAAGAGTAGACTGTATATACACACATGCAGAAGCAACCACATTTCATGCAGGGAGACAAGTAACGTGTCTCATATGTATGTTAATCTTCTCTGTAATTTGTTCAGAATTGGCAATAAAAGGGAGAAAATGGCAATTAGCCTTGTTTGCAGCTTCTTAAGGTAACTCTGCTATGGCCATCTAAATATGCATGAAGCACAGCTATAGCACAGCTCCCTTAACAAACTGCAGAAAAGTGCTGGTTAGAAATTTCTTCCATGCTCTCTGTAGACTCCTCACTCTCCCCAAGCCCTTTTGCCTCCTAGGTGCCCTAGCAAAACAGCATCAAACTTTTAAAAAAAGGAACAGAAAGGGAAGAGAAAAGGAAAACAAGATGATTCAGGAAAGGGAAATTGGAAAAATAAACAGGCCCAGAACCTTCTTGGGGAGGAAAGGATTCAAACTACAGCCAGATTCCCATCTGAACAGGCCTACTACCCTGCTCACTGCTACTGTCGTTGGGGGGGGGGGTGGCTTAAAATACAAGAGCAAATCCTTCCCATAGAAGGATCTCAAACTTTCATCAGCACAAGCATATTGTCTGAGCTTATGAAAGTGCATTTGCTAAGAAAATACGGTAGAACCACAATGGTGGAAGAAAAACTGTCAAATAAGGGAGAAAACCCTGGTCTGATTTGTCCTGATTTGTACATTCTGTAGTCAACAGAAAATACAAAACTCAACCATACCAACCCCAGTGCAATTCCTGTAATGTTTACCCATGTACCTGCCACTTTACTTAAGGAGTAGTTTACCAGTGCCAGTGCCACCAACCCCCCCATACATTTACATTACTGATGGGGATTTGAATGTAGGTCTCCTGAGTCTTTGTTCTACACTCTGCCCAGTGTACCAGACTAGAAACATAAGAGTCTTGCACATTCTGACCTATATGCACCATCTGACTTTTTAAAAAACTCTATTCTGAATACTTTTCCAGAAACAAGTATTTCACAACTGTGCAATATGAAATGGCTTACGTGGCAAGCAGGAAGATGGACCTTGAAAAAACTGCCACTGAAAATATATACAGACAAAAATACCTACATTTTTCATTTTAAAAACAGATTTTGCCTGTAGTTTTCCTACATCTCCTCATTTCAGTCTAACAGAACAACAAACATACCCAAAGAGATAATGTAATCAATAGCACTGACAACAGTAAATCACACCTTATTTATTCTCAGTGGCCTACAATCATTCACTCCTGGTGGTATTACTCTTAGCTATCAGTAGTAAATCCGGCTGAATGAAAGGGAAGGGTTGAGTTAAGCAATGGTATGTGTAGCATAGATCAAGCAAACAATCAAAATGCCTCCTCCTCAAACAGTCTTCTTTTGTTGCTTTTTTCAGTGTCTTGTTCTGCACACACTTTTTGCAATATTCCAAGATTGATTACTATATTGGAAAATCTGTCTCATTTAAGTGCTTACTAAATCCATGAACAGAGAAACTGTTACAATCTATATTGTAGATGAAACCTCTCAAAATATATTGCTTCATTTTTTAAAAAAAATTGGAGAAATGAATGAATGAATACATTATAGTAGAACATTATAACAAATTCATCAAATCTCCAAATTTGATCCTCCAGATGTGTTGGATTCTATCATCCCAAAACATCACTGTTACTAGTTGCTGTGGCTGACAATTATGAGAGATGTAGCCCAAAGCATTTGAAATATCTCCCAGGTAAAGAAAGGTTGTTTCACTCATAGCCTTGAGACAAGCAAGGAAGAAGGAATCAAATCAGAGATGAAATACTAGACTGAATACTTGTAGCTTTTAAATGACACGTTTAAATGTATTCCTCATTATCCTTAGCATTCTAGTGGATAACTGAGTTATAAGGACTCCTCTATCTAGGAGGTCAGTAACAGGAACTTCCAGCCTCCACTCATGACATGCTATATAACCTGCAGTCTATAAATGTTGTCTCAATTCAATATCCAAGCCAGTGTCTGTGGTAGCTATTGATCCAGCTTCCAGCAGTCCTGTGGCAAGGACAAAGAGCTTGCAGAATGGAACACTGTTTTCCACCTCACTAGCCTTTTGTGGCAGACATATACATCCCATTGGAGAGGAAAGCAACCACACTTCCATCCAATGAAGGTTAGCCTCTGTTGCTTCTTCTTCCAAGGAGGAGACGAAGAGCTTTTCTGAGAAGCAAAGGCAGTGTAAAAGGAATATTGGAAATGTATTCTTGAAGGCTTTCACAGCCAGGACCCGATAGTTGTTTTGAGTTTTTCAGGCTGTTTGGCTGTGTTCTAGAAGTTTCTTGAGCTCCTTTGCCCTCTGAAGATGCCAGCCACAAAGTCTGGTGAAACGTCAGGAAGAAAAACTTCCAGAACACGGCCAAACAGCCTGAAAAATTCACAACAAATGTTGGAAATCTTGGCAACAGATCAATTTGAAATAGAAAAGTTCTAGAATGGATATTCTCTTTCTCTTTCCTCAAGAGCACAATAACAAGAGAGACACATGAACTCTTATTTGGAAGAAAAGATGGGTTTCTTCTGCAAGGAACTTTTGCAAAAGGTGCATTCTTGAAGATAAGGGAAAAATACAGCTTCTTCCCCCATGTTTCTCTTCTAGAAAAGAGGTTTTTGGAAGCATATGGTGCTTGACCTTGAAAAGAAGTGGATCTGTGGATCATTCGCTACAAATAATGGAACCATACCAACCACAAAATCAGTAATAACATATCAAAAAAGCACTAGAAACATAAAACAGGTACATAATCTCAACAAGGATCACTCCAAAATCCTCAAAAAATCATTTTACCTTTCCCACTTTACTTGATACAGCTGCCTTTATGTGATGCAATTCATCTAGTCACACCTATCCTACATTCCCCCAGAAACTCAAAGCAATCTGACATATGTGTTTGGCTTGTCTTCTTTTTACCATTTCAGTCATTCCCATGGATTAGCCCTCTTCCTATGGTTTCTCCTATCTATACACACCTTAGCCCACTGGCTGAGAAATGGGCTGCTGTTAAAAAACTGCAGAAAGCTTGGCAAAACACCTTTTTTTAAAAAAATCTGTTGCTCTCCATCTATTTGGGCCTATGAAAAACACTATGTGGAACGCCCATGAGTGGAACATAAGGTGTAAGCTACAGTCCATCAAAGCCTAAGAAAAATAAAACATGCTTCTTCTACAGTCGCTCAGTATCAGACTTTGAACAGAGCAGTATTGCTGATTTTAGGATTTGTTATTTCTGCCTTAATAACTTACTTAACTGAGCTGTACTCGCTTTCTGATATAAAACTTCAAAGGTAAAACTAATCCCCCTCATCCTAGACAGTTTGAATCACACATTATCAAGTAATTTGCAGAAAGATGAAACTAATGGGTAAGAGCATCGCTGTGCCTCCCCCTCCCACCTCCTGAGCAGAATGCTGATCAGCAGCAGAAGGTGGCCAATCTGACTCAAGACTGGACTAACAGAACCAGTGGTGGTCACATATAAAGCAACTGATAGGGACATATGTTTTCTAAATATTTAGTAATGTGCAAGTTTTCTCATTCTTGAGCGATGGAATCTACATGTGTGTGTGTGTTGTGTTGTTACAGTCATGACCGACTCTTCATGACCCCATGTCCACGGAGTTTTCTTGGCAGGAATACTGGAGTGGTTTGCCAGTTCCTACTACATGGCATTAACATATATTCAATCAAAAACTATCAACAGCGGAAGTTTCTGCTCTTTATTATACTTTCCAAGTTTAATGCTTCTATACCACTAGGAACAAATTGCAGTGGCCATGGAATGACTGCCTCAACCACTTTGGACTCTGCAAAAATGTCACAAAAACTACCTAGAGACTATTGACATACATAGAATACAGCACTCAAAATAAATGGACCAAATGTAAAGAGGGTGGATATTTTTCAGTATCGTGGCTCCCATCTCCAAGGTGATGGTTGTGTGAGCAAGGGTGAATGCTGCATTGACAAGAACTCAGTGCTGTGCTTTATAAATGTCAATCTCTCAGATCTAAGATTTACAAGATGATTGTCTCCCCTGTTATATTGTGTGGCACAGAATCCTAGGCAGCAACAATGGACAGGAAATGCATATATTCCACTGGATATTGGGTGTCTCCCTACTTGACCATGTCACAGATGATACTATCTGACAGTAACTGGGTGCAATATCAATTACAGAGAAAATGAGAGAAGGCCAGCTTTGCTGATATGGACATGTCCTCAGAGCAGGACCTTCCGCGGTTGCCAAATCTGCTTACCACATGAAAATTGATGACTGGTGGCCACATGGGCAACCTAAACAGAAATGGCAGGACATGGAAACAAGGACATGCAAATCATCGACCTGTGCCCTGTGGTCAATCAGGCATAGTGATGTTTCAGGATCCAAACAGACAACCCTTCACAAGAGAGGAACATGCTAGAAAGAAGTAGTATATGTGTATCTACGCAACTATACCAGATTTGTATAAGAACAGTATTCTGTCTTTTGCGGGGGTATATGCGGGTGGAATGACAGGTAGTTAAATGACTGAATACTGGTTGTTTAGTAGGATTGAAATATTTTGGTAACAGTCTGGTTTGTGAAAAGTAAATGTGAGAATCAAAAAGTCTGACAGCTTGAACAGAGAAGGAAGTCTGAGTCAGTCAGGAGAAGTCTGTGATAGAGTTTACTGGGAGAAATCTGACTTCAATGTTTACAGTATGTGTGTTGGTTTGACAATTTGTGAAGTTATTTTGGTCTTTAAATGAAAAAATACATTTAAATTTTTTGCACTGTTTTAAACTTTTCCCCTCCCTTTATCCTCTTTATTTATTTAACTAAGAAGTAAAGGAGACCATAAATAAGCAATTAATACATCCAATTCTTTCTTGCCACTAATAAAAAAAAGAGATACATTTAAAATAGAAAAAACTTTTCACTAAAAACCTAATTAAGTTAGATGCTAGGAGGCTCTACCTGGGACAGATTAGAAGGGCAATCCCAAAACACTTGGCTGTGGTTTTTCGAGTTGATTGTCCTTTCAGATTAATGTCTTTCCTAGCAGCACTAAGGAGTAACAGCTAGGTTCAGGGTTTAAAAACCTCATGAGTTGTGATCCATCCAGAGAGTATGTAGCCCTCTTATGTGGAAATTAGAGATCCAATCAGAATCCAATTAGAAAGAATTTTTTCCTAGCGGAGATGGGCACGATGTTTCCATTTTGTGCTTCATAACTCAGCTTCTTGACCCCAAAACCTTTCCAAATTTCAGGGGGTTACCTAGAATCACTTGAGGAAGGTACCCCTTGGTGCCAAAACGTGTCTGGAATCAGTATTTTTGAGTGTTACTGATTCCAGCCATGTTTTGGCACCAAAGTGACCGGAGTAACTTCCTCAAGCAATTCTAGGTAACCTCATGAAATTTGGAAAGGTTTGCGGGTCAGGGAGCTGAGTTATGAAGCTCCAAAGGGGTGCCCCTAGGAAAAAATCTTTCTATTAGAATTGGAACTTCAGAAGCCAAGCTACGGTCGAGCATTGTGCCACAGTGGCTTGGCTTTTGATTACAATTAGAAAGTTTTTTTTCCTAGGGGCTCACCCTTTGGAGCTTCATAACTTCGGAGGGCCGAAGTTTGGACATGCCTGCTGTAGGATGCATCATTCGGTTCTAGAGGGGGGAAATGGTATTTCGTGACAAAATGAAATGAAACACATCCTACTGTTTTGTTAGGTAACAAAGTAATTTGTTAATCAATGAAATGATGAAACAGCATTTTGTTTTTCATTTTGTGCCCATCTCTAGTGGAAATTAATTGATAAGGTCAGCACTTCCTCACGCAGGTGGGAAAGTCATGACAAGTTGCTCCCAGATGTTTTGGCTCCTAGACAATACAAAACAAACAAACAAACAAAAAGCCCCTTTCTATCATCAGCGGTGTTAAGTAGATGTTACACAAAAATGTTCAATTTTGTGCAAAATCTCTTATATTTTGTACTTGAATCTGTCCATACTTTCAAGACATCTGCACTGAAGAGAAAGTAACTGTCTTTAAAAGCCAGACCTGACCACAGTTGTATCTGCTGTCAATACTTTCATTACACATACCTCAGCTCTCTCACTATCTCAAACTACAAGAGTGCTTTCCTTATATCTCAATTATACTTTCCAACATCTATTCAATTTCCTCATCAAGGGAACTTTCTTCCACTAACAGAGTAATGCCAGATAGTATTGGACTGTAACAGAAAATCTACCTCAGTGAGTTAAGTACCGTACTTCAGAAAAGAAAGTGGCTTTTATAATTAAGTTTTTTTTCTGACCGTAAATGGAAAGACTTTTTGAAAAAGGTACCTTCTGTTCCATCTCCAAGACTATCACTTCTTTACTTGTGATGTTACTCATGCTTTCTCTAAACCACAGTGTTTAGTTGACCTTGTAAGATACCTAAATGGGATGCAGTGTGTGCAGTCTCATAAGAAAGCATTCAGTAAACTTCTTACTGGATTTGCTGAAGGAGTAAAGTTACTGCCAGTTGATTTTTCAGTCCATTCAGGCATTAATGTGCTGAAATGTATGCTAAGTCGTTATGATACGATTCAACGCACCATTTTACAGCACTTAGAAGGAAAGCTATATTAATTCTGTTGGTTGCCAAGGCTTACATTCCTGAAGGCAAAAGCTTAATGTACAAAGAAAAACCAACACAGTAAATTTAATGATGTGAGAGGAATCAAGCACATTTTACAGAAATAGCCTGTTTTCAGGACAAAGCAAAAATTAAGAAAGCAATCAGCATTCTAATCTTACCTATGCTTCCTCTGGTATTGGAAGGAAGACATCTTTGTTTCTCCAGAACAAATAACCAACCTTTCTTCTTTTGATGATTATTTATCACAATCACATATAAACTTATATTCCTGTTACTTTGCAGGTCTTAGTGACATACCTTTAAGGCAGGTTAAACATAAAACATGTAGATATTTGCTCCACTTCTGATATGTACCTTACATAATATGGTCCCTCCCTGCTCTTCTATGAGAGCTACATACGCAGTATCATTGCTTTTTGTTTATCCTCACACCTCTTTCTATCACTAAGTCTGTTAGGCACAGCAAATTGTTGTAAAAATTAATTAGGAAAAATGAATTTAAACAGGCTCTGTGGCAAGGTCCTGTGAGTATAGCGAAATGAACAGAAGCAAATAGTTGATGCAAAAAGGGAGGAGGTTATCTGAGGAAAAGGGTAAAAAGAGAAAGAGAGGGTCTTGCAAGACTGGAAAAACCAAAAATGAAAAAAGGCAGCTCAAAGAGGCAGATATGTGCTGTTCCTCCTTACTGCTGCTAGGAAAGACAAATTGTCAAACCAACACACATACTGTAAACTTTGAAGTCAGATTTCTCCCAGTAAACTCTCATTTGTTCTAAAAGCTTGTTCTTGAGCTGCAAAAATCAGGGCTTCTGTCTCTTTTTTCAGTGTTCCATTGGTGAGCCATAACCAAGTCTTTTCCTCAACTACTTTTCCTTTGATTTTTTTCAAGGAACTGCCCATGCAGTTGGTATTTGCATCGTTGTTTTCCTGTATTGACCTTTTGTATGCTTTACTTTAAACACCTCCTTGTTCTTAACCTCCAATATTGCTGGCTCTGTACTATTTTTTTTACATAATCTGCCAATGCATGCTTCTCTTCTTCAACTGTCTGCTTCACTTGCAAAAGACCTCTACCACCAAATTTTCTAGGTAAATACAGCCTGTCAACATCACTGCATGGATGTAATGCATAGTGAATAGTCATAAGTTTTCTTGTTTTTCTATCCAGACTATCTAGCTCCATCAGAGTCCAGTTTATAATGCCAGCAGTATACCTGATGACCAGTATGGCCCAGCTATTAATGGCCTTGATGGTGTTACCACCATTCAGCTTACTTTTTAATACTTTTCTAATCCTTTGGATATATTCTTTACTGACCATATTTTTCACTTGTCCATGCTTGATTTTATCTAATTGCAGTATGCCCAGATATTTATAGGCTTCAAACTGATGATACTTAATGGGTTGTCCATTTGGCATTAAAATTCCTTCAATCTCTGTGATTTTTCCTTTTCTCAGTGCCACTGTGGCACATTTGGTTATACTAACATCAGTACTGAAAATTTGGGCGGTGTTGGTCAGTGAGAGTATTTCAGTTTCTGATTTTCCATACAACTTTAAGACATCCATATACAATAGATGAGAAATTTTCTCTGAATTTTTAGCAGTTTGGTAGTGGTACCCTAAATTTGTCTTTTGCAAAATTATTGAAAGGGAAATCAGTGCAACAGTAAATAGCAGATGTGACAAAGAGTCACCTTGAAAAATCCCTCTTTTAATGCTAATCAATCCGTAGCTTTCATCCCTGGCAAACAATTCTGTTTTCCAGTTCTTCATCACATTTTCAATTAGGGCACCAATACTTTTACATAGTCCAATGACATCCAGGCACTTAAAAATCCAACTATGCAGTTCTGAGTCAAAGGTTTTTTTATAGTCAATCCAAGTCACATATAAATTAGTTTTCCAGGCTTTACAATTCTCTAGAATCATTTTATCAATGAGTAGCTGATCTTTTGTGCCTCTGCTTCCCTGTTTGTTCCCTTTCTGCTGTACTGGCATGATGTTATTTGCTTTCAAATAATCCTGGACTCTATCAGCTATGATGCCCGTTTGCCATTTATACATAGTTGGTAAACATGTTATTGGCCCGTAATTTTAAGGTATTGCTCCTTTTGTCGGATCCTTCTGAATCAAATAGGTTTTGTCAGTTGTTAAACATTCATTAATATAACCTGTCCTCAGCATTTCATTAAATTATTTGGCCATTTTTCCATGCAGACTGGACAGGTGCCAAAACCGATGCAGTTGATCATTGCCAAGTAATGTCCAGTTTTTGACTCTTTGCACTCTATTATTATTATTATTATTATTATTATTATTATTATTATTATTATTATTATTATTATTAT
>JAHTLZ010000129.1:51973966-51988853 GCA_023846285.1 Phrynocephalus versicolor
ACACACACACACACACACACACACACACACACACACACACACACACACCGCTTCCCCGCCTCCCAGGGCTCGGTGGTGCCTCCTCCTGCTCCTCTTCCTGGCTCGCTCCGTCTCAGTGGCTGCCTAGTAGCAACAACCAGCAGACCCGCAGGGGACTGGTGGGGCTGTGAGTGATTGGGGAGGGGGGCAGGGACTGGGCAAAGGAGGAGATGCAGGCGAGGGGGCAGGGGGCGGTGATGGCTCCAGCGGCAGGTTGCAGCCACGGAGTCGGGTCCAGGGCGGATTGCTGGGCCGGCCGCTGCCATTGGAGCCACTGCCACCACAACTGAAGAGGGCGAGTGAGTGGGGGGGGATTCCCTCTCCTGCACAGGGGACCTGGTGGGCGACCTCTGAAGGTGCCGTGGTCGACTGGTCGCCCGCGGTCGACGTCTTGGACAGCCCTGCTCTATATGATGTTCCAATGGGGTTTTGGAAGCTGGCAAGTTATATTGTTTACACAATGACCGGTGCACTAATTTTCCCATTCTTATCATGTGTAAATCTGTTTGTGTAATCGCTGGTGTGACCCAGTTTCTTTGTTTTTTCTTGGCAGAGCCAACATTTGCTGATAGCACTTGAATCCTTGAATAGATTCCTTGAATCTTAGCTTTCATAACAGTTTGGAGCATTTGTCCATATGCAGCAAAAAGCAAGCCTTCAGATTCTTTCCTAATGATCCCCAGTTGTTGCTATTGTTGTTGTTTAGAAGCTCTTGGAGCTTCTAAAATAGCATTCCTATATCATAATACATATCATAGTCTCCTTGATACAAGGTCTCTGCAATTCTTGATAACAGATCCAGACAATACAAAAAACAACCTCCATATAATTAAAAAAGAACATTAGAAAGATTGTTACATTTCAATGTCAAATTTCATGGATACATACATTTCTACATGCAGATAGCTACGGAAGCTCACGTTGAAATGTTAACACTTGATTTTAAAGGTTTTGGTTTTGGGTTTTTATTTTTCTCTGAATGTCCTTGCACAGATTAATACAGTTACTGATTTGAAAACTACAACTCATGATAACAGAGGATCCCTGAAGTACTAGTTCGTAGCAAGCTATCATTAAACTGTCTTCAAATGTGAAATTCAGGAGCAGCCAATGGTTAGGTACATCAGGAATAGTTTAGTAGTGATATCTTTTGAGATAATAATTCCATTATTTCAAATTAATCTTGGCATTTTCCAATGAAAGGAGTACATTTGCACTTTGAATTAACAATAACCCTGTTTAACAGGTTTGTTGGAAATTGGACCAGTATGTCAATTCCCCAGTGCTCTGACATTCAGAAAGCTGCAAGGTTCGCAACATTCATTCAATGCATAATATGCAGTAATTGTTCAGCTTCATACAGTCCATAAGAAAGGGCTAACAGAAGTTCAAACACTCCAGTTGTGTGCCATTTTCCTGATTTCATGGACAAGAAGGGTCAAACTTCAGCTACAGCACATGATACTGAAATATTTATTAAACTATTACATTCAAATATTTCCAGTTAACAGAAATGTTACAGGATTTCTTCCTCTAGAGACTATGAAAATTTACGACATGAAGCACAAATTTATAAAGTGCTTTTTAGTAGAGTATAAGCTGTTAATTGCCAGAAGAGAACATCAGAGGCAGCAAGTGTTTTAAAGGAAATGTTAACAAACATGCAATGCTATCAATAACTTTTTCCCCTTTGATGTGGTCTGTCATTTTTCCGGACAGATGAAAGCTGTAGGCAATTGTAGAGAAGCCAGCAAACCAGCTCTTGAGGCTTTTGTCTATTAGAAGATGGAGTTTATTCATGCAGTTCTGAGAATCTTGAACTGCAGGAGAAAAATCTTTTGAACCATTTTACAATAAGCTACTGGACTGCAAGTATAAAACACAGCCTTAAATCTTTATATTAAGAAAAAAATCAAGTGACACTTGAGTGCAGCCATCACAACTCATTTGTACTAAAATTGGTTGAGAGTGTGTACATACCACAGACAAAGTCCTGAACACAGTTATTACTGTCACACTATCTACATCGAGAACAGGTTAACACATAAGTATTAAGTATACTTTTCACTAAACACCATTATACAAAGTATGTCCAAAACACATCTATAAATAGCAGCTACAGAACGCAAGGCTGGATGAGGTTCTGAGCGGCTAGCTTTAACTTGAGCAGATAATTCATTGCGGGAGAAGTTAGCGATGCCTGCATGCCAAATTAGCCAAGCTGTTTTTACAAAAAGAAATCTCCTTGGAAGTTTAACTAATTGGTCTCACAATTCACCTAATTTTTAAAGGAAACTGAGATTTCTCCCTGCAACTAATTCCACCCAGCATGAAACAGGTAGCTCAGCTAATTGATTTCACAGAATCTCCCCTTCAGTGAATGCAGCAATCAGAGCAATGGGAAAGGAGAGGAAGAGAATTATTGAATGAATCTGTGGTATTTCATTACTAAATGACTGCTGACAGCTGGGCAGCCTCATTCCTTACTCACAAGACATTCTGCCAGAAGGCCCAACAGCATTTTATAGCAGGGACAATTGGGAGATTTTTTACTGCATTACTTTACTGCTTTCCCCCCAAGGAACTCTTAATAGATGAAATAGGTTCTGCATACCATTACTGCACTCTGCATCCAAATAACTTTGCAGACAGATATAGGACATATTTGACGTTAATATCTGATACAGTAATCAATGTGCAAAATACCCTTCAGTCTGCCTTTGATGACCTTCAGGGCTGGGCAGGCTCTACTGCTAATTTAAGGATTCTCTTTCTATATATATTTGAGGAAAATACATGGGTAGAAGCATATTCCATATTGTATAACATTATACAGGAGACAGAAGTACCTTAACTATCCTAAAGATAAATAATATGTCTTTACAAGCATGGCAAGATTACTCTGAGGCTCAATAGTATCAGCTAGGCTTTTCCTACTTACACAACAGTAAGAAGAAACATAACTGGTCTCATCCTGCATTCTTTATGGCTACTCCTCTGAAAAAATTGGCCAACATATTGTTTCTGGACATTGATTATTGATATATATAAATAAAAAGGACTACAGAACTGTGCACATCAAAACCACAGATCTTTGCTGTTTAAAAATGGTGGATGGGTTTTCTTAGGTGTAGTGATACTTCTATAACAATTAGTTTTTTTAAAAAAAGACACGACTAAGTATCTTATTATATTCCATTAGCTTATCATTTAATCATTCATTCCACTCTTTCACACCACAAAAATACAACATACTGCAAAGTAAGTGCATGGGCTAGAATTCAGAGAAGATTTCTTCCAACGAAGGCTCTCTTTCTTTGCCAAAATCTTTTGTGGAAGGTGGCCAAAATTAATTCCTATTGCTTCCTATTTCTCAAAAGCCAGTCTTCAAGGAGAACTCCTCATGTCATTGGTGAATACCAATGGAAAAAAAGAAAGCAGCACCCAAGCTCTAGCCCCTGGTCTTTATGGAGATGCAACTGTCTTGACTAACATGAGCCTGGAGAGGAAAAAATAAAATTTCAGCTCTTTCTCGATTCTCAAAATGTATTGGTGTCTTCTTCATACGCCCTTTGTCTGACGTTCCCCTCCCCCCATAAAGCCACTGGGTGAAATGATCAAATAAACCTGAGGATTCTTCTAAAAACCAACTCTCCCTAAATAAAACTGATGCTACTGAAGAGAACACTGCAGACAAATACAATGTGTATTACAGTGTGATTCTTAAAGGTGTTAATAATAGGGATATGGTGTTATTAAACTGCATTGACAATTGTGGCTAAACAATGTGTTACATTTTCAAATGTTTATTTGTTAAAATGTGTGTATTGGGCTTCTTCAATTTGGAAAAGGAAGATTAACAGCATAAAAAGTTTCTTAGCCTGGGTGCCACAAAGCTACCATATTCTTCCATCTATACGACATCCCTATGTATAAGACAACCCCCTCCCCCACTTTTCCAATCTAACATTACAGTTTTACAACACTGCTCTCTGTTTACTTCCTTGTATAACACAACCTTCAATTTTTAGTCTAACAGTTTTAGACATAAATATATCTTATGCACAGAAAAATATAGTATATTCCATGTACTGCCCAAACAGGCTTCTATCAGCAATGAACGCTACAACTGTACTTCACTCAAAGACCTCAATGTCCAGTCAAGATCACACAGGAAGGGAAAGACTTTACTGCCATTCAGAATTTTAAAGATTACAACTGTGAAGATTCTCAGTCATCCAGGTGAGTTGCCCTGACTCAATTTCCAGAAAAAGATTACAGTACAACTAGCTTTCTCACTCAGACTTAGAAATAACTCAAAACCCAATGAAAGTGATGCAATGATAAAGTCATATAATCTTTACAACCTAATCTCATCAGTTGAAACCATTACTATCTGATACAGTGTGCTGCAATAATTAGCCTAATTATAACCAAGAAATGAATGACATTTCACAGTCACTTTGAATATAAAGCTAGCATGGGGGTTTAAAGGCTGAGCTGCCTTAATTCCTGTTGGTTTTTTTATTCCTGAATGTACACGGAACCAATTATGTCTGACTCTCTAGCTCCCCATTTGAGCTAAATGGTGAGCCTCTCTATAATCCCCAAGTCAACTTAATCCAACATCGGTTAATTGTTTTGATAAGACTCTTTAAGTGGTCAATTCACATTCTTGATTCTAGACACCCATCCTTGCTTAAATCCACATATCAATGGCTACTTTGTTACAGCTGAAACTTCAGAAAGTTTCCAGATATCATCCCTGCTACATAAAGGACTATGCCTTCTAGGAGAAAAAAGGATTATCTTCCTTGATAAATCAAAAGGAGTGATAGTCATATTAACACAAAACAAATTTCAAAATCCACATTCAATCATGTAACAATTAGTGCAGGTACTATAGATTTTAGAACTTTACAATGCTAGTGTTTACTTGACTCAAGTTATCAGACTGGTTTCATTTAAGGTAGTGTCTGTCAGGTAGGCTCCTCAGGATGGCAGTGTCTCTGAGCCAGAGAGAACTTTGCTTTCTAAGATCCATCTACTTCAGTCCATAAGGTTTGTGCAATTGCAAGCATTGTAATATGGATTATGGCTGACCTATATTAGTTGGGACGCTATTTTACACTCCTTTTGATGCCTAAACTTGTGCTTTATTTTGCTGAACATTTTTTTTACTCTTTTAAACAGTGTTTGGAATATCTCATGCTTTCCATGAAACTTGGCAGGCCTAGTCTCATCTGAATTAAAATTCATTCTAGATATCACTTTGAGGGCAAGCACTTTATATGCTCATTCAGTCATACAAGCCCCCTATAAATTATAGTTGCACTACACAATGTGCTCACAAAGTTTTCTTGGGTAAATAACAGGTGATGCATACAACCAGGTTGTCAAGGCTCCAACCATTGAAAGAACTGTTGGAAATACATAAAAATGAGTGCCACATACCAGAGTGTCACCAGAGATAGAAAACTTAGTAGGGAAGGGTTCACAGTTGAATCAACTGTTAGTGAAGCGGAGCAGTTGGATGAGGAAAAAAAATTAAAAGTTATGTTGGTGTTCAATTGCCAACTAAGTTTATGTATTCTATGACCATTATTTTTATCTTTTTAATGTTCAACTGCATGCCTGCATTTTTGTAACATTTCTCAGTAGATATTTCTAATCTCCTTTTCATAATAATTCTTAAACATCAGGTGTTATGTGCTCCCTATATGGCAAAATGTTGTGCAACTCTCAAAAAAAAAAACTGGAGAAAGGAAGTAAATTGCATATTGATGATTTTACAGCTCTTCCTCATTCCTCTTTTGAGCTTTGGAGAAAAGAAAATGGTTTTGTGAATATTTGAACACTTCTTTATGGCACAGCGGTTAAACTGCTGCAGCCAAAACTGTGCTCATGATCCGGGGTTCAATACCAGGTAGCTGGCTTCTGGTTGACTCAGCCTTCTAAAGTCAATAAAATGGGTACCCAGCTCATCGGGAGGGGGGAGGCAAGGTGTAGCCTGCATAATTAAACTGATCTGTACATGGATACTTCAGATGGCTTTACTTTGGTGGATACGTTGAGCTCTTGGTGAGCTGGAAGAGATTTTGCTGAGTGCTGACCTCAGTGAGTTTAGTTTGAATTGCTGAGTGGATTACTGAACATGGAACAGAACTTAGGCCAGTCCACTTAAGACCCATCCAGAGTTGTTTCTCACTGGCTTAACAGACTTTACAAACAATACCACATTAAACGAGGAACAAATTGCCACCCATACTACCTAAGTGCTGCCTGTTGAACCACATTGCTGGCTCTTAAATTTTTGAACACTTGGTGTTAAAATGTCCATGATGGCTAAAAGCCTGGCCATTTTCTAGTGCGAAAACTGGCCTCCTTTACCTTTGTCAGTATTAAAATCAATTCTTAAACACAGTGTTCTAGTGACAATAACGTAACATGGATTAGTTGCCTCATAACAATCTTGTAGTGTGAGATTTAATTTAAAGAAAAAACAAATACGTACCACCATTCCTTCTGCCTGAAAAACCTCTTTCCTAATGTGTGATGGAATTTTTATTTTGCAGATGCTCACAAGTGCTTCTTTAACAATAATGACAACTAGTATGACTCGGATGTCATAGCACAGCAAAATCTTATTATTAAAAATATGTGCTCATGCTTTTGAGGGACAGGTGAATGAATCTGCTCCTAACTGCTTCTCCAACACTCCAGCACAGGAATAAGGTGATGCAGGGGCCAGCGGAGAGTACAGTGCAGGACACACCATCACTACTGCTTCTAAAGCCTTTCTTCAGTAGAGCAAGGTAAACTCCAAAGTAATTTCGAACCAATTTAAATTTCAGTTTATTTCTAACAACTAGGACATGGTTCAAGTCTACTTTAAAGTTAAAATGTAACTGGACTGACCGGGTTCAGAACAATCAATTAATTTCTAAGTGTTACTAATGATCTCTGTGTTTCACCATGCTTATGGCACACACGTTTGACACCCGTGGCAACATGTTTATATATGCACATAAGCGTATGCATGCATGCTAAAATGTAGTCACCAGAATACTTCCATTTCAGAGCTCCTTTGACACAACACCTGTTTTTCAGGAGTTATTAATGCAGCATCTACACACAAGGACCTCTTTACCCAAACTTGAACATACATAATGTAAGAAGAGTAGGGGACAGCAGTCTATCAAAACAGGCAGCACTTCCATTACTTGAACATTAATGTACACACCACTAAACTCAATAAATAAGCCTGAACTACAGTCTCCTGCCTCTGAATTGTTCCATTATTAGCTGGTCAATGAAAAGTATAATGTTTCTTCACAGACTATTCTATTACAACTTTGCAGAAAAGAGTAATTAATCAATGCTCTATTGTAACATGTAAAATGAAAATGGTTTCAAGATGTGCCTGTACACACCAATTAATTATTAAAAAGGCATTAGCTAAAGCTTTTCACCGATCATTTACAAGGTTGGGAGTTGGATGACATACCATTCATTCAGCTAATGCAGCATAGCTCACCCATGTTCATCAATCTAAGCCAAAGTAAGATCATACCTTTTAAAGCCCACAGCCACATTACTATGCTGCAGCCACAACAATCACCCACTCTTTGAATACACCCACAGAACTAATACTGGGAATATGCTCATGGCCAAAGGACATGTAACAATTTAACAGCTATAAGACTGTAACACACATAAAAAGGCATCTGAGAATATACACAAAGGCCTAAACTATTTACCAATCAATCAGCCAACCAGCCATCCAATATGGATTCAATAATGCTGCTTTCACAAGTGTGGCCTGAAACCAGTGAGTAGTCCAAACTAGAGCAGACTTATTAAATTCACTGGATCTATATAAATGTTCAGCAATTATTTCAACATTATTACTGTAGTAGAGACTACTAGTTGGATTTAGGCTGTGCTTCCTTTAATTAATCAATGGAAGAATACAGTGATGAAAAAGAATTGTACACAAAACTGGTTTAAAGAAACAGACCAACCATAGTCCCGGAGTGTAAACTCTTTCTTTCCAAAATGGCAACACCACATAAACAATGACAGCAAGATAGCACAGCAACACCATTCTAAATGCAATCCAAACATTCTGTAGCTACATAAATTAAAGCTATATTATCTGTTGTGAATACTAAAGAGTCTGTTGGTACAATCAAAACAGACTTACTACACTCAGAATGGTCACTTAAGGCTATAAATATAAAGCGGGTATGGTTCAAAATTTTAAAAATTTGAATACCTAATGCTTTCTTCACAGAAGTGCAGGGATGTCAATACAGACTTGGCAATAACTCAAAAGTAACATCAGGTTTTAGCATTTAGAATTTACAGAAGTATCAAACCAAAAGCATCTTCCATGTAATATCATAAAACTAGAGTAGTTTGCATCTCATATTCTCCAATCTCAAAAATGCATTTTTATGAATGTAAATGGGAAGAAGATTTCATTCCATCTATTTTAACACCAGGCATCTATATAAAAATCTGCATCCCATTTCTTGCTAGATTTCTATTTCCACCAGGAGTGCCCTACAGAAATGCTGTGAGACAGAGGCTCCAAGCTGTGATCTATTTCTATGGAGCCTGAGGAGGGCAGTGTGAAAACTAACCTTGGCCTTGGAAACTTTTTCTATTGTGTGCATATATGACTATACGGAGGTGAAAAGGAATTTATCTTAATGCCAGGAGTCTGAATATTTTTGTTTGTTAAGCACTTCATTCACCAAAAGCTGAATAATTTGTTTAGAAAGGAACCTCCCCAAAGAATGTGAGAACTGTGAACACATCCAGGCATTGTCTGCACAATGACAGAACCTGTGAACTTATCCTTTCAGCCCAGAAACACCACTGGTTTGCTTCTGAGAGGAACAAAGAAGACATAACAAAAGTAAGACTGGGTATACTTTTTTTCTCTCTAAGATGGATGCAAGGATGAGTTCTCTGTAACTTACAATCAAAATAAATCATGTCTACTTGCTTGACATTTCTAGTGCGACCTCCAAACTACACTCTAATAGCTTGATGAATGGAAACATTAAGACTTTGTAACCATCCACCACAAGAGTGCAAACTAATGAAGAAACAATGGAACAAGATTATATTTTGCAAACACTTGTTCTGATTTCACTCTTGGTTTTACCAGATACTCAGAGCTATTCTGCAAAACTTATTATCATGCAGTTCTGGACATTCCTGGCAATATTTAACATTGGTGGACCCCATGACCTACATTTCATATGAACAAGTCTGTAATTGGAATCCTGTTTTGCCATTCTTGAAAGTATTGAAGGCAGGTCTTTGCAAAGCAAACTTTTATTTAACAGTGTGGAACAGTCATGAACAACAACTTCAAACAGTTCAACTTTTTCAACTAGTAATGGCCATTCTTGGTAATCAACAGTTCTAACCAGGGTTGCATACTTATTCACCAATGAAGGTTCACTCCAAAACTCTCAGTGTCAGTGGGTTTTCTCAGGTTTCCCCCCCCCCAAACCCACACAGTATCCCACAACAAGGGTGTTGTGCCCATACTCCCTTTAATGGTGTTCTCAGTTTGACAGCTCTTGCCTGGCTTTCAAGAGATTCTTGGGGTATACATAGACCATCCATTCTCAAGTTTCAGCCTCTCCCAAACATACCACAACCCCCTCCTTTTCTCTCTTCTTTTCCTCCTATCTCTCTCACTCTCCCCAATAAGGGCACTGCTTAGGTCTCAACTTGAACACAGTGTCCACATGTCAAGAAAGATGCTGACAAACTGAAACGGTGAGTTTTTTCAGTCTGTTTGGCTATGTTCTGGAAGCTTAGGTGAGTGGCCTTGGGATGTGGGGTGGGGGTGGGGTGGCCCTGGTGGTGTCGCTGGGCCTAAAGGCAGGCACCCGCTGGGGAGGGCTCCACCAAACAAAGGACGGTGCTCACGGCTGGTGAGCCGAGTGCTGCGAGTCCCTTATTGCGAGCCCTAGTAAGGGGCTTGCAGCACTTGCTCACCAACCCCTCCTGGGTTCCCGTTCAAATCTTGTGGGGCACCGATGCACCCTGCTCACAGGCCACCCACACAGTAGGCCGCGCACATGGGAAGGCCTCAGACCACTATGTGCAGCAGCCCCTGCTGCTGCACTGATGATCCGGAGAGAGACTATGTGTGGGCGGGCGCAGAGTGAAATAAATAGGGGACTTGCGCCCCGACCCTGCACCAGCCTCGCGAGGTTTAGTCCGTTGCTCTTGCATTGCCTTTCCTCCCGAGGAAGGCAATGTAGTTCTGGGCTGAACATTACAGGTACGGAACCCCCCAACTCTGTGGTCAGCATCTTCAGAGGGCAAAGAGCTCAGGGAACTAGGGGTTCTCTCTCAGAGCACAGAGAATACTTCTAGTTCCCCCGAGCTTCTTGCCCTCTGAAGATGCCAGCCACAGAGTCTGGCAAAACATCAGGAAGAAAAACTTCCAGAACACAGGCAAACAGCCTGAAAATACTCACAACAGCTGTCAGATCCAGGCCATGAAAGCCTTCAAGAACACATTAAACTGAAACAAGTTCAGAGGAGGGTGACAAAGGTGATCAAGGTGATCGAAACCAAGCCCTATGAGGAAAGACTAGAAGAACTGAGCATGTTTAACCTGGAGAAAAGAAGACTGAGGGGAGAGATGAAAGTCTGCCATAGAGAGGAGGGGCAGGATCTATTCTTGATCATCCCAGAGTGTAGGACACACAACAACGGATTCGAGTTAACAGAATCCAGCTTTCTGTGGAATATAAGAAAAAGTGTCCTAACTGTTAGAGCAGTACGGCAATTTATTTTATTTATTTATTTATTTAGCTTGTATGCCGCCCACTACCCAAAGGTCTGAAGAGGTGACAAGTTAGTCAATACTGGAGGCAACAAAGAGACATTTGGACAAACACCTGCCAGATATCCTTTGATTTGTATTCCTGCCTGGAGTAGGTTAGACTTGATGGTTTTGTAGGGCTCTTCCAACTTCACTATTTTATGATCCTATAAGAGGACTTGGACAGAATCTTAGTTTTCCTCCTCCAACCTATCTCTTCCAATCTCTTCTATCTATAACCATTCCCATCTGGTTAGTAGCTCACCCTCCTCTAATGTGTTTTCCTTTTCCTCTTTTCTCCCCAACATTTCCTTTTCAGCCTTTTTTCTTTCTGTCTCCTCCTCCCAACCTCCCACCTCCTTTATCTCCTCTTCCACTATAACATCCCCTTCCTCCCAGCCAAGCCTTCAAGACACCTTCCACTCTTGGTAGATTTTCTCCTCCCATTTCCTTCCTGCATCTTTTCTCCTTCTCCGTGGTTTGTTCTCTCCCTTGGGTCTTATTTGTAATTCAACAAAGTTCACTCTTCTCGTCCACTGTGACTCTGGGCTTTCCACCTTCATCCAGTCCTACTACCTCTATTAGGCCTAACTGCTTGAGAACACTATAGGTTAATAAACAAGTATCCCTCTGGATTACTAGCAGATCATCTTTCTTTATATCACTAATTAATGTGTTAACCAACCAACCATTCTACTAGTGACATAAAAGCTATATTACTAATAGTGGGATTGGTGGATCTCTGCAAGGTGATATGTTATACCCTAGCATTAATGGGAAGACCTTACTTTCCTCCAGACATGAGAGCTGTTCTGCTTGCACAAGTCCAACCATTCAAAATGATGAGCAAGAACAATATATTACGCAAACATTTAAAATTGCAGCTGCTTTATTTGGGACATTAAGGTCCATTTTTTAAATTTATTATTTATTACTTATTTATTTGATTTATATACCACATTCATCTAGCAAAAGCTACTCTGGGCAGTTTACAATATTAAAATATAAGAAAACACATTAAACAACTTAAAATAGTAAATAAACCGACTAGTCAATCAAAACTGACATGGCATAAATCATCATCATCATCATAAGGACAAGTAAACACAAATAAATCAAAACCATTTAGCAATTTGAAATAAATAAAAAAATAAAGAGCTGTTAGAGAATTATCATAAGACGGAAAGGAAGAGTAGTGTCCTATTTATATAAGGAGGTTGCAACAGAATGATCGGGGAAGGCTAACCTATAAAGCCAGGTTTTCAGTAGTTTCTTAAAGGCTTGTATCGAGAGTACCAGGTGAATCTCTTGTAAAACCTGGCCCCACAAGTGAGGTGCGACCACCGAGAAGGCCCGGTTCCTTGTTGTCACTTTCCAGGTGTCCCTCGGGGTTGGTACCTGCAGAAGGCCAGCCTGGCTTGAATTAGTGATCCTGGCAGTTATTCTTCGGAGGAGCCATTCTGTCAGATACTGCGGTCCCAAACCGTTTAGGGCTTTGTATCTTAATACCAAAACCTTGAAGTCAATGGGGTATCAGATAGGTAGCCAGTGCAGAGCGGCCAGAACAGGGGTAATATGATGGGACCTTTTTAACCCCGTTAACAATGTGGCTGCTGTATTTTAGTTCTTTGACTCAATCTAACAGAAGTATGGTATTTGATACAAGAACATGACAACACTTATGTCACATGGCTTGCACAATCCTATGTTACACAAAAAGGATTCTGGCCCCAAAGTATTAGATGTACAGTAATCCCCCATTTATCTTGGGTGTTAGGGACCCGACCCGACCCATGAGAAAGGGAAATCTGTGTTACACTGTGTAAGACTGGCAATGTAATCAGCTATGACTGTTTTTCAGGTACGAAGGTCTGAGGCTCCCTTGGCATTCCTTTCATCCAGTGCAATCCCTTGGGACCACAGGTATTGGCAGAGTCTCTGATTTTCCAAAATCACCACTAGTGGGATGATCTTACTAGTGGCTGTGATTTTTTTAAAAAAAAAACATTAAATACTTCCCTTCTCCATTCCACAACCACAAGGACTTCCCTAGGACCAGCCAGCTGCCAAGAGGTCTCCTTACCTGGGCTGATGAAGTTTGCCTTAAATTTCTTAACTCCATCCATGCTAAATCAGTTTTACTCAGAACGCCTATGGCAATATATTCCCTTTGACAATCTTGTTGCTGTCCACATAGAAGGTCACACTATAGTTGTTGTTTTCAAATTAAGAAGAAGGTGTTGGTAGCCTGGGAGTGGAAGACTTGTTAATCACTTTTTAATGGTGTACAGGGTCTCTTTATCTCTGCAAGAGTGATGGACCTTTTAAAACCGATTTTTGCCAGAATCTAAAGGGATCTGAAAGTGGCAACTGATATTTGCAACCTTCTGCAAGTTGCTAGTTGCCAGTCTTAAAATGTTTATTTTGTGGAATACAGCAGCCACACCAGAGAGCCTACTTTCGCTCCTTAGTTTACTGAGAAGCTGAGAACAAAAAAAGATAATTGAAAACAGGGCAAAGTATGAATGATTCGGTCTGAATTGCGCTGCACACAGGTGAAAACACAGACCACTTTCTCTTTCATGACTGTAAGCTATGAAATATATAGTGGGACTCATTTCCAAATAGGGCCTCATTTAATGTAACTATATAGAAATATAAGAGGTGTTTCTTCTACATACCTCAATTATTCACACTGCTCAACTATGCTGCTTTTAAAATGATTCCATCCAAAGAGATGACCAGAGCACCATTTGTTCTAAATTCATGGGATGTAGTGCAAATGTACAACTTCAAGGATACAGAAATATGTCTTTAAAAGCTCTGGATGATCTGTTGTGAAGACGGCTCTTCAAAGCTTATTACATTTAGAACATATTGCAATAATTATGCTGAATGTGATTAAGAAAGAGTGACAGTTTGCTGCAGAAAGAAAGCAATAAGAGTGACCTAAAACAAGTACATGAGCAGATGAATAGAATTTCATTATTAACTGGAGAAGATTTATCCATCTCAATGGATTGGAGTAGAGAGTGATACACTCTTAGCCAATATATTTTCCAGGGGATTCTGTGACAGGCAAAATCATCTACAAACGTGAAGCTGTTTTTCTGTATGTGTGAAGTAATGACAATTTGCATGCATCCCCTAAGAGAGTGAACATGTTTAACATAATCAATCTCCATTCAGTGTTTCATCCTCCATAAACCAGCACTTACATATTCAAGCAGTCTACAATGTGTCAGAGACTAACTAAAACTTGCAATTAACACTAACCCATTAAATCTAGTTCCTTTCCATGCACATCACATAGCTCTTATTATTCTTTCCAGCAAGGCTAGAGCAGCATGATGGAGAAATAACAAAAGAAAAAGAATGCTGTAGAGCAATTGCGGTATGTTTTCGTCTTCTAACTCTGAACTCTTGCGGATAACACTCTAGTACTCTGGGTTGAAAATATCACAACTCTAGCAGCCTTGTGAGACAGCAAGATTGACCTGACATGGCCAGGAACTCCGTTCAATAGCTGAAGAGCACATCTTGGTTTTACGAAAAAGGACCACATGGATGGCAATAGAACAGTTTCTTAAAAGACAGATAGGTACTGGTCTTCTATGCAGTGAGCAGTAGTTGCTCCTGGAAGAGCAAACAAGTTGCAATTCGGGCTCTTTAGATGAGTTTTACAAAGACCTGAGAAGAGGTTTCATCCATAACACTCTTCTTCCACCCCTGCTGTGATACACCTGTTCTGTCAAGGAAAGAGGAAGGTAAAGTAAAGCACAATCCTCTACATTTAAAGATGCCAGGAACAAGGGAGCAGGATCACAAAACTAGCACACTGAAACATTCATCCATCCCTTCTTGAGACATGACCAGAACCATGTTAAATGGATTCTACCAACTGCAAGTACACCTCTGCTTTCACTTACTTATGTTTAAGAAAGAAAGAAAGAAAGAAAGAAAGAAAGAAAGAAAGAAAGAAAG
>JAHTLZ010000129.1:51988863-52002607 GCA_023846285.1 Phrynocephalus versicolor
AAGAAAGAAAGAAAGAAAGAAAGAAAGAAAGAAAGAAAGAAAGAAAGAAAGAAAGAAAGAAAGAAAGAAAGAAAGAAAGAAAGAAAGAAAGAAAGATGGCTTATGACTTCTGACTAAATGCAGTCAGCAACTGCTAAAATGACACTGGGTCATTGGAAGGGGAGGAGTCCAGAACCACAGTGTTTGTAATTGTTTTCCATTTTACAGCCAAAGCTTGAGAAGTCATTACTTGTCCAAACACTGCCAACATCAACTGTGAACAGGTTCATTTTGCTCTTCTTTAACACAAAGTTATGTTTTCCTTCTCTAGTTTCCATAGATAATGGAAATTATTAATTAGATGTCAAAATGGCATTTTCACTAATGACAGGGCAATTTCTTGGTACAGCAAGAATAAGTGGCATTTTACAAAGAGAATTTTTTTTCAAAAATTAAAAAATTATTAAATCTTCTTTTAGCCCTTCAAAGAGATATAAGGCTCATAATGGTGGTGTGTGTGTGTGTGCAAGGTGTATCAGGGCATTATGCAGACTGTTTTAAACAAAGGTGTTAACTAGCTGCTTAGGGCATTCAAGGTACCATTAAAAATTAATCACTTAAAATAATTATATTATAAAAAAACAGCGGAAGGGTACAACATTTTGGAATAATATAATGACAATCTATATAAATCCTAATACCTGCATCAAAATCACCATTAACATCTTCTCAGAAGCACTTTTTTGGAATAAACTTTGGCTACAGTAATAAGGAAAAATCTTCACTTCTGAAGCATTTCCAAAAAAATCCAAAAGATGAAAAGAGCCCGAATTATATCCCTTTGGGTAATCTACCTTCCTCTGTTTTGTCAACTCTTTGGAATTTGATGGCTGGACTGAATATGATAGAATACCTCAGGATTTTCAGACTACGAACTGATCACATGATTATGCAACTTTTGTTCTACATGATGAACAAGAGGTTAATGCTTTTGGATATTCTCTGTTAAAACCACCTCATCCGCTAACCTGCAGAACAGTTGTCTGGACAGCATTCATCTTCAATTGTATACCGAGACATGAGCTAAATTCTCTGTGGGCAGAGCATTTCACCTGTTAATGGGAACACTCTGGAAAAAAGCTAAAATGAGACATGGCAGATGGAGCCATATATTCTGCCCATCTCCTGAGAACAGATTTGTAATGCAAAACATTGGATTCAAGATGTGACCCATGGATACAAGGAAGCAATCAGAACCAAAATGATTAAACAAGGCCCAGGTCTCAATATGGCACACAGAATGCTAAACAGAAACAAGGATACCCTGGAGGGGAACAAATCACACACCAATCTGCAGCCCAGAAAAGATTTCATTTTCAAGATTACAAGTCCTCTTCTAAAGATCACAGCACTTCAAACAAATAATTCCAGCCAAACATTTCTGCATCTAATAATGAGAGGTGTCCAGCTGGATAGTCTTTAGATAAAATAAACTCTTATGATCAAATTGCTTGTTGACTTGAGATAAAACAAACATGGTGCTGGGAAGAGTACTCCAATGACCTCTTTGGGCTTTCTAGTTTCTTAGACAGGAACCTTTTCCATGTTGGAGCAGGCATTTTCAAGCTGGTGCCCTCCATCTGTTTTGGAGGGCAATCCTCATCATTCTTAAACCTTGTTCATGGTGGCGGCTGCTGATGGGCGAGTCCAAAATGTTTAGGGTGCACCAGATTGGAGACGGCTAAACTGGAGCGTCTACTGATTATGATCTTGGATTATCTGGAGGAATATTTATTCTGAATTTGTTTCATGACTACCAGTTTTTTGTTTTTGTTTTAATTAATAATTTGAGCAAAGGCCTAACCCACAGTAATATAACAACTTTTTCTTTGCCAAGCCTGCCTTTCACAGTTGGGACACTTCTCTAGGTTTCATTTATTTTAACCTTTCTGTTCACAACAGAGCCTGTTCTAGGCAAATTCCTCCACCAAGAAACATTTAGAAACATTATCTTTGACAGGCACTCTTTTTTTTTTCCGTATCAGGGCTGATCAAGCTCCACAGACCTCCCACTCTCTGTGTTTCATCAGCTAATGGAAACCTCTATTGTAGCCATTTGAGTTCTGACAACTTTCCCAGCCACATATCCCATTTTAGCTACCCTTTCTCAAATAGCCATCAGAAAAACTGTAATTTAGACTTCCAACAGATACTTGGGGAAGCGTAAAAACAACCCATCACAAAGCTGGTTTTGTTCTGCTCCCACTCAGCAGAAAGCCAGCCCACAGACTGAATTAGCTTGCTCTTTATGTGGAAAACTCACAATTGTGATAATGCACAACTGTGACAACACACTACCACAACGGAGTGCTACTAACATGCAAGAGAAGAATTAACAGAGGTCTTCTGAAATCCAAAGCAGGGCAGGTTTCTCCAATTGCCCAGGTTTGGTGTATGCAGTCCTTAAGCTATACAAGAGTTACATTACCAATTCAACATTTCCAAGAGCAGAAAAGCCTCCACTTGCCAACACAGTAAATAAGCCTTATGGAGTGTACCCTCTGAAAGTCTATGAGCTGAAGCTCATATGTATTTATTTATTTGACTTATTTAAAATATGTTTGCACCACCCTTCTCATTTAAATGCAATATTTAAAGCTACCAACATGGTGTATACAAGTCCAGTGGTACTTTGCAAGACTAATGCCCCGTAAGATGAAAAACTCGTAGGACAAAAATAAATCTGAGACTGAAGGCTGCTCCTGGCAGCCTGACACCCAGCTGATTTTGACAGCTCGGGGCTCCACCTCCTCCTCCTGGCTGCCTGGATCTCTTGGCTTGAAGCCACCTGGAATCACCGGGCTTCCTCAACCTTGTGTGTGTAGGGGGGGGGTGACAGGCAAGGGCTGATGCACTTGCTCATCCCCTTTCTGCATTGGGGTAGCCTGCATCAGGGACCAATGTTTTGAATTTCCCACAGAAAGCCTGGTCTGTGATGCAGGGTGCCCCAACCCCACAGGGGGCTGAGGGGACGAACGGGTGCATCACCCCTCGCCCGTCACACACCCCCAAGTTGGGAGGGAAGGAAACAAGTATTTGAAAAGAGGTTTGAGATTCCCAGGCGATTCACCTCCTTGTTGCTGCTGCTGCTTTTTTAAAAGACTTGAAAGATAAGGAAGAAAGGGGGGAGGTTTAAGAAAAGAAAAGAAAAGAAAAGAAAAGAAAAGAAAAGAAAAGAAAGAGTGCTCATGCACTGGAGGAAGAGAGAGGCACCCTCTCCAAAGCCAGGGTACACTGCCGACCTGCTGGAAAGAGCTGCAGGGATTAGGGGTCATTTTTCTCTTCCTGCCTCCCTCTCTCCCTCCCTCTGCGCCTCCATCCACCCCTTCCACTGAGCTGGCTTGCTTCCCCAATGCTGATTGGAGCTGCTTTTTTCTCTCCTTCTTCTCAGGGCTCTTCTGCCACTGCTTCTTGGCCATGATGACCTTTCCATCTCGGTGGAGGAAAGGCAGTTCTCAGCACAGCTGCTGAGCTGAAGCTTGGTGGGAGGAAAAAAGCGGATGGCATTGGGCTTTCTTGTCGGCCAGTCTACAGGAAATCGGGTGTTGCTCTGGATCCAGAATCGGAGTGCGGAGCTCTTTTCCATAGACAAATAATACAGATTCCATCACTCTTGTGATAATGAGTTCTATCTAACACAGAAAGGAGACATGCCTTTACAAAAATATTCTGATAACCCTGAACAATTCGTTAAAAAAATAAATTAAACATTTATGCTGTGTGTTAGGGGAAATTCAACTACAAACTCAGCAAGTAAAAAATGCAGCACAAATAGGATGCATTACCCACTGGTCCCCATAAGACAGGCATGTCCAAACTTCATCCCTTCAGATGTTTTGAGCTGCAGCTCCCACGGTCCTTTGTCATTGGCAATCTCAGCTTAGAATTCTAGGAGTTGCAGTCCAAAACATCAGGAGGGCCAAAGTTTGGAAAGGCCTGCCATAAGACATCCAGAGAGATGACTTAACATTCAAAGAGTATGAAGTTGGACACCTTGCAGATCACCTACATACCTGCCAGCAGATCTTCATCTGTCTTCTGCTCACCTTCAGCATAGATCCGATTCCCCCCCTTAATCTTTATTTATCTGACCTAATGGTTATGATTGTGCTAAATTTTGTTCTAACTGCTTCGTGATAAGGAACCTGATAAGGAATGCATAAACGGGCTTCCAGAGGTGTGTGTGTGTGTGTGTGTGTGTGTGTGTGTGTGTGTGTGTGTGTGTGTGTGTGTGTGTGTGAGAGAGAGAGAGAGAGAGAGAGAGAGAGAGAGAGAGAGAGAGAGAGAAAGAGCTACTGCCTAATTGCTACTGTACTTTCTTTTTTTGCGCAGAGAAGGAAAATGTATGTATTTTGATATTAAATATTGATCAAGTTTAATGGAAGGGCCAAGACAGTTCTATAGCAGCCACTTTCCAGCACTGGCCTTGGCTAATGTTCAAATGACCTTGCTACACAGGGGAACTCCGAACAGTTGAGTAGCAATTTCAGATCTGTTCACCTTATTAGAACTGAAACCAGAGATAAAAATAGACACATTGTTATGTGACTTCTAAAATATTTACATTGTTAAGATGAAAGGAAACATAACTTTTAAAGAAGTAGGGAGGAACACCATAAAGACTTGCTAAATATTTTGTCTCAGGGGAGATACATTTTCACCCAGTACCTTGAGTAATACAGTACAAAGAAATAGATGTGAAGTAGTAACAATACAAAGTAATAGTGTCTGGGTTAAGCCTAGAAACCCACCCCCACAAATTTCATTTCAAAACCTTTATTTGAATATGCACAATGGAAGATGAGCCTGACACATGCTGCCCAAATTATTGCTTTCAGACCTACAGGCAGATGCCAACTGCCCCTAAAGAACAGTTCTTATTCAATAAACCGGAATATGGTGGAATCGCACTCCAAATTTAGTACTGTAATCAAAATTCAAGGAAGAAACATTTTATTTATGGTGTCAGATGGTTCTTTTGTGACTAAAAAAAGATGTATTTCAAATATTTCACATATTCTGTCATCAGGTCCTGCCAGAATAAAATAAAATGCTGAGATATGGATGTACATACATACTGTTCTGTCTCAGTCAAGCTGCTGGAATGTCCATTATGGTCATAAATAACACTGGCAGTTGACAGGAAGTTCAATAGAAGAAATGGATATTGCAGGTACACTCTCCAACTCCTAATAGGAAGAAATGTTTATGACAGCTCCCTCTGGGATTATGAACAGACACTCCTAATCTCCAGGTGCTGCTGTCTATATCAAGAATGTACCTACACTGTAGAAGCTTTTGTGCTTTATATGATTCTTTTTTTATTTCTCAAGGGATAGTTCAACCATGTCATCTTATGGTCACTCTTCTGCACCCTCCCCAAGAAGAAGTGGGAGAAAATGTCATGCAAGGAAGAGATCTGAACAAGCCTATTAGCTCTGAGATATATGATCTCATAATTGCCAGTCTTGATGCTACAGTATTCTATACTGAGTGTTAGCAAAAAGACAGAGCAAAATTCCCCTTGGTGCAAAACACATCTAACCATATAAATAAACTGCTGACAAATGAAACCGAGGGTGGGGAGGAGAGAAAGAACAATGCAGATTTGGCTTTAGAAGAAGACAGACTTAGCATATTAGAATGCACAACTGTTATTTATAAAGCAGGATCAACCAATAGATAATTCTTAGGAGGAAAGGATAACAAGAGGTACCATGCCTTGATACTGCAAACTTGATACCGAATTATTCCAAATTGCTATATCACCAATATAGGGAAAGACCAGTGGTGATGCAATGATATCCAAGCTAGCTTAGATCTTTCTCTGGGGCCCACATTCCCTGCAGGGGTTTTTGTTTGTTTGTTTTGGTTTTGGCTTTTTGGTACTCATTTGGATCTATCTGATAAAATTTAAAGCAACAAAAAAAATCAAAGCACCTGGCAATACAGAATTGCACGATTCAGTTGGTCGCACAATTCCCATTGCCACTGTTGAACAATGTGCTAGGAGAAATAGTTCACAATTAGCACTTCCACCTTAGCACTTTTGTAATTTCACAACTGGATTTTGTCCATTCTCTAGAAAATGGCATCAATATCTCCCTCCAATAAGTAGCAGCAGTGCAACTCATTTGCGTCAGTAACAGAGGTAACTTTGTTGTATATTCCCTAATTACCTTTTAACTAAGAATAAAGGTCAACCATGTACTGTTATCAAACGAAAGCCACAGTGTATGATCTGTAAACAAATTTAATAACCTAGCTAATTACAACAGACCTTTAGACTTAACTATCTTGTAGACCCTTACACACAGAGAAGACACCATTAAACCTGATTAAAACTGCTATTTAGTAAAATTGCTTATCTAATGGTGTAGGAAAACAAGAACCTACAATCCCGTCTACAAAATGAACAGTAAATTGGACTTATGCCCCCAAACTTCAATTGAAAAAGAAGGCAGATTGCTAATCAGTCTCTGAAATTGACTCTCTCTTTTAAAATGATGCATTTGCATGATCACAGAAATATGTCTAAGGAACATCTTATGAAGAATAAGCAGCAGTTGTAATGTATTCAGGCAAACTGTAATAAGCCAAGATCTATAATAAGGAAAGGAAGGTGGAAGAATCCAAGTGGAGTTAATACCTGCCTTCTGTATTTCCAAGACAATATTTAAACCACTGGTAGCCATACAGCACCAATATCCAGCTTCCACTTTACTGTAGTATCACAGCCAAAGCAGGTACTATGTAAAGTGCACACACAAAAACCACAAGTGATTGGGAAAGCAACACAGAGCTGCATTGACAGATGGCCTCTCCCATTTCCCTGCAAAGGACTTCATTCTGGCATCAGGCATGCCCACAAATTAATCTATAGGGAAATGACAGATATTTTACACTTCAATGTTTCCAGAGATCAAAAATGTGATATTTCCAGGCAGGAGAGTACTGACAAATGTTTCCCAGAAAAAAAATAAGCTTGGCAAGAAGCCACTGTCCCCATCCCTTCTAATCTTGCCTCTATCCCTGGAACACTGACTAGATTTTAAACTCAGAAGTCCCCCCCCCCCCAGAAATTAAATTTAAAAGAGGAGGGATTGTGAAAGAACAGAGGAATTTGAAAATGGAAAAAGAGGAGCAGGGAAGCAGGGTGTAGGGAGTAAAGGGCAGAAGAGGCAGCTCCTTGCACTGCAACCACCAAGGTCACCGGCACTTGCTACATCTCTCACTCACCCACCTCCAGCATATTATCCATGGCACTGTCTCAAGCAGGTTAGATGCCTCTGTGGAAGAGGAGCCCCTTGGGGCACTCCAAGTCAGCAGGGGTGCAGATCTCGGCACTTCCTCTGATTGTTTACAAGACAAAAAGGATGCACACCCTAATGCTGTGTCAGAAAGGTGCACAGCAGCACTTAAAGGGAAAGGATGGCATGATCTAAGTAGAAACACAAGTGGATGTGGGCGTGGGCATGTTCCTAATCCAAACCACATCATCTGCAAGCCACATACCACATTTATATGCCAAGTGCAGACAGGTCTGTCTGCGTTGATACTCTGGCAGATAAGCTAATGAGAAACTTTGCATTTTAATGTATGAGGAAACTACAAAACTACAACCATAGGACCTAGTTCTATACAGTGGACCCTCGTATAACAAATGGTTTGTATAACAAAATTTGTACAACATAAAAAATTCTGGAGATAGGGGAAATTTGCTTAACAGAATTGTCTGTGGGGTGAATCTGTACAACATAAAAATGGTTGCGATTACAGATTACTCTGTTTTCAATGCATTCCTATGGGAAATTTGTATAAAGGAAAATTTGCTTAACATAATTTCATTTGGAACGAATTAATTCCTTTATACAAGGTACCACTTGTACTTTAAAAATTCAGGTAAGGGGGGGGGAAACCAGGAGATGAGGTTCCTGTTCCATTCTCTCTCAGTAACCAGTTATGTCCAGTTTCATCTCACAACAGATGAAGGATGAGAATGAGCAAATGGGGGAATGGAAGTGCTGAGCAAGAGGTTCAATGGCTACATTCTTTCCCATGGCCTTGGAAGGTTTAATAGTTAGAAACAGGACGACCTGATATGGCAGACTTCCATGCAATGCTCTCCTGTCATCACACAGTAATATATTAGATTGCCTTTTTGAAGGGACAGTCCTTAGACCAAGATTACAAAAAGGCCAAATATTTTACATACAAACAGCTCTAAATTCAATATAAGTCTAATTAAACAAAAACCTCAGACAGATAGGCAGGGAAGGGCTTCTTCAAAAAACAATGCAAGATATGCTGCCAACCAAAGAAGATAGTAGTAGCCTGGATAAATGTAAAGCTTCACTCAATATTAATAGGATGGCCCTGGGTGTTTCATTTTAAAGAAATAAAAAAAGGCTCAAGAGCAAGAGCTCCCTTCTGTGCCAAGAAATTTCTGTGCCCTTTGTAAATATGTGCAATTTATTATCCTGTTTATTATCCTATTTTGCATAATTTATTCTCCAGTGTTTGCCATCCTATAACTTACCCAGATTTTAGAGGTCACTAATTCATCAAGTCACAATAAGTCAAAACCAACTGGATAGCATATACTAATGTAACAAGTCAGGGTTGGTTTTTCTTTCTTTCTTTCTTTCTTTCTTTCTTTCTTTCTTTCTTTCTTTCTTTCTTTCTTTCTTTCTTTCTTTCTTTCTTTTTCTTTTCTTTTTTTTTTTTTGGCCAGCCATCTATCACATCCCCGGATATGCAACCTATTACACAACCCAGGCATGTTCAAACAGCTGGCAAGATCGTACACATTATTTGCAGAATTTTGAGTATATTCTGCATGATGCAAATAGGATTCTGGACATAACCTTTCCCCCAGCATTTTGTAAATAGTAGCTCTTGGATTGGGGCTTCAATTTTATTATGGTTTATTATGGGGAAAAATCACAACAAAGACTTTCTAAAGAATGATTTAAATCCATATAATATAAACCAAATCTACTGTGCCAAGTTTCAACCCAAAGACTAAAAAATTGTGTTTTCTTTATAAAGTAAAAAAGAGCAAGATGACGGCATAACCTGACAGTGTTTTGTGCATTCATTTAGAAAATACCTCAACACCTATCTGTGATAGTATACCCAAACAGGGTCACAACTAGAGAGAGGCAAGTGGGACATGTGCCCCAGGTCCTGGACTTGGGGAGGGCATCAAAATCACTTTTATTAATTTAATGTATAATAGAGTAATAAAACTTGGCAACACCATCCTCACCAACCCATTAGGGGTAGTGTAGAATCTATTTTTGTGCCAGGTGCAAGAGACCCTAGTTGTGGGCATGGGTGTCAAAATATTATTAATTCATTTGTTTGTTTTGATTTAACATTCTTTTCTCCTGATAAGGGGATTGAAGGCATATTATAATATTAAAAACAATATTAGTATCATGACCATATTTAAATTGCCATCAACCTGATAAATGGAGCCAAGGTCAAGGCACAGAAGCTGACAAATAGACCATTGAATAGTTCATTGCTCTGCATATAAAGAGATGAAATCTTAGCAGCACAGACCAGGTGGAATGGGCCACATTCAGTGTCAGTCATACGGAGGTCAAGCATGTTGGAGCAGTTTTGTTGGGGGAATATACAGGTGCTTAAAAGTACTTAGTGTCCCTAGGGCCAGCTGCCTTTATACTCAAGAATTAAGAGATTACTGGCTGCAATGAGGAAAAAGAGCCACCTTTTCCTGTCTCTAACTGTGCAAATAGGATGGGGAAAGGGCAAACCAGGATATTGCTGAGAATACAATAGGCAGATAGGATCTAGATTAAGATGAGCACTTTCGCATCACCAGAAAAGGAACATGACAAAGGGAGAACGCAGAACTGCAAATAGTTATCACTTGCATAGGGTGATTTATATCTATATACACATATATAGAAATAATTACATCATCATCATCATCATCAACATCATCATCATCATCAACAACAACATCATTAATTGGATTTTCATACTGCACCATCTAGCAACAAGGCCACTCTGGGTGGTTTACAAAGATACATCATAACAAAACAGAACAATATACTATATAAAATAGCATAACAAATAAAAAATACACATAACTAAATCCACAGTAAAATCATAAATACATATTCAAGAAGCAGATAAGCAAAAACGGGATAAGATTGAAAAACAGGATCGTGAGAAGAGTAATTAATCTATTTAAGTAATTAAGGGGCAGCAGCCTATGCCTTCTGCAGCCCAGCTATCTCAAAGTTCAGATTCTCTTCTGCAGGCCTTTCCAGGCTTTGAAATCTGCTGGAAAAGCCTTATAATGGTCCCATCACCTGTTTAATGGAGACTCAAGAGAAAGTCTATTCTGTAGAAACTCTTGAATATGAAAAGCTAAGGGCTTTATCCCCACTAACAAAAAGACCCTCTTTTGTAATGGGCTGGAAACAACCTGTTTTATATTTTTGAGCACAAATGAAGCACATGTACATGCAGACTACTGTACCAGGGGAAAGAGCTTTACAGCTCCTCTGGCAGAGGTCAGTTTATTTTGAGGAGCATATGGAATAGATTCCGTATTTGTATATGCTCCTTATTCATTTTTTTAAAAAGCCTATATACAGTGCAATACCAGATAGTTTTTTTTAAATTAAGCACTGTTTGCCTACCCCTGCCTCCAATTGCCCTACCACCAATGGAATCAACTACCCCCTCGCCTGCCCTATCCTGGCTCCACCATAATTTCCATGTGATATGAGCCCAAATCCTAGTCTGCCAGTTTATTCTAGCTGTAGAGACCAGCCCTAAAAATTTCCCCTTGCTGCTCTCCTTCCACTGGCAGGCAAAGTTATTTTCATTCAGCAGACATTCAACAAATAATCAACAAGTTTTAGTTGATAGGATGATCTGCTTTTCTTTGAGTAAATGTATAATTAGTATTTTAAACAAGAGGCTTTAAAATGTTCTAATTTTATTGTGTTTCAATACTATAATTAATTCTACTTTAATGGCAAAAATCATCTTGCACAGTTATCCTCTAATGACAAAACTTTGGAGGCAAATAGCCTCAAGTTAAGAAATCACCACATACATTTAATTTTTGGATACTGAATTCCAAGACACAGTATACAACAAGAATGTCTATGGCAAAGTACTGGTACGTGTAACAAGGCAGAATGGTTTCAGCCAGTATGAGTAACTTGCTGTTTAAAATTCCTTTGCACTGCCGTGCAAAAGGCATAACATCTTTTTGATATGTTATCTGTTCCTTACTGAGCCACAAGTTTGGGTGCACAACAGATGTCTATGGGGATTTCTTAAATTTGCCTCCAAAGTTGTACCTTTTGCGTAGCAGCACAACAGGATTTCAGCTTCTATAATGATATTGTTTTTAACTACACTGCAAGCTGCTATGGGAGAAAGGCAAATCAATCGATCTTCAACATAGTGGGAAAGGCTGTATCCAAATGTGTATTTCAAGTCCATGCCATCACCCTCCCCAAGTGTTAATCCCTGATGGACAATTTTAGAAATTCCTGTTTTGCTTTCTTATTTTGATTCTTTGTCTTTAAATAAGAGCTGAATTGGACAGCTTGCTAGAGCATGGGTGTCATCAGAACATTGACTGTCTTCTGATCAGCCTTCAAATTGAGGAATTGTCTTCTATTAAACAGAACACAACACCGTCCTGAGAGCATCATATTTAATCCTTATTCCTACTTTTGGCTACCTTCCTCCAATAGTAGACGACCTACCATAACTGCTGCACAACCGATCTTCTCTTCCCTAACAGCTGGTCTCACAGATGGAGTGAAGAAATGCCCTTTCCAAACCAGAATAGGCCTGAACATTTTTCTAATTGCCCAATCTCTCACACAAGATGTTACTCCTTTACGTTATTACAAGTCAATTAACTGCTATGGTTTGCGCCAAACAATATTTTGTCTTATTCCAAGATAATATGCAATTCCTTTGCACCAAATAAGCAAATGATTCCACTGCACCTTTTTTCATTCAAAGCACACAAACACACTATCTTATCCACATGCATTACGTCAATCCTAAATTTAGATTACAAGCTTTTTGTGCAGAAACTGTGTCTCTTTACGCCTCCTGTGATGTGCCAAGCGCACCTTTGGGTGCTATTAAATAAAAACAACAACAAAACAGACTTTGATTCTAATCCACAGAACGTATAAAGACACAAACCTGATGGCACATAGCTGGCATATGCAAATACACTGCTTCTATTTCTAAAGTTCTACATTATTAAAAAGCTCATATTAATCTGGAGGAATAAAATTAAAAATTACTACTTTAGAAGCACACACCATGCATACTAAATCCATTTAATAAGTAGCAACAGATACTAGACTTGGAACAGGATGGCATCTTCAGTTCTTTGCCCAGTATTAAGCCCAGAGAGAGAGAAATACAAGCTCTGTTTGGTTGTACAATTCCTGGGCTTATTAAATCGGAGCTTAAGAGCCAGGGCCATGTACTCCCCCACCTCCACATCCCCTTTTCCTCCTCTGCCCTTGTACCTTGCATTAATCAAACTACAGGTAGCCCTAACATCTGAGGCAAGGAACTACAGATAAATAACAGTTTGCTATCCAGGCCCTTAAACCAACTTTTAAAAACAATTACTGGATTTCAGTTTGTGGTTTTAATATTGGTACATGTTTAATTGTTTTTAATATAGCTTTAGTGACATTTTAAATTTGTGATTGTTGCATAGTTTTAATTGTTGTGAACCACCTTGGGCCCACTGTGGGGAGAAGGACGGCATAATCAACAAGCAAACACACATGCTTTAAATGATGTGGAAAGATCAGAGGGGCTCTGTTGTTCATTTCTGGATACTAAGTTATATAGTCCACTAATTCAGAAAGATACAAACCAAACAAATTGTAATTTTAGAAGATGTAGCCATGTTAGTTTGTGAGAGAGTATCGGGTAAAACCAAAATAAAAGTAAAAAAATAAAGAAGACAAAAACATTGTGGCATCTTCAGGCTATTACTGTATGTCTGACAAATTGAACATGTCCATGAGAGCTCACATTAAAATAAAGCAGTTAGTCTTTAAGGTGCCACAACCTAAACTGGTCAGCTTTAATAAATCAGCAGCCACAACACCACTACCTAGGAAAACTGCTGCAACTTAGAGACACCAAATGGCCCAGAACCAGAACACGACACTAGCTAGACAGGGTTAGATAAATGCAGGAGAGTCTCCTTAAGATGGAGTGGAATGATTTGTAGGTCAGGAATGGTGTAGCAGGAAACAAAAATGAGAAATGCCTTTATGAAATCTGAGTGAGAGCACAGAGTCACAAAGGCAGCCTTAAAATGTTATTGAGCCTAAAAACCTTTTTTGGGGGGTGGGGGTGGGAATTCTAAAACACGATAGATATTGTGGATATTTCAAATAGCAAATATACAGAAGGCTGTTGACAGAGAGCAAACCAAGCCAAATTCAGATTTCACTCAAGCCTACTTCTAGTGAGACTGTTTAATATTCCATGCAACACAATACTTAAACACATTCTTCTCATTATTGTATGAGATGATTATTTACATACTGCTTTTCTGCCCATGGGGATGTCAAGCAATATACATTAATTTAATCACAACAAACAGCACATACATACATACATACATACATACATACATACATACATACATACA
>JAHTLZ010000129.1:52002617-52064272 GCA_023846285.1 Phrynocephalus versicolor
ACATCTTTTCATGTATTAGAATAAAGGAACAAAATAACAAGAATACTTTATTAATTGCTGGTGTTCAAATCTTAAGAGGTAATTCTTAAATATCTACATCTACCAAGGGTAGATTGCAGGATGGGGTTGGGTTAAAACGCACAAATGGAAATGCAAGAGACATCTGCAGGGGGATAAGCAATTGCCTTCCAATAATTACTGGGAGGTGGCAAGGACATTCTGGCATAAGTAAACACCATCAGATATATGGTGATTATAAGCCACTGCCCAATCCAAGAATAAGAGGGAACTATTATCACCATACATGTAATATTCTATGCTGGCATGATTTTCATTTGGATTTCCTACCCGGTACCCTACTAATGAAGTGGGATGCCAGCCATAAAAGCTTAAGCCGAACAAAAATAGTTATTAATAGAGATGGGCATGACCAGAAAAAATTATTTTTCGAGTTGTCGTTTGTCGGGACGGGTCTGTTTCTGGTCGTTCCCGTTTGTCGCGAATTTTTTCAAAAATTTGTCATTTCGTCGTGTCGTTTGTCGTTTCCACCGTGATTTAGCGCGATTTGACTTCCCAGAGCACGGGGTTAGGGGGTAAGGGCTAGGCTTAGGGTAACGGTTAAGGTTAGGGTGGGTTAGTGGGCTGCACCTCTAGGTGCCTCTGGCCCACTAAGAACACAGTGTACTGGCGTATGGGTTAGGGTTAGGGTTAGGGTTAGGGTTAGGGTTAGGGTTGGTGGGCTTTTTATGCCCTCTCTGGCACATCCAGAAGTCTCAGCAAAACCTGGTCATGCGATTGGTGGAATGGCTCCAAAAATTTGCATGGTCCCATCCCATGGCCAGCCCATCATTGCGCGTGCGCAGGTGTAAAAAAATAAAAATAAAATAAAAATAAAATAAAATCAATGGAGACGTTTTATTGCAAGAAAAACCCACTGCTGCTACTGTAAAAATTCAAGCATTTAAAATAGCTAATTTTCGCATGTTTCTGTGGTGCTTTGGTGGGTTTGGACCACGATTTCAAAATAAATATTTTGGTTGCCATTTTGGATCCCCCCGCACCACATGGCAAATGGAAACGACGAGGATGCCCCCCCCAGCCTGGTACCAGAGCAGCCCGGGTCAGGGGAGGGGGGAAGGCCAGGGATACCCCCCCCCAGAAACCACCCCTCTCGTAGGTGCCCTCAGACAGGCATATTTTCGCCTGCTTTTTTGCCCGGGAATCAGGGTATTTTTATTTTTAAAACTTTTTTTCTGTGCCACTTGGCATCGCGCGAACGACATCGACAAATCAGACCCAATTTATCGTTTATCGGTTGGAGTTCGAGTTCTGACGGCTTAATTGTCGTTACCGTTTCCGTTATGTAACGGAAACAAAGAACGGAAACGGAAACGAGAATTTCGCCAAGTTGTGCCCATGTCTAGTTATTAAGATGCCACAAGACTCTCCAAGTGACTAAGTACGTAAAAACACATGCAAGAGTGCATCCAAAGCTTTCAGTCTTGTTATGGAAAGTTACTCTGTGACGCGAGTATTTAAACTGGAAAAGGCAGGGTATTAAATCCTAATTTTATTGGTAAACAACAACAAACAAACAACAAACAAAAACAACAACAATGACAGATTTATAAAATTAAGAATGGTGTAGAATGAATAAATAGACCGGGTCATGATCTCATGCCGTGCTTGGGGGCTTCCCTAGGTTAATTGATCAGACATGGTTAGAAACAGAAGGCTGGACTGGGTTGCCCTTGGAGTCACCCAGCAGGGGCTCTCACTAGGCTTCAGATGGAGTGTAGAGGAATGTGTGTGATGAAAAGAAGGGAGCTAGCTGACAGGTAGGACAGTGCGGAGAGAAAAATGAGCACACTATGAAACAGGAAAAAGAGCAGACATGGAATGAACTGAAAAGATTAACAGTGGGTTAAAGATGCAGCAAAAATTTCTTTCCCCTGATACCACAGAAGTGTATTCTTCTTGAGTTAATAACAATATAGAAGTTGCTCTCTGAGCAAATCAAGTTGTGCATCACCAATCTAATTTGACTGGTAGTCGTTCTCAAATGTATCTAGTGCATGTCTCTATTGATTTCTCCCTATGGCCTCATGTGAACTAGGCATCCTGGTCAGGGCTGCAAACATGTGCAAGGAGAAAAGAGCAACTGTATCACACATGCAGCCCAAATATTTCTCTTTCCAAACTATTTTGCCAACCAGCATTTCTCTGGGGTCAGGGGTGGGGAATTCTTCTATTTCCAGCTGTTAAAAAGCCAAAACAGAAATCTACAAATACTGTAGATATAAAATACTAAAAATGCAAGTACTGTATTTTTCCACAGATATAACCCAGATATATCCATGAAGCAACATTTCTCAATATTCTCAAAAACAAAAATAAGCCGCCTTCCCCCACTTCAGTGCAGAGTGCTTCACAAATTTATTTGTCCACCCAGCCCGGAAATAAAGAGGTGAGATATGTTTGTAGGATTAAAATTGGGCCACAATTTATTGATATGATTTCACTCAATTCAACTGTTCATCATCCCTTAAACAAGGGGGGGGGGCTGAACGTAGTGCAAGTGGATCAGTTAATGATTCCTAATATTATTAGAAGGACACTGCCCACCTGTTCGGCGCCCTCCCAAAACCTGCAGTCTGGGCAGCCCTCATTCCTAACCTTTGAACTATTTATACCTACCACCTAATGTTCCTAATTTACTAATCTATTTCCTAATTCATATTGAGGGCTACCGGCTCAATAAGGGTATATTATTCAATAACATTCACCTGACTTAAATTTACCGCTTGCACTAACCACCAATTGTGACCGGTTATAAGCCTCCCCTTAGCCTTAAAGAGAGTGGGATGGGCGAAAACACACTGCCACTCTGGTCCAATCTGAGTGGAAGCCAAAAATTCCCATCTGGCCCGTACACAACTAGGTAATCTAATTCTGTTATTGGGGGGAGGGGGGAGGGAAGATGGCTGGATTGAAAAAGAGGCCTCTCACCATGTGGCAAGGCCTTATCTAACCTACTGCCCCTGCAAACAGCCCCATAGGCTGCACACACCTGACTCTAACCGGGCGGGTAGACAAAGAGGCCCCTCCCAGCACTATAGCTGATAGAAGCCACCAGTATCTTCATTTCGCTTGTTACATATGGGTATTGCTCTTATTCTCTTCTTCCAACTCTTAGTACCAAAGCAGTCCAAATAGGCAAGGGAATGGGCACTATACATAGCTCTAGTTATTCTTTTTGAGATGACAAATATTTAGAGGTGTGAAACTACTTAACTGACTTCAGTCCGGAAAAGGGCTGCAGTTCAATGGTAAAGTACATATTTATGCCGAAAGTCATAGATTCAATTCCTGGCATTTCCAGTTAGGGCTAGAAAAGAATTCTGCCTTAAGTCCTGCAGAACTGCTTGTAGTTAAGTGTCAACAACACTGGGCTAGGTGGATCAATAGTTTGATTTAGTATAAGGCAGCCGCCTATGTTCCTATGATGAAAAGGTATGGGTGCTGTTTGATTTTTGTATGTGCTATTTATATTCAGGAAGCAGCTTTTCCTTGGCATAAGGTTGCTGTTCAAAAGATGTTGAGAAGGAACGATACTTTTTTGTCTTCATAGCTGGTGTCACTAGAGACTATTTTTTTATGGCTTGCAGATTACTTTGTCACTTTTGAGTAGATATATGCATGAGACCCACAAAAAGAGAGGAGCTAGGAAAAGTGGTGTGCCATGTGTCTTGTAGAGCAACAAGGGGCAGTGCACTGCTCTGAGCACTTTCAGAGTTTCTCCTGAACAAGGAAGGCAAAGTTTTAGGCTGTACACTTTGATCTCTAAAATTATATCTACCCAATACAATAATCGTTTGAATTAAATGGACAACTTCTACTGTAAGTCTAAGTTTGTACTGGTATGGGACAAAAACTCTAGATGCATCTACAAGCCAAGTTTGCAAGGCACAGCACCAGTATTTGTCTTCTTCCCTGGACTAGGCATGCCACCCAATAAGGCTAAATGACTTGATTTACAAGCTGCTCAAGTGTTAAGATCATCAGGTGAGGCCTTTCTCTTGGTCCCACCACCTTTTTCGGATGCATTTGCTGGGCACACAGGAGAAGGTCTTCTCTGTTGCTGGTCTCAGACTCTGGAACTCAAGAGTTAAACAAATGAATGATAAATAAATTATTTTCCCCATTATTTATTATTTATTTAAAATAGTTCTATCCTGCCTTTCTCACCAAAGGACCCAAGGTGGTCCTTGTGCATCCATATCAGCAGTATGTTGTACTGAAAATACTATATGTGAAAATTCCAAAGCAGAATATCTTGGTACACTATATATTTATTTGATTTATATCCCGCTAATCATTGAAGTCAATGAGGAAACGTATTGGGAGCCACTGTACTGTGGCCAGAACAGGCATAATATGTTGGAATCTATTTGTCCCAGTTAATACTCTGGCTGCAAAGTTCGGAACTAGCTGCATTTTCTGCATTAGCCTCATAGGCAGCCTCACGCAGAGAGCACTAGAGTACTCTAATCTCAAGAATATGAGTGCATGAACCAATGTAGTGAGGGTCCCATTGTCAAGGAATGCACAGAGCTGTGGAATCTGCCACAGATGGTAATGTGCGGAATGGACCACTGATGCCACCTGAGATTCCATGGTGAGTACGAGGACCAGCAAGACGCCCAAGCTCCACACCTCATCCTTTGCCAGGGGAGTCAGTCCCCCAAATGAAAGGGAGTTTCCCAACCTGTAAACATTGGGAGGCCTGGTGCACTATGAGGTTTGATCAACCCAAAGAAAAGAGTACTCATTTTCTAGCCTTCCAACCTATTCTGACTGTTTCACATAGGTACACAATAGTGTGTACATGCATTTCCACATCTCTGCAATCCTCCGTGGACCAATTCAGCAGCGGCACATACTTCTGTCTATATTGTTACCACATGACAACTGAGGCTTTCCTTGTGCAAATGTTTAGTGGATATTGACTTAGATCCTGAGTTTGCTCTCACCTGTAGAAAAGGAGAGGATGTGGTTCTTACTGACTCTTGGATTGCCTTTGTAGAATTTTACCTCCCATGCAATTCTGTTCCAGAGGGTTATAGCAGACTCTTCCAAACAGAAATGCTGGAAGGTGGAGCAAAAATTGCCTCCCTGCACGTCACCAGTTTGAAAGCCTTCCATTTGTGGGTGGCACATATAAAGCCATAGTTTGTGAGTGAAAAGACAAGTAAAGAGACCTGAATATATTGTTGTTTTTAAATTGTTGCTTCTTTTAACTTGCTGTAAACCGCCCAGAGTTCTGTTCTGGAAAATGGGTGGTATATAAATGAAACAAACAAATAAATATTGATCCTATGGGAATAATTATCTCTCATCCTGCATTTCTTTCTTTCTTTCCAAACCATCCACACATTGTCTGCCTGCATTAAGACATGGATATAGAATGTGCTACAGCCAATTCATGTGAGCTGTGTGTGTAATCTATACATTTTCTCTAGCAGTGTTACAGGGAATCCTCTTTTAAGGTCTCAGAACAGCTCATCTAATGCTCCTAACAGCAGCCTGTTCTAGATGCCCCAGGAAACAGGCTATTCCTTTCTGTGACCTTCTCAGCCAATTTATACCAATATCAAATTTACAGGTAAGCATTCAACGGCTTTCCAGATCATGCTGGAACGTAATAGATGCTATTTTTATTGTGGACACAAAATAATGACTAAGCAAAATGGAGAGAGAAAAAAACTAGACTCCTGGCTGAAAAATGGGGCAACAGATGCCTATGTCTACGCCCAGCAGGATCATAGTAATTGATCAACTTATACCTGCCAGGGGAAGCTAGCAATGTATTTAGCAGAGAAGTAAGAGCCACCCAGTCCTGCATTATTTATAGAGAGTAGATTTTACCCTAGGGCCTGAATTTAAAATGAGTGCCAATGTAACAGGGCTCTGAGTCTCAGGAAGTCAGTATCACCCATCTGTGGCAGAAACCATTGTTGTTGTCATTATTGGTTTATTTAATTACAGGTATTATCAGCTTGTGCAATCAAGGCCAGCATTTTAAACAATACATTAAATGTGTAAATATATACTGTACATGTTTTCTTCAAGAAAAAAACTGTTTCTTCTATATAAACTCATTACAACATGACACTTTTGGCTCCTCTCCTTTATGTCTAGTATAGGAAAAACCGGGTAACAGAACAAATAGATAAACATAAAAATCAAATTTATTTCTCACTTGTTAAATAATACAGCCTTAATGCTAGCAATAGAAGTTGAATCCTACCCCCATAAATTGTATTACCGACTTTCTGAAAATTTAAAACTGCAAAGGTTCCCCAAACACTTTTAAATGTATTGCAAATGATTTAGAAAGTCTCTTATCGTTTGGGAAAGGACTTGTAAAGAGACATTGCACACATCAACTGCAATTATATACATTCTCATCTTAATCTTCCTATGCAAAATATTAATTGGAAGGTCTTAGGTTGCTACTCTCTGTTAATGTTACTTCATGTGTTTTTATACTGTATTCAACCATGTCTCATAAACAAAAGGAGAATCTTTCCCTATACGCTCTGACAGCAAATGCGGAAAGAACGGAATGTAACATCAAATGTATCTAAAGGATAATAAATCCTATCTAAAATAGTTGACGGATTAACATGGTATGTCTATATTGTATGTTCCTTCAAAATGGATCTATTTGCCCACTCTATCATACAAAGCCCTTAAAATGCCAGGAAATAGACCCTGCATCAGTGACTGCCTCATCTTAATAGACACTTAATACAAGCTTGACAGCACTTGTTACGCACTGGCATGTCTGCTGACCTAATTCACAACAAGCTAGAAACTAATAAACTCCTTTTGGCTACCTAGGGCTTTGAAAAAGATCACAGGCATTGCAAATTAACCAAAACAAGGTGCTGTTCTGAAAAAAAATTAAGACTGGATGTTTTGTTCTATTGACCCACTCGTTTCCATTTTAAATGTTTAAGACCCCCATACCACCCTTGTACGTAAAAATTCACAAATTCTACATCTTCCATGGTTTGAAATGGAAGCGTGTCACTAATAGCACACATTTTCATACAACAAAGTATGTCCCTGTAAAGCTGCTCAACAAAAATGGCTCTAATACGAGTCCTGAGATATTCAGCCCTTGCCACTATGTCCAATTTAGCATTATTAATGTCAGCAAATTCGCCTGATATATAAACTGGGAAAAATGGCACCAAGTTAAAATACTGCATTTCAGCCTGAAACACAGGTGTGCCCTCAATCTAGTAATTTAATTGTATTAGTTCCCATGTACTTGAGCACACTATGGCTTAACTGGTGACAAGCCAGTCCCTTAGGGAACAATAAGGAAAATATGGTGTTGGGTTTTTTTTACCTGAAACCTGAAATAATTAGGAAGTGATGGATGTGACTGGTAAATGTGAGTGATGTTTTTACAGGACAACTCTCATCTGTAACCATCTCAGTTTCAGATAAAATAACCCCTTCTGACAGGATTTGTCAGGAACATCTACAGCCAATCAGTCATGTTGCAATCCAACAAAAATATAACGATGTTCTTGTTATAACATCTATAGATTAAGTTATCAAAAGCAATTTCTGGTGCACTTTATCAATTAAAATATCTTGACTGAGACAGTAGTAATGGACGGCACCCTGTCAAAAACAAATAGACAACAAAATCTGAAGTTCATAGCAGTGCATTCCATTTAGGCAAGCAACCATGGCATTTTCCATCTGGAATAAACCCAACTCATTGCCAGTATGAGAGAACAATTTGTGGGGAAAAAATAAAAAAATCTTAATTTCACACTATCAATTTAAAGATGTTGCATACATTAAATTGGGGAAGAAGATACTACATACTGCTATTAACTGAGGCCATTTAATTCTCACAAACCAATATACAGTATAGGAAGGAATCTTCTGGCTCCAAAACACTGGGTTCCACTGAAGAAGCAGTGTTATCTTCCGAATCCCAAACTGAGAAAGCTCATTCCTACAGATGGCTATGGCTATTTCGGGGGTGGGGGGGTGGGGGGTCACAGGTCACCTGACATGCACTGTAGCCCTTGTTAAATAATTTCTTTCTTTACCTTTCACAATGGGACATTAAAGTCAATGTACATGTGTATGTACGAGAAACAGGTCTTTTGGGGGAGAAAGAAGCCTCTACTTTCTGAGCAAGGATGACGTTACCCAATTAAAAATGCCTTTTAAAGCACGCATTGTGGGAGTTATTTGGCAACAGTAACCCCCAGCCCTTTCGTAGTTCATATACTGCGGTCCCGGTAAATAGTGGGACCACAGTATATGAAAAAAGCCCCCCTGGGGTAAGCTGAAAAGGCCTGTTTCAGGCCTCCTGTACTTACCCCTTCCCAGGCCACCAGAAGCCCCAAAAGTGCTTCTTGCCCGAACGGAAGTGACTTCCAGAAAAACAGAAGTGACCTCTGGATCACTAAAAGCACTTGGGGAGCCTCTGAGGGCCTTTCTAGGTATGTAGGACTCAGAAATGCTTTCCTGCAAACCGGAAGTGAGTCCTCCAGCATGCCCAGAAAAGTCCCCTCTGACGGCCCGGGAAGGCCATTGGAAGCCCATTGGGGGCAGTGTGAGTCCTGGGGCAAGTACAAGAAGCCCCAAACAAGACCCCAGGCCCGACCTGACCCTACACCTGCATATCACAGATTTTCAATTATCACAGGTCAGGTTGGGTCCCTATCCACTGCAATAGGTGGAGGGGGTACTTTATTATAAAAGGGGGGTTGTAACTTGAAAAAAAGATGGAAATCACTGGTTAAATGGGATTGATGGATGATTGGGGAGAAAAGTTTCAGTATGATTATTAAAAAAAATTTAAAAAGGGGGACAGACAATACATTTGCTCTTTCAGAGTGACCAGTCTGGCCCCCAGAGTCACATTTTAGATAATTAAGAAGGACCTGCAAAGACCATTTAGTCTAAATGCTTCAGTACTGTATGTCAGCAAAACCTTTTCAAGAAACAGATTTTCATTTAATTGTTGATATAGTTCACGAAAGAGTGACTGCTTTTGATAAGGCAGAGCTTACTACATCCAGGAGCCTCATTATGAAACCTTCAAAGCACTTTGAAATTTCATCCCCAGTAAGATTCATTCTTAAGCTTTAAACACTGCCTGTGCATATTAATATTTAACCTGCATGCAAGATATTGCGTTTCACAGCATCCATTATGAGCCTTTCCTTCAGCAAGATGCTCCTTCTTGCAACGGATATGTAGAAGTGAAAGATTTATGGATCTCCATTTATACAGAAGTTTTTTGTTTACTGCACTATCCATTGTGAGTTATACACAAGAACAAACTACAAAAAGTTCCACAATGCAAATTCAGCATATGTAGACCTAAAAATAACCTAAGAACTTGAAGGGACCCTGTGGGTCATCAAGCCCAGCCCTTGTGGAGCAGCCACAGTGGGGGACTCAACTACCAGCCTCTAGCCACAGACCTAAACTACTGAGCAACCCAGAAGTAAAAGTAGTGCCAAACAAACGCAAAAGAGAAATTTTTTGGAGTACTTGAAGACTGAAAGGTGTATCTTTAGCCTAGAAAATCCATTTTCCAGAATATTAAAAAGTGCAGGAACATTTATCTGCATTGTAATACATTCAGGCACATTCGGGTGGCCATGATGCAGTGTGGTGACAGCAATGAAGTTCACTAGCTTCTTTGGTAATTATAAGTCAGATAACTATATAACTGTGGAACTAAACTGTCAGAAGGGACCATGGCCAAATTAGTTTTTAAATTTTTAATAATTATTCAATAATTAATAACATTTAAAAATTATTAATTATTATTTGTTTTGACCATGAAAGACTCAACAGTTGTGATCTATTCAGAAATTATGAATGCTATGTAAAATTATTAGGAGTGTTATGGACAATGAAGTAACAAATAAGCTAAAATAAATAAAGGAGAAATTACTGGGGCATTTCCCAATCAGTCACAATTTACATAAACAAACCACAGGAAGTAATAATACTCTATTGATCATATAACATCTAATAAGGTTTGGTTCTTTGCCTGGAAGCAATGTTTGAATAGATGGATGGGTGGGAAGGTGGATGGGTGGGTGGATAGATGGAAGCTGCACTGGCTGCCAATCAGCTATCGGGCACAATTCAAGGACCTGGGTCCTAGCTACTTTAAAGATAGACTCTCACAGTATGAACTGACTTGAGTGTTAAAGTCATCAGGAGAGGCCCTTCTCTCCATCCCGACACCCCCACAGGCACATCTCATGGGAACGCATGAAAGGGCCTTCTCGGCTGCTGTGCCCAGACTCTGGAACTCCCTCCCACTAGAGGTCAGGACTGCCCCATCTCTTATGTCTTTCCAGAAACAGGCAAAGACCTATGTCATAATTTCTAAAAAGTACATAGAAACTTCATGTAGTGCAGTATGCTCAAGTGATCTATGGAGCTTGCTTTTCAGAACATATCACATCAGCTTTCTTCCACTTATTCTACCATGGCTACTAGCTTTTCAGGAAAAAGTTGATTCTCCAGTTCCTACTGCCAAAGTCCTAAACAGACTAGGATCAAGAAACTGCTGGACTGCCACACGTGCTTGCCAATATATTGTATTCTCTTGAAGTTTTTGCAGCCTAACATGGTGCATCTCCTTAAGTGTGGCAGGAAGAAACCTTTCTGGACTAGGGCGAGTGTCTGTCACAAATAGCACAAACAAAGAGAGCCTTTCCTGCCTCTGATTCAAAGACATCCTAGCTTCACTGTTCTGCCTTTCTTTCCCTGTCAAGTGTCTATTGGAAGCACTTGATCTATTGAGGTCTGTTTCTCAAAACACTCTCGTTTTAAACCTGCTGATATCTGTTACAGTAAGTACAATGTTTTTCATTCTATAAGACGCACCTGACCATAAGACGCACCTAGTTTTAAGAGGAGGAAAACAAGAAAAAATGTTTAGCCTAAGGTTTCATGGCAGGGGAATCCTGGCTGCAAAAAGGGGAGGGCAGAAGCTCCATGGAGGAGCCCTCCTTGCAAACTAGGTAATTTTTGCCTGGGGAATACATGCTGCAGAAGGAAAGAGGTGGGGAGAGGCTCCCTGGAGGAAGCCTCTTTGCAAAGGAGGTGATCCGGACTGTGGAATCCCAGCAGTAGCAGGGGACGGAAGAGACTCTGTGGAAGCTTCTTTGCAAATGAGGTGACTGGGACTGAGGAATCCAAGCTGCAAAAGGGAAGGGTTGCAAACAAGGTGATTGGGATTGGGGGATCTAGGATGTAGAAGGGGAGGGCAGAGGCTCCTTGGAGGAGACGTCTTTGCAAATGATGTGATTGGAACTGTGGAATGGAGAGGCTTTGCAAACGAGGAGATTGGGACTGGAGAATCCAGGCTGCAGCACGGGAGGGCAGAGGCTCCATGGAAGCATCTTTGCAAACTAGGTGATTAGAACAGTGGAATTGATGCTGTAGCAGGGGACAGGAGAGGTTCTGTAACTTCTCTCTATATGAAAATGTGTGATATATCATATGTAGTGGGGACTAGAGATGGGCACGACTCAAAAAAATGGTGTTTCGTTTGTCATTTGGTCGTTTAGGGGTACGTTTCAGTTCGTTTTTGTTTTCGTTGGGTTTTTCTGCAAATTTTTTTGTTTTTGTTTTCGTGTCATAATGAAACAAAAAACGAAAATGAAAACTTGCTGTTTCATCAGCATTCTTTTCAGTTCAATGCATTTGCCGCAATGGAAACGAAAAACACAGCAAAATTTTTCATTTCGTTTCCATTTCCGTTTTGTTTTTCGTAACGAAACGAAAAAATGAAAACGAAAACAAAAATTTCGCTGAGTCGTGCCCATCTCTAGTGGGGACTACTGTATCCGCTCTATAAGACATGAGGACATTTCCCCTTACTTTTAAGGGGGGAAAGTGCATCTTATAGAGCGAAAACTACAGCAAACTAAACCTTCTATTCTTTCTGCTGATACTGCCTGATTTCGGAAACTAAGCAGGGTCAGCCCTGGTTAGTACTTGGATGGGCGACCACCAGGGAATCCCAGGTGCTGTAGGCGCCTGGAGTAGGAACTGGCAAGCCACTCCAGAATTCCTGCCAAGAAAACTCCATGGACATGGAGTCACGAAGAGTCGGTCACGACTGTAACGACACAACACACACACACACACATTGAGACAGCAAGTGCCCATTGATGATAAAAGGGGCTGGACTAATCTGAGAAATGTGAATCTAATACTGTTTTGTGAATCCATTCATTTTGCTGCACAGCTAGAGGGGTTTAAACAAAATTCAGGCTCTGTCATACACTCATGATCAGAGGCTTGGTTCAAAATCCCAATACCTTGAAACATGTGATAGATGAGAACCAAGAAAAAGACTTATTTTCTGTGGTATTCAGGGTGGAAAAAAATTGCACCCCATCCTTACATTCCAATGGTCTCCCTCTCTGTTAATCTTTAAACAGCCTGGTAAATCATTTCATTTTGCCTAGACTTTAACTTCTTCTTTTGTGTCTGCTGCATTTTGATTTTCTTTACTTTCAGTCTTACTACATTCTGTTGAATAATTGGTGCAGGAGCCCAGAGTGATTCTATCAAGAACAATGTAATTCTTTCCATAGATGAGAAACAAATATAATAGCTGATCTTCCCAATATAATCATGCTTGTAATTATGCTTTAAAAACCATTTGTTAACATTAGTACTGCTGCCACTGTTTTTCCAAAAGGTAAGCTGATTCAAAATTTACAATCAATACCTTGGTAGTTACAACAAATCTCAGAGGAACAAAAACGTGATTATTTTAGTATTGTTGAGTTTCTTTTCAAGGAATATGGTCACTAAACACCACTATGTCTCTCACCGGAAATGGCACTTTTGTATTGAAGATGAAGAACCAGTAGCATTTGTGGAAAATAATTTATTTTAGGCTGAAACTGTCTTCCCTCTCCTCAGGAAAAAAAAAGATGCCAACATCTAAGCTCAAAGTAAAGAACTAATTAACTAACAACAAAAACTTTTCAGTAACTTCCAAACACCTGCCAGTTGAGTAAAATTTGTCTTTAGATTCACCCCTGCAAAACCAGAAACTAGATGAAAAAGAACACCTTTCTCTGCCTCTATATAAACAAGTTAAGACAGGAAGTGAAGGTGTTTAAAAATATGAAGCTCCATCTAACTTTCAGGAACATTATTTCAAGCTCATAAATGTAAATATGGCTGCCTTTTAATAGAGATGATAAACGTATGTGAGATACACCCCATCTCATACTGCAGGTCAAGAATTCATGCATCTGAGTCATCTTTCATATGCAAGATATTCTCTGAACATGGAAAATTACTGTTTTCAGGTTGATCAGAGTGAGCACTCCAACCCTTCTCCTTGGCATGACAATTTCAACGTGCATGTGTTTGCTTGTTTATTTGTTTCTGTGCACAGAAGAGCATTCAGCCTGGAGACTGTTAACCTGGAATGTGAAATAATATACTCAAGCTCAGGTTTCCAATCTCAGTCAAAAGCAGGAATCTGTCAACTATATGAAGTAAGAACTTATAAAATGTGCATGTTATTGGACTGTACAATGAAGTTCTTTAATTTGAAAAGAAGTTACTATTCTCTCACTGTTTCTGCTCCCTAGCTTTAAATGTTAGACTTTATACATGTAGAATTACATGTTCTACCACTCAACGTTATGCTCCCCTTTCTGGAACATTAAACACACTCTACAGTCATATGGTATGCCAGCAGACAGCTAACCAATGTCAAATATAATTACACAATTATTTTGTTTGCAGTGGTATCATAGTGTTCACTTTCACTTAGACCAAAGCTCTTTTTTCAAAATTCCTAGGATGTTGCTCAAGGTGGTAGAATAGCCAATTTTATGCACTTCTTATGTTTAAATATTTGCCTCTCCTTGGTTAGAAATAATTTATATTTTCATTGGTTTTCTTATTATTCCTTCAGTAATGGTCCAACTGTTCAAGTGTAGCACAACTAATCTAATTCCACAAGACAGCATTAGAATTCCAAATTCTTGCTACAAAGCATACCATAACACTAGTTTACATCCTGAAAGCCCACAGCTTGATATCACCTTCTGCATAAAGGATCTCTGAATTCATCTTGACATGAAACTTTTGGGATTTTCCCTAAAGTCATCTCTTCACACTTTCCCAGCTCAGAGTAATTTCCAGAGCCATACTCAGACAAAAAGAATGAGTCATTTTAGCATGCTCTGTTAACTAAACAAAACCAACTCAATTATATTTGAGTGTTGCCCCAAAGGAGGACTCAGCACCCAAAATTATAATGCGCTCAGCCTCCTGTATAGTGAATATTCAATAAGTCCTTCAGTTGCCTCAGGCAGGCTCACCATGGAGCCGCTATTTAAACCCACTGCCTCAGAGAAGCTGGTAAATGCTACATGATATCAAACTTAAATTGACAATTATGAAGATTTTGAAGTCATCTTTATTATATAAGCTTCTGGAGCAAAAATCAATTTAGTATTTTACAATGGCAAAGCAAAAACCACCAATATACATCAACAGAAAAAAGGAAATTAAAGAAAGAGGGCTTCCGCTACTATTTGGTTTGGTAAATGAGGTTAAATGTGCACAGTCTCCAGTTACAGTACTTATTTATAATTAGCTTTATGAGATACTTGGTTTTTTAAGAATAATGCAGGAAAACCACAAAAGTACATAAAGAACAAGCTGAGTTAAGCATTCTGCAATGCACCATCCACTTCCACATTATCCACACATATACAGTACATAGCACTATAGACCTATTAGAACTCCCAGCATTAAATTACATTCATTGTTGTGAGCTTTTTGGGCTGTTTGGCCATGTTCCCTGAGCTCCTTGACCTCTGAAGATGCCAGCCACAGAGTCTGGCAAAACGTCAAGAAGACACACTTCCAGAACATGCCCAAACAGCCCAAAAAACTCATGATTATCAGATATCGGCTGTGAAAGCCTTCAAGAACACATTAAGTTACATTGTTCTCCTAGGAAACAAACAACTCACATATGCACTGGCCACTATGTGTTCCAAAATGTTAACATATTTGCTATAAAATTACACGAATTTGTTTTTTCTTCCCATGTAATGGACATTGTGGCATACATCAACGAGGGAGCTGCCTCCAGGGCTGCTAGAAAACCATTGCTCTCCCCATGTGTCCTCTGGAGAACCCATCAGATTTGCCGTCAGCTGGGCCTCAGTGGGGTGCTGAGGCTGGGTAGCCAACCTAGATCCAGGGGGAAATGGCAAATAATGAGAGACAAGGAAAGGGGAAAGCGCAGATCTCTGTAACCAACTGGTGGGGATAAAGGTAAAAGGCAACATGGAGGAAGAAGAGGCAACTGAGTGCAAGAAATGTTGGAGCAGGAGGCGGCTTTGTTTGGGGAAAATGTCTAATATTATGCTCTTGTTCAAGAACCCTAGACCAGTGTCCTTGTCAAGATTTGGCTCCCACAAGGAAGGGGTGAAGGCAGAGGCCTTCAAGTTGAGCCCTTGACAGCCTCAGCTTGATGGGACTGGAGACAGCAACATACATAAAGCAGTGAAGGTTGTGGAGGGACAAGTGCCAGATAAAGAGACACAATGGTGCTTCCAGGATAGCAAGAGAAGAACCTCAGCACAGTGACAGCCTGCCAGTATAAGCCATCCCTAAGATAGTTGAGTTGGTCCAGCAAGTCCTCAGAACATTTGGACTGTGCCAGCCCTGATGGAGTTACCCAGAGATGTCCAGAGGGATGGGAAAGGCAGCAGGCTAGTAATTGGAACTTAGCCCAGAGACAGACCAGGGGAGAGTGATCCCTGTGCTACAAGTGTCTGGTCTGGTAATAAAATCTTCTTTGCATCATATTCAGAGTCCTGAGCTTATGGGAGTAATGTCATCCAAAACTTCTCCTACTCCCAGCCCTGGGAGGGGGCAGTTGGGCAAATGATTTCCCACAGCAAATTATTGGGACCAATCCCAGTGGTGTGCATTGTGAAGTGAGAGAGCTGCATGCAGTTCCTCAAAGCCTTGCTTTACAGCACATGGATGTCTCTCTGACAATAATACAAAATCTGCAACTAAATAAAATGTTCCGAACCTGGAAGGCTCCAGGAGTTGTTTTGTGCAGGAAAACTGGGCACAATACCACCCCCTTCATCTAATCTCAGAACACTAAACCCACAACAATTTTATGGGAAGTTCACTTCTGGCAAAATCTCTTTTCTCTTCTTTCTACCTTCATTTGTGTTCTGGTGCAGAATTGAGGTAGAAAACTGGCCCCTAGATCCTTCAAAGTAACTCATCCCCACTTTACATGTATTTGTAAACTTCTAAGTAAACACACACTGTAAAACCCTGCTTAAAAATAAAGATGCACTTTCACAAGGGCTTTCTGAGACTTTTGCTCAGCTCTTTGCACAAAAAAAGCAGAATAATATAACATTGGAAAATCTGATAGCTGTTGTAAGTTTTTCGGACTGTCTGGTTGTGTTCCAGAACATGGCCAAACAGCCCGAAAAACTCAGAAAGCTATCAGATCCCGGCTGTGAAAGTCTTCGAGAATAGATAGGAAAGTCTATTTAGGTGTCACTCATGTATGGTTGGGTGGTGATGGAGGTCAAGCAAATTATTCCCTTGCTTCTTCACAAATCCTGAGCCAACCATAATCCATGGCAACATAATTAAACAGTTATGGATACAATATAATATCTATGGAGGGCCAGGAGTAAAAATGCTTTCTTCTGTGAATAAAGAGCAATCCATTTAAGATAGTAAAATACATTTTTTTCAAAATTTAATTTGAATTTAATATAAACTAGGTCACGTTTTCAGTTTGGAGACCTGTTTGTAAATCTCTTTTTGTATCTTGCTTGACAAGATTGAAAAGCAAGTTTAACATAACACTAGTTTCCCCTTTCCCCTTCATCTATCAACATTGCAGGAAGAATGTTTATAATATAAAGCAGTTTTTGTTGTTGTTCCCTGAGCTCCTTGCCCAGTTCCTTGAGCTCCCTGAGCTCCTTGCCCTCTGAAGATGCCAGACACAGAGTCTGGTGAAACCTCAGGAAGAAAAACTTCCAGAACACAGCCAAACAGCCCAAAAAACTCACAATAGCTTTCAGATCCTGGCCATGAAAGCTTTTGAGAATACTTTTTTTTTTTTGTTATTCATATCAAATTTATTTTATTGAAGAAAATATTTTAAAGTCAAACCCCTACAGATAAACTATGACCCAGATCAGAAAATTGCTTTCTAACAAAACTGGAAGACAGACAACTTAAAAGAGGGTGCCACATGTCAGTCAAGCTCCCCATCCCCTAACATAATCAAATTGCTCTATGCAGCAAGGACCAACTTGCTTCAGGCTTATAAAAACACACACAAACCTAGGCAAAGGAAATAGATGTGCTCTACAATCTGTTTCAGCCATCCATCCATCGATCTACCCACCCATCAGTCTAGGGACACTTACATTTTTCTTTTAATGTTTTACTATACCTGTAGTATGTAGGATTTCCTGTAACTCACAAAGTGTTTATTACCATAAATATGAGACACAAAATAATATTGTGAAACAATAAAGGACACATAGATAACACATTCCACTGCCACACCATTTTCTCTGTATGTGCTATAATGCATTTCTCTCCTCAAGGGCATTGCTTGGGTCTGAACTAACATTGTGTGACATCAACAGAGGATTCATAACTAAAGTTATTTAACCACTATCAGATAATGAGTTAGGCAATTATTACTCCTGTAAAATATATGTCAGGACCTTCCAATCATTCTTCAACTTTTTAAGCCTCTTGTCCTTGCTTGTAGAGTACAACAAACTGGCAGAGATTCCCCTTTTCATTAAAACTTGATTAGAAAAAAGATAAGTTGCCAATATGCTCAAGAACCCAACCCAATTAAGTGCGTATTCAAAGCTCCTTTGAAATTTGATGACTGATGTGCTTCTACGTATTAAGATGTCCTCTGCCAGCCCAATTTCCCCTGTATTTCCATATCAGTACTAGCAGTTAAATACTGCCCTCTCGGGATGGGCACCATACAAAAAATGACACACTGTTTCATAATTTCATAAGGTTTTGAAATGTTTCAAACTGAAACAAAGCAACAATGTGTCTTCCCGAACCAAACCAAAATGATATTTTCAGTTCAGAGGAACCAAACCAGGGAGTCATTGCCAGATCTCACTTCAGGCAAGGGGCTGCAGCGAGATCCAGCCACTGTTTCCCTGCTTGGTTCTGGTCACGACCACCCAGCTGGTTTTGACAGTTCAAGCTGTCAAAAATGAACTGGATGGCGGCAGCCAGAACTGGAGAGTGGAGGAGGGAGGCTTTTGAATTCTGTGCCTTAAAAGCCTCACTCCACTTGCCACTTCACAGCAGGGGTCTGAGAGGGCGGGCACTGACATCAGCACCCGCCCTCTCAGACCCGTTCTGCTGCTTCGGAATCAAAGTGAACCCCCTTGGATTCTGATGCATCAGAAGGGGTCTCTGCTGGTTCAGAATCCAAGGGGCAGAAGGGGTCTGAGAGCCCACCTTCTCAGAAGAAATGGAGAGCAGGATCAAAAACACTGCCACCCTTCCTTCGCGTGGGTGAAGGAGGGGTGGCGATGGCTTCAGCTTCCCGGTTCTTCTGAGCCAGGGGAGGGTCACCCAACCCAAACAGCCACCCAGTATTGAAGCCCCTGACACCCCTCGTTCGGCTTGGAGAAGGAGCGATGGCAGTGGCTTCAGCTTTCCAGTTTTTTTGAGCCAGGTGAGGGTCAGGTAACCCTTCCCTGGCTCAGAAGAATGGAAGACTAGAGAGTGGTGGATAAGAGGCTTTTGAATTTCGGCTGCGCCAGCACCCTTGCTGGTGCCATGCCCAATTCAAAAGCCTCCACCATTCTCTGGTTCTGAGGCACTGACACCCAGCTGGTTTTGACAGCTGGTGCTGTGGGGAGGGGGGATGGTTTTACTCCTAAATTTGCAGCACCTCTCTCCAGTCTGAGCTGTCAACCAGCTGAATGGTGAGCTGTGTTTCATTGCTCATTTCATTTCGTAATTAACAATTTTTTTAAAAAAACGTTAAATATGAAACAAAAATGAAATGCAATGAGCAACAAAATGAAAGGAAACGAAACAATATTTTTCCATTTCGTGCCCATCTCTACTGCCCTCTCATTCACATGTTCTCTCTTGCTCTGTACATATTTGCATGAAAAAAGACTGCAAAACAAATGCTCGACATCCAGTTTTAATGAACAGTCAATAAATTACTTGAACCTTACCTTGATGCAATTACAGTAATACCCTGGTTTATGAGCATAATTTGTTTCAGAAATATACTTGCAAACCAAAACACTCTTGCATCAAAGCAAATTTTCCCATAAGAAATAATGGAAACTCAGATGATTCATTCAGGAGTCCCATAGACCACATACTCTACACAGAAAATGGCAAAACTCAGAAAGATGAAAGAAAATTCTGCTTGTATAATGCCACATACCACTTCAAGAAGTCTCTGGGCAGTTTACAGTTTTTTAATTACAGTATGCAGGCTACACATTGCCCCCCCCCAGCAAGCTTGGTACTCATTTTACCAACCTCAGAAGGATGGAAGACTGAGTCAACGTTGAGCCTGCTACCTGGGATAGAACCCCAGGTTGTGAGTACAGTTGTAGCTGCAGTACAGGCATTTAACCACTGTGCCATGAGGCTCTTTATACTTACTAAAACTCACTAAAGAAGTTGGCTAGATGTCCATGTCCCCACCATGGTTTAGGTACCTGGCTGTGGAATCTGCTCTGCTTGAGACTAACAACTGGATTTTACTCTGTATTTTTAATATGGCAATAATAAAGTCCAATTTATACCCCTATACACACTTGACTAGCTGCTCCATGTCTAGAAATGGTTTTTCTTGGGGGGGGGAAGAATGTTGAAAACAAATTAAATATGAATATAAAGAAAAATACAACCCTAACCTGCATGTTCCTGGCTAGTGCGAGGGAGACCTCTATTCCTCTCTTCTCCCTCTGCTTTGGAGGCTGCCTGAGACGTAATGTTCCAGGCAATCACCCATAATCCAGCTGGGGGAGGGAGGGAGATAGAGCCGCCACCGGCTCACTTGTGATCATGTGACCTGCTCCAGTGCTTGTATATCAAGACACTGATTGCCGATCAAGGCAATATTTAAAATAAATGTTTGCTTGTCTTGCAAAATGCTCTTAAACCAAGTTACTCTTAAACCAAGGCATTACTGTACTCAAGAAACAACTGCCTCATTGCCAATTACTGTACTACTTTGTGCAATTTCTTCTCTGAAGCATGAAGTCTTAAACACCTGCTGTTCTATTTTGTTGTCCCATCTTTAGTCTACACTTCTTTGACCACATTTAACCACATCACCTTGGCTGAGAGCTCTCCTCTGTTTTGTTTTCACAGTTGTCTTCTGATAAACCATCTGCTCCTGGCAGAATATATTCTCTGATTCTGAATGCATTGCCAGTATTCAGGTTTGGCTGCAAATGACAGTGGGTTCTCTTTTCTCTCACAATTTCAAAGGCCTCTGGGGACATTTGTTGAGTTCAACTATATCTCAGCATCTTGAGCAATCACTTTAAGATACTGAATCTACATTAATGAACTTCTCAACGTTAGTATTGGCCAGTGGCCACAATGAAGCACAGCTTAATAGACCATGCAAAGAATGGACCACACTTCGATTAACTTTAAGACAACATTATCATCAGATGCTAGAATTATCACTTACAGCAATAATCACAATGCATACTAATATACTGTTTAATGCACTTATTTTAAAGGTTCAAAAGCTGGCAAAATGTGGTTCTGCGTCTCACCAGATGCTTTAGTAGCCATATTAGTTTGTACAGAAAAAAGGAGAAAAAGAAAAAAGACAAAATGTGCTAACTTAAAGACTGTTATATTTTAATGTCAGCTTTTGTGGACAAAAACAGTCTTACTACTGGTTCCTGCAAGACTCCAGCAAGAAGACAGAGAAACCAATATTTCCCTGTTCTAAGCAAGGATTCTAGAGAACCTGGAGAAAGGAAAGAGGGAATGCTTTCATGTTGCATTTCTGCAGAAGAAACGAATGGTTCTGGTGCTTTAACATTTTCGGTTATCCACATTTTTGCACCTTATCTCTACCTTGATGAAACTTCAAAAGAATAGCTTTTCTCTTATCCCCCCAAAAGACCTAGAAAATATATAAAAATACTCTCAAAGGCATCGGCTCTCAGTAATTCTGTTTATGCAATAAAGTCTGCACTGGAAACACGTTCTAGCAGGAGGACTGAAGACACACAAAATTAATAGAGTATGTGCAAACCCCCTGTCTTGCTCAGTGAATAATCATAAAGTGCTTTGCAATAAAATACCTCTGCTATAAAATGCCCAGTCATTTTAAGAAGCTTCTTTTTCAAGTATTATCCATCACCTCCTCCTAATCACATAAACTTATGGGGACTTTAACTAAGGTCTACATGCCAGCTAACTTCACAATATCTTTACCCACACTTAGGCCTGGAAACAATACAGCCAGCAACACAGACTGCAAGCAGACCCATGAACTTCCAGTGAAATCACTCTCAGATCTGTGAAACCAGTGAGGGGTGTGTGGCTTTATATGGATGGAAAGGCCATAGAGAAATAATATTCAGCCATTTCTGAATACTCAGAAGTTGATTAAATCTTATCTTAGAATCCATTTTTAAGCATTCTTGAGAAGCTTTTGAGAAATGTTTCATTTCTTACACAGGAAAAACAAAGCTATGTGGATGTACAGACCAGCTAAGAACTGTAAAACTCCCAGCAACCAGATTGCTGAGAGGGTGGTCGTCTTTATAGACTGTCAGGGAGAAAGTCTGAGTGATTAATAGACTGTCCCTAGAAAAGTGAAGTTGAGTTGATGTGAGGTCTTCTGGAACTGGGTTTGGCTACCATGTGCCAGGACAAACCGTACAATTGAAATAATAGGTCTAGAAAATGAGAGCTCTGCAACCCTAATTAGTGCTACAGCATGGGTATCCAAGGCCACAGCGATGCCCAAGGTAGACTCGTACATATGTAACTGCAGGTCTCTGGGTGCAGTCATTGCACCGTCCATCTTATTGACCTCTTCCACACTTGAACACTACAAACAGGCACACCTGATTTTACAAACCTGGTAAATTATGAACTTATCAAGCTGTGGTTTATTTCTGACTGCAGGATCTACCAAAATCCCACTGGGGAAAGAAAAATAAACCACCATGAACAAACTGCTTGCAGAGTCTACTTCTTAATTGGCTGAGAACTAAGTAAAGACCACTGTGTCCACTCTTGAACCTGGAGATCACAGAGACAGCTATAGTAGTCTATTGCCTTTTGTAGAATATTTGCAGGTCATGTTGCTGCAGAAGGAAGGAAAATTGCTAGCATTGTGGGCATAACCCCTCACCTCATAATAAATAGCTGCTGACCCCAACCCTTTAAAAGAGGCCACAAGGGCATACCAAAAGAGTTACCTGAAACCTTATCCGAAACAAATACAATTAAGGATTTAAATCACAACAATGTCACTTTAGAACTGTATCCCTTCTTCTCTTACTCTACCTTACCTTTGTTAACCCTAAGCCTTTATCTGCCTCTAAAGCAGTATATTGTAGCAATTTTCTTAACATTTGACTGGAGGGTTAACCCATGAATATATGGCTATGTTTCATTGAGTTAATTACAGAGGGTGAAATGGGTGTGTTGATGGAAACAATAATCAACAGGCCTCTTGAACCAGAATATAAGATCTGAACTCTTGTCATATTAATTATATTTTTTGTTCTTATATAAAATCCTAAGATTTATTCGGAGAAATAGCTAAACAGAATAGGTTCATATTTTGCCGACCAGATGCAGGATCTTCCTTCGCCATGTTTTCCATCAATATGCTGCTGTTGTTTCTCTGTATTATTCCCATTGCCATAGATGTAACTATCCTTCCACCCATCTCGCTCTGTCCTGAAAACAGGGGAACGTCCCACGTCCCCCCCATACACACATACCGCCGCTTCTCAGGATGCTCACATTCAATTTATCTCTGTGTATTTGAATTCCACCCCACATTTTTTCTAGAGTGGCACTAAAGTCTTGTCTCTTTCCTCAGTTGCCCCTGCAAGGCTTTATTCCAGTGGCTGCATTGATTGATGACTGTGAGATAGTACATTTGCTGTACCTATATGAGAGCATTTCTGAGCTGTTTCTCAGCCCTACAGCAGGTACATGATGTGGCTGAGATCCTGAATGTGTGGAGAAGAAAAGTACTGATTCCTTTTTCAAGAAATCAAGAGTGCAGGCCTGCTTCAACAATGATTCCATTAAATTTGCGTTTTATTTTAAATCCGTTTCTTTTTTAAAAAAATAAATAAAGTACAGTTTACATACATACAAAACTGATTTCACTAACTTTTTTAAACATGAAAATAATTCCCCCCTCACCATTCCAGAAGAACTGCTTAAACAAAGTATTAAATGCTTCATTAAAAATGAAGAGAGCCCAGGATTTATTGATATGTTAGACTACTGGGGGAAAAATAAGCTATATAAGCTCCCTGAATAAGACTAAGAAATGTCTCCATGAACACAAAGACTGCAGTCTAAGATTCATTGAGGTTAAAATCCATTATCCTTTTAAAATGGCATTGAGAACATGCATGAAATAGAAAATCCCACCCCACTAAGAAACAAAGTGGATTCTTCTCTTTGAGTTCCTCCAAACACAAGCCATAGGGAGTAGTTCAAATGAAAGTATTATGAAGATTACATTAGGGAAGTTTGATCTATTATAAAATACTTGCTCACAAAACATTGAGAAAGAACAACCTCTAACACCCACTTCAATTTCAAACATAGCATTATCTGTGTGCGTGGTTTGGCTCTAAAAATGAGGAAATTCCATACTAAATTGCATGGCTGACTGTTCTGGTATTTAAAATGTTAAGAATTCAATGGCCTAAATATACCAGACTTTCAAAAATGCACAGTTCAAGAATTATATTCCAGTAATATCTTCAGCTGCTTCACTCCTGGGAAACTAACTATAGCTTGTCAACAGGAGTTCAGCCCTGTAAAAGGTATTACAACAGAAGAGAAAGATGCAACGGTGGCAGCAGAAAGTGATATAAATTCCAAAAGCCCAGAAAAACCAGCATCATAAATATCTACACAGAGACTGGTTTGTTTTCTTACCAGTAACACAATGTTATTCACAAATATTAATTAGTTTTTAAATACCACCTGTTACTAAGTACTCCCAACGTCAACATATTAAAATGCCACAAGAATCTCTGCTTTCCAAGGCTTTCAACCACCACGCTATTTGGAAATTTAATGATGTGCCCAGACACACAGCTTCCACTACTCAGATCATGAGAGACAAGGAATAATTACTGCTTTGTGTGATTCATCTGCCAAAGGACTGCTGCATTCCAAAGGGCAACTGTCTCTTTCCCCAGAAGAGAAGGCTATCTAAGATGTGAAGCAGAACAGCTTTCAACACTGAGAACTAGAAACTCTTACAGTAATTAAGAACTTAATACCATTTAGCTCTTAATTACTGTACCATAAATGGGCATGGTGGCTCAAAAGGGGCATGGTGTCTCAGCGGACTAAGGCTCCAAAAAAACTGTCAGCTGCAAAGTTGGCAGCTTGGCAGTTCGAATCCCGGGTGCCATGCAGCGGAGTGAGCTCCCGCTGATAACCCCAGCTCCTGCCAACCTAGCAGTTCGAAAGCATGTAAATTCAAGTAGACCTTGCAGCCATGCCAGCCATGTGGCCATGGACTTGCACAACACTGGCTCTTTGGCTTGAAGATGGAGATGATCACCACCCATAAAGTCGGACATGAATGTGTGGGGGAAACCTCATACCTTTGCCTCAGGAGTATGTAGACACCACCCAGAAAAGTTATAGGTCTAACACTTAGAAGAGCCCATGTTTGAGATGGTAAGTCAGATATTGGTATTAGGGATGGTAAACTCTGGACCTTCAGGCTTCTGAAAATCCCCCATCTCTACATGCCACTAATACCACCTGCTCTGTCCTGCTGTGTGCTCCCATGACAATCTTAATGAAAAGAATCATGCAAAAGCTGGAGAAGTAAAATTCCTCAGTGCGTCTCATCTTCTATTATTTATCTCCCAGTACTATCAAGGATGTGCAACAAGTAAGATAACTTCTCAACCGGTTGTTTGCTCAAAATTCTGGCACAACTGCACCTGAGTCACAAATTCCAAATGTCCCAAGGGAAAATCAAGAGGATTTTTAAACTTTCAAGGAGCAATCAGGAAGAAGTAGGACACATATTCAATTACCATAATAAAAGTATTGTGTCCCACATTTAGCAATGTTTTAATGTGTGTTTACATATTCTGGCAATTTGAATTGGTCCTTAGCATCATGTAACACTATTCCACATGTAAGTTTGCACTGAAATCACTACAAAATATGTAGCTGGTAAGGCTCTGAAAAAGAAATCAATCTTGACATTACCATGAATGTACATGTACCAGTTCAAGCACAATGCCCTTGTCTCATGAGACATCTTTTGGGGGCAACTTATTTCCTTTCCTTAAACACTGGATGACAGTAATACTAGTTATTGCTGTTCATGGTAAATTATCACCAGTTGTGTCTGTGCTCCTAAAATGAGAACAGTTATTGTCATCAAAGTTAAAAAAATCTTTAGCTAGTATTTTACATCAAAAGTCTGAGTACTAATTTAGTATTTAAGTTCATCACTTCTTCATCTAAATGATGAACTTTCTTAAGGTTTATTCTACATTCTGGTTGTACATTTATGGGGATAAAATGCACCCTAGTCTGACACCTTTACCTATATGAAACCATTAGGTCTCTCCATATTCTGTTTCAAAGGTAGTTTCTAATCCACAATGCAAGTTGTGAATCAGGACAATCAAATTCTGATGCACACCAGTTTCTTTCAGAATAATCCATTGGTTGTCATGATTCACACAATGAAAGACTTTGTTGTAGTCTATAAACATAGATTTACCCTATTCTGAAATACTTTCAAGCATTCCAGGAGCCAGTGAAAATTTGCAATGTGATTTTGACTGCTTCTTCCTTTTCAAAATCCAGCGTCAACATTAGGCATTTCCTGCTCCATAAGGTAAAGGCCTTTGTCGCAACACCTTGAGCATGACTTTGCTTGAATGAGAAATTAAAGCAAAGAATAAACAACACTGGAAAATGTCTTAGTAATCATGTACATTTGTATTTGCCACTGAGAATTGATTGTTTGCATAAAGTGTGTTTTATAGTGACCTTGGGCATCAAAGCCTGTTTATTTATTTTGTTGTTTATTTGCCAAGAGCAAATAATTAAAATATTATAATTATAAGTATGCAGCAGAACTATCAGTCTATTCTGCAGGACTGCCTGCCCTTATACTGAAGAATTAGGGGAAGGATACAGACTGATAACCTATTATCTCAATCATTCTCTTTTTTCTTTTATTATTTATAATAAGGAAAAGGTACAAAGTTAATGCAGACAAATGTATTTTTCATCCTTCTAGTATTTTAATTAAACTCTTTTGTTGTATCTTCTATGCAAGTTCAAAGTGTTGCAATGCAGCAGCAAAGGGAATACAGCAGCCTTGTTATGCTCGAGGAGAGAAATGTTTTCAACTTTCCCCAAATCAACTGCTGTAATTACTATAGGAATAAATCAAATTTACAACAGGCAAACAGAAACACATAATCATTTTTGTGCAGCAGTAAATGAGTTTATTTTGTTGCAATGCGATAAAAGTTTAGCATTTTATGCATGTCAGAAAGAAATTTCTGATAATATTCTTTTGCATTTCCTTATTAACAGAATGAGAAATTTATTATTAAGATATTCAAGCCCTTGCAATCTGTCATGTTAATGGGTAAGGTTCAACAACACGTAAAAGTGCATTCAATAAGCTTTCAACACACAGCCACAAAATGCTGCCTTACACAATACCCTATTCTTTCAAAAATATCAATAGCCAAAATTCAACAGCATAGTAATTTATTTAGCTCTCCATTATTTTAGAATACTGCTACAGAGAAGACAAAAGTGATCCTAATTTTCATTATTTCCATGGGTTCTCCCCCCACCCAACTCTTTTTAACAGAATGGATGGAAAACATTGCTTTTTACCATACCTCAGTTTGCAGATGTTTGTACAAAAACACATTCAACCTCTGCCTTCCCTCCCTTTCACTAAGCCTTCCTAAAGAAGAACAATTTCTGATTTCCAAGCAATTTATCATTTGCCTGCCTCTCTCCACAATAATGAAGTGTGAGATGGCAGGCCTAGCAAATTATTATATAGCTTGAATAGTCTGCATTTATGCAACTGATTATGGTTCTGCAGGAATCTAAACATAATGTTGTCAAAATTTGATCATTTGTGTCTACAATGGGAAAGCTCATTGCAGAGCAGCATTAAAATCTGTGATGGTGGGAACACTCCTTTAGTAAGACAGCACTGTAAGCACAGAAAGCATTTGTATCTGGGTAGCAGGTCAAATTTTCATATAACTGTATCTACACTTGTGGCCGAAACAAATTCATGCATCCTGAACAGAAAAAAAAATAGCTTGTTTTCAGGAGTAGCAAGGACACGTCCAAAATTCCACTCCAAGGTTTAAGATTTATGACTATAATTTTAATAGGCAGTGGCACTATGCTTAATGGTTAAGGGGGGAAATAGCCCACTCAAACCACCAATGGCTATCTTTGCATCCCACACTATGGTGCCATGCTGCCTCCACCAAAATTGTGCTGCCCCATTCTTTCTTGCTGCTGTCACACTCTGAGAAATCCTCAGTCATAATCCCTTAAAGTCCTGAGCGCACTGTGTGAACATTCAGAATAAAGTGATTCTTATGCAGTAACAGTTTCATGAGCACATAATCCATCTGTAGCACTGAAATCTCCACCAAAACTGAAGGAGAAGCTCCCCTCTTCTCCCACTGATGCCTTTAGTGGAAACAGAGGGAAAAGATGCTGTGTCCCATCCAGAATTGCAGCCTGTAATACTGAGAATTCTATTCCAATGTCCTCTTACTACACAGAGCCACCACCTCTGCTATGGAATTTCAGAACTGGCAACACTAATAGTAAGTGGAGATGTGTTCCAGGGTCTGGACAATACACTTTGCCAGCATCACAAATTGTTCTTCCTTGGTTTATTGCAAGAAAATATGGCTGCTTAATGCATCTGTTTGGACACTATCCCTATCCATCCACCATGGATAGTTCAGGAGAGCAGGCAGCTCAAAAGGACTTGAGGAAACAAGTCAAGCTATGCGCTACAATATGAAACAAAAAATCCTTAACCAAGCTATTTTGCCTTAGTGCAAAATTCCATCCTAATCCCAAATCTGACAACCAGCTCAACCAACAAAATTAATGCACGTTTAGGTCAGAGTTGGGATCAACTCTTATTAAACACGAGTCATTTAGTTCAAGAACTCTCTATATCTAGAGCATTTTATTTCTCCTTGACTCTACTCTGGAAAAATCACCACAGGAAAATATAACCGGGGGGGGGGGGGGGAGAACACTTCATGTAGACCGAAACCTTCTGCTGAGCAATTACCAACTTAAAAGAAATGTTGACTCTGGAAACATTTCTGCAAGACCTCTCCTTTTACCAGGTACTGATATAAATCTACTTTTCTGCCAAGGAGCCCTCAGGTACAAGATGTCAAGAGAAGTTGTAAAAAGCAATTCATCATTGCCAGCAGAAAAGCTAATCTTGAAACAGTAGAGATGAGGAGAACATGTTACAGAATTATGTAGATTGACCATTCAGCCTTTTGATCAGACATTATCACTGCAGGTCTTGTGTCAGTACATCGGATGATAATCTTTGTGTCTGAAACTCAGCCAAGAGTATGTCATTCAGGCCTTAGGGGAGAAAAACCCTAACATTTTAGAGAAAACTATCTCCCATCCATATTCATGTGAGACACTGGAGTGAAACCCATCAGTGTATAGGAGTGGGAGAAGATTACAGCAATGGTTCCCAACCTTGGGTTCCCAGATGTTATTGGACTAAAACTCTCCTTAGCCATAAGTTGTGACAGCCAAAATTTCTAGGAATTCTAGTGCAAGAACATATAGGAATCCAAAATTGGGAGGAATTGGATTAGAGGCACCACACTGTGACTGATTCTAGTCATAGTAGGACAGGTGTTTAACATGGAATTAAAGTTAATCAAGGTCACCATAATCAGACTGAGACTTTCTTTGTTCAGAATAAGTGGAAGTGTTGTTTCCCTTTATAAGACAATGAGCTACAATAGCTTCCCTGTGCTTTGTTGAATGCTCATAAGCCACACACAGGTTAAACAGTGTCTACCACCACTCCTAAACATGAATGCTACCTACCAACATTTTAGCTTCAAAATCTACAAAATACACATTAATATTTCTATTCAAAAAAGAAAGAGCAAGGAAATTTCTCACTGACAGAAATGTAGGTTTCAATTTTATGGTGAATTACTAGGATGCACCTGTATGTTAGAGGTTCAGAAAAATATCTCATTAGTCATTAGTTCCTAAGCACTGAACTGTAGGTCTTTAACACACTGGTCTACAGTGTCTGTTTTTCTTCTTCTCTTTCCAGCTTTTCTTCTTCAATGGTGAAGTACTATCGAACAAAGCACTTCATCATTTAGTAGCATGGTTCAATAATGAGCATCCACTGCCACCTCTAACCTTTCTGCTAGTGAGTAGCACTATGCATTTGGAGTTCTATTAAAATAAAAGTCTATACTGTATATGACAATATGATTCAGTGGGTCAGACTTGCATAGTAACAATCAACCCCAGGAAGAGATGCAAAGATTTAACTTATGTGTAAATTAGATATAATAGATACTGCAGGTGAGGATCATCAACCTGAGTATTTATTTTAAAAATCGAAATGCAAATACTTCCCAAACAATCAATTTTTAAATGCTGCACTATATAACATCACTATGAATCCTAACTCATCTGTACAATCAGTTCAACTTTTACAAAGACATAATTCAGTGTATGGAAGTTTTATAGTATACAGTTGTTGCTGAATGCTGTCAAGTCAGAACCAACTTAGAGTGACCCTCAAGTGTGATATTTGACCAGCTGAACCTTGGTGTATGTGGTAGGGGGAGATGAGGTAAGAAAGAATAGTAGTGCTGGAAAAGCTGAAGGGGGTAGGAAAAGAAGGAAACCTCTTATAAAATGAACTGACTCAAAAAAGTAAGCCATGACTTCTAGTTTATAAGACTTAAGCAGGTTTGTTAATGATCTTTTGAAGATGATTAATTAATAGGGTTACAAAAATATACATACTTATGAACCAGCATGCCATGTAACACTATATACATACTTTGAGAATTAGCATAATTATCTACACACATTATGCAAGGTAATTAAAAGTCCTTGTACCTATACTGATGTCTTCTATATGGACTGTTCATCTTGACCTCTTGTTTGCTGGCCTTCATCCTTTTGTACAACTTTTCATCTTTACTACCCCTTTGAGCTACCAAATTGTCAGTCTTTTGCTCAAATCATGTCTGTTTCATATGTAGCCTCCCTGTCTTGATTTGATGTTAACAACAACAATGCTTTGAGATCTGCTTAAGGCTGCAATATTGGTGTGTGTGTGGATGGTGTGGAATTATACTGATGGTCTTTTCAAGCTATGCTATAAGAGCCTTTGAGCATTTATTTAGATGGAGAAGTGGGATACTGTACATGTATTTCCAATAAACAAACTAATACAACGATTTTCTGTTGCACCTATTTCCTATTGTTCTTAAGCTGCCATTTCAAAGAGACACAAGAAATTACATTACATTGAGATGGATCATTCATTCTTCAGGAGCCTTTACCAGCCTTAGATGGAAAAGTGCTACATGGAACACAACACTGCTCACATTAACATCAATTTGTCTTTTACATGTACTGAGTTATAGCTTCTCCCCTTCCTCCTGGCATAACTCCAACTCTTTGAGGATCACATGAAGACATATTTGTCTGATCTATGCTCCTTCTCTAATTTATATTCCCCTACATCTGTAGTTGCCAATCACCAGTCCAAAGTGATCTTCAACTGCAATTTCCATAAGTCCTCACCACCAGCTGTGTTTGACGCAGTCCAGAACGCCACTTGGGTTAGCCAAGGTTGGGACCCACAGCCCTACATTGTAGCCAACTCACTGTCACACAACAAAAGAGAGAAAATTCATCCTGATCAAAATGCAACTAAGACCCCCATTCAAAGACCAGGGCTTCAAGACTTAATGCCACAGCTGGAATTCAACATCCTTCAAATTTGTTTCAATGTAATGCTTTTTTCCTGCCAGTTGTTAAGAACTGTGGATGTTTCATGAATCTTCCACTTTCAAGTAGCAGTCATGACAAGCATCATTCATGATCTGTGGATGGATAACCAGCATCCATTCACAGATCAACCTATATTAACCTCTTCCCCTTAACTGGTTAGTTATCTAATATAGTAAGACAGCTGCAAGCATATTTCATATGGATTGTGTATATAATACAGCAACTGAGCCAATTTAAACAAAGGAATTCTGACAGACATATTGCTCTCCCAACATAAATGATCTTGCTTCACACTATTACCTCGCCTCTCTTATTTGCATACCAACTAGTGAGTAACATTTAACTGGTGACCAGCAGATCACACCCAGTGGAATAACACAGCAAGCCAAGTTGGGACGGAAATTATTCATCAGCCTCATTCATCAATGATTGCTTCCTATACAACCTGTGGCTATTCGGTCTCATTACTTTCTACTTTTAAATACCATCCCTGAAATTACATTAACTTGCATAGAACTGAAATGACATTTTGCTGTGAACTGCATGTCTATGCTAGCCAGTTAGCTATTTTCTGAACTTATCTGCAACATCAATCAGAGAGATGCATTTCACTGATAATATCCACAGTGACAAATCCTGCTAATATATTCTACTTAAACTTAGAAATGTGTTACACAGCTGCTTATAAATGTGCTATTAAACAGCAGGACTTGAAAAAAAGCAGGTTTAATTAGAACTATGAAAAATCTTTTATAGCGTGGCCCTAGAGTCAATGCATCAATGCAGCAGTTCATTGAACATCTCACAGAGATCCAAACATAACTGCTTCTCTCTACGTCACCACAACCACCAACTCTAGAAAGCACAGCTGAGGGCTCACCGCTCCTCTATGCCAAGAAAGAAACTTGAGCCTCTTACGTAGAATACTAGAAGTTTCAAGATGTTTTAGTGTTCCCGGCTCCCATGTTTCTTTTATTCAGAGGATACACCCATTGGATTGTTTCAAATCAGTGTGTAGTTTTATATCTTATTGTGCATATACAGACACACACAAACACCAGCAGAAGACCTATTGTTTCCTCATTTTTTTTCCTTAACTAGAATTCAGAAACTCCTAGCTCTAAAATAACTGTAAAACCTCCCTGTCAGCTATTTCTACCCATTGCTCTTCTGTGTGGTTTATTAAACCATGCCTTTTCCCACAGGAACATCAAGGAAAACAACTAAATGCTCCAAAACTGTATGCACAACTCTCCTCCCACTCCTGATTCTCACCTACGTTGGGTACTGGGTTTGTTTGTGTGTTTGTTTGTTTGGTTGGTTGGTTGTATCTATCCCTCCTTTCTCCCCAAGAGGGTTGTCCTTTCTCCTCTCTGCCCTACATGAAATGTCAGAGAACCATCTGGATCAGAGGTTTTGATCCAAGGTTGCTTTTTTTCCAAAAGAGAAAGAGAAAAGGCAGAGCTGGAGAAAAAGGAAACCAAGATTAGAAGAGCTTCAAAAGCTCAAAGGATTGGTTCAATAAGCTGCATTCAGTTATCTCCACAGTATTCCAAAAATGGCTTACAGATTTCTTCAAAGGTTTCAGGTTTGTCTGTCTTCTTGAACACTGCACTGCCACTAAGGATAATTCTGCTATCCAGAAGTGAGTCACTAGTGACAATTATTCCCCTGTTTCTCTCAGACTCCAAACTCTTCTATGATTTATAGATTTCTACATATGGGATCTGCAACAGAATGTTCCAGTATAGAGTGCTCCTGTTCAGTTTCCCAGCTAGATAGCAATGCTTTCTTTTGAGATACAGGTATTCCTTTCTATTCTGATTAGTATGCACTGAACAGCCAGACAGACACTTGGCATTCTGTAGCACACAAGCATATATAGAGCAGTGTTTGTGAGAGTACTCCTTAGGGGCTATCCTTTTTAAACACTTTTCTTTTATTTCAGTAAATATGTATTGTTGCCTTCCACCCATGGTTCCCTTTTTACTAGATTAAGAAAATTCCAACAATCTTATCTTCTCCATCTTCTCCATGAGTTTTGCTGACACCACCACTATAGTCCTGAGCACCACACTTCCAAGCGCTAAGCACTACTAACACTAATGGCTATAAAGAATGTAAGCACCAGGAGGTAGCCCTGTCATATGTGGGATGTTCTGCATGAACAGGTGCACCTAATTGCTTCCAGATGGCCAGAGAAGACAAACTTATTTTAGGGGACATCTACAGCTCAGGTTTAACTGTTACTATTTACTGGCTAAAATCCATTAGAAAGCTGCAAATAGGGAAAGGCCACTGAATCAATGGAGCTTCCATTAGACGTTGACTTACCAGACCTCCATTGATTCAAGGGGCTACTCTACTTACAACTTACTACTGGACTTCAGTCATTATTTTAATTCATTTCAGTCTTATTTTTATAGTGCTATTTTCCCCCTTTATTAGCAGGAAAAAAATGTGGAATGGAAGAACTCCAATAAATATTCTGCGCAATCAGCCCAGGAATGGCAGCTTTCAATATAAGATGCTAAAATTCAGATTTAGACACTCTTCCATACTGCACAGGAATATTAATTTTATTGCATTTATACATTTCCAAAATCAGATTAAATTCTGTTACATAGTTTACGTTGCCACGGCAAGGCTACTTTTGTAATTTATTAATTATCAGGAAAAATCCTCTAATCATATTTGTAAACTTTAGTGCCAGTCTGTACTTTGATGCAAAAAATGTGTTACTTGGTTACTTTGTAGTGGTTGCTATGGCATAGCAAACTTATACCTCCAAATAGTATAGAAATTTGCAGTCATAACAACCCCACTGGTGAGAATCATATCTTTGCTTTGCAGTACAGTACTTCCCCAGCCACCCAGGATAAATGAAAATCTGTGTGCCACCACCGAAACCTCTTTTCCAAAGCCACTTTGGAGAATGACAGCAACGGTGGTGAGTGGGTGACAGTGGTGAGGTTGGCAGGAATAGCAGAGGTGACACTGGTGGGCAGTTGGGAGTGGGAAAGTCACCTTTTGATCTGGGTTGCCGCTCCTGATCTCAGGTCCATAACCGAGGATTTCATCAGATAAAGTAATTCTAAATATTAGCAAATGTACCTCAACCTGAAATTTTAAAAATACAGAAGCAGTATTTGAAAAACATTCTTTCTTTGGGTTAAAAAAAAAAAGACTTGCGTTTTCTAAAATGGACCACCATAGGCCCTGGGTTGTGTTTGAGTTATCCACAGTACAAGGAGTCCTTAACTCCAAAAGTCTTCGATTGATAGTAATGAAAAGGAAAGTGTAAATTCTGTGGACCTCTGTGCAGAATATGGAATTTCTATACCCTCACATAGTCATTGGATCCAAATGCTGCTACTCTTCTTCCCTTAAATTTATATTCTCATCTTTATTTGGACATTCTAGACTAGAGATTGAGGAGATGTTCACACAAGTGCCTTGGTACATGGCACTTGCATTTTTAGTCACCCTGTTCCAATTTTAGCTGCATTGCTACGAAGCATTAGCATGAATTCCAGCTGATAGCATACAGGTTTACTTTTATCAAGCTTTGTGATATTATTTTTTAATGTGATTACCAAAGTCCAAATTATTCTTTAAAAGCCCAGTCTCAGTTGTGAAAGGCAAGGAATATTACTCAGAGAAATATATTCAGAGTAAAATGTGATATGCCAAACAACAAGTATAATGTCAAAAGAAAAATAAAATCTGGGGAACTACTTACTGAGTTCACTACTTAAGGGACAGGTGCTTCCCAAGTCATTAACATTACATATTGCTCTCCAAAAAGTTATTTATGTTAACAACAGGTTTCACATTACCCACAAAATTAAAAACCAGCAATTTATCTCAAACCAATTACATTTGCTGTAAAGGTAGACTAGCTTTACAGAAATAAATTGCATTTATATAGCAGCCTCTATTTTAAACAATCTATATTAATAGGAGGGAGAATTAATTTGAATGAACACAAGGAAATTCAGTTCCCAAAACAAGAGTGTCACTTTCATTTACGCTTTTAAGAAAATTGTCACTTAATTCTATTCTTCTAAATTTTACATTAAAAGAATTGGCCTATACATTCTCTGAAGATATTTGATACAGGCATTGTTATAATGGAATATACAATACTGAACAAAATTGAAGTTTATCTTCAAGTATGTAACTTTTCCTGTGGCTTGCATCTCAATATTCTAGAACAGATGACAGGAAAGTGCTGTGCTAGTCTTCTAACACATAAATACTGGTCAAGAGACATTTAGCTGAGACAGTGGGGGTATATATAGTACAACACCAACTCAGTAAGTCCTTCTTGCCTGTCTAGCATCGTAAATATTTTCAACAATACTGGCATGCCATAGTAGACCATTAAAATTAGGTTGTATATTATCACTCTGGACCACTGGCACTATGGTACCATTCTGTACCACTGGCACTGTGGCGAATTCCAAGATGTGTTAAGAACTGATGTAATGTATAAGTTATGCAATTGACGGCATACGCAAAATTGGCTATAACCCAAGTGATAGCAAAAACACATCTAGATTGAGATCCTGGGCAATTACTGTAACTCTGTTGCCTCTATAAGTTGACATAAGCAGTGTAGTATAAAGTGTCCTGACTCCTGAGGTCACTTCATTGGAATCAGTACAAATGACTTCCCAACTTACTTGAGTAAACAGATAAAGAAGGGACCTGGGCATGAAACCTTCCCTTACAAAGAACCCATGTTTTCCCAAATGTAGCATGATACAAAACAAGAAAAGAATATTCAGAGCTAAGGGGCTACTTGAAGGATTAAACACAGTATGACCTTAAAAGAGAATAACACAACATTTAGAAAAAGGACTGTAGTGACTAAACACTAAGTTCACGGATGTGAAATAGTGAGCAGGAGAGCAGGAAGCCAAGTAATTATCATCTATTTCTTACTACTTATCTCAGTAGTAATTCACTGTATTTTTATTTTCTAACAATGAAACAGAGGTTTTCTTTGGTACAGAATTGCAGGAATGGGGAAATACATTAAAGAGCTAATTTAACTCTGCTAACTGGCAGAAAGCAGCCTCTCTTAACAGCAGTTTAGGTGATTTTATTCTTATTTTAAAGCTAAGTTAGCTATGAGTTTCCACTGGCTACATATTCCTATAACATTTCATAATTACAGTAGTTTATTATGTTAAAACAATCTGTACTTTGTCAGTATTTCCATAAACCATTCATTATCTGTCTAAGCGGCCCCTACCACAGAGTACTGCCTGTTGTACCTGATCGTCTCAGGCAGGACATTTGAGGGTGCCATCACTGAAGGAGGCTCACAAATCATTAGCAAGGAATTGGGCTTTCTCAGCCCCCCCCCCAACTTTGGAATCAACTTCCTCCTGGGATTTGTTTGGCCCCTTCGCTGTCTGTTTTTTTAGGAAACATCTTAAAACATGGCTATTTAGGAAGGCTTTCCCTGGTTATTAATTTTAGATGTTATGTCTTGCTGCTCATTTTCTCTCTGGGGAATTCTGGTCTATTTCTGCTTTTATTGATCTTGATTGTCTTAGTGTTGTTACTTTGTTTATTGTATTGTATTGTAAATTTTTATATATTATTATGTTTAATGGATGTATCTGTTTGCTTAATCCTGTAAACCACTCAGAGTGGCCTTTGTTGCCAGATGGTGCAGTATACAAGTTTAATAAATAAATAAATAAATAAATAAATAAATAAATAAATAAATAAATAAATAAATAAATAAATAAATAAATTTATGGCTTGATTTTATTATGCACAGTCACAGATACCCCAGGGGTGTCCAAACTTCAGCCCGCCAGATGTTCTGGACGACAACTCCCAGCATTCTAGCCTAGATTGCCAATGACAAAGGACTGTGGAAGTTGTGGTCTAAAACATCTGGAGGGCCGGAGTTTGGAAACCACTGAGTTAACCCATAAGACAATGCTAGATGACAGTACTGGCGAACCTATGGCATGGGTCCCAACAGTGGCATTCAGAACCCTTTCTGTGGGCACTTGGCATCTACCCTTTACAGCCACCTGTATTCAGGTTAAATTGCTGTATTGGTGCTTTGCGAAAAATTAGGGGGCTTTGAATCGCAATTTGGGCACTCGGTCTCTAAAAGGTTCGCCATCACTAATATATGACATGTACAAGATTTCCTTCTTTGATAGCAACGTCATTGGAAATAATTATTTATATCATTTTTGCATAGGTGAGTACTCAGCAAGGTCTAGCAGAAGGCCAACTGGTGACCACCAATGCAGGTGTATTACTTTTAAAAAAATGAGAAAAATCTGGTCTATATTTAAAATGTTGAGTGTAAGTGTATTTTATTTTTCACCTAGTGAGACAACAGGATTTTATAGATGCCCAAGGGTGTCTCCCAGTTCCTAACAGGTGCTCCAAATTGTGATGGTGATCCAAATGGTTACACATTTCCATTTAAGAAACAAAGAGTCAGCAGTGACTGTTTTATACAAGAATGAAAAGAAGTCCTCCAATATTTTTAAACCTTACAGGTCAGTATAGCGAAGTTACACAATGATGCGAAGCTGTGATAAGTGTGTACAATTCAAATTGCTTAAATTACAGTGTTATTTCTGTGCATAATTTTGCTTAAATGTGTGCAGAAGATCCTTCTTTGTGTAGAATGAAGTCATGCCTAAATCAACTTAGTAACTCAACATTAAATCATAGACTCTTGTCTTGGATGAATCAGGCAGTTGCTATAGAAGGAGAACAGGACAGGAGCACAAAAGCTGACATGCAAAGTAGAAGAATCAACAGAGATACATTTAGATGGTCTTAATGAACCATATATAATTTTGTAACAAACTATGGTTTACTACCTCGAGTTTGTTAAGGCTAAAACAGTCCAATTAACTGTTAAACTATGGCTCTGGTCCTAGGTATACTTCTTTAGGAATTCAGTGAATTAAGTCACTGACATTATTACCAGTAAGAATTCAAGAACTATCCTGTTTTTTGTTTTTAATTTTTGGTGAATTTTTTGGTTTAGTATAAAAAAACGGCAGAGAATGAGATGGTTGGACGGTGTCATTGATGCAACCAATATGGGTTTGACAAAACTCTGGGAGGCAGTGGAAGATAGGAAAACCTGGCGAGCTCTGGACCATGGGGTCATGAAGAGTCGGACAGGACTGAATGACTGAACAACAACAAAACAATACCACATACAATATACTTTAGGATAATAGAAGGTAATTGGTAATTTTGCAAGTCTTCATAAGAAAAACACAGGTAAGAAGTACAGTAATAGGTACATTTGAGTGGGTTTGGGTTTTATTTCCATTTCTATTTATTTTATTCATTACATTTTTGCCCTATCCATATAGTGTCAAGTAACTACTCTGGGCAACAAAAATATTTACAAGCAAAACTCAGCAACCCATCCCCACTAATAATGCATAAATAGTGAGATCCCAAAAATATTAAACCCCGAATATCTAAAGCAAAATAAACTTGGACGTCCAATCAAAACAATAATCACTTGGAACTTTGAGGTTGTCACGAGGTAAGATGTTTCTGAAGGCCTCTTCAAGCAAGAAAGTTTTCTCTCTTTTTCTGAAGGCCAGAAGGGAGGAAGCCTGGTGTACATCCACAGGGATCACAATCCAATCGTGGTGTGGTCACCACAGAGAAGTCCTGGTTCCTGGTGGAAGTTTTCCAGGCTTCTACGGGGGGGGGCATACACAAATGTTAAACATGACTGGTTTGGATTGCACGGAAGGACGATCTTAGTGAGAGACAGTCACCGCCACCACAGCCAACATTATAATGCCATTATACAAAACAATAGTAAGGCCCCACCTGAAGTATTGTGTACAATTCTGGTCACCACATCTCAAGAAAGACATAGTGGAACTGGAAAAGGTGCAGAAGAGAGAGACTAAAATGATTACTGGGCTGGGGCACCTCCCTTATGAGGAAAGGTTAAAACATTTGGGGCTCTTTAGTCTGGAAAAAAGGCGCCTGAGGGGAGATATGATTGAGACATACAAAATTATGCAGGACATGAGTAAAGTGGATAGAGAGAAGCTCTTCTCCCTCTCACAAAATACCAGAACTAGGGGACATCCACTCAAATTGAGGGCTGGGAGAGTAAGAACAGACAAAAGAAAATATTTTTTCACCCAGCGCGTTGTTAGTCTATGGAACTCCCTGCCACAGGATGTGGTGATGGCATCTGGCCTGGATGCCTTCAAAAGGGGATTGGACAGATTTCTGGAGGAAAAGTCCATCACAGGTTACAAACCATGATGGAGATGTGTAATCTCCAGGCTTAAAACCGGGGTACTTCAAGGGCCAGATGCAGGGGAGTGGTATCAGGAGAAAGATACCTAGTCTCATGCGCTCCCAGACACATCTGCTGGGGCCACTGTGAGGTATAGGAAGCTGGACTAGATGGGCCTTTGGCCTGATCCAGCATGGCTCTTCTTATGTTATTGGTTACCAGTTGCTGCCCGAGCCGAATTTAAAGTGCTTGTTTTGACATACAAAGCCCTAAACGGCTTAGGACCTAGATACTTGAAGGACCGTATCCTTCCATATGAACCTACCCGGCAAATAAGATCCAGCCAGAGGGCACTCCTGAAAGAGCCATCCCTCAAGGAGGTGAAAGGGATGGCTTGTAGGAACAGGGCCTTTTCTGCAGCTGCCCCCAGATTGTGGAATGCCTCCCAAGCGAGACCCGCCTGGCACCATCATTGATGACATTCCGGCGCCAGGTAAAAACAATGCTGTTCCAGAAGTTTTTTAACTGATTATTGTGGGTCCTGATGGTGATTTTAGTGTGGTATTTTAATACATTGTATTTATTGTATTTAAATGTTTTATTGTATTTTTATTGCAATTTGATGTTTTAATTATTTGAATTGTTTACTGTGATTGTGAGCCGCCCAGAGACCTTTGGATAGTGGGTGGCATACAAGCTACATAAATAAATAAATAAATAAATAAATAAATAAATAAATAAATAAATAAATAAATTTCACATGGGAGTTTGAAAGTTTCAGCCTGGACAGAATGCAGGTACTCAGATAAATATTGGTAGTAAGTGCTCCATGTAAGTAACACTAATGTTCTCCTGACTGTGGCTATTTTTCATTATGTTTCTAGGTACAATTTATAGTGCAAGTGATTATCTTTAAAGTCCAAATGGCTTGGAACTGGATTATTTCATGGTCTGCTTCCAGCTTTTCTAAATGTAAGATGCAAGGTTTATCAGGTTGATACATGTAAGCTAGAGTCTTTTTTTAAACTTCTTGATCATTGTAGTTTAAAAGGAATATAAAGGTAGGCAAGTAGACAGACATATATCCATCCAATGTCCATCCTTTTTTCATCACATATAATAATCCCAGATCTAGCAAAGATGACCATGGTGACCATAAGAAATTCTAGGAATTTCAGTGCAAAAAAAAATCAATTTGCCAAATTCCTAGTTACTCTATCTGATGTGGCAGGCACTGCAGTATCCACTCAGAAAAACTACCGCAGCCACGACAGTATTCACATGAGAAAACAAGACTGCCAAGCAGAAGTGAAACATGCAGAACTGGATCAAACGGACAGCATTGGCAGCTATCACAATTATCCCCATCCTTCCATCATGCTTTCAGCACTGGACATGCTTCAATTTCTCATTTCTCTGTTTCTGACTTTCTGCCTAACAAGATGGTTTGATGTTTGGGTTACACCCTGATTCATACAACATTTACATAAGTGTACTGTATCACCAGCCAGACTACTGGAGGGCAGAATCACTACAGATCTTTCTAAAGACTATTGTAAAACCAGTCCCTTGTAAAGATTACCATAAACAGGAAGAGTATACTGAAATTAAGAGTATGGTTAATAAGAATATAAGCACTGCTTTGCTGGAACAGGCCACAGCCCATCCAGTCCAGCATTCTGTCTCACACAGTGGCTCACCACTTGCTTCAGGGTATTCCCAAGCAGATGTCTTCACTTGCTTATGATTCCCTGCAAATGGCATTGAGATATATCCTGCCTATCTCTTCAACCCGGAGGTTGTCCTTTGGAATCCATAATGATAGCCATTGATACCCCTGTTCTCTTTGAATTTGTCCAATCCTTTCTTAAAGCTGTCAAGACTGGCAGCTGTCACCACGTCTTCTGGCAAGGAGTTCCACAGACCAGTGATCCTCTGGGTGAAAAAGCACTTTCTCTTATTTGTTTGAGATATAGCACCCAAAAGTTTCATGGAGTGACCACTAGTTCTAGTGTTGTGTGACAGGGAAAACACCTTTTCCTTATGCACTTTGTCCACACCGTGTATGATTCAATCAGGTCACCTCTTAGGCACCGTAGTTCAAGAGTGAAGAGGCCCAGCTGTTGCAGCATCAGATGGTAAGGAAGGTGTTCCAATCCCCTTACCATCCTGGTTGCAGTCCTCTGCACTTTTCAAGTTTTCCACAATATCCTTCTGGAGGTATGGTGACCAGAACTGTATACAATACTCCAGATGGGGCCTCACCATAGAGGCAAAATGACACTTGTTGACTTGTTTTCTGTACACTTCCTAGTGTTCCCTAGCACTGAGTTTGCTTTTTTCACTGCTGCAGCACACTGAGTTGACACCTTCATTGAGCTGTCCACCAGGACACCAAGGTCCCTTTCCTGGTTTGTTGCACAGAGTTCAGATTATCATCCTTATCATCAGTTTATAAATGTAAATGGGTTTTTTGCCCCAACATGCATCACTCTGCACTTACTAATGTGGAAGCTCATTTGCCACTGGTTTGCCCACTCCCCCAAGTGTCAAGAGATCCCTCTGGAGCTCCTCACAATCTCTCTCTGTTTTTACTACCCTGTATAATTTAGTGTCATTGGCAAATTTGGCTACCTTGTTATTTACTCCTACTTCTAGATCTTTTATGAAGAGGTTGAAAAGCAGGGGTCCCAGTACTGAACCTTGGGGGATCCCACTCTTTACCTGTCTCCACTTGGAGAAGTATCCATTTAGTGCTACCCTCTGTTTTCTTGTCCCTTAGCCAGTTGCTGTTCCAGGACAGGACCTATTCCTTGATTCCATGACTGGCAAGTTTATTCAAAAGCCTTTGGAAAGTCCAGATAAACAATGTCAACTGGATCTCCCATATCCAAATGCTTTTTGACACTCTCAAAAAATTCCAACAGATTAGTGAGACATGATTTGGCTAGTTGGCATATTTAATAAATAATTGTGTATACAAGACTTTTTATGTACTTTTCAAGTGTAGTTAAAACAAGTGATATTTTGTAAATATGAATATTTTTACAAATAAATATTTAAATTTGGAAAAATTATAGTGGCTCAAATACTGTTCACACAGCTCTGTGCACACAAAACAGATCATGTCACCATCCACAGTATTTTCTCTTTAATTAAATGTTTCTTCACACCTGACCCCATTCCAATAATCTGTTGAGATCCCTTTTTGGTCCTCAGAAAGGAGTCAGGAAATCTTTGAAGATCAGTTTTTATCATTTTCAGAAATTAAAGGCTTCCTCAGATCAAAAGTAATCCCTAGGGAACCTAAGAAATCTGGGTAGGGGAGAATGGAAAATGTTTAATTGAAGATAGAAGTCCATGGCTGGTGACATCATCAGCCTTTTACATACAAAGCTGAACCAATAGGATTCCAACTAACATAATGTTGGCTACAAATAGTTCTGCTAAACTGAAAACTCTCTGAAAAAACAACACTGATTTATGTCATCAAAATAATCAAGTTACATTTGTTCTGCAAAAACTTATTTGGAAACCATGCTTCACTGTGAGTGATTCACCTTTTTACATAGAAAATATCACAGATTTACGGCATAATGGAAGAGGGCTTTAAGGCAATTCAGTCCAACTTCCTGCTCAATATCATTTAAGGGTTCATAATGTTGGATGCCATGTGTCACAATCAAACTCTACTATAAATCCACCCAGAAAGCTTGGGCAAGGTTATTTCTGGAGTTCTATGTTTTCCTGCACGACAATTCCAACTTTCACCAAAAAAAAAAAAAAAAAGGTGACAACAAACACTGGAACTAAGATATAATGCATAGCACAGAAGTAGGAATTATCATCAGCTGAAATAGCCAAGCATGTTGCTAGAGACTATTTTGTGTTCCCAATCAATTGTTAACAGATATATTTTACCCAGCTGTAAAAATGTGCTCTACTAAACCCCAAAGCAAAAAATCACATCTAGAAGTCTTTTCCTGGATACTACAAGGGATGGTGGTATCACACACCAAATAATAGTCATTTTAACTATGCATTCCATGGGAATATATCACTGGGATAAAACCAGAACTGGGGATGGGGACAGCAGGCTTGTCGTCCTTCTTAAGCACAATAAACTGAAGGTTTTTTTAAAAAAGATCAAAGTCCATTATAGATGTAGGATAATCAAGAATGAAGAGCACGTGAGGGTACTTTGGTAGTTCTTTACTCCTGATAAAAATGATTGGTGTCAAGGAGTTATCTAAAGGTGGAACTTTCTGCTGTAAAACACTTTGTTAGATAACCATTAGATGCTATCTGGGGGGGGGGGACATACTCTGGCACCTGTAAAATTAAAATATAGATATTCTACATTCTTTTTGTCATAATCAGGACAAAGCAGAAATTTCCCAAGGTCTTTTATTCCCAAATGTTAAGATAAATCTCAACTGGAAAATATATAATAAGGAACAATTATGATCTTGTTATCAATATTTGCCTAATATAACTGCTTTATCTTACTCAAAGAGCACCAAAAGTCACATTAAACACCACAAATATTAAAAATAAACATGGTGTTCTTAAGTTAAATCTATCCAGTTGCTCACTGTTACAACAAAATATTTCAAATTAAAACACAGTTTTTATTGGCTAAAATACACTATACTTAAAGACTCAATCAAGCCATTAAACAAGTTTGTAAATCAAGTATCTAGCTCATATAAGCTCAGGATCATGCAACTGATAATAAAGCCTTCATCTCTGAGGGAATTTTGAGAAGAGTAGATATGACAGTCCACTACAACAAAACAGCATTAAAATACTGTAAACAAATTTCTTACCATATAAAGTAGTGTGGACACAAAGGAAGACCTTCAGCTTGGTGGGCAAACAAAGTAGAAGCCATATCAGTCTAATAAAAGGGCCAGACTTAACAGTGGTCTGGTCAGAAAAAGGCAGATAGAGGATTCTACTGTTATTTGCTTTATGATGCTAATGTTAGACTGCTGAATATTTGCTTTTGAAATGTTAGGAATTTATAATGCCATTTCTCATGATCAAATGTGATGCTGATGGTGACAGACTCTGAAGGTCAGAAAATGTTTTTTTCATTACTGACTTGGGCACTCAAATCTTTTCTGAACTGCAATACAACCATAGAGCTGAAAAACATAACTTATTTACACCGCCTTGAGTTGTCTTTGTACAAGCTGGCGGTATATAAATGCTAAATAAAGTAAAGTAAAGTAAATAAAGTAAAGTACTTAAGCAAGGTGTGAAAATAACTTCAGTGGTAGGGAGAAGTGAGAAATAATGAATAATTAAGTTATTGACTGGTGGGCATGGAGGTGGGCACTCATATGAAAACTGGCCATGTGACATGGGATGAACAAAATGATGGCATATGTTGTCCAAATGAACCCTCTATAGCTTTCAGTAATTTAAGTGTGTTCTGCTTAAGTGTTCTGCTTATATGCCACCCCATACTACTATAAGTAGTCTCTGGGCAGTTTCCAGTTTAATTACAGCATGGAGACTACACATTGCCCCCATCCCCAGCAGGTTGGGTACTCATTTTACTGATCTCGGAAGGATGGAAGGCTGAGTGAATCATGAGCTGGCTACCTCGGATTGAACCCCAGGTCGTGAACACAGTTTTAGCTGCAGTACAGGCATTTAACCACTGCGCCACAAGGCTTTCTCACAACTGACCATCTCCTCTGCAGCTTTCACCATACATGACAAGGCAGATTTTTGTTCTGGACAGGGCACTAATCTAGAGTGTTCTTAAAACACAGGGGTCTTGTGTAGGAATGAGGGCTATACAGTGAGAGGACTCATCTACTTTTGCATCACAAAATGGTATCATTTTAGGAAGACGATGCAATCTAAAGACTACAAAAGATAAACTAAGAATCAGTGCTCAAGCTGATTATGAGGTGAATTGAGAACTGATAGCTAAAATCACAGCTGCTTGTTCAGATTGCTAATGATTCCTAATTAACTACACAGCTGAATATGTTGTTCACTGAATAAATACAGAAGGGAATCAGACATGGCAGCTAAGACAACGTATCTTTCAACTTAAGGACTTTTTACTTTGATGTAACATACTAGCAAATTGCATCGATAAGGGCAACAATGTTATGGTGTCTCAAAGGGCATAGAAAAACCCACTAAAAAGCCTGTCTTCCAAGTGATAGAAATACCTATGTCTGTGGAGACTCTCAATCACCCAGGTGAGGTTATCTGGGAGTTGAGTTCTGGCAATCTCTCAGAACAGCTACTCTCAAACAGAACTGCCAGGACCACTCGTTCATCTCAAGTGGGGCATTTGAGGATGCCCAACTCTGAGAGAGGCCCAAGTAAACATTAATGAGAGACCAGGCCTCCTCAGGAGTTGCCCCTCACCTATGAAATAAACTTCCCCCAGATACATGCTTGGCTCCCACACTTAAAATCTTCAAAAGCTCGGTAAAAACTTCTCTCTTTAGGACAGTGTTCCAAGAACCATAATCTTTATTCTTCTACTGCTCGAAAATCTTTTCTCTGTTCTTGTTAGGCATAATTTGGTTTTAATTTATTTCCACAATATACTCTTTGTTAATACTGAAATTGACTATACATATTTTATTTTGATGGATCTATGTTTAATTTAAAGTTGATTAATTAACACTGTGTTGGCTATTGTTTGTTGTTTATAATTGCCATTTTGTTACATTGTAAACCACCAAGAGTAGCCCTTCGACTAGATGGGCATGATAAAAATCTAATAAATAAATAATAAATAATAAACTTGACTTGCTTTATTGTGGCGTTCAAACATTTTGGTACTCATCCAAGTAGTTTCTTTAGTCTGAGGAAGTTTGGTGGCATGAAACTATAAATTGGAAGCCTCCCACCAACCTTCTTCAGACTGGAGAAGCTACTTGGATGAGTAGTGAAACATTTAGATCCCACCTGAAAATAAGTCGTTGCCATGGCTCAACTCCCATATAAGTGACAGAAATGAAGTTTGAGTTGCACAGGGAACAGTAACTAGATGTCTGTGTCATAGCTAACTTAGAAATACCATACACCGTTGCCATATCTTTTTATTCCACTACAGTGATTCTTACTACAAACCTTGTTGCTAAATGGCAAAAACAGCATCTATAACAGCTGCTAAGTATTATATACATACCTGCCAAACAAAACTTTACTGTTCATTTGGAAACCATGGACTCTATATCACATGATAATGCAATGCTACACTTGTAAACCTTGAGAGCACTGGCAAAGTCACCTTTGGTAGTGGGTTAACTCCAATCTATTTATGCCTTTAAAAATGCACATTTCCTTTTCTTGACCTAAAAAGAATAATTCAAAACTATTTATTTATTGGATTTTTATACTGCCCACCTGGCAGCGAAGCCACTCTAGACACAGATTTTACAGATACTGTAATGTCAAAACTAGATTTGTTCAAGCTGAATCCAGGTTCCCCTTGTTCCTGTACTGATCACTGGTTAGAGATCATTTTCTTATGCCCTGCATCTAAAAATGAAGACCAAGAGAGCAACCTAAAGAGTAGATCTCCCAGCTACAAAGAAAAGAAGCCTGGTGTGGACATTTTTAATGGGAACCAGAATCTATCACATGGCCTCCTTCAGCTCACTGTTACATTCATGACTTATTTTATGGTCTGCAGTTCAAATTAGTCCCCTGTTTGGCCAACTGTGTGTGCAACATGTAGATTGAACGCCTTCCTGAGACCAATCAGCTACTGCAGGCTTGAATCCTAAAATGTTTCAGGAAGCTACTACAGAATAGTGGAATTTTAACCAAAATTTAGTGCTTTGTTATTCTTATGCATGTAGTTATGCACATAAACACATTTTCCTTCCCCTCCCCGACTTTTTTTCTTTATTCATATTTTCCTACCTCAAGCAAATCGAACAAAATGAAGGCTCCACATGTACTGTATGGGCGTGCCTGCTTCTAACCACATGCAAGTCCTTTTAAAAAATGCTTAATTTCACTGTGTGCCATGAAATCAAACTGTATGACTGCTTTTACAACCTGTACATTTTTAAAAACTTTTCTTTGCAGGTAAGCAATCTGTACCAAAAAGGTTTCAATTAGGATCTTTGCATTAATTTATTTTGAGAATACATCTTTGCAGTAATTCATTTGTAAAAAAGGTAACGAAGTAGAAGCTAAAGAGTTCTTTTTGCTCAATCATTGCTGATGAAACAAAGAAATTTTATTTTGTAATATATCTCCTCGTTGTGAGTAAAATACACCTAACATACATACACATCACCCAACTTCTGCATACATCACAGAAGAAAAATCTTTTATTACCTAGCTGTGATTTTATATATATTAAAGATAGCTGTTAAAAGAAATATATTGTAACATATTTTGTTCAAAAAGAAGAGCAGTTTGTGATGCTGCCTTGTTCTTTTTATTCCAGTGGTCATCAGGAAAACAGAAATGCTCTATTTGCAAGGAACAGCAAGGGAGCAGATAGCAGGAAATACAAATGAAAAAGCTTGAATCAGGCTGTTCACAGTGAGCGTGCTTCATACTTGCATGCATTCATTTCCCCAAAGCATCTACAAACTGCAGGCAACAGGATAAAAGCATTTCATTTTGTAAACATTCTATTGCTTTTCAAGAGTTTATCTATTGTGACAAAAGCAAACAGATGCCAGTAGAAATATTAAGAACAAGATCCCAGAGGCCATCACCAAGCACCAGCATAACAGTTAAGATAAAAAAACCCACAAAAGGTGGACAATTAAATGGGGGGAGGGAAGAGGAGAAAGTGAGCTCATGTCTTTTCCCAGCCATGCAGGCAGCATTATAAAAACCATTGTTGGCTGCAGCACATATGCTCATTTCTCTTGGTTTGCTACAGTTGCTTGATATACCAATTTTACAAGGATTCTTAAAAGGCATTTCAAGCTGTGCTTATGCAAATAGACTTCAGGAGCACCAAACATGTTGCTGCAAGACAGGTATGTCTGCCTCCTCATTTGAGCACATTCCTGAGATAAAAATATCCACCCGACCCTTATTAACAAGAATTATGGTTTATACCTATAGCATATCAATTTAGGACATATTTTTCTAAGAAAAAGCAAAACGGTGCACAACCACATGTACCTACAGAACAATCCTATGACACTTCAAATGTTTTCCTGTCTTCTAATATATATAAATATTTAGTAAGAGCCATGCACAGTTGCCCTCTGATTAAGCTCGAGTACAGCACATCCTTTGAAATGTATCAGTGCTGCCTCACATGCAAAATTATGTGGTCCATTTTCTGTCCGCATATGACTTGACTTGACATTGCTCTGCTAAACCATCTTTTTCCTTTTCAGTTTTGGAGGGCACATTCCTTGAGGTTTTCACTCTTACCTTTCCATCTATTTCTGTGCACAGGCTTTCCGTATCTTTTATTGGCAAAATATTCTTTCCATTCTCACAACTAGAATTCCTTAGGGTCTTGTCTAGGTCTCCCTGCTTCCTTTCCTCTTGATCATTTTGCTGATTGTTTTCCATTGTTATTATTGCTACAGTAATAGTCTGCAGTCCTACATTTCTAATACTAATAATCCATCTCCATCCTCTTTTTCATATGCCTATGCACTTCTTATTCCTATTTCTGACATCATCCCTTCCTGTCCAGCTTCCCCAAGGCTCTCCAGTGGGAAAATCAAATCCCCGGCTCCTGTCTCCACAGTCAGATGCCCAACTCACTGTTATCCAGCCAGCTCTAATTTGTCTCCTGTATGTCTTCCTGCATCTGTACATTCTTTTCTTCCTCTTACTTTATGGAATGCTTGTAAAGTAAGACCTTGCTTTTAAAGCGTCCTGTTTTACATAATTTCCACAGGACGTAAGGCAGTCCTTCCAAAATAATGTGCCACTTTACGCAATTTTTACCGTTTAAAAACTTGCTTTACGCATTTTTTTCGAAGGACATCATTTCCCAGGATGCATTGTGCTGCATGCACCCCATCTGGATCCACTTTACATAATTTCCGCTTGATGGAACGTCACGGAGAACAGATTATTTCCAAAAAAAAACCCAAGGTCTTGCTGTATGTCTTTCACTTAAGCAGGGAACCCTGAAATCCCCTTTGTCCTGTTTCTTCTCATATTCTTGGTATTGGGGGGGAGACACATTCACAGTTTTTAAATATTGACAGCATTAGCTGTATTTCTTCTCTTTTGTGTAAGCTTGTACATCATGAGGCACATGAGCTGTCTTCAGAATCCTTCCTACCAGCAGTCCTATGGAAGAATTCAAGAACTGACATATTAATAAGATTCAACTATGCATTCTTAGAGATGTAAAATTTCCAGAAAGTTTGAAGCTTGGGAAAAAAACCAGTTTTTCCTGGGGGGCTTTTTCTAAGAAAAAACAAGAAAAATTGGAAAAATTGAAAAAAAAATGCTACATTAGCACTCCCATCCCCTTTTACAGCTTGGAAGTCATTCTGTTACTTTAGGAACATAAAATATGACTATGGACAATTTGACGGCATAAAATTATCACAACCAACATATTAAAATATAGTGTATCCAAACAATTGCAAACAGAATTTACTTTTTAAATAATATTTATTTGTAATTGTAAGTAACAAATGGAGTAACAATATCCTGAACGATTTACTAATTTATGTGGGACAAAAAAAATCTACAAAACAATATTTAAAAATCCAGAATTAACAATTCTGTTTCCTCTCCACACAATTCTTATTAAAAGAATTGAAGAGGGGGGAAATGTAAAAAAGGAAGTGGGACTAAGTTTCAATGGATGGGCATGACATTAATTCATTTGTGTTGCTCTGTATTCTCTTCTAGTGCTTTGAGGCCTAGTGAAGAGGACAGAACAGAACCAAACACACCCACCCACATGCAAAAACAAAAGTGAAGCCTTTTTCTTTTTCTTGTGACAACAGCAGCACCTTTAAAGGAATAAATGCATCTTGTTCTTGCATTGGAGAGTTCAGTTTGTAGCACTTACACTTGCTTGTCCTCAGTGCACAGGAATTAGAATATAGTGGTACGCCGACTTAAGAGCAGCTCGACTTAAGAGCAATTCGATTTAAGAATGGAAAACTGTTGGCATTTTAACTGCCGCCTTACAAATTTTACATATGGTCTGCTCGACTTACAAATTTTTTTTCATTTTTTAAAAAAAATTAACTTATTTTTGCAATTTTTTAGATAGGTACCCTGACTTAAGAGTAGTTCGACTTAAGAGCATGCATTTGGAACAGATTAAATTCGTAAACTGAGGTACTACTGTAATCTGATATTATGCATATTTCTAGAAATGATTTGGAAAATATTAGAATTCATCATGTAAAAATAAAACATTCCATAATATTTTTTCTTTTTTCAATTTTTCCAGTTTTCTAAAAAAAAAAAAAAAAAAAAACCAAAAGGCTCCTGAGGAAAAATGGGGAAAAAACAGCTTTTCCCTGTTTTTTTCCATTTTCCCCCAGGTCTTCGCATCTCTATTGCTTCTCGTTCCAAATAGAGAAATGCGGGTGGCAATGATTCCATTTTTTTCCCTTTCTGTTACAGCTATCCAGAGATATTTCACAACCCACCTGCCTCTGAGACCCCTTTGAAATGCTGGGGAATTTAAAGCCATGGATCATTCCCAAAGATTTCCCTGTGTGGAGCACATTGTGGTACAAAATGGGGAAAGTTGGTAGAGAAGGCTTAACAAAGAAAGGATAGTAGAGGATACTTATGATGGCATTAAGAGGGGGGAAAAGTTTAGCAGAAAATAGGATGAAAGTAATGAGCATATACTGATTGGAAGCAGTGCAGCCTCTTGCCCTCAGGTTCTGTATTATTAAAATAGTACAAAAACGTTTTATGTTAACTTATTTGGTGGACTAAATGATGCAGATCTCTAAATCACAGATTATTACATCTACTTTATGTACTCATGCTGCAGTTCTTTCACATCCCCTCTCTTTTCAAATTCATTGCCTCCACTTCTATCACTACTCCACTTGTTTAGTATTTAAAGGGGGACTGGAAAAAAAATCTTTATTTGTGTCTTTGATCAATGCTTCCTCTTCTTCATGCCATTATTTCCCAATCCTAAATCATTTTTTAAAGACTTCAAGTCTGCTGACAGATTTTGTTCTAAGTTAATGCTATAGCATCAAGAAGCTGGTGTGCTTTAAAAACTATTATGATTAATAAATACAGTCAAGAGTGCAGAAAAAGAATTCAGGAAGTCTTCATGCTATATAGGCTACGGAACTCTTTTGCGGCATATATGGGTCATTGAATTCAGCCCATTAAGGATGCACAGTGGGGAACCCAACTCCTAACCTCTGGCTGTGCAGCCAGATACCTAAAACACTGAACTATCCGGCAGTTCAATATTAATTGCAATATCTCTACTGACTAATATGGTCAAACTGCAGACAAAGCTACATTTGAGTGACTTGCCTTTGGTCTCTGTATGCATACCAATTTGACTTTATACTCCTTCAGGTGTGATTCTTTGCTAAACTAATCCTAGCCTATTCCCTCAATTATTCAGGGCTTTTTAAATTTTCAGCTTAATATTTATTCAATTTCAGCTTGTACCAAAATATTTCCAATTATTTAAAAGCACAAGATCTATGAAGCCACAATTTCCTAATTCCATTAATCATTTTCCCATAAAAGGGTAAACATTTGCTACACTGACATTTAACAATGCCAGGTTCATTATTTTTCTGTTTCCTGTTTTGTATACCAGCAAAACTTATATTTTATTCAAATATTTGCACTTTTTTTCTTATATTACTCAACACTGCAATATCCACAACATGTTCCATATTCATCTGCTTTTTGGTTACTTGAACATTTTCAGGAGAGGAAATAAAGGAATCTAAACACTTTAGCAATTAAAAACAGCTGCAAAGATCTTGCATCAGTCCTATTCGTATTTGTATTAACCAGGTATTCTACCTATATAAATATGATAAAGTAGGGATTGCCTAACAATTATGAAATTTTTGTAACCCGAATCCTACTTTATGTATATCATATTGTCACACAGAGTTTTCTGTTCACAACATGGATCATTCTGTTTTCCCACATACGGAATCTCTTTCTGAACAGATAGCAGAAACTAGTTTTATAGTACAAATTTGTGGCAATTTACTAACATTAATTTCTCATAACACAAGGCATAGCAGAAGATTATGTACAGCAGCACAGCTATTTCAGAACAATTGTGGAAAAATTCTGATGGATTTCCAGCAAACACACTGCAAAGTAACCGTCCAAGCCATTGCTCTAAGTGTGATACATCAAAATTAATCTGGCACCTGTGTAATATTTGGCAGTCATACTCAATAAACTGATTCAGCCATGATGTGCCAGTGACTGAGAATTCTACCACAGAACACTGGGCACAAAGTGTTTTACGGTTCATTACAGTGCTCTACTAGTCAATATACGCTGTTTGCAAGCTGAGTGCTGTCGCTCACCTAATCATTCATTACAAGATCAGTCTAACTGCAAAATCACCCTTTGGAACCACCCCCGTTTCTGATTCTCCTATTCTTGAGACACTGGAAATATCTGAAGAGAAAGGTCTTTGCCTGTTTCTGGAAAGACAGCGGGGATGGGTAAATCCTCGTCTCTAGTGGGAGCCAGTTCCAGAGTCTGGGCGCAGCAGCTGAGAAGGCCCTTTCATGTGTCCCCATGAGATGTATCTGTGAGGGATGTAATGTGATATCTGTACCCCACCCCAGTCAGCAATCTGGCTGCTGCATTTTGGACTTGTTGAAGTTTCCTGAGACTTTTCATCAGTAGCCCCACAGAGTGCATTACAATAGTCTAGTCGGGACATCACTAGGGCATGTATCACCATGGCCAGAGCAGGTTTCTCAAGAAATGGGCACAACTGGCATACTAGTTTTAATTTTGCAAATGCGCTCCTGGCTGTGACCTGGGCATCTAAGTTCAAGGATGAGTCCAAGAGCACCCCCAACCTGTGTACCTCTTTTTTCAATTGCAGGGTGACCCCATCCAGTACAGGTTGCATCCCTATCCCTTGTTCTCCATTTCGACTGACCAGAAGCACCTCTGTCTTGTTTGGGTTTAGTTTCATTTTGTTCATCCTCATCCAGTTCATTACTGCAGCTAAACACTCATGTAAAGTTGAGACAGTAGCTCCCTTAGAATCCGGAAGTGATGAGAGGTAGAGCTGGGTGTCATTGGCATAATGGTGGCATTTAATAGAACCTGTTTTCTCTTCCTGCAAGGTTGGCACTTAGGCTTTAGGACAGAGTTTATTCGTCAAACTTATAGAAACAGCATTATTTTCAGCTAGAGAGCTTTTTGTTTCTTTAAAACAGCCTTTACTCTTTTAAGTACCAATTAAAACTCTTTAAAATCAAAGAACCATTTTTCAAAAGAGGGTATAAATTTTGAAGGTCTTAAAATAGGCAACAGATCCTACATTATTCCTTCATGCTAAAAAATGGAGACTAATTTTGTTTTAGTAATTTGGTTATAATCTCTTTTCAACAGCACAAGTATTGGCTATTACAAATTGCGAATAACAATTGCACTGGAGTTTTTCATCTTTTATTATGAAATTCTTCAGAGGCAAACTCATTGCATAGATATGAGATTTTCAGCTGCGGAAAACTGCAGAAGAAAAAATATCTATTGTAAAGTTGTAAGATGGCCCACCAGATCTAGCAATCATTCTCACAGAAGACAGCCTGCTGCCTGAGGAAATCCTAGAAGAAAGTCTACTGTGCAACACCATCCTTGCACTCATATTCTTCCACAACAGATACAAAGACACAGTTCTTCCAATACTGGTGGAACAATATGGCCACCATGATAGCCTTATATTCCATGTATTGTACTTGGTTAATCTTACTCAATACAAGTTAGTGAACATGCCTACATTTTGTTGGAGCAGATTTGACTGGGAGATTCAGCATTAAACAAATAAGCACTTCCTTTTGTCTATCTTGATTTTCTCACCACTTGGTTTCAGAGAAAGTAGGTTCTAACATCTGTGTTTTTTACACAATGTGTAATTTTATATACCCCCACCATGTTTTGCCTTACTCACCACTGATTTTTTAAAAAAAGATTAAACTGAATACAAAATTATTTTTGCAGCTTGACATCACACAGTATTTAAGTCATGTTTTCATCAATCCCCAATCATATCACCATGGCCTCAATCTTCTTCTTGATCTGTCAGTCAGCCTACCAGCTCATATTCCACTAGTATCCACGTTATTGGGGTGGGAGCTTTACCTTAATAATGAGTATCACTTTACACTACCATACAGTGAATCACATTTCCATTTTAACACCCATTTCTTTAACAAGGCGAGATGCATTAGGACCAAGACAAGCAACCTGTAATCTTAGAAACATATTCAGCAGTACCATGTCTGGGGCCCTTTAGGGGCATGCTGTGAATTCTCCCATATTCGGCAGGACCCGCAGCGCATGTCAGAGTATAAAATTTTACATATATTTGGCCACAAGAGGGCATAAGAGCTTTTTTAGTTTAATAAAAACTTTTGTCGAACCCCCTTTTCAGTTAACTACTGAAAATTAATGCTGCATTAAAGCATTAAAGCGGTGTTAATTTTTAGAAAAACAACTATTGCAAATCAACCTATCTAGTAAAAAACCCTTTTAACTTCTCTCTCTTGAGTAATTATCAGGTTGCCTGCTTATCTGAAATATTAGCCTCAGTCTCTATGAGGGTGTGAATACACAGAAGGAAAAAAAAACTTCAAAAACCCTTGGAAGTTATTAATAGAGATGGACATGAACCACGGTTTAGCGGTTCAGACCAATTCAACACGGCACCCTCAGAGGTGTTTCGTGAGCACTGGATGCTTCTGGTTAAGAATGTTGGATATTGTGCTTCTATGCCCACAATTCAAAACAGGAACAGAGAGTTAAAGCTGGGTGTGGTTATATATGTTGTCAGGAGAGTGGGCAGCGCTATCACCAAAAACAGCATTAAAGTAGCCGCACCCCCCCCCTTGGGCAAGACTGGGCCAAGGCTCGTTCTCTCTGCCATGCGTAGACACACACACACACAAGTCTATTTCCTTATTTGATATTTTCAGCACCCACAAGAGGGTACAGGACTGAGATCCGACCCCTTTGTAGTTATTGCACGCCCTGTGCACAGCAGCTGGTGAAGGTTCCAAACAGACTCTGGACACGAGCAGTAAGATTCCACAGATCACCACTCAAAGAACCACAGTTAAAGGTGGGTAACCTTTCGTTAAAATGAGTTTTAAGGCATCAGGTTATCCAAATGTTTCTTAAAACTATCTTCTTGAACATCTGTGGGACCTACAAACATGTCAGTTCTCTGAAATGAATGCTTTGCTTTAAAGTAACCTTAACTTTTAAAAGTCAGTCAGCACTGTAAAATTATATACTTGAATTATATATTTGAATTACAGTGTTTAGTGTTTGTAAATTACACACACAGAGAGATATTGAAGTCTTTGTCCAAAGGGTCAGAAGCAAAAGAATAACTGAAAAGAAGAACAGAAGCATTTGGGAACAGCTTGCGCAAGCTGCAAGCAAGAGGGTGGTGGAAATTAAACACACAGTAATTAATCCAGAAAGGAAGGAAGGGGGAAGGGCCAGAGGCAGCCTCAAGAGGCAAAAAAGCACAGAAACAATTTTATGTCTGTGGTGGTTTCATAAGGAAGCCAGATTTAGATGAATGGGAGGACCTATGAGTACAGACAGTAAGCAATTAACTAAACAATCCTCCTTAGAAGTCCTGTTGCGTTAAACAGGGATTACTCCCACTCATGTGAGCACAGGACTGCTGCCTTAGATAGGTAAGAAAAGGAAAGGTCATAAAGACACTAAAGGATTAAGAGAAGAAATTTACATGTGAAAATTTAGACCAGCTTTAAATGTCTTCTTCCCAGATTTCAATTCAAACGCAGATTGAGGGACACTTTCATCTACCCTCTTTCAGGTGTGGGAGTAGAAAAAATTCACTGCAAGTTTCTGGAAGTACCCCTGTATTTCCAGTGCACTGGTGGCTATGATCCAAGTTCCCATCATATCAGAAAATGATTACCCCTTCTCAGAAACTAATGAAAGCTTGCCCTCAATTTCACGGTATGAAAATGTGATCCTTAAATGAAGGAACAAAGGGTTGGTCCCTGTTCAAGCAACTGCAGAGGAAGCCAGTGAAAGGAGACTTACAGAAAAAGAAAATGCAGAGAGCTGAAGAAGAAAATTGAACCAGCAGAAAAAAAGAATAGTTTTTAACATCAGAGACAATAAAACTGATGAACAAAATACAACACTCACTGCAAAATGACAGCCATGCATTTAGTAGAACTGACTGTAACCCCAAGCAGAAATACAAACGGAAAGAAGAACCAGCAATCATGCCCAATGATTTAATGAACTAAAAGGTGATACTGCCAACATAAAGATTTACTGGGGATTTGGGATAAACACATATTCCATCAAGATACAAAATAGAATATTCATGAACATATATAGCTGTGAAAAACTGTGAAGATATAACTTTAAATTCTGGTGTTAAAAGATTGGTTTTGAGGTTTGCTGTTTATTATGTAACTTTTATTGTATTTCTAATAAGAGGTCTTATTAGAATAGCAACCTATTGGTATATTGGATAACTGCAGTACTGCAGTGAAGACTCTGCTCACAACCTTTGATCCTGGCAGGCTTGGGTAGCCAGCTGAAGGTTCACTCAGACTTTTATCCTTCCAAAGTCAGAACCTGAGTACCCAGCTTGCTAGAGAATGGGGGAGGCAAAGAATGATTACATTGTAAACCATCCTGAGATTGCTTTAAGTCAGGGGTATCCAAACTTTTTGCAAGGAGGGCCAGATTTGGTGAGGTCAAAATGTGTGGGGGCCAGCCATTCAGTTCATTTGGCCCTCAGGCTGGACTTTGGACAAGATTCTAGGATATGCAAGAAGGCGGGGAGGACGCTGAAGCAACAGAGGCAGGGAAGGGTAGGCCAGGCAGGTTGCTAGGGAGATGGACAGAGGCAGGGAGGGCAGGCAAACTGTAAAACGGCAAGCTGATGTCTCTATCTGGTATGGGGAGGGGCCAGCTGGTGGGGATGTGTAGTAGGCTGAGCTAATGGGGAAAAGAGACTGCGGGCCACTCAAAATTTGAAAACGGGCCGCATTTGGCCCCCGGGCCTGACTTTGGACATGCCTGCTTTAAGTGCTTTGGGGTGGTAAACAAGCAGCACACTTTGCTTTAGATGTTTCATTTTATGTATAAGCTTTCTTAAATATAGTATTACAAATATTACTTTAAGTCACCTTAGAGTTATGCTTTTTACAGTTAATGTGCTGCTCAGCTAATCAGCTGCTGCAATTTTTTTCTTCCCTTAATGTCTCCTTCATATGAGTTTACTAATATATATTTTATCTTGGTGTTGTTGTTGCAATCTTGCTCTCCGCCTTGAGGACTGCAACATTGTGAGGTGGATTGTAAATTTTCCGAATAGACAAATAGATATTTGAGAAACCAATAAACATTCCACTGAGCAGCTAAATAAGGTTAGGGAAACATGAACAACTCCTTTATATCCTTTAGATTTATAGTAGTGTTTGAAGAAATTACAGATTGCAACCACAATAAAATGCATTCTATAATCCATTCCTCATAGTTATTCCTTCTAGTGATCCATTTTCCCAATAGCTTTTGCCAGAATAATTACAACGCGACAGTGGACCAACACACACTTTATTTATTTATTTATTTATTTATTTATTTATTGGATTTTTATACCGCCCATCTGGCAGTGAGGTCACTCATAAGCCATGAATGCAGGAAAATGACACCTTTCAGATGCAAAAGGTTTAAAGCGGCCACAATTTTTTAAAAAAAGATTAAGTCCCTCTGCTTTACCTAGATATTCAACAAGGAAAATATCACTCATCCCAAGCAATGAATGGAACATGTCCTAACCCCACTGCCGTTTAGCAAAGTGTTAGAGGGCTTATTTAGAACTGCGGAGATGTAATTCTTTAGTCCCTAACTTCAACAACTTCTGAACCTTTGACTAGTCTCATCAAGGTTTTCACCTAATTACAGTTTTGGGCTGTGTTCACTCACATCCATTCTAACTGATCAGAAGGAATTCAGATCTCTCTTACAAGCTCGTATCATTTGCTCAGGGCAACAAAAAAGGAGTTCTAAAGGTATCCTGAAAGGGGCAATAGCAGAGAGAAGTCTAATAGCTTTGGGGAATGGCAGATTACATACCAGTATGCAGCAAAAGCATCTCTGTGGGCTACTCAAACTGCTGTAGAGACCCACAAGAACATGATGCAGTAGTAGAGCTGTGTTTGGAAGGGAGTGAAAAGGTATCTATCTCTGGCCTATACAAACTGAACCCAAGGTGATCTTAACTGCCGTGTTTTAAATTGACGTGAATTAGTTCTTTTTTGTGACCCAACATGTACCCAACCTCAGGCTTAGAGGGAACATATAAAACACAGTCTTGTTAATTAAGCTTAAACAAAATCAGTTTCAGATGTGCAGTAACAGCTCAAACTAAGGCAGAGACAGATTATCCAACTAGCTTCCATGGTTATTATCACTGTCCTCAATGTATAGGATTCAATAACTGACATGGAAGAATCTATTGGTCACAATTAATTTAATAGAAAATATAGCCATTAACCAATTACTGGAATGTGCAGGATAAACATAATATTGGAAGGGATCTATAATTCACATATTTCTGCATATCATAATAAATTCTGAAAAGTTTAATAACGGGTAATAAATGTGTAACAGCAAGAGGTCAGGGAAGAAAATACCTTTGTAATATATTAACCCTACCAATAACACAATTATTGGTAGCCATTAGGGATGGGCAATTCATTTTAGAACCTACCAGTTCTGAAACAACCTGCACAACCCTGGGTAGTGTTCGGAAGCCTCTAACACACAAGAAGCCAATCACTTACCTTGTTCTGTGCCCGCATGGAACTGAGCTCCAACAAGGAAGCAGGCTAGAACATCATCTTAGCTTCTCCGTGGTGCTGGCCAATCAGACAGGGAGGTGGGATGATGCCTGTCTCTGCACAGCTCCTGATTGGCCAGCACCACATAGAAGCAAAGATGACAAATAGCTCACTACTAGTGTATCCTGTTCCAACCTTGGGTTTAGTCTAGATATCTGCTTGAGATCTACTGTAGCCACAGAAGGCTCTTCTCCAGAAACAAAGTTGCTGGAATTGTACATTTCTTCAGGGGGATTAGCTCCTGCACTAAGTTTCTAAAAGATATTCTCCTAGCCCTAAATCCAAATAAAACTAGAGCAGACCCAGTGAATTAATTACCGGTACTATGACATCATAGACAATTAATTCTTGGCCCAGTGAATTAATTGCTGAACTTTAAATATTGCCAACTAATTTAACTGGTTTACTTTGAGGAAAATTATCAACTCTATTTAGCCCCTAGTATTTTGTTCCTATCTTGAAATGTCCTCATTTTAGCTTCAAATAATGAATAATAAATTCAAGATATAATACAATAAGTTCTCCCTCCATACATGGGTGTTTCAGCACCTATGTCAAACTTACAGTCTAAAAGGTGATGCTGCCAATGTAAAGATCAGTTTTATCTTGCACCGATATTTCTAAACTGCACTTCTTTGTGCAAATAATGAATAAAAAGGGGAGAGTGAATCAGGCCACAGGTATCTAATTCATCTTCTTTCACAAATACCACAGCGTGCATTATGGATTTCATTTATTCATTCAATCACCACCATCTTTAAACAAAAGTTTTTTAAAACACCGTGGTTTCCTAGTGTGGCAAATCACCTAGTAAAATTCAGCTTCACATGCTCTTTTGATGTTCATATAAATCAATAATGGTGAGTTACTGTGAAAGTGGTCTTCTTGCTGAAACGGAATCATAGTATGCACCATTTTCAAAGAAGGTTTCATATCTAAAAGCATCTGAACATAGAGATCACTTTTCAATCAAACAAGCACAGAGAAATTCCAGAGCCTGTTATCTTTCATTGTGCTTCAAATTATATGTTACATCTTGATTACGGAGAAGATGGACAAGTCTTCATCTTCCACTCCACCAAAGCCCAGGATGCTGCCCGAATGCCCATCACCCAGGTCGTTAAGAAACAGGATGCCTCTAAACAGCCATCTAACCCACCAGCAGTTAATCCCTTAACGATCGCCTCAGCCACACAGCAGATCACAAAAGAACAAACGAACCTACAATCAGCCACAGAGCAAGCAAACCACACCCCCCCCAGCAGTATTTATAGAAGGACTTCAACTGAGATCACGCTTTGCTTCAAGAAGAAAGAAGCCAGAGCACCAGCCTGAAGATGACGAGTGAGACCTCGTCGAAACGTCGCCAAAACAACCAGATTTCTACACGGGAAGAAACCCGAATCCACCCTAACATGCATACCTATACCCGTGAAAATCTACGAAAACAAATATCCGACCTCTACGGGGAGGAAACCTTCCAGCTGACCAGAACCTACGAGAAACTAGAAGTCCGAAGAGCCACCATCTTATGTGACATTGCATTCCTACGCAACTGCCGAGACAAAAATGTGATCCCCACAAGCTTCCAACTGAAATTCCACTCAAAAACCCCATCCAGCGAAAGGATCCTGAAAAGAACAGAACTAGCCCTAATCAGAAGCGAACTACACAGGAAAAGATACCTACTAGATCAAACCAACAGAGACCTACTCATTCTCCACCTCAAACTCAGCAACAAAATCCACCCAACACTCTGGAACAAATCCAAGCAACTCGCCGCCTGGAGAGCTGAAACAGAGACCTCCCACAAGACAGACACACACACCAACAAACTCCACAAACTG
>JAHTLZ010000129.1:52066432-52125796 GCA_023846285.1 Phrynocephalus versicolor
CATTCATTCATTCATTCATTCATTCATTCATTCATTCATTCATTCATACATACATACATACATACATACAATTTATATGTCGCCCACTACCCAAAGGTTTTGTTTGCAGATTTGTATTGCCTGCATGGTAAACATCTGGATTGACTAACAGTTATAAGTGAAGTGTGTAATAGGACTAACTCATGATACTTAATAAGTGTCAAATAATGTTTATGAATAAAACTGTGAGCTGACTGGTCTGTTTGGCTCCAGGCTGGAGAGATTCTGTTTCTATTTAAGTGCAATTGTGTGAAGAAGACAGTCAATTCATTATTAGATTGAGAGAGTGTGTGTTTGTGGATCTGAATAAGCACTCAATAAAATGTCTATAATTTGGATTTGTGAGAAGACTAAGTATTGTGAAAAATTGAACAGATGTACAGTATGTTAAGGTAGATATAAAACAATAAATAACCAACAAATAGTCTTTAAATTATGAAGTTAAAATTAAAGCAAGGGAAGTAATTGTATTTCAGAGTAAAGAAGAAATGCAGAGATTTATCATGATATGCAAAAGTAACTAACAATCTGAAACTTTGTTCCTCTGTTCAATTATTTTCTCTTCATTGAACTTTTTAATCCTTGATTATCTTTAACCAAATTCTTTGTTTATAAGCCTTGCTTATTAATTCATAGATAGCAGTCATAAATCATAATGCTCACATGCTATGATACATGGTTTGGGCAGCAACTTTAAAGTAAATGAAACTGCTTTTCATCAAATAACAACCTTATTTGTAAAAGGATAGTGTGAAGTAAAACCTTAGTTTCACCAAGATTACAGCAGTGTAAAACCAAACTGCCTGTCTTCCTTGGTTGGTGATAGAGATAGTTAAGTCCCTGATCACTAATTTCAACAGCAACCGCAAACTTGATGCAAAGGTTTGTGGTGGTTGTCATTTGGATGGTGGCATAGATAGTGAATGGAAGTGTATGAATGGATCTTCTGAGCCCTACCCCATCACTCGGTCTACTATACCACATAACTTTTAAACTTAAATACATAAAAACGTATGTGTCTTTACTTTGTTAAAGCAGAACATACTATGTGATTTTTTTTACTCCCACTAAAAAGAAACAACTGGCTGAATAACTATAAAGTTGTGAACAGAAATTGGGAGTTGATTCCATATCATGCATCCCAGTCTCAGGTTATGCCAAGTAGAAGGGAATGGTAAGCTATTTCTAAGTACTGTATTCTAAGCTAGAAAATTCTGGAGTGGGTCACCTTCAGTCAGAACTCACTAGATGGCATATAATTAACAATTACTATTTTTGTTCAAATGATTTTATAACATATTTCTCCACATTTTGCTAAAATAAATTGATGGCTTAGTTGGGCCCATCTCAAAGCCAAGGATACAAAATGCTATTGCGGGAGCTAGCAGATGGGGATTTGTCCCCAGTAAGTTAGCATACATAAAATTCTGCTGAGCTTAGAGAACTGCATTGTTGACTTTTGCCTTCTTCCAAACCTGTGTAGCTTCTGATCTAAGAATCTGGCATGCCAGCATAGGGTTTATCATATGTAATTACACTTCCGCATTTATTGGAAGTTCAATGAAGATTTATAATAACCGTATATGTTGCTTCCTATAATATTGACTTATATACTTCAGCCAAATAGAATCTACACTCTTCGTGTTATTTACTGCTTCATCCAATTTGCTGTTACACACATTACTTGGAGACTCTAATACTAATAGGAGGAAATTCAATATTTTCTACTTAGAATCCAGCTTCTAAAAGTCTAAGTGAAATCTAAGTAGGACACATTTATGTTGAAAAGCTTTTACTGTTTGATAAGGCTAAAAGAACATGAGAAATCTGGAGGAAGCTAAGATATTCGAATAGCATTTTACTTTCTAATATAACAAATGCTAGTGTTGTGTCTTCCTACATGGGGTCCTGAGCTTTGGGCATTTCACAGCACTGCAGTGTATGTGTTTTTTAAATGTCTATATTTTCACATAAGCACAGCTAAGTTTATGTAAAAATACTTCACCTAAATATGTCTCTTTCTCCCCAGTCTCTACCATATCTCTGTGTTCAGGAGTTTCAAGAATAATCTTTAAAAAACCTATAGAAAGTGTCATTCACACAAAAATGCAATGCTAGACTATACCAAACTGGGTAAATCAAAAGGAAAATTGCAAGCAATGAGGGATAGATTTAAGAAAATGTTACGGAGTTAACATATTGAGTCTGACTAGTCAAACTCACAGAAGAGACATAGGAATTAGTGTCAAGGAATTGTATAAATGGGATCAGCAAGATGGACTGTACATTTTTGTGGAATTTCCTCATTTACTGAGATATCTCAGAAAAGGCATTTACTATAACAATCAATTATTATTAAATAAAATAAGTGCTCAATTTCCATTCTTTCCACATTTTCCATAATAAAGGCCATCCCTTGCTCAGATTCAAGCCTAACAAACTTACGATTATAAAGGTTTCCTTCATATCTAACACCATTTTTGTTCAAAACCTAAATTTTTTTCAAAGCATATGACTGGTGGCCATCTGCAATACAGGACAAATAATAAGTAAAGGAAAGTTACGGACCAAAGAACACAAATCTTGCCAACGGACATTGAAGAACCATGCATCAAGCAGATTCTAATCATCTCACCGTGACATTTTAAAAGAATCAACTAGTCAAAGCTAAGAATCAAACTTACTTTCCTTTCCACAGTAGGATTTTTTCAAAATCAAGATATGGCCATCTACAAGGAAAGTCACAATTTAATTACATTTGTCTCCTGATAAATGAAAAAAAATGCATGAGAAACGCATTCCTCTCCAATAAGGACCAAAGGCTCCACTAGAATCTCTTTTGTTGTGGGACAAATACTGGGGGCTGCAGAACAGGGGAGAGAACAAGTCTTTGATTCCTGAACATTGTGGTCATTGGTATGAATTTAACATAGACACACATCCCTCCTGTCCCACAGTCCCCAACACCTTCCCCATAAGAAAAAGGGAACCCATCAGGACCTGAAGACCATTGTGAGGCACCTGGGAATTTTTAATTTCTGGAAAATACCACAGCTGATGATATCATTAGCCTTATACAGCATAAATTAAAGCAGTGTGGTTTGTTTGTTTGCTTGCTTGCTTGCTTGCTTGTTTGTTTTTGTATTTGTAAACCACCTGATTTTCCCACAGGAAGTCTGGGCAGTGCACAAGAAATTGCCAAACTAAACAATTTGTCCAAAAACTCAACCCAAGAAAAGTCAAGTAGAAATAAGAAAAACACAACATACGACATAGAACACAGCATCTGGCAGAGAAGGCTAAAGGGGAAAAAAATCAAACATCATTTAATCTAATATAAGTATGATTTGTACAGTAATGTTCCCAGTGACCCTATAAACATTACATGTCAGCCTTATTATTAAGGCAACTTTTCAGTTTTGCAATAAAGGCATGCGAAATATCCAATGCAGGTGGAAAACTAACAATGGTTTATAAAATGATGTCTATTTTTACTGCTCATATATTTTTCATGAGTCATTCAAACTCAGATTAATGGACTAGCCTTCTGTTTGGATTTATAGCATTTAAAAGAGATTCTTCAGAAAATAAGATATTCAGCCCACAATGTCTATCTTTAGAGTAACATTATGCCCTTATTTTATAAAATGTTTTTATTTATTTATATATTTATTTCTATACAGCCCATTTTCCTGAAGATGGGCAGTATAGAAACATGTAAATCAATGAAGATAATAGCAACAAAACAACAAAACAAATAAAAATGCTTGACAAGATGGTGGAAAAAATACCCCTAGTGGTCACCAAATGCCTCTCTAAAAAGCAAGGTCTTGAGTACTTTTTAGAAGGCCAGCAGGAACTGGCCACTTGGGAGGTTTTTCCAGAATGTAGGGCCAGCCACAGAGAAGGCCTGGTTTCGAGTGATCGATTTCCGGGCCTTCCTAGGCGTGGCCATCTGAAGTGAGAATTCCCGTGACATTCTGGTAGGCCAGGCCTCAGTTGACCTCTGAGAGATCCGCTCCAGCACATATTCAGGTCCCAATCTGTGGAGTGTTTTGTAAATCAAAACCAGTACCTTGAACCTTACTGGGGACACAACAGGCACCCAGAACTGATGTGGCCGTATCTGCCCGCACCAACCACCAGTCTAGTTGCTGCATTTTGTATCCACTGAAGTCTCCAAATAAGGGTCAAGGGCAACCCCAGAAAGAGAGTGTTGCAGTAGTCTATCCTCGAGATCACAAGCAATTACACAACTCTTGTCAGGGAAGCCTCATCCAGGTACGGGCAGATCTGGGCTATTAGCTGAAGACGGAAAAAGATGGACTTAGAAACAGCTACCACCTGGGCTTCCAAGGAAAGAGCCAAATCTAACACTAAACCCAGATTCCTAGCTCTATTCACCAGCTGGAGGGTAGTACCCCCCCCCCCGATTGGGGAGAGCGACTCTGTACCCGGAAGAGGATGCCCTGAAGAACAGAACCTCGGTCTTCTCTGGGTTGAGTCTAGCCTGTTAGTCCTGGTCCATTCCATGACTGCATCCAGGCAAGAGTCGAGAGTCTGCACCACATCCACTGCAGAGGTGATAAAGGAGAGATAAGAACTGCGTGTCATCTGCATACTGATGACAGCATACTCTAAATCCCCTATGCAAAACATGCACTTTTGGTACTTATACCATGTTTTTGTGAGGAGATCTAAGTTATATAGTGACCTCATATAGTTTTGTCTGGAAAACCTAGCTGTGAAGCCAGGGGCCAAAGGTTTGATCGCTTCTGTGTCTTCTGAGAAACACAGTCATTCAAGATCACAAGAAGAATGCATAGCTATGGAGATTAAATGTTTTGTTACATGTGCATTCTTAGGTAAGCTGAATGGTTTTCAGGGGCTGATAATCCATTTCTGATTACTTTAAACTGTTAAAAAAAGGTCACTATACATAATATATTATACATTAGAAACAACCCGGCAGTATATAATTAATACAGTAATTAATATATTAGCTGCATATTATTGCTTTTATTATCGTAATACAAATAATGTTTGTCCTTTTACATTTATTAGAACCACTTTTGGTATGTCTTCTTAACAAGCTTTTCTCACCAATAGTGGCACATTTTAAGTATCTTTAAGTATACTCAAAACCAGCTGCTAATAACTCCAATTTGTGTGCACAAGTGCACAAGCACCTTCTGCCACTGTAGTAGGGAAGTGAGCACTAATTTTGAAATTTATCATAACTGTTCCATGATTTGCTGATTTAGTTAATGCAAATTTGTTTTTCCTCCAAACACATCAGCATGGCTAAGAATTAAAATAATATAATTTCCATTGTCGAGAGGTGACATTTGGGACATGAAAGTAAATTGCTCAACTTGATTACAGTGACTTTGATCCTAAATTGCTCTATGGTTCATCATATAAGGAAGAAAATTCCACTTATCATAATACAGTACACAGTGTTTCCAAGTCTCTTCCATCTATGAAGAACAGAGATACGGCACTCTTGCCCAGAATACTTGGCTCTGAGAAAAGACTCCCCCCACATCAGTCACTGGGGGCCAGCTAAGGACGGCAGTGTTGGCCACCCTGTGAAACAGAACTTAACCACCTTCTCTTTCTTGATCTCAGAGAAAGAAGACAGGTGAGGGAGGGAATGTCATGGATGAGGCAAATTGTATAGGTTGCTTTCCCTTCCTTTCTCAGGTGGCAAGAGAGCTTAGACCACCGGAGCCAAGCTCTTTCCTCTTGCTCTAGCTGATCTTTTCAGTTCTCATTTCATCTGAGATAAATAACGCAGTCGCCCCCAAAATTACCACCAAATGGTATGCATATTTTACTGCCTCCAAAAGACAATCAAAGTGGCATTTTAAAGAAGTATAAAACAACCCAAAGATAGGAAACAGTCATATAAAATATGCATTTACATATAAATTCTTTACACAGGTGAGATAAGACCTTTATAGTCAAACTGGGGATTTTAAGTCACAAATTACTTCATTTCATTGAAATGGCAGAAGGCTTTCTGTTTCTTATAAATCCCTGGTGCATTTTCTTTATGAATACAAGTAAAACATGTAGTGCTATGCCTGTTTTATTTGCTCTGAATTCTCTTTCTAGACTCCTTCAAGACAAAATCAATGTTACAGCTCACGTGCACTATAGGAAAGCAGGTTTTCTTTTATCACTAGGTAACAATAACTTTTATTAACTTTGGAAATAAAATTAATAACGATTCCCCAAATTGATTTTGATAATTCAAAGGGATACACTAAAACATCGTTCTGCTACAAGAAACTTCGGAAATGATTGCCTCCCCGTTGAACAAAAAAGCAGAGGTTTCATAAATTATTAGACCAAAAGGAAGGCAGTTTTCCTTTGCAGCCACTGCCAATGCAATGTAGGTATTTCACACTTTATGGCACAATGAGAGATAGCCAAGCAGCTTCTTTTTAAGTTCAGGACTTCATGATGAGGCTCTGTTCACATAAGTATAAACAAATTGCATGCCGCTATTCAGCAGGACATGCCCTATACTTGCACCAACTGAGTATATTTAAGCAATGTTGAGTACCTCCCCTTTCTTTCTTACCTTTCTTTCCCCCACTTGAATTCAGTCCTCCTGAGACCAGTAACTATTTAGATCTCTTGAGGAGCTTTTTGTGTTCTCACTACCTTTTTCTACTTTTTTTCCTAATCTTCTTGTACACTAATAAACCTGGGATTCCCTTATTTGTGTGGATGTATTGCCATTTCACAGAATACCATGAACACTGTCGGTTCTGTAGAATACCATTTAAAGACAATGGTGCTTTGTATGCAGATAAAATTACAAAATTATATTTTGTAATTTACAAAAATGTATTTTTCTAAGTTTTCTTCACCATTCATAAACTGCATTCTCTGTGGGAGAAGCGGATAACACAGAATTCAGAAGGACGTGCTTTAATAACAATTGTGGATATCAGTATAAACAAATGTCGACATATGGAAAAAATACATGTGCACAATGTTTTATGGATGTCAAGCTAAATAAGCAGAATATGGATTTCAAAACTATGTTTGATTCAGCATGTATATCAAGATGTACAATAATTTCCTTCTCTTGGATAGATTATTCTTTCATGCTACAAGCTTAGGTCAAGGGCAAAGATTTTGCCATGATGGTAGAACTTTAGAATGTAGTTTCTTACCATTTTTTATAGTCATCTTTACATGTCTGTGGCTATTCCTTTTCCAAAATTGAGTTTTAAACTAGGCAGCGTATGGATTTATCACCCACTCAGGTGTCTGGAAGCTAATTGTCAGATTCCAAGGGTCTTGATCCATTATGCTTATTATAACTTCTGCCAGGGGATGGGAATGGGACAGGTTTTTAAAATATGCCCATCAACACAGCTTCCTCATCACTCTCAGCAATAGTGCTTTCTACTTTGGATGGAAATCAGATGCAGAGGAGCACTAGCAACATATGCAGTTCAGAAGCGTGGTCAAACTATGTACCAAACTATTACAAACAAGCCATTCTATACCTTTCAGGTAATGACATTCCATGATAACTGTCGTGACAGAATGAACTATTAAGAATATTTTTAATCCTAACCAATATCCACCACAGCTGACACACTATACTGATGTCTAGGAAGTTTCTTGGTGGCTGTAGTGTAGGTGGATGAGGTTCACTGGCCCCAGGGCTTAATATAGACAGAATTGTTGGCTGAATGTAAACCATGGTAGAGCTAAACCATGGCAATACAACTGCAGCAGTAAGGGATACGTTTATTAGACCCTTAAAAAAACCATCTGTCAGCTTTTGTGAGTCAAGCCCACTACTTCCAGCCATGCACTGAGGCTGCAGGAAAATTATGAATGGGAGTCTCAAAAATTCATGGCAGATAGTTTGTCCTAGGTCTGCTCCCTAGATGTGAGTTAGGGAACAAATGCAGGCTGCAATGGAGAAGTGGTTTTCAAACTATACTCCAGATAGCTGTTGGCTGGATGGCACCACCAGCTCCTCAAAGAATCAAGAGGTAATTTGGATGACACCCCCTACACCCCCCACACACACACTGCCTTATTTTGAAACTGCAAAGTTCCTATTTGTCAAGGGGAAAGGACAACACAAAAGCCCAGTAAGGCTCTATCAGAGATATGGTGTTAAATTTTAGTCTAACAATAGGCAGAGCTAACTGTAGCCAAATTAATACTATTTTTAGTAGTAGGAAGTCAGTGTTTCCTTCAGTTTGCAGTCCTGAGAGGCTGGTGTTTAAAGGCCTTGTTGCCTTCTTTTTTATGGCAAACAGCTTGGCTCACTGTTTTTGCCAGGATATATATGGACAGGGGAGAATACAAAAAGGCAGTGATGCAAGCTGTCAACTGCTTACTGAATGGCTGAAGTTTTTTTTAACACTGACAATTAGGAAGGGAAGAAATCCAACAATGCCAACGACAAGGTTATCAATGCCAGCAATCCTGGCCACCTCTGGTAACATAATACTACATGGAGTTTGGTTCCATCTGACTTGCTTCCTTTTAAACATTTTAGATAAGCTTTCCCACAGAGGCTTCCACATATTATTTGTCACTGTACAAGCAGAAAAGAAATCGCCATGTCAGTAATGATGTAATAAAGTGGACTGAAGCTTCTGTTGTTCTATCTACAGTGAAGACCTTTCCTGTGGAAATGCTGGGAGCAGGGCATAATCTGCCCAGCACAGCAAATTTCCACGTTACAATTACAAATCTGTCAGGCAAAGGGAATGTTGGGTCACCAAATAAGTGACCTGAAAACTCAGCATTATGCAAAACATGAACTTCATGTATTCAAAAGTCACCCAAATTATTTGAAGTTTCACACCATATCAACCTCACTAGGCTGAATTATCTTGCTTGACTTATGCAGGTAGCTCAGAATATTGCAGTGTATTTTAGATGCCCCACAAAATGCATCAGATGCTCTAATACAATATATAATACCTATGTCCTGGGTAATCCAGGTTTGGCTTTGTTAGGATAAATGGGAATGGACGTCAATGTTACTGTGTTAAATCTATCCAGAGATCAAAATGATCAGGAATAAGATTCTCAATAAAAGCCTGATAATCTCTTCCCATCATCTGTCTCATCTTGAAAAAGAATACGCCATCAGTTCTGTAGAGATGCCCTAAGGTACTGCAAGAACATATAAAACAAAAAAAAATCACACTTTGGTTAGATTCATATTGCCTGAATTTACTTCAGATTTTTCAAAATAAACCCATTAAGGAAACTGGCCTAATCTAGCCCCAAATTTACACTAAAAGCCTCTTTCAAAAAAAAAAAAGTTAAATTCCCACTCACTTCACTATGGTTGACCCTGAAAAAAACAGCATCCTAACCTAATGTGTAAGCTCAGTCACTGTTTACAGCAGCAGTGTTATGCATCTGACAGGTTTATTTGTGTAACAGTTTATGTTTCCATTATGTTCTGTCATCTGCTCCATGGAATTTGTATTTAAGAGGATGCTACTGTATCTAAGGTGTTTACTACAAATACCAGAGTTGAACTACAAAAAATAAATATGCTGTTTGGGAAGAGTTCAGGAGTTACTTCTATTTGCAGCATTAGGTTGAACATTAGCCGCCTGCTCAAACATAGACACACCAACAATAAATTTGTTACATTACAATTAGCCTGGAATATTTTGTAAAGGCAAAGGAAAACTGGAGATCAATGCCAATAAACCACAGCAGAAGAATCCTTTTACAAAACTTTTTTTTACCAGTACTGCTCATTTTATTATTCTTCTATCACTGAACTGACTATCCTGAAAAGCACACACAGGGCATCGGACAAAGAGTGGAAAGATTTCAGCTTATTAAGAAAACCTATGTACTATATAAAGATCACTGTATCTAAAAGGTCCCATGTCCGTTGCCATTTGTATCTCAAGTAATGGAACTAGGAAAGATATAGGTTCGACTCCTGAAGATTTACTATCAATCACAGCAGACAACTGAGACCACTAGCCAATATCAGCAGAACAGACTTTATGAAGGTCTACTCATGTACATGGCATACACAAAGTGAAATGCTGTGGACCACCAGCAATTCTTTTAATTGAAAACATCTCCGTTTTGACCCTTGGCCTTTTCCAAGTAAATTGGAAAAGAGTCTAGACTGAACCCTGGACAGCATTTAGACAACCAAGATACAGTAGTATGGAGTTCAGTGAACAAAACCATCTAACTTGATATAAAGCCTATGTTCCATAAGGAATCTGGAGTGTGTGGTTTCGGCAATGACCATAGCTCAGTGGAAGAGGTCACATTTTGCATACAAAAGAGGTGGAGTTTGGTTCCCAATATCTCTAGGTAAGACTGGGAAATACTTTTGTCTGAAAAGGCACAAGCCACCGTCAGACATTGCAGGCAATACTCAAACAGGACTGATTATTCCAATCCACTTACCTAAATTTGCAGCACGATTTGCTCTCCCATAAAACTACAGTCTGAATCCAAGTTATTTTCACAAAAGCGAGAAAACTCAATAAACTTGGAGGGGAGTAAATTTACATATGAGTTGGCTGAGGATGCTTCCATTTTAAATTATTTTAATGGGGGGGCAGAAGCTTTGCTGTCAATTTAAGCCCTCAATAGTTCAGCAGTATTCAGGCTGAATTACTGAATGACATCATTGATAGCATGTCCATGGGGGGTTCTTTAGGGTTGGGTATCCAATGCACTCACCAGTCAAGAGTAAAAAGACCATGGACATGATTTCCATCAGAGTTTGTGATTAGCAAGCATTTTAAAAGGCAAAGCCACTATCTATGAGAATCAACTACAAGACAATGTGATAGCAGATTATGTTAACGGGGCCAAGTCTACTGACTCCTATGGGTCATAAGAACATGGGAACATAAGAAGAGCCATGCTGGATCAGGCCAAGGGCCCATCTAATCCAGTTTCCTGTATCTCACAGTGGCCCCACCAAATACCTCTGGGAGCACAAGAAATTAGATAGCTGTCTATTGATACCAGTCCCTTGCAACTGGCCTTTGAAGTACCCTGTTTTTTAAGGCTGGAGATTACACATTCTAGTCATAGCTTTTAACCTGTGATGGACAGATTCCTCCAGGAATCTGTCCAATCCCCTTTTGAAGGCATCCAGGCCAGATGCCATCATGACATCCTGTGGCAGTGAGTTCCACAGACTAACAACACACCGGGTAAAGAAATATTTTCTTTTGTCTGTTCTCACTCTCCCAACTCTCAATCCGAGTAGATGTCCCCTAGTTCTGGTATTATGTGAGAGGGAGAGGAGTGTCCTCTATCCACTTTACTCATGCCCTGCATAATTTTGTTATGTCTCAATCATATCCCCCCTTAGACACCTTTTTCCAGACTAAAGAGCCCCAAATGTTTTAGCCTTTCCTCATAAGGGAGGTGCCCCAGTCCAGTAATCTTTTTAGGTGACTTGGCCCATCTGGGTCAATTGTTGCAACCAGTAAAAGGCAAACCATAAATAAAGAGTGGAAGCACACACTCACTATGCAACAAAAGCGGTGATGAAATACAGGGCTAGAGTACGAGGAGAGTACATGGATACTATATTATGTCCCATATGTTGCCAATTCATGGAATGGAATAGTAATAGTTATAATACTTATTATAGTAGACACACACTTTTCTTATTCGTTCATTGATTCTTTGTATTATTTGCCTTTTATAGTAACGATCTGACCATTGGGTCACTCTGGACAGTTTACAACCTATAGCAAAAACAAGCAAGCGTAAACCAATATATCATGTTACATAAAATAAACCCAAAACAAACATTTAAAACAGGTGGCAGAAATTATATGAAAAGGCAGATGGTCAAGTACCTAACTCCAACCTGATAAAGTAAACTAAATATTTGAGAAGGATGAGAGAGTGTTTCTGCTGAGTCAACCTTGTGCTGCAACAAAGACCACAGTTTAATCGAAACTTTAGCATACAGAGCATTTATAGTAGATTAAGAATTGCCATGGCTTGAAATTCTTTTAGGACTCTTCGGAATAAACTCCTAATCTTCTACTATTTTTAGCTACTAAACCCCAAATTCTTTACAAAATCAACTTATTTTGAGTCAGCTGAATAATACACATTAACTATTTTATATATTTCCAACACAGTTACAAAAGGAGCACAAAACCCAATAATTTTCATTGGCATAAGTATTTGTTTCACCCTCACGGCCTCTATGTTGAGATTATTGTGATCCTTTTTAATATGTTACTTTTATTACAGAGCGATGAATTGTGGAACTGATATACCCCTTTACAATAATACAGCGGTACCTCTACTTACGAGTTTAATCCACACTGAATGCATGCTCTTAAGTCAAGCAACTCTTAAGTAGAGCTGCCCTGTCTAAAAAAAAATAAAAATAAAAAATAAAAAATAAAAATAACTTTAAAAATTGTAAGTAGAGCAGACTGCATCTAAAATTTGTAAGGCGGCAGTTAAAACACCAACGGTTTTTCACTCTTAAGTCGAACTGCTCTTAAGTTGAGCTGCTCCTAAGTAGAAGTACCACTGTATTTGAGTTGTCTTTCAGTGCCCGTGCATCTCATCTGCCAACACTGCTCAGAATAACTTGAGTTATCCCAATGACCACAAACTCTCTTTTCACACTGAGCAGTTTCAATTAGTTGGTTAAACATAAACATTGCCATTGTGGTATCACTGTAAAAAAATACCATTTAGGTCAGCACTAACAGGAAACCCAAGCCATGTCATACCTCCACAGATATACCTGTAATTACAAACTTTCAAGGTGAGAGGGAATTATAAGCTAGAATGAAGCTAGCTAAAGAAAATAAAAGGGATCACTTTCCATAGCTTACTTGCAAATCAAACACTACCTAAAGAAATCATGCTGGGAGATAAATGTCAAAAAGTACCCACAAGTTAGTATTCAGAGGATAATAGGAGAGATTTTTAAAAGTGAATCATAGGCTAAATTAATCTCAACAGCTCAGAATAGCTGGTTTTAAAAATATATAAAATTGTAACTAAGATTACAATGTTTGCTATCATTTCCCAGATGATCTGTTCAGCATGAAAATTTTACCTTGTACTCGCAAGTTATCCTGCATTATCGAATAAAATGCAGTAGCCCCCCACTATATTGTGATTCACATACTGCGGTCCTGGGGCAAGCTGTGTGGGTCTGTTTGGAGCCTCCTGCACTTACCCCAGGCCTGGTACTATCCTAAGCAGGCCTTCAATGGGCTTCCCGGGCCGGTCGGAGGCCCCAGAAGTGGTTTCCGGTGAACCGGAAGTGACTTCTGAAAAAACAGAAGTAACTTCAAGGCTGCCAGAAACCACTTCTGGGGCCTCTGACTGGCCCAGGAAGCCCATCGGATGCCCATTCGGGGCAGCACCAGGCCTAAGGTAAGTATGAGAGGCCCCAAATATGCCCCCCAGTCCCAATCCAACCCAGCATCCGGAGAACGTGGATTTCCCTTTATTGCGTGATGAGTCAGGTTCCTAACCCCCACGATAAATGGGGGATTATGCTTATACTACTTATGGAGTATGCTGGGACCTGTAGTTTAATGCTAACTAAACTTAGACATCTCTGCCGTAATCCATTGATGAGAACTACAGCTATCTGACAAAATTCAAAGTCACTAAACTGCAGTCTTAGGATTTTACAGAAGGAAGCTGTAGCAAGTAGCATGGAATTAAACTGCTATACCGGTGTAGTGTAGCTGCACCTTACATACACTGCAGAGAGTACATACTTATACTCACCAGACCTCAGCAAACCTCCTCACAACTCCTTTGCAAATGAAAGTTGTAGCTTTTTCACATCAATCAGACCCATTCAGGTGGTACCCTACAACATACAAGAAGTAATCATCTTATCATACATTGAAGAGTTTCCATTAAAAATATCTTTATATGCTTCCATTTTAAAATAATTTAAGCTATGTTGTGTATCAGTTAAGGGGGGCTACATAGGCTTTTAAAACTAATCCATTTGTGGCCTGTTCATGCATCCACCTGCCATTTTCCTGGCTGCTTCTCACATCCACCAGCTACTCCTGCTACGGTATTATTTTTAGAACCAGCATCTTCCTTTCCAGCCTTCGCTTGAGCCGCTGGTTTTTGTTATTTCTTGCGTCTGGTATAGAACAGAATGTCACATAGGAAAAAATGTAAAGAGATGTTTCTTTGTAGCCTGACATACAGAGAGAGACACACAGGGAGACAAACATCTCTCCTCTCCTACAGCAACTCTTTCCTCCCTCCCTCCCCCCTCTCTCTTTCTCTCTCTCTCTCTCTCTCTCTCTCTCTCTCTCTCCTCCCTCTGTTTTTGTGTGTGTTCTCTCTTCCCACTGCAAGTCTTGTCAGTTTATTTCAGCCTCTACTCCACAAAGAGCCAATTTATCCTGCATGCCTTGAAACTGTAATATACTAGGAAATATTAGAAACCTAAAAGCGTGTTAAGTGGCTTGACAGGATTTGGTCCATTGTACTACCACAGTAATTATCATATAAAATGAGGCCTGCAAAAGGTATAAAAGTGATACATGCACTCCTGTGTGGTATCCGTTGATTTTATTTGCCAATAATGCTTCTTTTAACACATAGCTCACCTGTAAATCATATGCAATTTTGTAGGACTAATTTTTAATGGTTGAACATTTTTCCTCACCAAAGATTAGACTTTTTACTTTTCCCATGTTGTTTTTCAATATAAGAGTAATTTCATTTTCATAAATGGTTTTAAAATATGGATTATTTATTTTATTTTACCTGCTCCCCTCTTCTTCTTAAATGCACTATTGTTTAACTAAGGCTGCTTTTACACCACCCCTAAAATCCGCTGCAAAATGCTTGCAGATGCGGAGCATAAAATTGTTTTCACACCAGCAGCAGACTTTAAAGAAAAATAAAGTACGACCACGCCTACTTAAGCGCGCCCCAGGGCATTTTACAAGTATCTGGTCTGGAGGAGGTAAAATCCTTGTTGCTGTTCCTTGTTGCTGTTTTAAAGCATTGCATGCCTGGCCTTCCTCCGCTTTTTGTTTGTTTTTGTTGACCCCCCCCCCTTTTAATAGAAAGGAATCCTAAGGGGCTGGAACAATTAGCTCGTGCAGAATCAGGGTGTGGGAGGTGGGAACACAGGAAGCAGAACAAAAACCACGTTGGGTGGGTGGGTGGGATCTGCATTTAAGTTGCCAGCGGATTTTAGGGGTCGTGTAAAAGCAGCCTAAGTTCATTAAGTTTAATATAAGAAAAACAACAAAAGTATTCTGATGACACCACATTACTGGCAGAAAACAGTAATGTCTTTAAAAGACTACTGAGAAAGGTTAAAAAAGAAAGGGAAAAGCTGAATATCAAAAAATCCAGAAACGTAATAATGACGTAATTTGAATGCAGAGAATGAAGAAACTGAAATTGTTAAAGATTTTCTAATCCTGCGTTCAATCATCAATACAAATGAAACCACAGCCAAGAAATCAGAATATGACTGAAGCTTAGTTTACATGATCAAATATTGCAGGAAGAATTCATTTAATCATACAATGCAAAAGCCATTTCAAATGAGTTTGGCTCTTTTTCATTCTATACAGTATTTATTCATTACATGTACAGCTTGCCCATCTCGTGCCTAAATACTATTCTGGCAAACTAACAGCAGTTAAAAACACAACAACCCACCTCACCCACAAGGACATGGAGAAAGAGAACTAATGAACATTAATAAACTAGCAAGCAAAAAAAAGTTCATGGGTCCATGAGACTCCTGATGCATTTTTTTCCCTTTGCCACCCGGGGAGGTTTTTCTCTCCCCCCCTGCCTTTTTTTTTCAGGCCAGAACAATTCAAACAGACTTTTCTCCATTTGGTCAGTTGTTTTATTATCCAAAAAGATGAAGGAGCATGACTGTGGCTTGTATTCTGGTTCATGATGTTTTGCAAAGTGGAAACAACTTCACAATATTTCTCCCTAAACACTCCAAAGTATTTTTAATTTTTTTTAAAAACTAGCTAAATAAATAAATAAATAAATAAATAAATAAATAAATAAATAAATAAATAAATAAGGCAGTATTATAAAGCTCTACAGCCACTATGGATCACCAGAAAGACAAATCAATAGGTTCTAAATAAATTAAACCTGAACTCTCACTAAAATTGACAATGATTAAACCATCACCCTTTGCATATAGTCATAAAAAGACGTGGCCCACTGGAAGACAATAATGTTAAGAAAAGAAGACCTGACACAAGATGGATTGAATCAATAAGGTGAGCAGTAACCTTTTGTTAGTAAGATTTGAGGAGGCTGTTAATTATGTTATGTTTCTCAAGGTCACAAGTTCACAAGTCTGAAATTAGTTGGAATCATCTTGATGACTGACTCATAACGTTCATTCTGAAGGTTATTAAAACCATGCAATTATATTTCTGCATGCAGTAAGCATATAAGAGTCATGTTTGCTGGAAACAGAGCACATGATCATAAAGCATTCAGAATGTTCCTTGTCCTACTGCTAATTTAGTAGCGTATTCCTACTCCTGATAGTTTCTGTATAAAAACTTTAGCCCTCCTGATGTTTTGGACCACAACTCCCAGAATTCTAAACTTAGATTGCCAGTGGCAAAGGACTGAGGGAGTTGCTGTCCAAAACATCTGGAGGGCCAAAGTTTGGACATGCCTGGTATAAAGGCTTAACAAAAGCATGTGTAGATAGAATTCCCTCTATGACTTATTATCCTGCTTGTTCAGATAGTTCCAAGGTCAAGCATGACAGCAAACCAGGGTTTGCTGAAAAGACAAACAAATGCTTCCAGTCCCCTTCTCATAACCAAATCAGAGAAATGGGGGCCATATAAGTTCAACACACCAGTATTAGACACCCTACTCTTTCCCTTGCATTTATCACATGGGAATAATTCTTTGTCAATTCAGTGAAGACAATGTAACATATAACATCTATATGTTCAGTTTATAAAACCTTATTGAACTGCAGTTGAAGAGCACTTCTGCTGCTATTTGGTCCAAGGAAATGACCAATATGGCTCTGAAAGAGGAATCTCCACAGCTATTTCCCAAACAAAGGGGAACAATACACATCTATTACAAAGCTCCAGCTACACTTCACTGGTATATCTGACTTGAACAGAAGAAAAAAGTAATGTAAATAGAGTATTAACATAAACCTTTAGTACGGTTCAGCCTTGAAACCCAGAACAACAGAGAGGGGAAATTTGTGCCTGAAATCCTGTGGCTTGTTCCCAATTAATTAATCCTAGCTGATATCTGCATCAGCCTCAAATTGAATGTTGTTCTTTCTTTCTAAATTATATTTATTCTTAAAGTTATCTTATGGATTTGATAAAAATTTAGTCAAGAGAACATCCTACGTAATATGAGAAAATGCAAACTCTATGGAATGCAAGTACAGAACAGGAAGCAATTAATTAACACTGTTTTGGTTAAACATATAAATCATTTCACCTTCAACTTTCCACTGTTACATTATTTGCTGTCTTATCAGATTACAAAAAAATCCATGAACATTAAATGACCACAGGTTATTACACAAGTGTCTCTATGATGGTTCAGAAATAGCAAAAAGGTCAAGTTTCTGCCTGATAGCTAAGTCTGGTCATTTCCCATTTTTGGGGCTAATGCTCAACTCCGTTTATAAGCCAAAGAGATGGTGTTTGCCCACAGACATATTTCCATGGTCATTTGGGTGGCATGACAAAATGCGCAAGTGCATGGAAGACAGTTACCTTCCCACCAAAGTCATATCTATTTATCTTTGTGCATTTTACATGCTTTTGAACTGCAAGCTAAGCAGGAGCTGTGATAAGCACCAGGACATCAACTCGTTGCATGGATCTGAACTGCACTTGGTCCTAAATCTAAAGACAGCTAAGTTGATGAAACATTATTCTCTCCTTGAAATAAGCAACTGCCTCACTCTAGCCATTTCACCCTAAGCTACAAACAACATGAAAGTACAGAAGGACCCCTGTATCCACTGGTTCATTAACCACTGATTCAGTTATCCATGGTTGGCAGAGGGAAAAAATTAAATAAATAATTCAGCAGCCACAAAGCAAGCTACTGTCACAAACTGCAGCTGTAAAACAAGTTACTCTCCATAAAACAGCAGCTGTAAACCAAGCTACTATCACAAATAGCAGCTGTAAAGCAAGCTACTGTTACAAAACAGCAGCTTTTGGGGGGGGGTTGGCGTTCCCCCTTATCCACAGTTTTCATTATCCAGAGGAAGGCCTAGAACTGATTGCCATCGGATACTGGAGCATAGCTGGTTATTATTGAATATAGCCAGTATTTAATTACATCCTAGGTTAAACACAGTTCTATTTGAAATAAGAGCGCAAACAGTGAATTATAAGGAGGATGTGCTTGCTCCCTACTGTTCAAAGCATCTATTTCTAATTGACATTTCTGGCAACAAGTAACATAGCATGAAAATCTGAAGGAAAAAATGTTAAGATGCAATGAATTCTGTGAAGCTAACCAGCAGCTGGAAATCAATAACAACTTCATAATTTGACAAAGGAGATTAAATGATGCTGTGCAAATTACTATCAGCATTCCTCTAGCAAATTCAATGAGGTGATAAAGCCAGGATATTATGCTGACAGATGCCGAATGCTTTACATTAAAATATTGGCACACCAAATATGGCTTTCAATTCTTGTTATAACAGCATATTTTAATAGATTGCAAAAAATTCATTCCTTAAGTAGTGCTCCCCCCCCCAAAAAAAGAGAAGAGAACAAGGAGACAAATGGGTAATAGCAAAGGAAAACTAACATCATACATCAAGTGGCAAAGGAGAGGTTGCTTCCCTGTGACTACAATTCTTTGAGTGGTCATCTGCAAATTCACATATATGGGTTTCTTTTGCACCTGCAAAAACACTTTCAGAACCTTCTTGAACCTTAAAAAGAGAATCTTGGTCCACGTTGACGTCACTGAACACATTAGAGAGCAGCTCTCATTCATGAGTGAGTCTCCCATCTACCCAGAAAGCTGGCTTCTTGGTTTTCCTCTCCTGCTACATGGATGGATATCATCAGGTAGATGTGTCTTTGTATGCAACATTCTCAGAACTTGGTCACTGGGGGCAGAAAAGACATGTGTGTTCTGCCTTCCTTAAATAGTAGTGGTCATGTTTTCTGTGGCCACTTGCACTACTTTGCCTATGTGTTGTGCTGTGTCATTACAGTCGTGACTGACTCTTCGTGACCCCATGTCCATGGAGTTTTCTTGGCAGGAATACGGGAGTGGTTTGCCAGTTCCTGCTCCAGGCGGCTACAGCACCTGGTATTCCCTGGTGGTCTCCCATCCAAGTACTAACCAGCGCCGACCCTGCTTAGCTTCCGAAATCAGGCGAGATTGGATGTGCTTAGGACATCTAGGCAGCTCACTTTGCCTATACTGTAATTATTAGTTCAAATGCCTGGACAGCCTTTATCACAGCTACCATCTCAAATGTGTCTATATGTTACAGTCTTTTGCTATTAGACTACTCCACAGACCTGTTGGTGGACCCCCGTGGCACAGTGGTTAAACTGCTGTACTGCAGACATCATTGCTCATGACCTGGGGTTCAATTCCAGGTAGGAGGCTCAAGGTGCATTCAGCCTCCCATCCTCTGAGGTCGAGAAAAGGAGTACCCAGCTTACTGTGTTGGGGTGTGTGTGCAATGCGTAGTCTGCATAATTATTTGTAAACCATCTAGAGAGTGCTTTAAGCACTATGCGGCGGTATATAAGCAGCAAGATTTGCTTTTGTTTTGGTTTGAACAATGTGCTCCCAATTGTCTGATTCACATCCTCTGCTATCCGGCTGTGAGGCTTGAAATGTTTGAAGGGTATCTCAAAAGAGAGAATGGAAATATTCATTCACCACTGGAGCACCACCACCATGTTTTTGTTTACAACAAGTCTCTTTTGATTGCTCTCCTAGTATGTTGAAAGATGTCAGATACTTCATTTTCATACGGGCATATGGATTTACTACATTTGTTAGTACCATCAAGCACAAAAGTATCCCTCACCATAACATGGTGACAGACAATTTTAGTTTGATTTTTTGTCAACTCCAAGAGGTTATCTATCCTGTCTTGTGGGAAATAATCTCTCACAGTTCTTGAGTTTAATACTACTTTGATGTATTGCAGCTTTCATCCTGGTATCAGATATGACATTTTGAGATTTTCACAAAGACCAAGATCTGAAAAGAGACAGTGTGGAGACCACATCTTTTTCTATTTTGTTTCTTGAATCTACCACAATCAACCAAAATTGCCTATGTTCAGGAATACCGTTATGCCACAAATCCTGGGGTATACTGTGATTGGACCCCCCCCTTTTTTTTACAGATTCTGGGTGCTTTAGATAAATCAAAATGGAGCACTTTGAATGGTGCTTCTTGTCACCAAGTGCAAAACATAGGAAACACTAGCGGTGTTGGCAATATGGAAATAAGCATCCTTGAGTTCTATCACAGCAAAACAGTCTCTACTTTTGAGAAATTGAGAACATTGATTCCAGTGTCACCATTCTGAACTTCATAGTGCCTATGTATGAGTTTACCTGCCACTGGTTTTGAACAGGTCTCCATTATTTCGGGGAGGGGGGGGAGAGAGATTGAAAGAACAGGAACAGAAACCATCCTTCCATATTCAGGGGTGATTTCTTATATAGAATTCTTCAGGAGGAACATAGTTATCTCTTCTTCAAGAACTTGAGATGGTATTGTAATTCTGAAATAGCCTGTGGGAGGGAGGTAAACTCTATGGCATAGCCATGTTCAGTTATGGTTGATAAGTAGAAAAAATTGTGGACTTTGAAACTGAGCCTCGTGGCGCAGTGGTTTAATGCCTGTACTGCAGGTAGAACTGTGCTCACAACCTGGAGTTCAATCCCAGGTACCAGACTCATGGTTGACTCAGCCTTCCATCCTTCCGAGGTCGGAGAAATGAGTACCCAGCTTGCTGGGGGGAGGGGGTGAAATGTGTAGCCTGCATACTGTAATTAAAAAACAGTAAACCACCAAGAAACTACCTGAAGTGGTATGGGGTGGTATATAAGCAGACCACTTTACTTTACTTTTTTGCTTTTGATGGGGATTGTGAACAATTGGTTAAGAAAGGATTCCATGTGTCTCTCCTCAGTTCAGGTGACTTTGAAGTCAAGACTGAAAGAGAGTGGCTGGCAGCATGGTCTGACTGACAAGGACTTGGAGTTCCAGATGATGCCTTTTCGCTGCTATGACCTTGGTTTTTATGTCTGTGAAGTTACTGAACATAGGGGACCAGCACAGCGTAATACACATATAGACCAAAGACTAGGCAAATAAATTTTTCTCCCTGCATCACCTGATAGTCACAGGAGGCAGAAAATGCTAATCTGGTCCCAGGGAAGAAGTGTGGCATGGCATAAAATAGTACAGTAGGACCCCAGTATCCGTTGGGGATTGGTTCCAAGCCTTCCTGTGGATAATGAAAACCGTGGATAAGAGAGAATGTCAAAATGACCCCAAAACCACTGTTTTCTGATAGTAACTTGCTTTACAGCTGCTGTTTTGCAACAGTGGCTTGCTTTACAGCTACTGTTTGTGATGGTAGCTGCTTTACGGCTGCTGTTTTATGACAGTAGCATGCTTTACAGCTGCTCTTTGTGACAGTAGCTTGCTTTGCGGCTGCTGAAATATTTATTTTTTTTCTGCCAACCATGGATAACTGAATCAGTGGATACCAGGGTCCTACTGTAATGAGCAGACTGCACTGTCTCTTTCATAGTAGTTTGAAGGTGCCGTGACTTCAAATGCCTCTTCCTATGAGAGAACATCTTTTCTTTCAAGGTTGAGTCAGATGGTAAAGTGCAAGATCACTCTTGGTTTGTGAGTGATTCTTCTATATGCAAACCTTGTGGGCTCTCTCAGAGTGGACAGAGCTTACTCACAGTTTCTTGGGTCACCTGAAAGTAAATGAAGCAGGTGCTAGAAGCAGACGAAGAGCTCTTTTTTACCTTTTCTCCTTAGATTCAGAACGAAAGTAAACAAAGTCACCTGGACCATCAGAATCCTTATAATAAAGGATGATGTTGACACCTTGGAGGGCAGTGTTTGATGCCTTTTAACATTCTCATATTTAGTCTTCATCCTTTTAAGTTATCTCTCTGCTTCGGTACACCTCTTCTTTCTCTTTTCTATGTAAGGTTTGCTTGCTTAGGTTTCAGTGTTAATTTTGGCACTGATGGCCTTCTTCAACATCAGGCACTGATGTTCTAAAGTCTAAGTTGGTGAATCCATGGGGGTTCTTGTTGATGTTGTTTCAGGCTGCACTGCCTTCATAAATTGGATAGGGTTTTTACAAACTGTCAAAACTGAAGTAGTTCCTTAATATCTGGAAGTTGAGTCGTGGCAACTGGACTTATTTTCTTGAGTAATTGAAACATTTCACTGCTCATCCAAACAGCCCTGTCAGTATAAGGAAAGCTAGTTGCAAGTCCTCCACTTTATAGTTCACTTTGACCCCATGTCACCCTGATCTGAAACAGGTTCTGAAACAGGACAATGGCTTGAATAGTCTCGTTAGGAAGACAATAGTCTCAATAGGTCTTCAGCTGAACAATGGCCTAAGGTACATGAAAGTCCCACCTTTACAACTCCCAGCACCCATAAATTATGAGTCGTTAGCCATGGCCTTGCTGTTGGAGATATGAAGTATTTTTGATTTGTCTGGGGATTGTTGAAATCACTGCCTGATAAGTTCAGAGAGGGGTTTTCAATACTCACATGAATGGCTTTCTTGACCCCTCTCTCAAACCACCTATTGCCCCTCCTATGTTGGTCCATCCTCCTGTTTAATGGATGTTTAGTTTGTCCAGTGTAGAGGTCTGCATACTTCTCAACTGCTCAGGACCAGTATCAGCAGTATACCTCTACTTGAAGGACAAAGGGCACTAATTCAAAGATGAGGATGTACACATATTAGACAAAGAAGATAGGAGGTATGAGAGAGGGGCCAGGAAAGCCATTCATGTGACCATGCATATATATAAATATGCTTATATATACATATGGTCACAATTAGGGATTACTCTGTTTTCAATGCATTCCTATGGGAAATTTGTATAAAGGAAAATTTGCTTAACAGAATTTCATTTGGAACGAATTAATTCCTTTATACAAGGTACCACTGTGTGTGTGTAATATGCTCATCCTTCCTGTCCTCAAACATTTATCCAATAGGAATGTCCAGAGATTTATACTGGAACAAAGAGGGGCAACTGAGTTGAGAAATGTGGTGTTATTTTCTGGAATGTGGTGCAAACTTAACTTGGCAACAGAAGTACAAGAAATGTAATTAACTGTAGTAAAGGACATTGTTGGAAGAAATCACAATTTGATCAAGTATTTTTTAGCCTCCATAAAATTTGCTTTCTTATCATTATGTCAAACTATTTTTACTGTTTCTACCTGCTACAATAAGAACAAAGAAAAAAGACACATCAAAGTACACTAGTCTATAATCTGAAAAATATAAATGCAAAAGCAAACAAAGCGTATAGGAAATGGCAACCAGTGCAGTAAGATAAGTATAATACATAAAAGTGGTTTACATCAATGTTTACTGACATAAAAATACACAAAGTTTAAATACGTTCAAAGATCAATGCAGGCTATTCATCATCATTTCATACGTTTGTAATGATACTTTGGAATAGGCTAGGGTAGTGACGGCGAACCTTTTAGAGACCGAGTACCCAAACTGAGATTCAAAACCCACTTAGTTTTTGCAAAGTGCCAATACGGCAATTTAACCTGAGTACAGTGGTACCCCAGGTTACAAATGCTTCAGGTGCTACCTTTCTGAAAAGTGAGAATCGAAGAGCAGGGGTGCTATCCTTTGGGAAAGCGAGGCTTTTGAATTTCCCATGGCCACAGTGAGGGTGCTGTGGTGCTACCCTTTGGGGGAAAAAAAGCAAAGCAAAGTGTTCTGCTTATATACCGCCCCATACCACTTCAAGTAGTCTCTGGGTGGTTTACATTTTTAATTATATTAACGCAGGCTACCCAGCAAGCTGGGTACTCATTTTCCCAACCTCGGAAGGATGTAAGGCTGAGTCAACCATGAGCCTGCTACCTGGGATTGAAAACCAGGTCATGAGTACAGTTTTACCTGCAGTACAGGCATTTAACCACTGCGAGGATCGAAGAGCAGGGTTGCTATACTTCGGGAAAGCGAAGATCTAAGAGTAGATTTTTGAATTTCCCGCGTCCGCAGCGAGGGTGCTGACCTCTGGGAAAGCGAGGATCAAAGAACAGTCATAATACCCTTTGTGTGGACGTGGGAAATTCAAAAACCTGCTTTTCAATCCTTGCTTTCCCAAAGAGTAACCCATCTGCCTCTCTGCCCTGGGCAGAAAGGCAGATGGGGTGCTACACCTTCGGGAAAGCCGGGTGGAGTGGTAGCAGCTTGTGGGTCGTTCGTAGCCCCAGTTTACTCTCCAGCCATACCACTCTGGTCATCCCAAAAGCAGTGTGGCTGGAAAGTAAATTGGGGCTACAAAGGAGCCCACAAACCACTGCCTCCCCTTCATCTGGCTCTCTGCACAGAGCACAGTGACGTGCTTTGAGCGGAGGGGGAAGTGTCATGGCTGTGAGGGGGCAATGTTGCATGCCCACAGAAAGGACTCCGCGTGCCACCTTTGGCACCCGTGCCACAGATTCGCCAACTCTGGGCTAAGTGTTCCAAGATAAGGGATTTTCTGTACAGTTTAAATGTTTTTTATTAGGAAGTCCCATTGACTTAAAATGAATTTCTTTCAATAGAGGAGTATTTCACTGTGAATAGGTACATTTGCAATTTTACTCAGCCATCAGCAGAACTTTCGGGATACAACACACTGGCAAGGCCTCAGATGTCCTTCATTCACTCTGCACAGGAACACTGCTGATGTTTAGGGTAGCCAATTGCTATCACCTACTGAAAAGAGGGAGGAGGTCTTTACATGCCGAGATGCTGAAATATGCAGAAGTACAACCTTTTGAACTCAAGAGAATGGGAAAAACATCCATAAAAAGGAAAGCTTCATATGTGTGTGCTATCACACAGAGTGGAAGAAATAACATTAAAGAGACCGCTAAGACAAAAACAGCGGACAGAGAAAAAGGCAAATGAAGAACATAGCTTGAGAAGAGAAGAGGCAAGTATCACTTCTTTTTCCCCTCTCTCCCAGAGCCCCACCTGATTGTTTCACTTTTCCTCCACTTAATATTGTAACATGTACATCTTTCCTCCTCCTTCCTCACTCCTTGGCATTTAGCCCTACAATATTTACACATAGTCTGAGTATTCCTTAATTGGAGCTTTTAATGATTTTTCACTGTCCTTCCTTAGACAAGGAAGTGAGACTCTGAAGGTGACAACTGGGTTGGCCGGCTACCAAAGTAGACTGGGACTTGGCTTCCTCTCTTCATGCATGGGTGCTGGATTGTAATCTCACAGTAAACTGGATTCTGTTTATTGGGGCTTAACTGAAACTAAGGTTCTATATCCTGACACTGTGCTTAAGGTCACACCTACCTAAATCCATGGTTCTTGGAGGTGTCAAAAACTCTTTTTTTGTTTTGATTCAAGGCTGATGTATTATTGAATGGCTGGCATGCAAGGAAACACTAAATAGTTTTTAAAATTTTCTGGTTCTCAGTTGAACCAGAAACATGTAGTGCTGCAATTGAAGTGCATCACTGTTTTGGTTCCAAACAGGAGCTGAAGTGTAATTGTTGCTGGCACAAAGCTACTAGAGCTCCCTATAAAATAGTACTTATCCACCCACTTCTTTTCAAACTACAAAATCACCAATCAAGCAAACGTTGTATGCCTATCAGAGAAGTCCAAGTACAACAAGGATTTCAAGGGCAGGCAATTCAGAGCACAATGTGAGACATTTTCCATAGGTTCCTTCATTAAAATTGACATGTTATTATCAACATTAGACTGTTTACTACAGCAAAAGTTTCTTACACAACAACTTACATCATACTGACTACATCAAAACTTACATCAAATACCTTCGTTTTACGAGCATAATTGATTCCAGAAACATGTTTGTAAACCAAAACACTCATATCAAAGTAAACTTTCCCATAAAAATAGTGGAAACTCATATGCTTTGTTCTGGGGGCCCATTTTTGTACACACAAAATGCCAAAACTCACAAAAGAAGTTGGCTATAAGTTCACATCCACACCATGGTTTAGGTACCTGGCTGCAGAATCTGCTCTGCTTGGAACTAACAACTGGATTTCACTCTGTGTTTTTAATGTGGCAAGAATAAAATGCAATGTGTAGCTCTACACAAACTTGGCTAGCTGCCCCATGACTAGAAACGGTTTGAATAATAAGAAAGGACGTTGAAAACAAATTGAAGAAAACTATAAAGAAAAGTAAAACAAATCCCTAATATGCACTCTTCTTGGAAGCATTTCTGGCTGGTGCGAGAGAGACCTTCCTTCCTCTCTCCTCCCTCTGCTTTGGAGGCTTGCTTGAGGTGGAACGTTCCAGATAATCACCTACAATCTAGCAGGGAGGAGAGAGAGAGACACCGTTGGCACACTTATCATGTGACCTGCTCCAGTTACTTGTATTGCAAGACATTGCTTGTTGATCAAGGCAAATTTTAAAAGAAATGTTTGCTTGTCTTGCAGAACAGTCTTAAACCAAGTTACTCTTAAACCAAAGTATCACTGCAGATGGTAAAAGTCTCTCACAATTTTCTTAGAACCACTGACATACTGCCAACTAAGGAATTTTGCAATATTTATTTTGCTTTTCATCTCCTTGCCCCCAGGATTTCCCAGCAGCCAGCTATAGCCTTCCCATTAGATTTGCCTCTGTCCTTTGTTTCAGAAAGAAACTCACTTCTTTTTATTTCCTGCCAATGACCCACCCAGAAGCAAGGGCAGGATGGCATTCCAGACATCTGTTCATGCAAAATGTTGCATAAACAGCAGCAAGACTGATTATAAATAGCATGATCTCTATTTTTTAAAAAGTTTCATTTTGAGTCACCTTATCTTTAAAAAAAGACAGAGCAGAAATAGAAAGGGTCCAGAGACAGGTGACAAAAGCGATTACAAGCTCTGGAGAGACTTACACATGGGGAACGATTTAAAAGATTAAGGCTCCTCATCTTATGTAAAGAGGTGAAAGGGATGTGGCTTGCCAGAGATATCAAGACAGTGAAGGACAGAGGGATGATTACATAGGTCAACTGCTTCCCCTTCACTCACAGTTACTCATAAGATGTACACATAAACCTTATAAAGCAAGCAAGCAATATCTACTATTCTTCTTTGCTCTCAGAACAAGAACAGTGAGTGTGTTGCAAAAACTGAGTACAGTATAACACTATATGAGTTAGTGTAGTCTTGGTTGCTACCAGGGCTGTGGAGTCAGAGTCGGAGTCGGAGTCGAGGAGTCAGAGTCGGAGGAAATTTTGGGTACCTGGAGTCGCAGTCGGAGTCGGCAAACAATGCACCGACTCCGACGCCGACTCCTACTAAATTTAGATTGGAATTTTTTAAAAAGCAAGTTTAAATGTCCCAATTCACAAAAAGTTTCAGCCCTAAAAATAATAAAGTCTATGAAAGAGGATCTGGCAGAGGCAATTCTCTTCCTTAGAACTCTACATTGAATTGATTTGCATTTGCTAAGCCTATAACTACATTTCAAGATTAATACAAACCATTTCTAGGTTTTACAGATTTTGTTTGTGGTTCATATAGATAAGCTTTGTTTTTGTTCTAAAACAACTAAATAATGTGGTTTGTATTTTTGAACTGGTAAAGTTTCTGTTCCTGATGTTTATGCCTGCTGCTACTATCCAGCCACTTGATTAATTAATTAATAAAATTAATAAAACGTTGTTGTTTGCATTGTGTTTGTCTTTTGCTTAAACTGTTCAATACAGTAGACTGTTGGCTTCCCAGCCAGTAGTCCTGTGGTAATGACATGTATGTTGCCTTTCTTTCCTTCAAGGAATGTATAAAATACATTCGCATATTAATACAGATGAGTCGGAGTCGGGGAGTCGGAGTCGGAGTCGGAAGTACAAAAAAACTTAGGAGTCGGAGTCGGAGTCGGAACATTTATCTACCGACTCCACAGCCCTGGTTGCTACATCATGCATATTTGATCATTGGTAGAATCCTGATGGTGAGATAATCTGAACATCCTGGAAGCCATAGGTATTTACAGAACGTTTAAGATTTTACTTGATAAAACTGTTTCACAAGCAACACAGAAGGGTGGAGAGAAGTGATTCCTTGTGTCCCTACTATAGTCACTACTAGCCTTAACTCTTGCACTCCAGAGCTAGCAAAAAGAGATAGCTAAAAAGTCCTGAAAAAAAGTAGAGTGGAATTTTTCCCTCTGGCACAATGTAATTAAAAATACATTAATGTTCAAGATGATCCAATCCACTTTCAAGTCTTCTCAGCACAATCAGCCTCCCGTTGTCTTGTCACCTCATTCATATCTTTTTCCCCCTCAGATACAACCTTCAAAATAAGCTTTCCATCTAGGGGTAAATGTATGACACCCCCCCCCAAATTACCTGTTCTCGTCTGTTTAAACTGTATTACCAATAAAGCTGAAGATGGATTTATATGAAAGTGTGAACAGCATCAGAGTTTAGATGGCTGCAGAGACACAAAGCCTCTTAAAGTGATGCTAGAAGACACTGCTCATTCATTCATTCATTCACTCACTCAATACCACAATATTGTCACTGCAATACACAGTGTGTGGTGGCAGTATTCCACATTTCAAAACCCAACACAAAAAATAGGGGTGCCCCAAACAAACAAAAATTAGAACAATGAAACTGGAACTCAGATCTGAACCAAATTTGGCACAGATGTAGCAGAATGTCTCATTTTTCTGAACAAATTTGGGGATATTTGGGCAAGGGATTCTCAACTAACTGTACCAACACCACATTTCAAATGACTTTAATTTTGTCCCTATCTTTATTCTCTTTCTTTCTTTCACATAGTGTGACCTTGGTCTGCTAACTCCAAACTCTTCCTATTTTTTTATTTCAAAAATTAAAGTGCCATATTTTGGAAACATGCAAAACACATATCTGTAGAGGATCCAATATGGCTTTTCTTCCTGAATTCTAATTGAGGCAACCATGGGAAGAAAAAGGTCAACACTGCACTCTGCATCAAGGGGTCGATTAGAAGAAGAAGAAGAAGAAGAAGAAGAAGAAGAAGAAGAACTGCTGCTGCTGCTGCTGCTACTACTACTACTACAATTATTTTAGATTTTTTTCTGAATTATATCAATTTCTTCAACATCTCTATATCTCAAAGGATATGTCCAGATGTGAAAACAAAATCTTGAAATTCTGCTAGGAATTAACTAATTTGCTACAATAAAGTGTTGATATATATAGATTACTATACTGCAATTCAGCACCCTAGCCCAAGCCTCTTTTTCTATGCCATTTAACCTTCCAACACACACACTAATTACTAGTCACAAGAATATCAAGGTGCAAGGAAAAGCCAAAAGGGGCCATAGATATTGTTGGGTACTGTGGGATCTGATGGCTGGTGGTGTCAGAACCCTAAAGGGTTCAGAATCTGCAGTACTGCACAGATTCTTTTTTCTCTATGCTAAACCCATTCATTCTCTACTTCTCACATATACTTAAACACATAGATAATGAAAATGAGTTCAAGCTGAGTAGTCCAGAGACTACTCAGCATCTTGGAGAGCATAATGTTGAAAGCAGATGAAATGGTCATGAAGTTCCATTGTGTCAGGACAGCAGGACTGAAGTCCCAGATTTCTTAACTTTCTTTCTTAAATATGACAGCTAATGAAATGAGATATTTTTGAAATTACTACTTGATTTCTCTTGGGGCACTGTCATTATACCAGGCAGAGGCAGACTTCACACTTGAAGAATCTACTTAATTTTTTTACTAAAACCACAGTGTCTACTAACCAAAGCAAGAGGAAGAGGTAGATGTTAACCATGGTGTAGGTGAACAGCCAATTATCTGGTATCATACAGTATATGAGCCACAGATAGGGCTTGACTACCTATATAAATATGGGTGGCTGAAAAACAAATATTCTGATTAAGTCCTAAAACTGTGGAGGAAAGTAGCACAAAAATATCGAAGCCAACCACTTTGCACATGGGAAACAGTGAGCTTTAGAGATAAGTCACCAATACAAAACCAGACATGGTTAAAATTATTTTTATGTTTTACTTATATTTTTACTTGTAGACAGCTACTAGTCAACCCCAATATACCTTTATGCACCCTTGATTTAAACGTCAAAGCCGAACATTTAATATATGTGAAACTAATACAAGCAGTTCTGTATGAATATGGCAGCTATTTTCCACCTGTGGACATAAGTGAAGAGGAAGGTTCACTTATAATGTAATCATGATCCTAGATTTCAAGCACTACATGTAGAAGATTTGAATTGTACAGCTATTCACATCAACTACTATCACTGGCCCTCTCTTATATACATTGGAATGTTGCAGGTAAACATCACTTTGGCTGATTACATGATTTTTTGGCCCAACCATGCACTTTTTTTCTCAGCAAACAAGGGACAACATGTCTCTCATCTGACAAAGTGGAACCTAACTGCAAAGCATATGCCACAATAAATCATTTAGTAAGAACAAGGAGTCTTATACTCCTGCAGCAATTCAAGGATATTTTACAGTGAGATTTCAGTCACCAGGTTTATTGTGAAGACATCTGCAAATAAAGCTACAACAGTCAAGCAGCATGCACAGTCACTACCCATAAAGCCAAACTTTACAGTAGAGGTTTCCTTCTTGGACTGGGAGTGAGGGAGAGGAAATATATATCAGGATCAGTTTATAAAATACTACCATGAGAGAGTGTCCAATCACAAAATAGTTACCATGGTGGCTTCATCCAGTCAAACTACATACATTCCACTGAAAGACAAACTGGTGACTCTTAAAAGATAATGTGTCCACAATTTGAGTACAAGATGAAGATGGTATCTGAGTGTCCCATGGAACAAGCACTCTTTTAAACTCAGGCTTTTAATTCCAACAGACCACCCAATTGGATAAAAGAAGGAGCCAATTATGTCTTCAAATGTTAATATATTTCCAATAGGAATAGCCATATCACAAACAAGAACTACACATCTCACACAGGAACCACAGATTTCACATTGTGACCTCCTTGTCATGCTTCATGCCAAACTGTAGAGCCAACTCTATAAATCACTATTAAACAGTTTCCCTTTTCATACAGATCAACTCCATTCCCCACTACATCTATTCCTTCATATGTACAACATACAGTATGACTGCGGAACTCAATATATCACATTGAGCTCCTAGGAGAAAATGTGAGATCTAAAATGTTATAAATAAACCTGAGCCATCTATAAACTGTGGGGTAATTCCCCTATCCTATACTTGGCAGAACTGCAGAATTTTTTATTCTTATCATCTCAAGTGTATCAGCTGTTAGACTACTGTCTGAGAAGAACCAACACTGATCATCTGGGATTATTTAGAAAACTGAGAAAAAAACAGTAATAAAATACTAGCATCTTGGTGTATTAGAAGTTCATTTGTGGTACTTTGCACATTCCAATTCATATCATGCTCATTTCAAATCATGTAACGGGTCTGCCAATTTTCAAAATTGGTTTATAAATCATCCACTCTTTTTCTATAGGCAGCTGTTAAGTCTTGACTGCCAGCTTCAGTGAAAAGTATATAAATTTCTTTCTAATACTATAAGCCACTAATATTTGTTCCTTGATCCCAAGATATCACTTGCAAACAAACAAAAAATAAAAATAAAAAGATAAAAAGGGACTCTAAGGAAAAACTCACTTTTGTTACATATTTTTCCACATGTTTGTAATTCAATTTACTTAAAGGATATGGTAATTTTTAACAACTGGTATAGACAACAAAATAGCATAATGAATCATTCAGAATATTTAAAGTCTATAATCAAGAGAGCTCAAGTATTTTAATATCACCTCCAAGTCAGATCTATTTTCTACATACAATGAACAATTTTAATTGGTGTTCTAATGTATTTAATGAAAATAAATGTTTGGAGATTCTTGGTTGATAATGTATGGACATGTTTGGCAAACCTCTGGTGTTGTTCGTTTATTTACCTTTTTTCTCTGTCCCCACTTTTTTTCTTCTTTTGGGTGGGGGTGGTGGAAGAAGGACACGAGTACTGCAATAAATATGAGACCTTCACAGAATTCACATTTGTGGAAACATACTGCATAAAAATAAAACTGGGCAGATGTGTAACATACCCTACAGCCTACAATACCCTTGTTTTCCTCATCACTGAATAGTCAACACATGCTCAACAAAGCACTTCAGAAGCCATTTTGTTTGCATGGATTTAAAATGGGACACACCACAGGCACAAGATATTCTGGCCTACATGCTAATATGTTCATCCCTACCTCCTCTTCCTGGGAGCTACCACAGTAAATCAATGGCATGTACTTCAATATCAGTCATATATTTTTAAAATACTTCTTCAATAAATTCAAGCAGCGCCAACTGCTACAAAAACAAATATTCTATAAGACATAATTAGCATACTAAGTTTGTTGTTATTCATTTCACTCATCCCTCAACAAATCTTAACTTATATGTTTATATTTAATATCTATATGCTACTTCTGAAGGCAAATTATTCTTAAGGCAGCTTACACAGCCAATTATAAATAGTACAAATAGCTAGAAAACAACCAAAAAGAACTTAAAATAAAGAACACTGACAAATGTGAAATAAGACCACTATTTTTTAAAGCTGGTTAAAACATCTAGTTTTCCAGGTCCAGTTAAGAACCATATCACACAGCAGGACAATCCCTAAGACATCCTTCTTGTTCCCACCAACTTAATGGATCTCACAAGCAGGGACTCTGTGGCCAATGTTAAGGCAGGTTCATGCAGGGATATATAATTCAACAAACAATATTATACCAAGCCATTTAGGCTGGAATCCAAACTGAAACATTCAAGTAATCATTCCTATTCAAGATTTACATATACAGTAGTAGAGAATCAATTGCACTGTACTATCTGATTCGAGAATTCTACTTAAGATAGAATTTTGATAATTATCTAGAATAGGAGATCCAGAAAATAAAATTTAACCACTGCCATGTTAAATGAACTGGTCTACATGACAATATTTGATACTTTACTATGTAGGAAAAGCACAGATTCAGACAACTGGATCCCAAACATGCATAATTATTAGGCTGCAAAATTTATTTTTCCCAAAAGGACACAATTTGGAGAGATAGTAAGCAGAAACACTAATAACCGACAGGCTAGGAGGAATATCAGCATCTTCGCCCCCCCCCCGCCATGCACACACATCCCTACAACCTCCCCAATGCAGTGTCATTATTTTGTAAATCACTGTAGATATATTGTGTGCTTGAACCCCCTCCTTCTCCTCCTCCTCCTCCTCCTCCTTCATGTTTGTCCCACTTGGTGGTGAGGTGCACTATTCTTGTTTTTGCCTTGTTTGTACCATTCCACACAAATCAGAGGCCAGTGCAAATGAGAAAGTCACTAGATTTATTTTGAAACCTAGTGGCCTTTGCCAATACTGAGAGACATAGTTATACAGTGGTACCTTGTATAACAGACAGCTTGTATAACAGAAAATTTGTACAACATAAAAAATTCCAGAGATAGGGGAAATTTGCTTAACATAATTGCCTATGGGGAAAATCCGTACAACATAAAAATGGGATTACTCTGCTTTCAATGCATTCCTATGGGAATTTGTATAAAGGAAAATTTGCTTAACATAATTTCATTTGGAACGAATTAATTCCTTTATACAAGGTACCACTGTATCAGGACAATTCAAATTGTATTCTTGGTGTCTGCTACAACAAAACCTTAAAGGTTTTAGCAAATGTGTTGCACAGCTAACAGGAAGAAGTGAAGCACAGGTTTTGCTTCTCCTGCATGTCTCAACAAAGGTCCTTATACAGTACTGATGCCAAATGATCACTATTTTCAAAGCCACCAGCACAAAGCTTTTAAACTAGAGGCTAACAAAAATGTATTAATAATCCCTATGCTCATATAGCAATTTATTTCATCCCTCAAGATCCTGAGAAGTTTTACAGAAATGCTACAATTGCGCCTTTGGGAATCCCCCTTTCTCTGCCCTAAGAGAACATCAAGAAGGCATCTGCTTTCTTTTCTCTTGAGCTGCCAGAGCAGAGGAGCTGGTGATAATCCCCTCCAAATGCAGTATTTAACACCTATCAGGTAGGTGACAAGTGCTGCAGTGTACAGGGGGATTAGCACAGCACAGTCCTTTACAGTGGAGTGAAATGCTCCATAAAAGCAGCAGAGTGAAGCTCCTATGGCCTGACCAGCACTAATCAATAGTTTATGCACGCACGCACACACAAGTGCAACACACAGCAATATGGTCTTTAAAATCTGTCTGTACCACAAAAATGCATGAATAGAACAACCAAAAGGAAAGATAATATAAGGTGGCAAAGTAGACTGCATAGCCTATGCAACATAATTTTTTCTAAATGGGGAAAGCAAGCTATAGAAGGATGGATTTACTTGAACCTGAGATACTCTTCAAATGCACTTGCATTTTTGACAGTGGCTAAACTCATACATTTAACCCTCAGAATCCTCAATCCTAAGTGAATAGATTCCGTTTCCAACTCAGCAACAAAAAAGTGCAGCACGGTACTATGCTAGCACTGTTGAGCTTCCACATTTCTTTGAGGGCTAGAATGCAGAAAATGCTGAAGGAAGTAGCAACGGCACGCCCTTTGGCCACAAGATGTCCAAACATTCTGATGAAAACCACTTATTACATAGATTGTCGATAACATCATAGCACAAAGTGGGACCAAATTGGAATTAATAACTAGAGCATGGAAATCAAGCATTACAAAGAAGCCATTAGACCTATTGTAAACTCTTGTGGGTGTCACTGCTTAAGTGATATCAGGATCTCAGGAATCTGAATGCTATAAACAAGCCAATATCTGGCAAGTCTTGGTACCTGCAAATCTACAGACAACACAGAATGACTTCCATTGTCTTCTTGACTGGTACCAGCAGGTAGGCAATGGTCCTCAACATGCCTCCCATGCTTTTTTATTACCCTGGATCCTCCCTCAACCTCCTACTGGTCAATTCTATAGATACCCTTTTCACAGGAGGTAAGGCATCTACATAGAATAAACATAAGTCAGGGGTTCTTGAGGCATTATTAAATGCAACACTACTATATTGCCACTTCAGGGAAGTTTATCTCTCACCAGGACTCTAAGGTAAAAACCTCCCCCCTCACCCTGCTCTGATCTGAGGTCTGGTTTCTGTCTCTTCTTCCTCCTCTCCTATCCACTGTCTATTAGGCAATTACAACCAGGATGACATGCAAATACAGCCAATGAATATTTGGTATAAAATGTATATCCCATCACATATTACATTGCACACCTCATTCTGCTGCTATATGTCTGAAGAAGTGGGCGTGTAGTCCACAAAACGTTACATTAAAATATGAAAGTTAGTCTTTAAGCTACCACATATTTTGTGTCCTTTGTTTTGTTTTTTCTTTGATTATTTGAAGCAACTATCCCAGTGGCACTGTCATTATAAGTTTGGGTTGCATATGACAAAAAGCAGAGGGTGCTTCTCTACTGGGAGTCCCTCACATGTGTCATTAAATCTGGTTAGGAGAAAGCTTGACTACTTTTCCTAATTAAGCACCAGTCTTGTAATCTATAGTCTAGCAACATACATTATTTCCTTGATTCTCTCTGCTCCTCTCACTGTTAAAATCAATGTTATTATATTGCAGTCTCGTGTCCTATATGAAGAATACACAGTGCTTTTCTCTCCAAGGGCCATGTCAGTATTCATTAGACTGTCTCTCCTGAATACTACTACTACTACTCATGTCATGCATGCCTCCAACTGAGAGAGGCCAGGAAAATGTCAACCAGGAATTGGGCCTTCTCAGTGTTGGCCCCGTACCTCCAAAATTTCCCAACCAGGACCCATTCCTCCCTATTTTCAGAAAATGGGTTAAAGCAGAAATGTATAAAGGAGTCTTTAAAGACGTCCTGCATCTGAGTCATTCCTTATCTAGTAAACCAAATTGGGTCCCCAAACCTAATAATTTTTCTGTGTATGTAAATTATAGGCAGGCATTTAAAATATTGTGTCTGTACAGGTAAAAGGAATGCATACAGGTGTGTCCTCTTCTAATACCAGCATTTTTAAAAGATCTTGCAGAGAATAGGAAGCCCAGCACAATTATAAGGAAGAACCTGACTATAAAGGCATGTTCCTTGCAAGATGCATAACAGATCTTTAAAGGGGGGAGGGGCATGTGGCCATGACAAAATACAAATGCAAGAACAGGTGATCCCTTTATAGTTCACTAATAAGAAAAAATTTAAAAATATACGATATGCAAGCTTTCGTAGGTAAATCCCACTTCTTTAAAACAAGTACCAAAAGTCTATGCATTCGTGGAAAGATGGGTTATGCCAGTAGGTTTCTCTTAGGTGTAAAGTTCTTGGCAAGGTGAAGTTTGCCAGGGATACATGCCTTGCTTAGAGGATGCAGGAAACATTATGGTTCTTGCTTTAAAGTTGTAGCTGAGGCAGCTGTGGACTGGATTTCACACGGCCAAGTCACTTTTCCAAACCTCTGGAGGGCACTCTTCCCCAAGCCAAGTTGCTGGGGTAAGTCTCAGGAGCCTGATTTCCAGGATTCCTGCAATTGTTACTGTTGGCAAACATGAAGGATATGATAAGTGCTTGCATTCTCTCCTTTAGCTGAAACTACTCTAAACCACAGTCCCCAGAACATTTCTTGCTTTCTATTTCTCCACTGTTTTCTGTTCAGGGAGCAACATACCACTGATTATGACCAGAAATGTGCATATACTGCATTGATTCTGCTTTACTCGTTGCCTTATTCCTGCTCTGTCTGTGCCTTGCAAAAGGAGACATTAAACTGCAGTGCAACATTAACAGTGACAAATTCTTTTAATCATAAGCAGAGGGCTAGAACAAAGCTGCAGCCCTACCCATTTATACTGGAAGAAGTCTTAAAAGATACATTATTGCATTTACATATAAAAGTCTGCACTAGTTCCCCCATCCCACTTGAATGTGGATGAAAATCATAATAGGAAAGCCATAATATGCCAATATCTGGTCAGGTGAAACTGATGTACTATCCAAAAAAATTGCATTTTCAGCTTAATCATTAAGTGAGCAATTTGGAGTTAACATCCTCATCGTCTTCTGTTTCAATTTCCTTCCTCACTACCAACTCCTACTTTTTTATTTTATCATCCATTTTGTAATCATTGCTATGATTTTAGTATGCATTATAGTTTTCAATGTTATTTTATCCCACTTTGGAAGAATTTGCTTTAAAAAGTTGACAAGTTTATATATAATAATATGAGAAAGGAATATCATTCTATGTTTTATAGCGGAAATAAATTTAAGAGAAAGAACATTTTGAAAATGTCATTGATTTTAATAATATTTAAGTCCTGTTAAGTACAAGAGACTACTTAATAAAGGTGTTTTAATCTCAATCAGCAGAAGAACTCTTGCAGATATAGCCTTCACACTGCTTTAGCAGTGTTCTAACTAACAATAGTTAATTACAGTTAAAGTACCTTGGGGTAGATATCCTTACCGTAGACTACAGACATGTTACAATTTTCTTTAGTAGACTACAGACATATTACAATTTTCTTTAAAGTCTGTATAGAATCAATTGAGAATAAATTGAAATAGGACACTTATTGACCTATAACAGCAGCAGATTATCACTAATACACACACCTCATAATCAGCATTTTTAAAGTTATTAAAGAAGTGCCATATAATCCTTGCTGTTCAGCAAAGATATTATTAGCAACCAAGCCCAGCAAAGGTTTATTATGATGTCAGATTAATCTTGCAACATAAACTAATGGGTTACTAATTTCTTACTTAATATAAATGCACCCATTTCCCTCTGAAAATTACCATTTGCTGCAATAAAATTCACCTTTATTTTCCTGCCTATTGTTGCGGGGGAAAGCACTGAGAAATAATGCTTCATCAAACCAGCTTTCCTGTTAAATATAGGAGAAAGGGCAAAGTCCACTATTATTGTAAGTTTCAATTATAAATATTTTCAAATAATAAAAGTAAGGGAGGTTCTGAAGACATCACAAAGCAGAACACACTGTTATTTTGTTAGAGTGCTTCTATAAGCAGCACTTGCAAGACTATTACGTATTTGCTGTCTCCTCTTGTGGCACATTCAATTGAAGCCTCTGTTAAGAAAGCAAAGTAAGGATCTCTCTCTCTCTCTCTCTCTCTCTCTCTCTCTCTCTCTCTCTCTCTCTCTATCTATCTATCATGACAATCATTATACCATCATAAATTATAGCATCTACAGTTTGAAGACAGTACGATAATCCTGTTAGACACCCCCAGCTCCATCCCACCCTTCCTGACAATCACAATTCACATTTTTCCATTAAGAAGGAATTCCTCTTAAACCAGAGACTAGGTATATCAAACCTTCACCAATGTTCACAAAACATTATGTACTCGAAAACAGGGACTGCAGGCTGGTCAGTACTTGGTTGGGAGACCACCAGGGAATACCAGGTGCTTTAGGCACCTGGAGTAGGAACTGACAAACCACTCCAGTATTCCTGCCAAGAAAACTCCATGGACATGGGGTCACGAAGAGTCGGTCACGACTGTAACGACACAACACACACAACACATTGGCATGTAAACCGCAGGGTAGCTTTCTTTGGACTCTTTCCTTTAAGCCCCCCAAATATGGAGAGATTTGAGGTTCAGGGGGCTGAGTTATTAAACTCCAAAGGGGGTCTCCCCAGGAGAAAATAAATTGTAATTGACTCGGGATCGGGAAGCGCTTCCCTTAATAATTACAAATGATTTCTCCTGGTGGTACCACCTTTGGAGTTTAATAACTCAGCCCTCTGAACCTCAAACCTCTCCAGTTTTGGGGGGCTTAAAGATTCCAAAGAAACTACCTGCCAAATATGGTTCCTCTAGGACGGATCATTTCATTTCTAGAGGGAAAATGGTGTTTCATTTCATAAGAAAACACATCATACTGTTCCGTTTTGTAATGAAACAATTCACTATGGAACAAAATGGTGTAACAGCTTTCCATTTTTCCTTTCGTGCCCATCCCTAATGCTAAGCAACAGGATTTCAGCCATTTTCAGGCAAATCAAGTTTCTATGGAAGTCTCCTGATGCTAATCAGAACATTATAACATTTCTTTGAAAGGTCCACTGGATTCTCACAGAGTACACTTTTCAGATATCTATTGATGAGCTGTTATTCTCCAAAACCACTTCCTTTACATTTTTGTTTCAGATTCACTGTATTTTTTTTCTGGGTTGATTTAAAGAATCTATACTGTATACACGAGATGCTCTGTTCATCGTATCTTATAACTAGTACAAGAGATTAGTAAAAAGGCTTAACAAGGCACCCCATTTCCCTAGGCAAAACAACACTGAAATAATAAAACACAGTTTAGCGTTTTGTATTTGTTGTACTGAAACTACATTACACCTCCATAATACAAGACACACCAAGTTTCTTTTTAGAAGGTGTAAGGTTTTCTTGGGGGGTGGGTGGGGGGAAATGTGTGCTTTGCTGCTTAAAATACCTCTTCAATATCATTTATCGAACAGATTACTAATTATACATCTTGCTATTCTCTTCTCAGAACTTTGTACTACAAACAATTACAAGCAGATGAATGCTTTTTAGCTTTAATCGTGCATCTCTGCCATTGTATTTCAACAATTTGTTTATGCATTAAAGTAATGCAAGTTTGTTCTAGGTTCTGCAGGGAACAAATTAAATAAGGTGCAGTGTTGCAGAGATTTGCTGTTGTACAGTATCTGCAGATATATTTAAAATGCATCAAGGTTTTGATCACATCTCTCCCTGCAAAGTTGACAGTATAAAGCTCAACTAGAGGGTGGCTATGGCAACAGCAAGAGGAATAAAGAAAATGATGCAGAGCTGCTTAAATAGATCCTCGGGATCTTCTTTGTTTTCATTCATAGGGGAACAGATAAGGATTTTGACAAAAAAATGTATATGAAGGAAGGGGTTTTGCCTATTTTTGTAACAATCACAATAACACTTATCAATATTTCACTGGATAGATAACATAGGTACGTGCACATACAAAACTGTCCCAGTTTATAACAGAAAGCTCAAATGCTTTTGAGAAGATCTTGCAACACAAATAACAATATCAGCCCTTCAGCAATAGAGTGTAAAGGCCTTTTATTTTGTTCCATAACATTTCTACACCAGGAGTAAATCTGTTGTTGCATCTGTTATACGTTTTTCTTTTAAAAGGCCAGTGCCATTATTTGCCTCTTTCCTACTTCTAAATGTGCTTGGGATTCACAGCTCCACGTCAAATATTTCACATAAAGCTTGCAATCAATGCCTCCTTTATTAATTTCTCGCCAAAGACAAATCCAGAGAGTAATGCCAAAAATTTGAAGTGAGAAAGATTCTACTTCAAAGCAGTCAAGTGTGTGTGTGTGGAGGGGGGGAGAGAGGGTGTTTAAAAGAACAGAAACCTACCCAAGTGTAAAGCTTGTATACTCTACCCAGTGCTAATGCTGAGCATATCATCCGAAACAAAAAAAGCCCCAAAAATCAACTTAGCAGACACAATACAGTGGATGCTAATCCCTTTGGCTGTCACACAGCATTTTTCACTTCTATGCATATGAAATTTAAGAGTGTGCTTTCTTCAGCATGTTTATTCTAAATCTGAAAGCAGCATTGCAAAATTTCATAAAGAACATAAGAACATAAGAAGAGCCATGCTGGATCAGGCCAAGAACCGATCTAGTCCAGTTTCCTGTATCTCACAGTGGCCCCGCCAAACACCTTTGGGAGCACACGGGACTAGATATCCGACTCCTGACACAGCTCCCCTGCATCTGGCCTTCGAAGTACCCTCTTTTTAAGCCTGGAGATTATACATCCCCATCATGACTTGTAACCTGTGATGGACTTTTCCTCCAGGAATCTGACCAATCCCCTTTCGAAGGCATCCAGGCCAGATGCCATCACCACACCCTGTGGCAGGGAGTTCCACAACTAACAACACGCTGGGTAAAGAAGTATTTTCTTTTGTCTGTTCTCACTCTCCCAGCCCTCAATTTGATTGGATGTCCCCTAGTTCTGGTATTTTGTGAGAGGGAGAAGAGCGTCCATCTATCCACTTTACTCATGCCCTGCATAATTTTGTCATGTCTCAGTTATATCCCACCACCACCTGAGGCACCTTTTCTGGCTCAAGCTACAGAAATTTTACAATGGTCTAAGGTCATCCTAAAAATCTTAACTGGTTGTTATAATTAACTGGCAATGAATAAATACATTGTTTAGCTATACTACAAAAGGGTTACTAACCATAGTCCTTTTTGGCACACATATTCAGTTTTGAAAGAGTATGACTAGCAAAATGGCAGTGGAGCAGTCCTAATAATCCTGAGAATAACGACTTTCTATGGAAATAGTATCTATTAGTAAAAACAAATATTACCCATTATCATCTCATTTAGTTAATAAATCATACCATAACATCTGGAAACAGGATCTAGATAAGCAGATACATGTATGAAAGAAAATGTAATATGAATAAAATGAAAAAGGTGATAAAATGCCCAGACATCTTCCTGGAAGGTAAAAGAGCACCTGATATTTACTTTATTTTATTTTATTTATTTTGAATATTTTTACCCCACCTTTCTCCTTCAAAAAGGACCCAAGGTAGCTTACAATAATGAGGAACAATATACGGTCCAGAACATTTAAGACATATTCAAGTTAAGAGATTGAAGAGGCATCTTAGAACATTAAAAGGTAACATTAGAGCTACAGAGAGCATGCAAAAAGAAAAGAAAAATCCATTATGGGGGTGAAAAGAAACATGGAAAACACTGGTGTTCTTATAAAATCAGTCACTGCAATCATGTATGGTAATCCATTTAAAGCCACATAGTAGGTAGTCCCTCATTCAGGGAAAGCTTGTCTGAAGAGGAAGGTCTTTGACTGCTTCTGGAAAGACAGCAGAGATGGGGCAGTCCTAGCCTCCAGCGGGGAGGGAGTTCCAAAGTCTGGGAGCAGCAAAAGAGAAGGCCCTTTCCTGTGTTCTCATGAGACACACCTGTGAAGGTGGTGGGATGGAGAGACAGGCCTCTCCTCGTGACCTTAGCACCTGAGCCGGTTCATACTGTGAGATTCGATCTTTGAAGTAGCTTGGACCCAGGCCATTATGTGCTTTGTAGGTGAAGGTCAGCACTTTGAATTGTACCCGATAGCTGATTGGCAACCAGTGGAGATTCTTTAGTAGGGGTTTAATGTGATCTCTGTAACCCGACCCAGTCAGCAATCTGGCTGCTGCGTTCTGGACTTACTGAAGTTTCCTGAGACTTTCCATTGGTAGCCCCACATAGAGGGCATTACAGTAGTCCAGCCAGGACAGCACTAGGGCATGTGTCACAGTGGCCAGAGGAGGTTTTTCAAGAAACTGGCATAACTGGCGTACTAGTTTTAATTTTGGAAATGCACTCCTGGCAAGAGCTGTGACCTGGGCATCTAGGCTCAAGGTAATATGTTGCTGAGCTAAATGTACCAATAAAATGCCACAATGACCTGCCCAAAGTTATTTAACTTCATTTCCTACATTAAGAAACAATAAATAATTCAATTAAACTTTCAAGAACAAAAGTACTTCAAAACAGGAGGAGACGTGATATCCAAAATTCATTACTTCTACTGTTAAAGTAGAAGATTAATATATGCTTTAACTGGGATGAAGAAAAGACTATCCAATGCATGCATACACACAGAAGTAAATCAAATAGTATTCAAGTGAGATATAATATAAGACAAATATCTTAGGAAAAATACAGTATTGTTTGTGTGAGGGAGAATATTACAATTTTTGATGCCTTGTGTATAGAATTTCTTTCTTATTTCCTATTTCTGGTTTTTAAAAATTACTTTCAGTTTGGATTTTGTAGTATAATGTATGTTTATTTTTTAGAAAATTTTTAGAAATAGTTTAGAAACAGCAAAATTTAGCAGCAATACAGCAAAACTCTAAAGGAAAATAAAAACTGGAACAGATCTGTTGAAAAGATGTAAGAAATGTAGTAAAACCCAGTGAAAGCCAAAGTCCAGATATACTAAACAAACTCAATCTGCTCATTCTGCTGCTATATATCTGAAGAAGTGGACGTGTCTACGAAACGTTAAATTATAATATGAAAGTTAGTCTTTAAGGTGCCACATGTTTTGTGTGTTTTGTTTTGTTTTGTTTTTCTTTTATTTTTCCTGCAATAAACAAACTAAATCTGTGTTCACAAGAACAGCTCTATTGGATTATAGCTGAGGTCCACTTACTCCAGCATCCTGTTTCTCATAGCAGTCAACCACAGCACTATCGGAAGCTCATGGCAGGACACAATAGCTTTCCCCTGGTCAAGTTCTCCAGCAAAGTACCATACCAAGATATACTGCCTCTGATACTAGATATAATATACCACCATGAATAACAGCCATTGACAGCCTTATCCTCTACAAATCTGCCCAATCTCCCTTTCAAGCTGTAGTTGTCATCACCAACTGATATGGAAGTGAACTCTATATGTTTTAGCTATACTGTGTATGCTACACAAAGAACTTCCTTTTATTCCCTTTTCACACAGATTTCTGCTTCTGTTGCTCTTTTCAGTGATTTTTTCCTGTCATAAGAAGCACCAACCATAAATGTACAATGTATACATTGAGATTTTCTCATAAATCAGTAGTGTATTGTAGTTTATATTTGAGAGTAAGCAGTTGAGCACCTTGATACACTAGTGAAATCCACATGACACTAAAATGTAAAAAAAGAGGGGGAGAGATTTGGAATCATCTGCTCAGATAATGAGCCAACCACAAAACTCCCTAAGTCCCAAACCCTCTGGCTGCAGCATTGTCATTGGTCTGTTATGAAATTGTGCAGAGTACACTGACTCAAATGCTGAATATTAGCTGCCACTGTCACAAGCTTGATCTTAAGACGGCATTAATTAAGCAATCGACTGACACTGCAAATGGTGTATATATCACATCTAACTATTCAAGACCAATTTATTTCAGGAATCTACACTTGGTGAAATTTAAAAGTGAAAGAAGGCTGATGAGAGAATTATTAAAATCCACAGCAATGAAACAAATTGGGAGAACTCTTTAACAGGTTTCTAATTAAAGCATGACTCTGAAATAACCCCCAAAGGCTGGAAAACAGGGGCAGTAAGTAATATGGATTCCAGAGAGATTTTTCACAGAGGCAATTTATTAAAATGGCACTGAAACACAAATTTAAACCTAAACAAGCAATACACGGAGAATACTACAATTAGAAGGAAAAGTATGCACAAAAGTTAATGCTGCCAAGCACAGTGCATAAAAAGGCCACAACAAATTTATCAAGTGAATGTGCAATTCTTTTTAAAATATCTAGATTAGGGAAAATCAACAGGTCACAGCAAATGTATCAAGGGAACACATATTTTTTTAAAAAAAAAATCTAGATTACTGAAAATGTACAGAGAAATTAGGAAAAAAGCAAATTATAATACTTGACCTTTTAAAACAGAAAAGGCAAATGATTGTTGAAAAATCAGAATATAATTAAGACAACATAATATGGTAACAATAATAGCATCACTGGGATAGGTAGGGAAATAAAGCCAAGTGTGTTCTACATATCAGCCATCACAGTGTGAATGTGATTGCTCATAAAGCACTTGACATATAATTCTGCAGGACTGGACTCCATTAAAACAACAAACAAAGACAAAATGGAAATAAGACTACTTTGCCAAAAGTGGAGAGCAAAGAAGTACTTCAGTCTTATTTGCTGCTATTTCATTATAAATGCATTATAAATTCGTTATCAAAGGTACCACTGTACATACTTTATGGTATGGTTAGACTATGGATGATACCTTCATAGGCTGCTAGTAGAAAAATAAAAAAGTTGCTGAGCTTTTGAGAGCAAGCTCTCTTTTTCAAAGCAGGTATAAACGTCCAAACATGGCAAGGGATGTAATTTGCCAGGGGAGAGTTCTTAAAAAAATTCACTTGGCAAGATGGATGCCAGGCTTCTTCTTGGAAGGCACAGAGCAGCATGGTCCGATGGGACGACTTCACAGGCCAATTCAAACAAAGAGCTGCATGGTGTGGGCACCTCCCTCTTGCTTACATCCATCACCTCTCTGTTGGCTCTTTGAAGCACAGAGCTCCTGGTTGGCCAGAGATGGGTTAGAAGTAGGAGGTTAATGCAAAAACACATGTTCTCCACTAGGGGGTGGGGAAGAAAGTTTTTTGGTGGGGGAAAATTTAAAAAAATGTCCCACTAGGTAGATCCAATTAAGAACTTATGTGACAGCCATTACTGAACAGCTACAGCCATGGAATCTTATTCTTTCTACTATACAGTACTGTATGTACAATGATAAAACAAACCACTTTTAATACATCCCACAGTTAATATATGCTACATAGATAACAGACTTAGTCTGTATTGTGTTGTACCTACAATGTTAACCCTTGGGCATTAAAACAAATTGCAAATGATCTTGGGGGCTGGAAATTGTTGCTGAGCTTTGTAATTTCACATTCCTGTCTCTTTGATAGCATGACTTACAACCAGACTAAGCATCTTCCACTTTCTGCCTTCGTGTTTCTTTGTACTGTACAAGCAGAACTTGTATTTCTCCCCATAAACACCAGCAAACATGGCCATTCTTATGATTTTTCATTATACAGTGGTACCTCGACTTATGAATTTAATCCATTCCAAAATACATGCTCTTAAATTGAACTATTCTTAAATCGGGGTACCTATCTAAAAAAATTGAAAAAATAAGTTAAAAATGAAAATAATGGGGGGGGGATCTAAGCAGAGCAGACCATATCTAAAATTTATAAAGCGGCAGTTAAAATGCCAACAGTTTTCTGCTCCTAAATCGAGCTGCTCTTAAGTCGGAGTACTACTGTATATTAATTTCTACAGAGAAGAACCCAGTGTCTTCCCTTACCACTGTCAAAAGCACAAGCCACAGCAATCAAGTAAGATATCTGGTTGCAGAGCCAGAGGTGATGAGTTCAATTCTCCACTCTGCCTCCTTGACAAGAGCAGGACTCAATAAGCATACAATCCCTTCCAACGCTGCAGTTCTGAGATTAAGATTAAGCAATTTCTTTCTTATAGCTCGTTTCTGGGACTAGCCCAACTGTGGAAATTATAGCTCAGAAGCCAAAGCAGCTCTGTCATGAGTGGCTCAGGACTTCAGGACCTCATTGATGACCATGGGTCTGCCCCCAGCTATGTCTCAGGGCACACTTTAGACCAGACCTTCTATAGTAGGGTAGATGTTAGTGACCGGAGTGTGGAGGAATTCTTTAGCTTCGTTATCATGGACAGACCATTATTTGGCAGGATTTGGACTCACTGGAATTCAGAGTCTTTGCAAGAGCACCAAAGTCAGAGGGATCCAAATGGTTTCCTGCTTGTAGAGCCAAACAGAGCCAACAGTCTGGCTGGTTTAACAGGGAGCTGGTGGTGGAAAACAAGTAGAATATAGATTTAAGTGGTGGTGGTGGAAAGCTCAGGATGAATCTGATCAAATGGGATGAATCACCAACTACACTGTGAAATGGATAGGGGAAGAGTGTCCTGTTGGTTCTGTTGGACCTCTCAGCAGCTTTTGATATTATTGACCCTAGTGTCCTTCTGGCCTGTCTCCTTGGCATGGGACTTGGGAGGTACTGTGTTACAGTGGCTCCAGCCCTTCTTGTCAAAGAGAACTCAGACGGTGTTGCTAGGGGATTCCTGTTCAACAACCTGGCCAATGGTCTGCAGGGTTTTTCAAGTCCCCCCCCCCTTTTTTTGGTCTATCTTATTTAGCATTTATATGAAATCACTGGGAGACACTGTCCAGAACTTTGGGGCCCAGTGTAACCAGCATGCTGATGTCCTAGCGGATTACATAACCAGCCTTGCACATTTTAACCTAAATGTAGGGATGGGCAGGAAATGAAAAATGAAATGTTGTTTTGTCGTTTCGTTACATAACTGCGCAAAATGCCTACCCAACTGTTTTCCGAGGGCTCCTGCCGCTCTGCCAATGGCTGGAGCCCTTTAAATCTGGCACAGTTGGTAAAATGGCTCCTTCAGTGTCGGGCATCAAATCTGGTGCCTCTAGCACCCAGGGGAGGCATTTTTTTTAAAAAAAAATCATACGCAACGAAACAAAACAAAACAAGGCTGAGCACGAAACAAAACATTATTTTTCCGTTTCGTGCCCATCCCTACCTAAATGAATACGATATCAGCCTTGAAATTAAAACCATCATTATACGTTTTTTTTAAAATTAAAATTAAAATTAAAAAATTCTTTTAACAATAAAAATAAATGATTTAAATGTTGTCTACCTATCCATCTTTACCACTCTCGACTGTTATGACAGACTGACTAGGTAAACTAATCTCTCCTTTTCCTCATTTTGTTGCTTGCTGTGTTTCCCCTTTAGCTCTGCAGTCCTTTTCTGTTTCTCCAGCAGAGCTGCAGGTGGCTTCTCTCTCTCAGCCCTTTCTCACTTCCACACTACAAATGAAGAAGAACTGTGACTACCTTCCTTTGTTTTGTCCACTGGATTAATAAGAATCAAAAGAGAAAGGTTGTAAAGGAAATTGCTGCAGGGAAGGAAGAAAACTTTGGAGTGTTTTTCTTTGGAAGAGAATGAAAGACCGGCTCCTGTTTCTTTTAAAACTCTGTTAAAGGTTTTTTAATGGTTCAAATCCCCTCTCAGCCAGGGAAGCTCACTGGGAGAGTAGAACTGGTAAAACTACTCCTTTTATATCTCACTTACCTTGAAAGCCCTATTAGTGCTGCCATGTGTCAGTTTAGCGCAGCACACACACACACACACACACACACCTTTTAAACAATGTTTAGCCTTTTGTTAAAACCTAGTTTCTCTTTGTTTTTCCCCATTAAGTCTGGTTTTACAATCAGGTGCTGGGAATCCAAGGAATGTTGAGACAATGTTTAGATTTCAAACACAGAGATAAAGGGGGCAACCAATTCTTTGGAATATTGTTATTTACAGTGGTATGATATTTCTACACTTTGCATGTATTCAAAGGTACTTCTATTATGTTCTTGTTGGCGAGTAAAAATAAATATGTAAGATCTTGAATAATTTGGGAACCCCTATCAAGGTAACATTTATGGAAATCAATTATCTTATAAATCAAGTAACATATTTTACATGGCAATACAGGACAGTTAATGAACAGTTATGAACATGTCAGTATGCAGCAGCCATAGGGTTATAACACTCACACTCTGCAGCCAGTATTGTGATAGTCTCTTTCAGCATAAAGTGAATCAGATTGTAAAGGTTGACTGCATGTTGTGTTGTTACAGTCATGATCGACTTTTCTTGACCCAATATCCATGGAGTTTTCTTGGCAGGAATACTGGAGTGGTTTGCCAGTTCCTACTCCAAGCACCTACAACACCTGGTATTCCCTGGTGGTCTCCCATCCAAGTACTAACCACGGCTGACCCTGCTTAGTTTCCGAAATCAGGTGAGATTGGATGTGCTTAGGGCATTCTTTTTCCTTGATCTTAAACTTCCAGTGTCACCTGCATAAAACATACAACAAGAGAGCCCTTGCAATCTGAAAACATGATACAAAAGAAAAGTAAATGAGAAGGAAAGAGAGCAATGGGCCTACTCAAAGTTACAGAGATCTTATAAAGACCAACCAGAATCAAGCAAAATAGCAGCCTAGTGGAGCTGGCATGACCAAATCAATGAAACAGAACTGCAATCCCACCCAGCTCTCTGCTGACAGACGAGCACTGTTAGAGCTGCACTCAGATTTGAACAGCAAAGCTTGACAGGTTACTAGAATCAAGATTGAGGAACCATGATTCAAGGTAGCACAAAGATGGCTACTTTCTGATTATGATGCAGCACAAAGGAAATGTGTGTTGCCCACTCCCCATGTTCTACACATATGCACTCATACACCTCAAACTGTGCTGAGGAAATGTCACACCTCCTCTGTGTTCCATTCAATGCAAACATGATATTCAGGGAGAAGGCTGGATCAGACACTGAACTTATACCATGATTCAGAGGCAACAATAAGCAGCTTCTCTGGAGTGTTGCATGAAATTAGAAATGAGACTTTTATCCTCTCATGTCAACTATTTTATGTCAGAACAGTCAGGAGACAGATCAGTCAGGATCAGGAGACAGGCAGCAACAGTGGCAACTGTGTACCGTAATAACCATTTGTAGACACCTGAATGTCAATCACATTTATTGAATGTTTGTATTGACTATATGTAACTTCTCTGACAAAAGTATCTGCTCTTTAAAGAATTGTGATTAGAAGTTAAAAAGAAGACACCAGAAATAGGAGAAAATATTTCACAAACACATTTAACATCCTGTTGCATGACAACAGGATGCCACCTTGGGTCCTTTTCCAAGTAGAAAGGCAGGGTAAAAATATTCAAAATAAATAAATAAACATTGCAATTATTTATTTTATTTTATTTTTTAAAACTTTTACCCCGCCTTTCTCCTTGGAAAAGGATCCAAGGGGCTTACAATAATGAGGGACAATATACAGACCAGAATATTTAAGACATAGTCAAGCTTAAGAATGGGGAATTAGAAGAGGCATTTTACAGCATTTAAAGGTAACATTAAAGCTACAAAGAGCATGTGAAAAGAAAAAATCCATTATGAGAGATGGAAACTAACATGGAAAACACTAGTGTTCTTATGAAATCAGTCAATGCAATCATGTATGGTAATCCATATAAAAGTCACATAGTAAGTAGTCCCTCATTCAGGGCTGTTTCATGCATTCTTACGAGACACACTTGTGAAGGTGCTGGATGGAGAGAAAGGCCTCTCCTCATGACCTTAGCACCTGAGCCGGTTCGTACTGTGAGATTCGATCTTTGAGGTAGCTTGGACCCAGACCATTTTGTGCTTTGTAGGTTAAAACTAGCACTTTGAATTGTGCCAATGGTAAATTGCTTGGAAAATAATGTCTTGAATATTGGAATATTGCATAACCTCCGCCATAGCAACAACAACAAAAAATAATATATAGACGAAGCACTCATTAAATGCTACAAATGTACTATTATTTGTAAATGAATGCTGTTTGCAGAACTGCTTCTTAATACCTCTGTCCCATACACTATTATATTACTGGAAAGGTGAAAAGACAAATAAGACTTAAAAAGAAGTAGTTCGCCATAGATGAAGCTTGCAAAATAAAGTGAATGTTGTGTTCAGAGATCTGATGAAAAATGTTTCAAGTAGCTTCAAGTATAATATACACTGAATTTTATGGACTCCTTCAAATTTTATCTTTGAGTTTATAAATATGAGTATTCCTAGCACTTATGGCAGTATAAAAGCATTTTTGAAACCAACGGCGACATCTATTCAAGGTTCAGAATCTAAGTGGAATTTCCAGTGATCTGGAAGCAAGACTTCTATGCTTTGTAAACCTGATGTCTCCCTGCCACTCCTCTTTATCTGACAGTCACCAGTTCTTTAAGAATAATAGCCCATTCATCTCATCTCATCGTCAGGGATGAGAACCACAGCACTCTGGTCATCACAGCAACCATATAATTAGGCTTGGTACCTGGGAGAGAGAAAAGAATGCAGTTTTCACCCTCCCACACTGCTGAGTGAAGCAGCAGCATTAAAATTCAAGCCATGAAGTCACTAAGATCCATTGTGCTAGTAGGTAGTGTAGGTGGTACATTATGGGCTTGCAAAGCTCCTTGGAGGTTGCCTCCCTCAGCGTTCCCTGAAGGAGCATCCATTTGGTAACTTCTATTGCTCAACGGCAAAATAAACAGACATGTTTCTTTTTTAGTTAAAATTAAAAAAAACTCTTATGAAAGCAAAGTGTTCTGCTTATATACCGCCCCATACCACTACAAGTAGTCTCTGGGCGGTTTACAATTTTTAATTACAGTGTGCAGGCTACACAACATAAGGAAGAAGGGAGTGAAGGTCTTCCCTGAAATAAGTTGTCCCCTCATGAGGGGCAAATATCTTCAAGTGATTTGGCCTGTAAGAGAAACATGAAAAGATTGAAACATGGACCACCCACTTTTCGTCGAAGATGGTCCTTGGATTCTTCTGCAATCAGTGGAGCTAAGAGAAAGGATGACCACCTCATAGGCTGAGGGGGACTTTCCCGTCCAGCATCTAGTAATACTCCTCAGAATCCTCTCTATCTGGCTCTCTTTCACCAGAGAGGATAGGAAATACCTGTAGGGATAACATAGGACCCTCCAAGTCCAAGACAAGAAGTGCAAAGAAAGAGAGGAAATTTAAAAGGGTATGAGTGAAAGGACGTGGAAGGTGGGGCAGGTGAAGAAAATGATAGAGAAGTCGGGAAGACAGATGAAGCGGGTAAGGAAAGCAGGTAAAAAGAGAAAAGAGCAATGGAAGAGGAAGCAATGGCACTGGAGAATATTAAAGAGAACTAGCACTAAATGCTCAAGCTACCTTTATACATCAATTTTATCTTCATTATGTTTGCTCTTTTAAGAAACTGTCAAATTGATTGCTATAATTCATGCAGTCGAGGTTGGATGTCCAATGCTGACAGGTTTGGTGGTGGGGAAGAATCTTCCTGATACAGTACTAAAGAGCAAATGCATGACAGAGTGTTTTAACTCCAAATTCACAACCTGTGCTCAATCGATGGTGGAGCCTCATTCAATGTCCTTAATATTATTTATTACATTTCTAACCCATTTTCCACTGCCCAGTTCTGTTCAGACATTGGTAGATACAAAGAGATAATATCACTTGTCGAGGAAAAAGGGGGGCACGTGAGCCCTGGCAGCTCCCCAAATCATGGTTCCAGGAGAAGAATCTTGCTTATTTACAAAAACCTGTCCATCTTATTCCAGCTGTTGAACTGCTCGAATAAGAGGGATAGTTTTTTTGCAAAAAAAAAAAACTGGAAGTTTTCTAGCACCTGAAGTATTCTAAATTAAGTGAAGCATAAGCATGAGCAATATCAGTTTTCCAGCACATATCTATTCTTCATTTAAATGAAGTCTACATGACAAATTCTTGGTGGATTATGTCCAAGGCTGCAACTAAATTAAGTCTGTAGATCTAATTTTTATTAATATCTTCAATTTATATTGATTATTCCAAGACAGACTGTTGTTTTTAAAATTCAAACATTATTGCACATGGATTTTGCTTTCCGAATGCTGAATAAGGTAAACTTGTATTTCAATAACCAAGCAAAAGCAAAGACTATACATGTATCTTTAAAAAGAATCCTTTATATTTTCAAATTCATGGCCGATTACTGAACCCCTCCCCCCAAAAGTTTTATTCTTTCCTACTGAATGGAGTGCATTATCAAAACTAGTTGACCTTTCAGGCCAAGCATTATAGATAAGGAACAATAGAACACAGTTAAGATTTGATATTGGGGGCAATGGGGCAAACTGCAGAACCTAAGATTTCGGGACCCAGCCTCGTCAAGGAAATATCATCCTGTCTCACATGAGGACACAGCAAGCAGTTCTTCAAAATTATATCAGACTACTATTTAACATCTTATAATCAATTTGCTCATGTCTGAAATGATTTGAAAATACATACAGTATCTTCCTACCAAATGAAGAAGATGAACATCCATCTCTGAATTTAAAGAGAAAATACTTTGCTACCTGCACAGTAGAAAAGGTATATTTCAAGGTATATTCCTTTAGCTTTGGACACTTGCTCTCTACAAACATAATATTCTACTTTCCTCCAGGAGTATAAAGAAACAAAGTGGTGCTTTGAGAGGCACGTAGAACAAATCATCCCTTTTTGCAATAATATGATCCTAATGCATACTCGTCATAAAGAGACTCTAACTAGTTGTTGGCTAATATGTTCTAATGTTGCCTTGGAAAAAAATCTAAATGTTTAACCTGATTCAGCTTGTCATTTCAAAATTATCTGGATTTTAATTAACCCAGTTAAGTAGTACAGTGGTACCTTGTATAAAGGAATTAATTCGTTCCAAATGAAATTATGTTAAGCAAATTTTCCTTTATACAAATTTCCCGTAGGAATGCATTGAAAACAGTGATCCCATTTTTATGTTGTACAGATTTGCCCCTTAGGCGATTATGTTAAGCAAATTTCCCCTATCTCCGGAATTTTTTATGTTGTACAAATTTTATGTTATACAAGCCATTTTCTTATACAAGGGTCCACTGTACCATCAATAGAATCCAGATTGTTTAACACAGAGATCCGAATGCTTTGTCAGTGCAATAATTTGTACCTGTTCTAGAAAATCATGACTACCTGAAACAGAGGCTCTTCCAAGTGCTACAACACCACAGCCATATTTAAACAGTAATGTTTAACAACATACTCACACCTAAAAGCAAAAACATTCCTGGAATCTGGATCTGGTACTATATGTGGAAAATGTAACGGCCATGCATTTTTAATGTAAACTTTGTCAGGTCCGGGAGAGGGTTGGGATTGAATACACTGCATAAACAAGAACACAAAAATCTTATCTTTTTTTTTTTTCCAATCTGTATCTCTATTCCCAATTATACAGTATTCTAGCTATCCCTGACCTTGGTTAGAATGTACAAAAAGTGTACACATATAGGTAGAACAAAGCCATTTATGTGACCATCAAGTAACTGTAAAGAAGAAACTGGGTTTTTTAAAAAATATCAGCTCATAAATACAGCTGAGAAACCAAGAATGATGCTTACGAGTTAGGGCACTTCATGGCACAGCAACGAAACTATTCAGGAAAACTTAAACAGTGTGTATAAGTATGCTCCTCCCACTGTAGAAGAGGAAGAAATTGCAACTGTAGAAGTGGTTGCAATTCATCTTCTCTTCATCTGGAAGAAAATCACCACTGCCTCTCTTCCTTCTCCATCCCATCTTTAAATTGCCTATCCATTTGAAAGCTCATGCACACAAGGAACTGTGTCTTTTGTTTATGTAATCAATACCAAACCATGTTAGGCTTAATTAACAAAAGACTCAAACATAACACATGGGCTGCAGTGTATGAACTGGGAATGCTATGCCTTAAGAACAACAGTCTGAACATTTCTTCACTAGATAATATTGAGTGTGTTTTTCACATTTGCCTGCCTGCCTCCTTATTCATATAAGGAAGATCAATGAAGGTTACAACCTTATTCCTTTTTTATCAGTGGATACCACAATAAACTGAATAGTACCCAGCTCCAGATATTATTTATTACTTATTTGTTATTTGTTACATAAGCATGCACAGTATTAGGTACAAATCTAGACATGAATAATGATGCCTTATGCTTTGAAAAATAAATCTGAAGTTCATTCAAGTTAGGACTTTGCGATAGCTTTCCCTGAAATTTTAGCCTTTAAAATTGGACTATATATAACAATTCTTGCAATGCAGTTAAAGAAAAGCAATATGTGTTATAGCTACAACTTTAAAAATTGAAGAAATAAAGATTTAATTGATAACAAACTGTTGAAAGCTTTGCAATAAACTTCACGAATATCTGCCAGCTGTTACAGTCATGTAAACTTCAGCCTCCCTCACCCTTCCAGATTGCTTAGATCAGTGCAATTTGCAAATAATGAAATGGCTTGAAAAACACACAAAATTATGTATGTACTAAGAAGCAGCCAAGTTAGTACCACAGCAACTGGATTTTCTATTTTATGCAGGCAGTGAAAGATTCAAACTGTTGGTTTGTGAAGTAAGGAGGATTAGTAACTAAGAAAATCAGCCAGTAAGTTCCATTCCATGTACCACACCACTCCCTATCACTTTTTCTCCTATCTGTATATGCACACATCAACAAAAATCAAACAGAACAAGGATGTTTTAATGTATTCCTGGGCTTGCAAGTATACATTAAGGTGCTACTAATCTATCCCAACAATATTAACAAAGCAAAAACTAAATTCCCCAGTTCTCCAAGCTAAATGCATGCGGTATTTCTGAAATGAAGGATGATTATGCATTAGCATTTGCAATGGAAGAGTAAGTTCACAAAGACCACAACAAAGAATTCAGTGAGTTGGGAGCACCTGGGTCCCACTTGCTTGAGCCTCCCCTTTGCAGTTTTTTTAAAATGGAAATCCAAATAGATAATGTCACTGACCTGGTCAGAATGTCTCCTTAGGGGTGCAGGGTAGATTGCCCTCAATCTGTATGCTCTTTATTTTAAGACCAAATGGGTTGGGAGGTGGCTTCCACATGCCCCTTTTTATTATTTGATTTCACTGCATGTAGAGCTGTACAGCAATTCCTTTGATAAGGCAAGATTGCTATTCCTATGAATGCTGATATGTCTGTCATTTCTAATAGCTCTCCTTACAATTATCTTTCACTCCATTCCTTTATTATTTGGAATTTGTAGTTCCGCAGCCAACCATGTGGAAGAATTTAAATCTATTTAGAAAATTTTTCAGTACATCCTCTGAAACAGCTATTAACAGAGCTGGGTGATTACTGTCTCCATACAACTACTTTTCCTATAAAGCAGGACCATCTCTTTTCTAATGCCATGTTTCTAGAGGCTCTGATTTCAGTTGGTAAAAATGGGGAAGGAGCAGCAAGTGCTGTGCCTTGCTTGGGAATTCCCATTGTTCTTTTCTTATGACATGCTTTGCAGCAAGTCATAATCATTACCACCATACTGTATTTCAATGTTGAGAACAGTTCACAACAGGGGGATACAGAACGAGCCTTCAGAAAGAATGTGAAGGTCGTGAACATATTTGGGAATTCCCTGGGCAACAACAGCATAGTGTCAGTTGATTCTTCCACTCCAGAGTCTTTGTTTCTGATACAAATAAATAAGTTGTTTGCAACAAAGCATGTGGACAAAACAAAATATGACTGAAGAGTACTTTATTATCCATAGCATAACTTAAAACAGATGCCTAAATTTCAAAATTCAGAGCACACTGTCAACATGCAATGTTATCAGGAAGTAAGCACTACCACCTCTGCCCAAGAAGATGGCCACAGTAAGAACAATCTCTCTTCCCAAGAGAATGAATTAGCAGAAATGCAAGTGCTCAGTCCCAGGTGTCATAGGGAAAGGATAAAACACCCTGTGGCGGAGATCACAGTAACACCTATTTCTTCTAGTCTCATACAAGAGCAATAGCAGTAGCACAACAAGCCCTTTTGAAGGACTGCAATGGCATTACGGGTCAGTCCTTCATTTCAGGGGTTATAAGGTATTAAAGACACTCTGCCCTGGATAGTTAATGGCAAATGCCTCTGTCTTATTGCACAGAAATCAAAGCAAGAAAATTGTCCTCTGTTACCTTTTGCTATTACAAACCTGTCATTAAATTGGCAAATAGCTCAGTAAATATTATTTGGAACTGGTGTGTTAGAAAACCCTCATATGTGCTGTACATCTTGATTCAAGACTAATTCTTCCTCATAAGGAAACAAACAACAAAAAACAGGACCTTGTGAGCTCAAGTCTAGAACTGTGCTGTGAGTTACTCTAATTGCACTAAACCAACTAAGGTTTTGCTGAAGAATTAGTAAAGAGAGAGATTTGGATGCCTCGGAGACCAAATTTGCTAAAAATATTGCTAACTGAGCAATACATTAGGGCAGACTTTGGGGAACATGTTAATTGGATAATTCCTCCAAGATTAAATAGTACACAGATTCCTTGCTTACAAGTCAATTAACTTTTTTCTTCAACCATTTTTATTTGCCAGGCAAATGAAGAGAAGACCTTCACATACAATGCAACTGAACACAGGTTAATATCTCAAAAATATGCATTTCTTTTTCTTATAAAATTCCAGACTCAGTATAGGATTATGTGAAAGACCCTATGAAACAGGTGCTCAAGGATCATAACTACTACACTTTTCAAACTACTGGTCTAAGAAATGACACAAGTTGTTCCCATGTAAATATGTGGATCACAGTATATGTTCTCAATAAAGTTGTATAAAGAAAATAAATACCACTTATTCCAGTGATCCAGGCTTTAGGTATGATACAACATAAATGTACTGACCGGGACTGTAACATGCTTTAAAGTAGGCATCTCTAACTTCTAGGTTTTGTACTAATTTCCGGCACATGGGGCAGTTGAAAATATATGAACATAAGAACATAAGAACATAAGAGCCATGCTGGATCAGGCCAAAGACCCATCTAGTCCAGCTTCCTGTATCTCACAGCGGCCCCACCAGATGCGTTTGGGAGCGCATGAGACTAGATATCTGTCTCCTGATACCCCTCCCCTGCACCTGGCCCTTGAAGTACCCTGGTTTCTCCATCATGGTTTGTAACCTGTGATGGACTTTTCCTCCAAGAATCTGTCCAATCCCCTTTTGAATGCATCCAGGCCAGATGCCATCACCACATCCTGTGGCAGGGAGTTCCATAGACTTACAACGCGCTGGGTGAAAAAATATTTTCTTTTGTCAGTTCTTACTCTCCCAGCCCTCAATTTGAGTGTATGTCCCCTAGTTCTGGTATTTTGGGAGAGAGAGAAGAGCTTCCCTCTATCCACTTTACTCATACCCTGCATTATTTTGTATGTCTCAATCATATCCCCCCTCAAGCGCCTTTTTTCCAGACTAAAGGGCCCCAAATGTTTTAGCCTTTCTTCATGAGGGAGGTGCCCCAGCCCAGTAATCATTTTAGTCGCTCTCTTCTGCACCTTTTCCAGTTCCACTATGTCTTTCTTGAGATGCGGTGACCAGAATTGTACACAATACTCCAGGTGGGGCCTTACTATTGTTTTGTATAATGGCATTATAATGTTGGCTGTTTTATTTTCAATCCCCTTTTTGATAATCCCTAGCATGGAATTGGCCTTCTTCACTGCTGCCACACATTGGGGAGACACCTTCATGGAGCTGTCCACCAACACACCTAGATCTCTTTCCTGATCCGTCACGGATAACTCAGAGCCCATGAGTTGATAGATGAAGTTTGGATTTTTTGCCCCATATGCATTATTTTACATTTCGTTACATTAAAACACATTTGCCATTTCTCAGCCCATTCCCCCAGTTTGGAGAGATCCTTCTGGAGCTCTTCACAATCTTCTCTGGTTTTCACCACACGGAAAAGTTTTGTGTCATCTGCAAACTTGGCCACCTCACTGTTTATCCCTGTCTCCAGGTCATTTATGAAGAAGGAAAGAAACGAGGGTCCAAATTGTAAAGCAGTGGAGTTACAAAAGGCCTCAGGAGGTAAGCAGTTCAGACATCTGGCAAGAACAAACTGTCCCTTCCCCAAATGGACTACTAAATCACAATGAAAAGTGGTAGAATGGGAGGGGAAAAGCTCACAGGACGGAAAGGAAATTGCAGTGCTTTGGGTTTTACTTGAAGCTTCATCTACTGGAGATGCAAAACCCTATAAGGATCACTTCAAGGAAACAGCATCCCCAGCAGAAAGGCTTTCACACCTACTTGAGATATACTAAAGTAGTCTGCCTAGATGCCCTAAGCATATCCGATCTCGCCTGATTTCAGAAGCTAAGCAGGGTCGCCCTGGTTAGTGCTTGGATGGACGACCACCAGGGAATACCAGGCGCCTGGAGTAGGAACTGGCAAACCACGCCAGTTTTCCTGCCAAGAAAACTCCATGGACATGGAGTCATGAAGAGTCGGTCACGACTGTAACGACACAACACACACACACCACATACACAAAGTAGTCTGTAAATAGGAATATGTCTATATGTGAAATGGGCCTCTCATATTACTACATTTTGGAAAAGGTAGAAATAACAAATTCTCGTCTTCACTCCATATGCATCCAAATCCAGCACCACAACTATAACAAACCCTTTTCTTCTTGAACAGGATATCAAAGATTTCCCCACCTGAGCATGATGAGATGTGCGCGTGAGCACTCACACACACACACACACACACACACACACACACACACACACACACAC